>CM055403.1:163554152-163619253 GCA_029228625.1 Pseudolycoriella hygida
ATGGCGCCTTTTTGACAGCCGGCAGCCATTTTCTTATGATCCCAAAAAAATTCTCCTGATCAAACTCTATAATCGCTCGGAACAAACCAACTCTCTAGGTATTGTCACTCCGGAGCTAAAATTCGAAAACTCCGAGCACTACGTGAAAAACCATGAAAATTGACCACTTTTCCACACTTTCCGACTTTTTCATAGTTTTCCCGGAAAAGCGGCATATGAAATTTTTCATTTTGGACCGATTCTGACGTTCCCTGAAAATTTGATGCAAATCGGCTGTCTAGTTCTCGAGATCGAAAATTATTAATAGAAC
This sequence comes from Pseudolycoriella hygida, assembly GCA_029228625.1. Lineage (NCBI taxonomy): Eukaryota > Metazoa > Arthropoda > Insecta > Diptera > Sciaridae > Pseudolycoriella > Pseudolycoriella hygida. Next base: position 163,554,463 of record CM055403.1, read on the forward strand.
ATAGATAGAAACCGACAGATCAGGAAAAAAGTTGTCATAATAATGAGAACAATGGATTTTGGTAAGATGTATGGAAAAGTACCATCTTCAAACCTCCACATCTCAGCCAATTTTCAACCGATTTTGATGAGTGAGGGCTTGTTGGAAAGCTGCTGCGACGTAGTTTTTTAGACTCTTTAGAGCGCTCAATTTGCCTAATGTAGACTCTTTAAAGCGCCCAATATATTTTCATGGTAATTTCCATTCTTTCTCCACTCTTCCAACACCATTACACCACTCATCCAGCCCTATTCAGCCTTACTAAGCCCTACCCAGCACTTCCCGACAATTCCTAGTACCAAAAAAGTTAAAAAAAAGAAAAAAAAAATTTTTTGTTTTTCCTTTCCATTCTCTCCAGAGAGGTGACCGCCGCCAAATGACTACTGATTATTGGTGGTGGGGTGGTCCCCAATCATTACCACTACCTTTCACCCCCCTCCCACATCTGACCAGAAATCTTAAGTTTTTCCACGTATCGTACACAGAGGAATGACAAATATGAAATCACCCATATTCGATGAATTCTGTGTATAAATATCTGAGTCTGACCTTAGGCGGAGATTTAATTATCATTAAATATCATTAATTATCAAACCTAATGGTAAAATACTAGCTACTGTTAGGCGAACAGCATTCTAAGCCCTACTAGTTTCCGCTCCTAGTACATCATAGATGGCACTAGGTTTGTGTGCAATTTACCACTGACACAGTAAAAAAGTCTCTAAGAAGAATCCATGTGAGCAGAAGCTCACAAGATGCGGAACTAGTAAATGAAATGATCTAACTTCTGACCCGGACGGGTTGTAACGGCGGATTATTATTATAATTTTGAAATATACCCAACCCATTCTCTGTTTTTTGCTGATATGCACATGCTCTCGCGACAAAGGTGCACTGATGAGGTGTAAACGTCCCAATCAGGAATCAGCGAGACTTTGCTCGTTGATATAAGATAATTACTTGTGTAGTTTCTTCTGTCAACAAATTTGGTCTTCCCAAGCGATACATAATTACAAATTAAATAACATAAATACCTCGGGGAAAACCTAACTCCCCTCTGTAGGCAGTCGGTCATGCTCTTTTTAATGTCTCAGTAAAGATGTCAGATGTTTGAGAGTTGTAACGATATTTTTACCTTACCTCTTAAAACTGAATCAAACACTTGAGAATTTCATAAATAAAAATCGAACGCACAAATCCTTTATTCACAATTTTACAACTTTTGTTTGGCTCAATATAAATTCCTTTAACTTCTTAAAATAAAAGCGCACCCCTTAACACTAACCTACAACTAACCTGACTTTACGTTGGGTGAAGAGACTCAAATGATAAATGCAATAGTTGTCGTTCCATGTAATAATTCCAATTGGATTTTGTCAAATCATGCCTCTAAAAGCAATCCATGTACATTTCCCAATCATTTGACGAATGACTCACTTATATGGAATCTGATGGCAAAAAGAACTGTTCTGAATCGTCTACGCTTTGGCAACGCTCAAACTGTTGCGTCAAATGTCGTCCGACCTGATCTAGATGACATCTATTGCATAATATCGTCACCATCATGTCTCCAAAAACTGTCACCGTGGTTAATTTACAATCGATTAAATCTTATTATAGTGTTAGGTTTTTAACAATGTTTACAAACTAAAACCTGAGTTACAGAGTCTTCTTCCCTCTCATGCTCTATACTTGAGCAAAATTCTACCCTTTCCACTTCTATTCATCTCAACATTTATCTCATGGCCGAAGCTGGAACCTCACAACACAGCAACAAGGCAACAGGCATTGCATCTGTGGGGAAACTAATTCAACCTCGAAAGAGGTAACCACTCTTGTTCTCACATGTAGAATCATAGAGACAAATCTGAGTCCGCGAGTCTCTGCGGTATGCCTCCCTGCGCGCAACATGTGTGGCGACACTTCGCAAGGGCATGTAGCTCTGAAAGATATAGCGATTGTTCGAACGCAAATCTCAGTTCAACGACTCGTGGGAGAGACGGGTATTGAGACAGAGTCTAAGAGTGTTACAGCTCTTTCATCACAGACAAAACAACAGATTGACCGAATCATCAGATCAATTTGACCGATTTACCACGGAAAAATGTATTTCGACCTGATTTACCTCAGTCATTCCGACTGGTCTTTGATACAAAAAGCAACGTGCTTTCATAAGATTATTGATGTTGCAATCGCTGTTGAAACGCATCCTTACCATTGAATTGGCATTAAAAGGAATGTCCACCTGAATTAGGAAAGCAAAAATCAGAAATCAAGAAATCAGGAACCAAAAATCAGGAAATGAAAATCAGGAACCTAAATTAGGAAAAACGATAATCAGGAAGGAAATAAATCAGGAAAAATATCAAAATTTTCAATTCCTAAGGACTTCGTAATCTTATTTTTGGTGTGTAGGGGGTCTCTGCCCCCTAAACACCCGCGTCTGCGGGAGGGATATTCCCCCCTTGACCCCATTGCGAAGGGGCTGTCGCCCCTCGACCCCGCTTTTTTTTTAGAATTTATCACGGCCTGCGGCGCATTCTCTCAAAAATTATTATCCTGCTTTTGGTTTTTCCTGATTGCCTGATTCGTAATTTGGGTTTTTCCATATTTTCTTTTTCTTAATTATTGTTTTCCTAATTCGTGTGGAATACCCATTAAAAGACGTGAAAGTGTAAATTCATCCTCTTTGACATAGTTTCTACAATTAATAATATCCACCGCCTTATTTATAACAGACAAGCTGAGATCCTTCGCCATGGCCTTCAGCTTTAATTCAAGATAAGTCAAAACAATAACATAGTGACTGTGTTTTCACTTACAGCACTTACAAACTGAGGCAAAACTCAAAACTAGATTTTTTTGCGTAGACACGAGTTAATTTTGGCATAGCTGTGATGTAAAGAACGCATTATATGCAATTAATTTGAAAATCGATATTTAAAATTGCAAACTAGACCATCACACTATTAGACGTACTCGTTCACGTCATGTTGAAATTCAAATTGAATTGCAATACTCCCAGCACATCGCATAATTAATTGTTTCATTGATTCCATCAGCGAGCGTAAAATTGACGACAATAAAAATGTCATCGAACAATTGTGATACAACTACTTTTATCATCGGACGAATGCACTAAAATACACAATGATTAATTACTGCCTGCACATATTTATCAAGCTTCAATTTATTTATTTTTTTTTTATTTTAACGGACCATACAAAGCTTTGATAATGTGTCGATAATCCTTTTTTAAAAAGCTACCGTAAATGTGTTATTATGTTGGAACATCAGATAACGTACATATATGTGGAACACAGCTGCCATTTTTATCATTATTTTTAAAATTATTACTGTCTATTATGGTTATTACAATAGATTGTTAGCAGCTCTCGAAATTAAAACAGCAATGCAATATATTTTGAACTATTATCCTTAAAGCTCCGCATTGAGAATTTAGCATATGGTTAACGCTAATGTAATAGTGTGCTTCCTGGAGGTCTACCGCTCTGTCTGATATAGAAGTACATGTCGAAAGTAAAAGTTTTAATGTTGTAATTCATAAAGACGTGTGAGTTTCCTCAGAAAATTAAATGGTAGTATGAGCAGGCGATATGCTTGGTAAATTATTAGTAGCAAATGTTAGGCTTAAAAGCAGATTATTTCGCACAATGTTGCAATAAAAGGAATGTGCTACGTAGCCGTCTATTCATTTTACTATCTTCTTCACACATTTTAGTAACTTTATGAAATACTTTCGCCATCAACAACGGCGTTTTCCAGACGTGTTATATGATTTTTTAGTTAGTCCAGTTACCTTACAAAAGTAACCGAGAATCGGTGACGAGACATTTCTCCGCCGCAAATAACGCCCGGGGCGCTAATAACGCCCGCCCGGAGTGCGGGCGTTATTAACACCCCGGGCGTTATTAGCGCCCGGATTACGGGCGATAATAACACCCGGGCGGGTGTTAATAACGCCCCGGGTGTTATTAACGCCCCGGGTGTTATTAACGCCCCGGGCGTTATTTGCGGCGGAGAAATGTCCTGCCACCCCGAGAATCATAGTTTCCAGTAATTCTTAGAAGTTGCAGTTTTTAGATATTCCAATTTTTCAGGTGACATGACTTAACGTCAATATTAGGATCGCGCCCAGTGTTATTAGCGCCCACTTGTTGTTAGAGGTGAGCGGGCCACCCGAAAATCCAAAAAACCCGACCCGAACCCGATCCGAACCCGAACCTGACCCGAACCCGAACCCGACCCGAACTCGAACAGAACCCGATCCGAACCCGAACAGAACCCGACCCGAACCCGAACCCGACCCGAAATGATTTCACGGGTCGGGTCGGATTGAGAATTCATCGGGTCGGGTCGGGTCGAGTTTTACTTTGATCTTGTCAGGTCACGGATCAGACCCGATTAAGAATTGGTCGGGTCAGGTTGTAACCCGCCACGAACTACAAAACAAAGTCGTATCTGCACTTCATACAAAGTACCCTACAATGCCAGCTTACTTATTTTTTGAATGATGCAGCCTAAGCAGCCAATATTAATGCAATCTCATATAAACGTTAACCTTGATTCAATGCATTGTCTTTTGAAGTACAATTTTGCAGATATGATCTGATGTCTAGTATATGAATTTCGTGTGAGTAACATGTTAAGTGTAAATTTTGTGCCAGTAATATTCATAATAGGTCATGAAGGCAGCACTGCCCCCTTGCGACGTACCTTTCTGAAGCTAGGATTTGTGGATTCTCCCCAAATGTCTAGACAGAATTGCTTTTTCATTCATTAAAATCGGTTCATATTAAGTACGGAAAATTAGCATTTTGTATGGAAATGGGTCAGATTTAGCTATCTAGAGCTAGAGAATGAAATTTTATTTGAGGGTGTTCCCGGAAAATGTCAAAAACTTACAAAACTACTGATATCACAAGTCCTCATGTCTGCTTACAAAACATTCGTTTGAAGCAAAATGCTTCAACTTCCTCTGATATCATAACTTTGGTAACTGGAAGAAAAATGTTTTGAGAGTTAAAACTCTATGCGGCACATCCTTTAGAAATCAGATGTTTTTTAAGTAAACTTAAGGACTTGTGACACACATCCACTTTTGTGGTTTTTGGTTATAAATTTTCGAAAGTAAGAGTTCAAATAAGTACTACAAACTCTTATATCATTTGCAATCGGGCTCGGGTCGGTTTGAGCTTTCATAAAACAAAAAATCGGGTTTCGAGTTTGAGCCGAAACTTTGGATTTGGTTCGGGTCGGGTCGGGTTTACGGAATTTTTTTCGGGTTCGGGTACTGACCAGATGTTCACTTTGAGGTTCAGGTCGGGTCGGGTTTTGGTTATACATTTTTTCGGGCTGCGGGTCCCGACCCGATGTTTACTTTCGGGCTCGAGTCGGATCGGGTTTTGAAAAAAGGTCGGCCCGCACACCTCTTTTTTTTTAATGGGTAGCCGTTCCTACCGCAGTACGAACAACGCACGGGGCCTCCGTTGGGCCCATTGTGCTAGCTTGTTTACACCATAATCGCTATTAGAATCTGCCTGTACTAGCGATGTAGTTCAAGATATCTTTTGGTTGAAAATGTTTGATCAGGTCATACTTGATGGTGTAGCCGCCCAGGTACCTTCGTCTATTGTTGATGAAAGCCGGACAGTAGTAGAGATAATGTTCAGCCGTGTCTGTGTGGAAATCACAACGATCATAACTTGGATCCGTTCTTTTCCCTATGGTAGCTAAATGTTTGTTAAAGCCGTAATGTCCTGTTAGTACGCCCGCCCGTGAAGACTTTCAGCCTAGTGCGACTTACATTTAATAGGAATTTCGAATTTGTCTTGCTGATACTTATACAGTTTTTTGCTTGGCGACAGCTTGCTACATTGTCCCAGTAATTTTTAAATTCCATACCTCGTTTCCTGTGAATTACCTATTTCGTTAATGATCGCGGGACTCCCGTGAATGGCTCCGTACCGATAGGCTTATATCTGGCGCCCCTCCTGGCTCTTTCGTTTCCTTCAATTCCGCTGTGTCCTGGAACCCAGATAAGGTGCATAAGAGTTCACCTGGACTGCATTATTCAGAGCTTCCCAGCATTCTAATGTAAGTGCAGAAGCAATTTTGAATGAGGATAAAGCTGTAATTACATCTTGACTATCACTACAGATCGTTAGGGTCTCGCCTGCAACGCTGTCCTCTTTTAAGAGCCGACATCCTTCGATGATGGCTCTAACCTCCGCTAAGAGTATTGATGAAAATTCTACGATAGAAATAGATACTTCCTCACTTGAGTTAGCACAGTGCACACCCATCCCAGCTAAATTATTCAACAGTGATCCGTCTGTGTAAGCTACCTTCCCAAGCGGTTGTAGATTGCCAGACAGCCAGTCCTCTTTCGGTGGTATGATCACATTGAAATTTCTGCTAAACATGTGCCTTGGTATTATCCTAAGGCATCCCCAGCATAGGAAAGTCATTGATGGTTTTGAACCAAATTTTGGAATGGTCCGCCATTCTGAGATTAGAGTCTGAGTGGTTCGCAATTCTGTGAAGTGACTTAATCGCTTCGGTTTTGGCAAAATGATGTAAAGGTGGGAGATATAGCATAGCTTCCATGGTGGCCGTTGGTGTAGATTTCCACGAGCCTATAATTGCTATGCAAGCCATTCTCTAGAACTTCTCAAGTTTCTTTATTACTTGTGGATTACCTCTACTCGATGATATTAATACACATGGATTATCAAATCACACTCTGTGGGAGATTGTGACACCCAGTCGGCGGTTATGATACCAAAAGGCGTTGGCAACACTGCATCTTACGATTTCATAGTAGAACTTCGTTCTGGGCGGTTATGACACTCAGTGGGCGGTTATGACACCCAGTGGGCGGCTATGACACCCAGTGGGCGGTTATGACACCCAGTGGGCAGTTATGACACACAGTGGGCGGTGATGACATCCAGTAGTCGGTATGACAACCCAGTAGGTGGTTATGACACCCAGTTTTCATAGTACAGGGCGTTAAGAACACTGCATCTTAAGATTTCATAGTAGAGTTTCGTTCTGGGCGGTTATGACACCCAATGGGCGATTATGACACGCGGTGGGCGATTATGACGCGCAGTGGGCGATTATGATATCCAGTGGGCGATTATGACATCCAGTGAGCGGTTACGACACCAAGTAGGCTGTTATGACACCCAGTAAGCGGTTATGACATCCAGTGGGCGGTATATTCCAGGAAACTCAAGTCTTAAACGAGGGATTCTTTTGAAAAACAGCCTGCCGAAATCGGACGCATCTTCCAGTGGACTTTTTTATATGTGCCTAGATAGGTATTGCTCACTAGAAGCCAAGAACATTTTTTAAAAAGTTCATCGATCCTTGTGTGGTTAGTGGGAGGTGTTTGAAAACCGAAAACATGCACTTTCCTTACGCAAATTTCTCGGGGTACACGAAACGTAGAAGGTCGTGTTGGGTGTCGTTGGAAAGGTAAATTAACGTACTATTGGCTAAAGAGGGTTCTGTGGGGCTTAAAATTCATCCACACTGAGTTATGAGCTGTTGAAAATAGGGGTAAAAACTTATGGATTTCGGCTAACTTCAATAGACACATATAAAAAAGTCCAATGGAAGATGCGTCCGATTTCGGCAGGCTGTTTTTCAAAAGAATCCCTCAAACCAGATTACCGTGAAAGGCCAAATCCTAGTTAGTTAGTCGAGTTAGCGACATATAATTCTTATTCTTCCGCACTTTTTTACATCATTACTTAGTTTTTTTGAACAATACGCACGCATCCACTGTGACCTTCACCTACATAAAAACAAATAACGAAGAATGATTATCGCACGCTCTAACAACAACATAACTAAATCACATTCATCGAAATAATCACTGCAATGAACTCAAATTCGCCACTATTTGACTCCACCGTTTCAAAAATGCATATCCACGTCAAAACTCTACCTATTCAAAATCTTCACGGCTTTATTTATGACGAGGGGTAAATAAATATCAATGTTTTATGTCACCATCGCTTGGATAACGCAGAGCTGTAGCCAAACTGAAAACTTAAAAACGTTTTTTGTAAAACTACCGTGTTTTTGTAGAGGGAGCGTGACAAGTATAGCGCACCACCTGGCTACAGTTCTGGAATAAAATATTTTCGTAATCTTATTCAGCATAATGAACACACCGATGGTATACATGTAATGTTGATACTACACCGACCGTTCGTTATGTTTCCGCATTTCCAAAATTTCGATTAGATCTCACATTAATTTCCATATTATAAACTAAAACAACACAAAAGGTCAACTATCAAAAGTATTTCTCATAAAATTCCGGTTACAGGCAATTTTACTACTTACTGCTGCCTCTAAAAATGGCAACAATAATAGTGACTCGCATTATATAGTATGCACCAAATATATTCCAATAAATTTGCCTATCAAGCAAATATAAAATGATTCGCAACACACACACAAAAGTAAATGATTGAGCAGCTCTAATGTGATGTGAAAATATGAATTTTTGAAAAAAGAAAAACGTAAAAAAATAATGAAACATGACGAAAAACGAATTGTAATGTGGGAAATACGAATTTTTCGAGTTTTTTTTGGTATAAAAATTTGATGTTTGGATGATATTGTGTGGTGAGTAGAGGATATTACAACAAAACTTTTATTTTTACCTTTTCTTTGTTTTTTGATTTGATATTTTTTCTCATGTTGCTTTTATCAATTTTTATCGATTTCGATTCTTTGTAAATATTGAATTCATTCTGTGCACCGGACAGTAAACCATTGAAGAATTTTCATCGGAATATTTGTGTATAATAATTGTTTGATAAACACAGCGTCCACTTTAATAATTTTAAAATTTCAAATATGTCATACGCAGAAACCACGCTGTAAATACGTATGTCCATTGTCAACATTGTATCGTTAAAAATGCATATTCAGTCCCAATGTATCTTCGCCCAAAATGAACCACCTCGGTGAAGTTCCACATATTGATGGCGCACTTTGTTACAGTTTTACTGAAAATCTCCCATACATTCAGCAATTATAGTTCGTTCATGCACCAGAATGATGCTTCCTCTACTTCATGAACTTATTGGATCTTGAATCCGAAGTACGCAGCCTTCAAAAAGTTGTAACAAGCGGAAGACTGCATTTTCGGCTAGGAAGCCTGGGATCAAAAAAGGATGTAAGGCAATGTTAAAGCCAATAGCAAGTACTCCTTGGAAAAATAATTTTCAATTTGACACCAGGCTGCGTACTTTATCATGGTTCGACGGCACAGAGTAGGCAGCCTGGTGCCAAAAATTAAAGCATATCACTATGACGGCATTGACGAATGATTCACAACGCATCAATTTTTATCTTGGCACCAGACTGCCTTCTTGAGCTATGCTCGTTTAATTGTAGAAGGCAGCGGCAGCCCGGTGCCAAGATGAAAATTGGTGCGTTCTGAAGCACTCGTCAATGCTGTCATAGTGATATTCTTAATTTTTTGGCACCAGGCTGCCTTCTTTTTCATTGTTCAAGGTCACATAGAGGGCAGCCTGGTGCCAAATCAAAAATTATTGCGCCGTAAAATACTGGATACTAGACTCAAATTTCCCTAATATCATTATTTGGCTTCAGCTTGCCTTCCCCGACTTGGTTACTGCAACATCACCAACTGAAATTTTTTTAACTAGGTACTATATTGATGAAACTATGTTCATGTTCAATCGACTTATTGAATTAGAAAATCTAAATTTTGATTTATAATAACACTTTAGTTGACGCAAAAGTTGTGGGTACATTTTGCTTCAGAGTAACTTGAGTTTGTTGCACTCTTTCACTCGCCGAAAATGGATTTCTCCACAACTATATCACTGTGAGGTATCGTTGGAAAGGGAAAAGGGCAGGGATTCAGAAAACAGTCTTTTTAGAACATTTTAGTAAGTCACAAAAACAAATCAACTCGAAAAGACTTCCAGTTTTTGGTGAGTCTTACTTCTTCACAAATTATGACTGACTCCAGAGCTTGCCATGTCAACTATATATGGTTTAAGATACTAGAGACCAGAGTCTATTTTCGAGAAAATTTTTCAAGAAAATCTAAAAAATTTCAAGAAAATCGGGAAAATTACAAGAAAGACGAGAAAATTTCAAGAAAATCGAGAAAATTTCAAGAAAATCGAGAAATTTTAAAGAAAATTGTCAAAACGCTAGAATTTGAAAAATTCCTTCATAATCGAGAAAATTTACTAAATTGAGGGGTAAAAATGTCGATTTTCTTGAAATTTTCCAGAATTTTTTGAGAGTTTCTCAGTTTTCTTGAAATTTTCTCAATTTTACTGAAATTTTCTCGATTTTCTTGAAGTTTTCTCGATTTTCTTGAAATTTCCTTGATTTTCTTGGAAAAATTGCTCGAAAATAAGAGAATAATCTGATTCCATTTTGGTTCTCTACGTAGTCTTTTTTCAAGATCTATAAATTCAAGAGAGTTCCGAGAAAATCGAGACAATTTCAAAAAAATCGAGAAATTCGAGAAAATTTCGAGAAAATTCACAAAATTCGAGGGAACAAGGCCTTCACACCCATATGGGTCATTGCTGGGAACAGCAATGTAATTTTCCCTAAATCGCCTTCCAAAATGTCAATTTTTTTGAAGAAATCTAGTTCTTTCGGGCATGTGGGTACTCAAGGCGTTTGTTTCAATTAGAGGTGTGCAGGCACGCCGATTTCTCGGCCCGTTCACAAGCCCGCTTGCCCTAATCCGGGCACGGGCATCATTATTTCGAAAAAGGGGGGGGAGGCATGGGCTTCCCGTTTTCAACATCGAACAGGCATGGGCATCGTTAATTCGAAAACGGGCGGGCACGGGCTGCCCGTTTTCGAAATGAAACTGGCACAGGTGGGCTCGGCTATCTTTACTTCGAAAGCGAACGGGCACGGGCATCTTTATTTCGAAAACGGTCGGGCGCGTGCTGCTCGTTTTCAAAGTCGAACGAGCACGGGCAGGCGAAAAGTGGTGCCTGCAGATTTGTACTAACTCGAAATGAAGTGCGGACACGCATGATTTTTCGGCCCGTTAACAAGCCCGCCCGCCCAATACCGAGCACGGGAAAGCACTGGCATCTTTATTTCGAAAACGGGCGGGCGCGGGCTGCCCGTTTTCAAAATGGAACTGGCCCGTGCCGCCCGTTTTCAAAATCGAACTGGCACGGTTGGGCTCGGCTATCTTTATTTCGAAAACGAACGGGCACGGGCTGCCCGTTTTCAAAATCAAACGGGCACGGACAGGCGAAAAGTGATGTCCGCACACCTCTTGATTCAATGAGTGAGAGAAAAGTTTCAGTTTTCAGTTCAACCTACTTGAAGTTATCCATGAAAAACGATTTTCGACTATTCAGTGCAGACAATTATCTATAAAGTTCCACAGCTAAAGTGAACTTTTTTCAAAAAAAGTTTCTTCTACGAATTTGTTGGATAGGTCCAAGGAATCGAATAAGCCATAGGTAACAAAAATCGGAGATAAGTTGTTTTCAAATTGGTCGGAAGAAATTAAGAGTCAATCAATAACTCAGGAATACATAATTTTTTCATCAATTACACATTTATGGAACATATAAAATTCGCTAATAATTTAGGAGAGATTTCAATAATATCACAAGAAAAACCCTTTTTAAAAGGGAAACGTGAAACGAGGAAACAAATTTTGGAGAAAAAATTTCCGGCGAAAAAAAATTTCAGGCGAAAAATTTCCGGCGAAAAAAAGTTTTCGGCGACAAAAGTTTTCGGCTAAAAAAAATTTCCATCGAAAAAAATTTCCGGCGAAAAAATTTCCTGCAAAATTAATTTTCGAAAAAAATTTGAGCCGAAAAAAAATTTCCGGCGAAAAAAATTATCGGCGAAAAAAATTATCGGCGAAAAAAAGCGGCAAAAAAATTTCCTTTCCAAAAAAAAATTTGATTTTCGCCCTAAGTCCGTCCCATACCACCGTCGGCCATTTTGTTGGTCATCCTGACACACTACACACCCAACCCATCAACTGTTCTGTTTTAAAATAGGACGGAAAACAGCAGTTTTCCGTCCTAGGAATGAAAAAATATTTTTCGGGGAATGAGTCGCAAGAGTAGTCAAAACATAGCTGTACAATATGGTTCCGCAGTCTACGAAAAAAAAATTTCTTAATTTTTGGACTTGCGTCACGGGCGCATTGCTACCCCGCGCCCATGATTTTTATTTTGCCCGTTTGGCCATTTCACGAAGGCTAATTTTCAATTCCCGGTGACGTCATGAAGAGTCTCGGCGGTGGCGAATTTCTACGTTATTTTCGGCGTGCGGCGGCACACTTTTTTGGAGCAAGAGAATTTTTGAATTGAGAATCTGATATACTCAAGCGGTTAAATTTCGCAATATCGTGCCAATGGAAAATGTCTCGCCGGATTTCGGCGCTTGACACTTTTTTAGGTGATGTCTGCTCCGGCGCACGGTTCTATTTTCAATTGATGAATGTATTAACTTCTTAAAAAAAAGGACTATTGAACATTTGAATTATTTAAGGGCGAAAGACCTCACTCAATAGGTTAAAACATCAGGCAACGCCAAAAGAAGAAAAAATTATAACAATTTATTCCTACACGCGTATACACTACACATCCATCTTCATAGCAACCCTTTTCTCAATGAAAATACGTATTTTAATCAATAATCTATAAGCCTTTTACCCTCATCAATACATGGGCATCATCTTTGTAATTTATGAAAACACTTTCGAAATAAAACGAAAGAAGTAACTTAAAATTTCCATTTTAAATTTTTCATGAGATCAAATTAACTTGTCGATACCTCTGTTTGCCCGCCTTGTGTATAAATCATAGCTGGATTTCGAAATTTTCCAAATTATTTCTTTTTTCTTTTTGAGAAATCTTAAATTGAATCACTTTTGTTTCAAAGATTTATCATATCTTCTTTGTGTTCACACTGGCGTTTCAGGTCGTTTTCCTATTCAAATCGTAATTGAATTATTTTATTTACAATCAAGTGATTGTATCTATGAAGGTCGTGACGATGGCGATGTAGCACATCGCCGTAGAAGCTAAATGTAATCCTTCCAATTAACTTGTATTTTCTAGCACCTGTGTTATGTTTTTAGCCGTAACGGATACAATCTCCGAACGTTGATTTTAATATGAATCGATTGTCAATAATGATTAGAGCTTAGCATTTACATCCACTTTGAAAGCATTAAACTTTAGACGGTAAGAATCTTTAAATTGAATCGAAAGATATTTGAAGTGAAATGTAAAGTACATCACGGTACAGGACACGCCTCTAAACACAATAGTAGATTACGTCATTACCGAGAAATTTCTCGTTTTGATGTGTGTGAGGTTTGTTAAAATAGACAAAGGCGAGTGGCATAAACATGTGGAAACATTAATTACTAATTCACATACAATTCCCTACCAACGGGTGGTAAACCCATTTCTTCTGTCTTAAACAATGGAGGAAAATGTGCAATGCAGGAAAATGTGATTTGATACAAGCTGTTGTGTAAATGCATAATATACATTTCGATTGCCAGCGAACGGTTTTTGACTAGCGCCAGATTAGAGACAATTGCACTGAAAATGAGGTTCCAATGAGGCACAGATTGAAATTTTCTCTCCGATGATAATCGCTTCTAGTTGCTTCATACCAAAAACCATACATCAAACAAATAACTCAGCCTTCAGCTGGGTCCTTTAGCTTAACTTTAATAAAAATAATGCAGTACGTGTCTTTGGCATTCCGGCCGTCAAAAGAGCACAAAGTCACAGGTTGAATTGACCTGGCGACCTGTTTGAACTTTCCTTCCCTCATTTCTGATTCTATACACGCACGTTGCATTATTTATTATTAAAATTTAGCGAAAGGACCAAACTGAAGACTGAGTTACTTTCCTCAGGTCTAGTTGTTGGTATGAAGCAACTGGAAGTGTTTGTGTTTTACCCGAGGAATCACTCACTTCAATTTAGTCCATTTAATCTATTTAATCCGTTGAGTCCATTTAATCCACAAAAAGATTTATAGCCTAACCAACAAATTTGGCCGTACGGTGATGGGAATTATCGCCCAGACATAAATTAATTGTCATTTTCACCCAGGGAATTATCGCCCAGAGAAATGGGAATTAGAGAGTTTGGGCAAAGCGACTTATAGCCAAATTTATAACATATACATATAGCCATAAGTAATAAGTTATATGTTTACGTTAAAAGTTACAAGTTTACGTTATAAGTAATAAGTTTACGTTAGGAGCTATGAGCTATAATTTATAAGTTACAAGCTTACGGTACAAGTTATAAGTTTATAGCTCAGATCAGTACTGTAACTGACCCAAAACAGTACTGGTCAGTTTTAAAATTGATCAGAATCAGTACTGATCAGTTTCGAAACTGATCCGATTAGTATTGATCAGTTTCAAAACTGATCCGGATCAGTACTGATCAGTTTTAAAACCGATCCGGGTAAGTACTGGTCAGTTTTAAAACTTATTCCGATCAGTACTGATCTGTCTGAAGACTGATATGAATCAGTACTGATCAGTTTTGAAACTGATACGTATAAGTAATGAGCAGTTTTAAAACTGATACGGATCAGTACTGATCAGTTTCAAAACTACTAATCCAAATCAGTTTTTAAAAGGATCAATTCTGATGCGAATCAATTTTGAAACTGATCAGTACTGGTCTGGATCAGTAACAATACTGATCTGAGCCATAAACTTAACTTATAACGTAAACTTGTAACTTATAACGTAAACGTACAACTCAAAATAAATAGATATATGTATATGTTATAAATTTGGCTATAAGTGGCTTTGCCCAAACTCTATTATGACCCGGGGAATTATCGCCCAGGAATTATCGCCCAGACAAATGGGAATTATCATCCAGGGAATTATCACCCAGGAATTATCGCCCAGACAAATGGAAATTATCACCCAGGAATTATTACCCAGCTATGAGGCAACTAACACAGAGCTATTCGAGACTTATCTCCCAGTGGACTGTCTCGCAGGAACTATCGCCCAGAGGAATCGGAAGTTTCACCCAAGGAATTATTGCCCAGGAATTATCGCCCAGCTTTCTGAGAATATAACATAGCTATTTGTAGCTCAAGAACAATCGTCCGAACGAAACGTCGCAAAGACCCGGTGGCTAACAAAGCCAGGATTTTGCGCTTTAATGAAATGCTACAAAAACCTGGGTAGCTAATAAAACTAGGGAGCTTTTTCCTTCTACAAAATGTCATAAAAACCTCGGTGTATAACGAAGCTAGGGACTTTTACCTTTTACGAAACGTCAAAAAACCTTAGATTGATGGAGAGTTGGACAGATTTTGATGGTGGTCTCGAACGGAAGCGCCGCAATCAGGGAAAGCGCTGGAGGCTTATAATTAGCGGGAGTCCAGAAGCGGTAGCCGCCTGGTATAAAAAAATTACATTGTTAATCACAACACAGCTTTATTCACGTCTATGTTAGTTGTCTCATAGCCGATTAATAATTCCTGGGTGATAATTCCCTGAGCGATAATTCCTGGGTGATAATTCCCTGGGTGAGAATTCCCATTTGTCTGGTCGATAATTCCTGGGTGATAATTCCCTGGGTGATAATTCGCTGGGTAATAATTCAGGTAATCCACTTAGTCCATTTAATCCATTTAGTCCATTTAATC
Organism: Pseudolycoriella hygida; assembly: GCA_029228625.1. NCBI lineage: Eukaryota > Metazoa > Arthropoda > Insecta > Diptera > Sciaridae > Pseudolycoriella > Pseudolycoriella hygida. Next base: position 163,570,240 of record CM055403.1, read on the forward strand.
CATTTAGTCCATTTAATCCATTTAGTCCATTTAATCCATTTAGTCCATTTAATCCATTTAGTCTATTTTAATCCACAAAAAGATTTATGGCCTAACCAACAAATTTGGCCGTACGCGTCAGAAACTAAACAACTAACTCCGAAAAATAAGATTCGAAAAAATTTTAAGGTGTTTGGACACTCCTTTGATTAAAAATAAATAGATTGGAATAAACTTGGAATAAATGTATTTAGTCCAAAGACCCGATTCTAGGTACTGACATGTCAGAATACTCAATGAATGAACGACTCTTTGTTGTTTCTATGATGTTTTGTTGGGTTTTCTGTTGTTTTGTGGTTGGTGTTGTACGGGGCGACTCTTTCGCAAGTTTCTACGAATTTGCATACCATCGATCATGAGTCGTGCTGCTTGTCGGTTCTTGCCGCCGATGCTCGTCTCCTGATACCTAGATAAGGTCTTATTTACCTATTATTGGGTAACAAAACCGATGAAGTGATGCAACAAAAAACAACGAAACAGCAAACAGCAAGCACTGTTGGAAAATTGTTATTTTATGTTTCCAACAGTGCTGTTTGCTATTTTTAGTTGTATCACTTCATCGGTTTTGTTGCCAGGACACGCGCATCGGTAGCAAGAACACGACTCATGATGGATGGTCTGCAGAACTTGCGAAAGAGTCGCCCCATACAACAACAACCTCAAAACAACAGAAAAACCAACAAAACAACAAAAGCTCGTTTAATCCATTGAGTATCCTGACAAGTCAGTACCTATAGTCTGGCCTTTTAATCTATTTATTCCCATTTACACCAAATACCTTTGAATGCGCTAAAAATTCTGATATTTCGTTTATTTAAGATAATAATGAGTTGTTATCTTAAAATGTAGTCGTTTGAAGCGTTTTAGCAGATTTGGTAAAAAACTACATTTTTTCGTTTGTTCTCTTTTTTAGTCCATTCAATCCAATTTTTAATACATTTAGTCCATTTAATCTACAAATCTCAGAAGTGTGTTACCCCTCGCTTTTACCTCAAAATTGACCTGTTCCGAACCTTTTGATTTTCCTCTGCGTTTGCTGTGCAAACGCTGTGCTTACGCTGCAAAAAGCTTTCTGTATCTTTGGGAAGGGAAATCGAAGAAAAAATAACCGAAGGCTCTTACGTATCAGAATAGATTGGCAAAAAATAAACAGATTTTGCAAATAGGTGCGAACTTATCAGAATTCCAAATTGTTGCAAAGTTTTTAAAACTATCAGAATTTGAACGACCCACAGAAATGTCGAAAACCTCCTGTTCGAATGTTCGAATCATCGCCGCCAAGCAGTTAATGATCGGTAATGTCATAATGTCGGTGCATAGTTCATCGTTTCAACATTTTCGACATTAGTTCATTCTGCTCAGCAATTTGGCTTTACAGTTGTCCTTCAAAGTTCAAGTGAAGCAAACGTTTTATAGTAACGTCAATTAAATTTTCGCTTAACAGACAAGTATTTGAAATAAACCCGTACACCAGTAGGTTATTTTCCCTAATGCCCTGAAACACGTATTCTCTAGTATCTTATCTCCTACAACTTAACTGCCATAAATCTAGGGATACGAGTCATTCCTCCCAATTCTGGAAGTGGTCATATTCCAGGGTTGAGGCATTTTTACCCAAAACCCTGAGACACGTGTTCTCTAAAATTTAATTCTCCACAACTATTCTTTTGGAAGCAACTTTATAACTGCCATTGCTCTAGAGACATGAGTCATTACTCCTGATTCTAAAAGTGACTGAATTCCAAGGATTGAGACATTTTTCGGGAAAAATCTGAGCCACGTGTTCTCTAAAATTTTATTTTCTACAACTTTGCCTTTGACAGCAAGTCTCCATATTGCACAGTTGAGCAAATATACACGAAAAACCATCTGCTTTCAATTTCGTCCACTCCATTGGTCTCAGTGCCCGGACCACTGACCCGATTTCCACAAAAATTTCTCCCAGTTCTGTGAGATGAAATGCTTTTATTTGACACCAAAACGAAGAATTTCCGTACTTCCGTCCCTCGAAAAACTATGTCTTTGGTCACTTTTTCGACCATATCTCGGGAACTACTTGACCGATTTTGCTCATCTTTGAACTTGAATCATGGGACTTTTAGGGAAAAAAAAGTTGAGGGTGATCGGTGTAGTCGTTTAGAAAAAAATAGCGGGACGGACGGTCATTATTTTTATTGCTGATTCGTCATCTCTAGACGATATTAAATGCATCCCCTTCACTCCCGCCTCCATCTATCCCATGTTCCAATAAGGTCATGTAGTAAGCCCAGATAACACAGATCACACCTTTTAATGTGGTTGCCCTCTCAATGTACATTAAATGTGCGAAATTCAATGTTGTTGAGAATATGTACATAAAATGTACAAAAAATGTGCCTGTAAAAAGCACATTTTTTGTGCTATTAAAACTCGAAATTAATGCACTAGATCATAATTACATTTTTCGCACATTTTATGTGCGTGATAAGGTGTACACTAATCCTATCACATTGAATGTACCAAAAATGTGCTTGTGATGTGGTACTTTTTCGATGTAAATAAAAGGAACATTTTTTGTGCTATTAAAACTCGAAATTATTGCACTAGATCACAAGTACATTTTTCGCGCACGTGCGTGAGAAGGTGTACAATATTCCTATCACATTGAATGTACCAAAAATGTGCTTGTGATGTAGTACATTTTTCGATGCAAATAAAAGGCACATTGTAGGACCTTTGTACTAAAAATTGAATTATTTTGAGAAATCTGAGACATTTTTGAGAAATTAAGATAACTTTTGAGAAATGTTTTAAAATTTGTTTCGAATTTTCAAAACTTTCTCCTTAGGCAGAACTGATGGGTGAAAGTTGCAAATGCTGCACCTAAGGTGAAAAAATAGAATGTCTGCTAGGGTAGAAGAGTTTTCAGTTTTCGAATAAAATGATTCAATGTGGAGATTAAGTTAAGATGTACAACCGACTACACTGAATCACAGAAATTTGACAGAAAGAAGCAAACCCTTTCGTATTTACTCAAATTAAAAGCCGTTTTTATGATCCCGACGTTTTTTTTATGTTCGCCAGTCCATAACTCACCGACCAACCTCGTATGTGAATGTAAATTTTATAGCATTCTATGTTAATCGACCTAAATGTTTGATTGAAACGTTTTTCTGTATCGGTTTATGGTTTTTGATTTTTTTTTTTCGCTCTACACAACAACAAAACATTTTGCAGTGACGCAACTCCTATATTTTCTGCCTCTTTTTCTTCATTTAAGCCGCTACAATGCTACAGAGGCTATTTGAAGGTAAAATTAGATTACGAATAGTGTCTATCAAGTTGCAAAGGCAAGCTCTCTATGTGTACTGACGTCGTGAGTTTTTTTTAATTTTTTTTTGTTACGTTGCCGCTGAGATACCAGACACAAGATCCCAAAAAATCAGGCAGTCAGAATGTTGAATTAAACCTTTTTTTTGATGAGTGGGAGATTTTCGAAACGAATGAAAGGCGAGACAAAGCAATTTTGTTATATATTTTGCGTGTTAGTGGGTGCTAAACGCCTTTTAACTAAAGGGGTATTGCAGTTAATTCGACTTTGACTTCGAATTTTGACTTGAAATGTTTGATAGCTCCACCCGGCGCTGCGTGAGTATAATGAAGTATTCGCACTAAACTACTCTTTATAGCATTCTTTTCGTTAAAAATTTTTTTTCCCTGAAAATTTTTTCGATGAAAATTTTTTCGCTGGAATTTTTTTCGCCGAAATTTATTTTCGCTGAAATTTTTTTTTTCGCCTAAAATTTTTTTTTCAAAATCTCTTTTCTCGGACTTACGTTACGTTTCCCTTTTAAAAAGGGTTTTTGTTGTGATAGCATTTTGTTAGAGAACTCATTACTCTCATAGCACCAGGAGCGAATGTCATTTCAAAATTTTTTTTGAGCATAAAGTAAGGTATTAAGATGTAGTCATTCCTGTCAATCGCGAAATACGACATTCGAGGAAAGTTCCAAATTATGTTGTAACGATCATATGCTTAGTTAATGGTTCTTTTGTGTTAGAACTAGCGACACAGTTACTGAAAAGCGTTCAGACCACGAAATATAAAAAATTAAGCAAATAATCATGTCGATCTCATTGGACACCACCTACAGGGGAAAAAATTGTAGCAACGAAATTACGTGTTGCGCTGTGTATCGTGCAAAATCATAATGGAAATTTAAATCAAATTATATGAAAAAGGCTTCACATTTTGAGAATGGCTGTAAATTTGGTTGTAAAATTTTTTTTTTGAGTTTTTTATTAATTTAAAATTTTTGTTGCTTTTTATCACAGCTGCATGCATGTAGTGAAAATCCGAAATCTAACTTTCTAACATTCAACTAATTTAATTTTGCATTTCATCTAAAACTTAACGTCATAACCATTTTTCTTTAACCAATTTTCAGTTCTACACAAATGCAAATACCACAAACAGTAATGTGGTTCGTGTGGCGCCGCGCCCGAAAAATAATCCATCAACATACAACTATAATTTAGCTAACAGTTTTCCATCACAAATTTCATCCAATTTCTATCCAACTAACTCAAATTATCCGAACTACCCCATAAACAGTACAGGCTATGCAACCAATAATTATCCGAATGATATGCTTTCACCACCCGCAACAGTAACAGGCATTAGTGGTTCATCATTGCTACCGTTCAATCCATTTCTTGCAAAAAACATAAAATCTGATCGTAAATCAAATGCTGTGGAAAAGAAATTTAATTCGCTCAAATCGATGGGAATAAAAAAATCTCCGCAATTTTATTCGATGCGTGTGAATAAGTGTCGGCGACATCATTCATTTGCAAATGACCCACAACAATTGCTCATCGCCAACAACAACCAATCAATGCCTTATTTACCGCAAAATAGCAAACTAAAGAATTTCGATCAGCCACTGTACGAAAATCTCACCGACTCCATTCAAATCCATGAATCATCAATGCAAAATGACAGCTCATTTGCATCCGTAGGAGATGAATACAATTGTAAACCGGAACGGAACAGCATCTATCGCAGTGATTCGGGCATATCAAATAGCTCATACGAATGCATAACACCAGTTCCGGCTCCGCGTACCAATCAACGAAAATGTCAAAGTGCACCCGTTTATATGAATTTACCGAATTCATCTTCGCATCACAAGCATAAGCATGGTCGTAGCTCTCGGACGAGTAAAGGGATGGGTAATTGCTATGGCGGCAATGGTAGTCATCATCAAACTAAACATAATAGTAAATGCAAAAATAGCATGTCGAATGGTGGAACTTTGCTTAATTACGAGGTTTGTCATATCATTTTATTAGCTTCCTCTTACATTACTAGAAAGTCGAGTTTCTAGACGTAACGTCTTTTAAAGTAAATCGAGGTGACTTTGATTTCTTTGAGGCTTTTCTGTGACTATCGACGAAATTTTTGTCTACTTACACTTGCTGTGTATGTGTTGTATGTGTATTCGCGCTAAGGATGTGCACATGCGTGCTACCTTTATGTGTTTCGGTAATAAATGTTACACACTTGTCACGAAGCAGACGAAGTTCACCGAGACTATACGTGACAAATATGTAAAGCGAAAACGGAACGACAACATTGAACAGAAGAGAAATTTCGTATTACACTCCCCAGTCGATGTAATTTGACATCCGAACGACGCGCGTATGTGATAATAGTATATCTCAGCGTACCCCAATACACACGAGATGTGTACGTACGCGTAGGCGAAGCCCAACCGAAAAGTACACATCTAGTGTGTATTGGAGTATTTTGAAAGATATTTTTCTGTAAGAGTGAGAGTGTGTTGGTGCACATATCGCGGAAAGCAACTTTTCGTCCCAAGTGATGGGAAAATATTTTCTGTCACAACCAATACACTCTCACGTATACAGAAAAAGTATTTATTGCCCACCCCATCCGAATTTTGAGCATTACATGCATTTTTACCCACTACGAAAAGCATGCATTACATGTGGGGTCTTTTTGGAATCTTTTTAGTAAAGCAAAACTCCTGTCTTCACTAGTGAAGTAAGACTCTTGTCGTCACTAGTGAAGTAAAAACTTTTGTCTTCACTAGTGAGGTAAAACTTTATTGTCACTAATGATGTAAAACTTTGGTTTTCACTAGTGAGGTATAGATAGATTTATCAGTTCGGTCGATCATGTCAATGATCTTGGAACACAGATCTTGCGATCCTTTGTTCCCAACCCAATCATCATTTAAATCACGCAAACCGTCCTTTTGACTCCAAGAACCTGTCCAAAATACCAAGTTGGACAACATCTGATGGTTGCACGACGTAGCTTCCCAACAGCCTGCGTCTCAATTGAAAGAACTTGGAGCATTCTCATATCACGTGAATACCCGTTTCTTCTTCTGATACGCACGCGCATCTGGAAGTTGCCGAAAGACTCATGTGCCCGTTTAGCCCACAGTGTCCAGTAATTGCTCCGACCACACTCCTAATACGATTCCTGCCCATCTCTATTAGACCCTTGGCCCACTCCAAATTGGGTTTCGGGAAGAAGCGCCTTGTATGAACGCCTCCAGTGTACCTGTTCCAGTACTGCCTTTGCATTACTCAATCTCTTCGTGCTTTCATGCAGATTGATCGAGCAATCGGCAGATACGGTTCATCCGCCTTGGCTAGTTCGTCCGCCCTCTCATTTCCTTCCATTCACGAGTGTCCGGGTACGCAGATTAAATTGATCTGAATATTCTGACCTATCGAGCTCAGAAAATCCTCTCACTCTTTCACAAGTATGGAAGTGACAACTGGTGAAACCAGTGCTCTGATCATCTCCTTGCTGTCTGAACATATAAGGGTCTGCTTTCCCTGCTCGCCCTCTGACAGTGCTTCGCGAGCTCCTGCGAGCACTGCGAAGACTTCTGCCTGAAAGACGCTTGCAAAGTAGAGATGAGCGGGTTGCCCGAAACTTCGAAAAACCCGACCCGAACCCGAATTGTTTTCTTCGGGTTGGTCCGGGCCGGGTTTGGTCCGGACCGGGTTTGGTCCGGGTCGGGTTTGGTCCGAGTCGGGTATGGAAACAGTTCGGGTCGGGTTGCTGTATCATTTTATTCGGATCCCGATCCTTTATTGACTTTTTATATTTTACAAAACCCGTCTAAATTTTATCATCTTTCATTTCACGAATTTTGTTTTAGTCTAAGATCCGTGAAGAATGCAGACGTCGGGCCTTGAAATAATTTTTGTTTCGAAGTAATTTGGGTTGTGAGTTTCGAAAAACTTGAGTGTCTGGTTCGGTCCGGGTCGGGTTTCGGGTTTCGAAAAATTTTATTGGGTCGGGTTCGGTCCGGATCGGGTTTTGAAAAAATTCGGGTTTCGGGTTTCGAAAATTTTAATCGGGTCGGGTTTGGTCCGGATCGCGTTTTGAAACAATTCGGGTTTCGGGTTTCGAGTTTCGAAAAATTTTATTGGGTCGGGTTCGGTCCGAATCGGATTTCGAAAAATGGTCGACTCGCTCATCTCTATCGCAAAGACTCCCAGATAGAACTGATTCCCTTCTTCCGATTTCAGGGCGTACACCCCATCACCCGCTCCAACAGATGTTTTCGATCCATCTGTATATTCTACTACGCAGTCCCCGGGTGGGCCAGCAGGCTAGCCATCTAGCCACTCTTGCCTACTCGGAATCCTTAAGCCGAATCTAAAGAGGTAACATTTTGTAATGCTCAACTTTCGGATGGATAGACAATAAAGCATTATACATTGGAACCTGCTGTTTAATTCATTACTTCGGATAAAATTTTGAGAACTTGCAAACTCTCTCGTTTTACTCAGTTTTTTTATCAACAAGGAAACTGTTATTTTGACTAGTGTAGTTGCATATCTCGTCTTCGACACTGATATGCAAGCCGTGCCCTCGTCAAAATAACGTTTTCAAAGCTTGTTGTTCGAAAAAACGCTCTTGGGACCGTCCATAAATGACGTCCAGTATTCAGTGTTGCCCTACAAATTTCAATCGTCTATTGCTCGTAAAGTATATACTTTTGACATGTCAAATGTATGTCCGACCCCTCCAATATACCATCCCCCCTCTAATGTCGGCCATACATTTGACATATGAAAAGTGTATACTTTTCGAGCAATCGATGATTGAAATTGTATGGCAACACTGAATATTGGACGTCATTTATGGACAGTCCCTCGTGAGTTTGGCTCGCATCACACAATTGTCTCCTCATTAGTCAAGTTCTTGTCAGACCAACTTGCCTTTTTCATCTAGGTGAGTTGTTTTTCTGGCAGATAATTTGCCGTATTTCAACGTTTGTGAAGAACGTTTTGCGAAGTAATTGGGTCTTGGTGCCCGGCACACGACTTTCGTTCTTCTATTCTAAAGCGTTAGTTAGAAAGAGACAAACTATATCTGTCTCACTCTAACCAACGCTTTAGAATAGAAGAACAAAAGTCGCGCGCCGGGCATCAAGACCCAATTTTTTCGGAAGACGTTCTTCACAAACGTTGAACTACGTCAAATTATCTGCCAGAAAAACCTACTCCTCAAGATGTGAAAAAGAAGTTAGTCAGACGAGAATTTGGATAGTTCTCATGTAATGAACTACTTTCTCAGGTTCCAATGTAATGTACTATTCGTGAGAATGCGTTATCTTCGAGTATTCGTAAAATTCATACAACATCACACAATGTTAATACAACAATTACACAAGTCTTACAAGCACCAAAAGAAGACTTTTTCGTTATGGGAGAAGCTGTCTTTTGAATGTCATGTAAGTTTTGTGCGGGGTGAAAGCTTTATGTATAAATGTACAATCTCAAAATCTAATTCTTTGTTGTCTATATCTTCGGTGTTGTATGTGTGTTGTACTTTTTATACACAACACACTATTTACTAATGAAGAACTGTGGGATAAGCTCATTTATTCATCGGATGTAACAATTAACGATAAATTATGCTATGTCTCATTAAAATATTAAACAAATTAGAAACTCTTTGCTCTTTGTGTTGTATTTTGAGGTCAAAACGTGAAACATTTTGAACATTGCTTTTCCAGCTACGACTCTGTGAAAACGATATTCTTATCTTGCACATTTTTTTCGCAGCAAATGGAGAATATAAAAGAGTTTTTAATTAAGTTTTCTTTTACTTTTTTTTTATTATTTTTTTTTTTCGGTTTTCCAGTACTTTTACTTAGCAAGAAAATTAACGTCGAAGAAAAGTTTTTCCCACTTTACTCCACTTTTAAAAACAAAAATTGCGTTCTTCTTCCGGTTACCAAACATAAGATTGATTGATTTTCATTTTTTATGGAAATTTGTGTCCGTTTTTCAATGTGGATGAATATTAAAATAAATTTTCCGATTTTATTTCTTGGTGAGAAATGAAATGGGCTCTTTTAGAGTTCATTAAGTATATTGCGATTTATAGGCGGCTTGTTTTATTTATATATCAGACTACGTGTCGAGTCATTTATTCTCGTTGATTTTATGGTGATTCAAGTGTTTTAAATTTATTGGGGGGTATAAAATGAAGTGGAAATTTAAATAATTTTTTTTAAAGCTAAATCGAACGGAACACACAAATGAAATTGCACGAACATTTTACCAGAGCTCAATTTGTAGGATACTTTGACATTATGTCCTTAAATTATTTTATAAACAGTGACTTAAAGTGATGTTATCAAGTTAACAATCTGAATTTTCTCCATCAAAAATTAAGTGAAAGCAGGTCGCCGACCAATTAAGGAGGCTAAAATGTTTTTATAATTTAGGCACTTCAACGTATTGATTGTCTTTTGAGATGAGAAGTAACCTTTCCCATGTATACCGCACGACTACAACCCGCTAATGCAGACAAGATCTTCATTAGTATCTTATTCTCTGCAAATACAGACCAGTGGACACCACAAATTGCGCTCATATGACCTCAACTGACTAACGGCCTCATTCTTAATTTTCAACTGAAATTATTTTGCGCGTGCCTTTGTGCTCAGCACAGGGACAGATAGCAATCTGCTTCTTCATGCTCTTATTCAAGAAAACTTTGAATTGAATTGGAAATTGAGAATTTTCCCTCTTATTTGCCCCTAGCTTATGATACCATCTTCCCGACTACATAGTTTTTTCTGCAAAATTCATTTGGTTGGTTCATTTAGAAAACATAATTCACTTAACACACTTAAATACTATGAACCTAAATTAATGCATCTCCGTCTATTCAACGTCCTGAATTAAAGCACTGAGGCCATCCTTGTTGGGCCTATTGTGCTGCATTTCTTTTATTAAGTTTCATACTACCCTTTCGGGTTCCATCAGCCGCCTGTTACTTGTGATAAAGGAAAGTACGTTGACTAACTTCAATTTCAACCGCTCTTCGGGGGTCAGATAGAAGTCTCCTAAGAGCTTCGTTCTGAGTCCCTTTAAAGCAGGGCAAGTGCATATGAAATGCCTCGCCGTTTTTGGTTCTAGTTCACACGTCTCTACACGTTGGGTCTGTAACAAAGCCTATTTTTGGAAAACCGGTTTCCCGAATTTTCCGAAATTTCCTAAAATTTCCCGAAATTTCCTAAAATTTCCCGAAATTTCCTGAAATTTTCTGAAATTTCCCGAAATTTCCTGAAATTCCAGAAATTTCCCGAAAATTTCCCAAAAATAGGCTCTGGCCTGTAACGATTCCCATTTTGTTGTCCTGGTGGCACCGAGACAATTAAGCCTGAATATCTACTGACAGCAGGTTCTGGGCCAATGAATCTGGAACTGGTTCCCTCTTTTGCCAACTGATCAGCTATGTCGTTCCCCTGCACTACTGAGTGACCTGGTACCCATGTCAATGCGGCTTTATTGTCTCTTGACAGAGTTTCCAGCGTCTCGAAGCACTGATGAACCAGCTTCGACGAAATCTTGACCGATGGCAGTGCCTCTATGGACGATTCATTGTCTGAACAGATCAAGATTTTCTTATTTCTGATGCCATCTCGTTGCATCATATGTGAACTTTGACTGATGGCGACTATTTCCGACTGAAAAACGGTGGTGTATGAACCCAGAGCCATCGTAATCCAAGTCCACTGAGTGTACACCTGCGCCCGTTCCTTTAACTGTCTTCGACTCATTCGTATAAACCACGACATTCGCCTCTGCTGGAGGCGTCCTAACTCCCATTCAGACCTCTTTGGCAGCGGCGTTTTGAAACTTCTTTCGAAGCATAAACGCGCTCGCATAGAGTCTTCCGGCATATCGACTTCGCTAAACTCCTCTTTGAGTTGCGAAAGTATACTTGCATGACCAAATTTTCGATCATGTGCAATCCAATTTCCACCTTTGTACAGTCTTTCATCTCGGCCTCCTTTTTATAAAATAGGTCTAGCGACGGTAGTATCTCCATCGCTTCAGTTATGCTCAGGCATGGTAGCCTCTGTGTGCTATAAACTTTCTTTCTCGTAGCGCCTAGTTCAGCAGGCGGTGCCCATACCGTATATCCGTAAGTTAGTATAGGCCTTACTATGGCTTCATACATCCAATACAGAATGGATGGCCTGAGCCCTCACTTTTCGACAAACGAGGTGCGACACATCCAGAAAATTCTCAGCGCTTCTCTGACTCCATGCTCCATGCTCGTTCCAATCCAACGCACTGTCCAAAACGACTCCAAGGTATTGTAAAAGTGATTTCAATGACTCTTCATTACTTACTTAACCGACACTACAACCCTTTAAGGTTCTTGGCCTTCTCTAACCGTGCCTTCCGGTCTGGTCTTGAGGATTTTTTTCGGAATACGACGATCTTCCATTCGTTGTACTTGACCGAGCCAACGTAGTCGGTTTATTTTGGTAGTTCTGAGTATTTTCGGCTCTCCATAAAGCTGACTAAGCTCATGATTGAATCGTCTGCACCATCGGTTCTGTTTTTGGTCAAAGACTGGTCCAAATATTGCCCGCAGTAGTTTTCTTTCGAACGTGTGGAGCGACAAAAAAAAAGAAAACGTACGGACCCGTACGAATCCCGTTGCAAGGATTTCCGTTGTTGGGCCTGCCTCGGACCCATATTTGGGAATCCTCTGACTCATATTTCCATGCACAAAAATGTTCCACTCAATTTTCTCTACTACATACCAAAAAAACTTTTTTTGGGCGAAGGCCGGCCTTTAGGACCGACATAGGGCCTGAAGAAGGGGCCTTGGACCCATATTTCCATGAACAAAATGTTCCACTCAATTTTCTCTAGAACATACCAAAAACATTTTTTGGTGCTGGGGCCGACCTTTAGGTCCGGCAGAGTGCCCTAATTACAGGCCTCGGCCTCAAATTTTTTCTTTAGGACTGTTAGGCCTTCTATTACCTCTGAAATAGAAAAACAATCAAAAACATCGGAAGGAACTTAATCGGTTTTTATAGTAAGAATACATTTGGCCCTACCCACTTTGCCCTGCATTAGTCCAATGGCCCGACCTCAAAAAATTTTTTGACATAAATTGTTGGGCTTTCATAGATCTGTTGATCAAAAAAACATTTATTGAAATCGGATAAGATTTACTTGAGTTATGTACGAAAGACCAAAAACCACTCAAGCGGCCCTAGCTCGGCGGTCCTTGGCCCATAAGTGCCCATCTCAGAACTCAACCTCATTTTTCGACTACTTTTCAGGGAAAAAAAATTTTGAGAATCGGTTAAGCCAAGATAACTTGGCGACAGATGGACGGACAACGTTTTTTTTGCATATTTCTTCTATTTATACCCCAGAACGAAAAACCCACCAACTCCCGGTTCGAAATTCGACGTCTTACAAATGCCGTGGTAAACGCATAGAGAACAGTACCTCGTACGGCTCTAAAAACTTGACCAACTCGGCATGAAATCAGTTTTTTGTCATTGCCTTTTATTTTCAAACCTTCGATTTATATTCACAGACAATAATTTGGTCAAGTTGTTTTCAATTTTTTGTCGAAAGAGTCATAGTCGGGGGTACTTTTCGATTTTTTTCTTAGATAAATCGCTGGTAAATCTAATATTCATCCTCAGTTGTTACTCGGGTCCTTAAGAAAATTTTGAGTGGTCGCTGAACAGTTTGATGTTCATAGATTTGGGGTGCTGCTACAAATGTGTAGTCGTCGACCCAGATTCTTATTTTATCTACACAAATAACACTAGACAACAAATATAATAAATTTTGTGTAGCAGATGTAAAATCGAAAAGCTTAGTACAGTTTTTCTCCCTGAATCGGAATCAGGACTCCATTGGTGCGTGTTGGTGCGAGCGAGACCAATAGAGATACACTATACTCTTCTCGCTCGCACCAATTGATTTACCGTAAGACTTAAAATTGGAATATATCTGAATGTAGACGTCCTAGATGAAAATGGAGTTCTAATTCTGATTCAGGGAGAAAAACTGTACTAAGATTTTCGATTTTACAATTGCTACACAAAATTTAATATATTTGTTGACTAGTGTAATTTGTCCTCAATTTGTCGTATGCGTCCGACACAAAAAAAAAATTGTCCTACCTTGGGGTCCGAGATATAGAGGTGTACTAAAACGCCAAAAAGCTCAAAATCGCTTTTTTGAAAACGATAAAAATTTGAGCAAAATTGCTGATGTCATTAATTTGTCCTAAATTCTTGACACTTTCAAATTAGTGTACTGACACTTCGATAGTGTAAAAGTGTGTTACTAGATTTTAAAGTGCTTTGTACTAAAAAGTTTAGTACAATACAAATTTGTCCTCAATTTGTCCATTCAGAATATACATTCAAAATTTTCAAAACATTTCCTCAAACAAGACTATAAAGGATTATTTTCTTGGACTTGTACTAAAACCTCTATTTGAATATGACCATAGGAACGTTCTGACTCTTGTATTTTCTAATTCAAAAATATATCCTCAATTTGTCCTTTGCGTATGTGACATCAGAAAATTGCATAATCGCGTAGAAAACTAGAAAATAGAGTGTACTAAAAAAATAATAAAAGCTCTTCGAAAGCTCCCAAACTAGAAAATCGCTTGAAATCCGATCACCGAAAATTTTTTAATTGTTTTTGTCGATGATCAAGAAAGGACAAAAAGTTCGCTTGGGCTGCCTAGCGTCACCACTTCGAATCCGATCGGCGACACTTTTTTTGTTGTTTCTTTCAATGGGCTGCGAACTTTCTCATATATCTCGTTGAAGAACATTTTTAGTCCTTCACTCGTATGAAAATTTAATGGGCAGCAGAAATATGTCCTCATTTTGTCCTTTCTTGATCATTGACAAAATCAATTAAAAAAATTTTCGGTGATCGGATTTCAAGCGATTTTCTAGTTTGGGAGCTTTCGAAGAGGTTTTATTATTTTTTTAGTACTCTCTATTTTCTAGTTATCTACGCGATTATGCAATTTTCTGATTTCACATACGCAAAGGACAAATTGAGGATATATTTTTGAATTAGAAAATACAAGAGTCAGAACGTTCCTATGGTCATATTCAAATAGAGGTTTTAGTACAAGTCCAAGAAATTAATCCTTTATGGTCTTGTTTGAGGAAATGTTTTGAAAATTTTGAATGTATATTCATTCTAAAAGGACAAATTGAGGACAACTTTTTACTGTACTAAACTTTTCAGTACAAAACCCTTCAACATCTAGTAACACACTTTTACACTATCGAAGTGTCAGTACACTAATTTGAAAGTGTCAAGAATTTATGACAAATTGAGGACAAATTAATGGCATCACCAATTTTGCTCAAATTTGTATCGTTTTCAAAAAAGCGATTTTGAGCTTTTTGGCGTTTTAGTACACCTCTATATCTCGGACCCCAAGGTAGGACAAATTTTTCTGTTGTGTCGGACAAATAGGACAAATTATTTGTGTAGATAAAATAAAAATCTGGGTCGACGATTACATATTTGTAGCAGCATTTAGATTTGGTTATATATGTAACGAGTCAGATGAAACTCTTCAGAGCGCTGACGGGAGCACCAAGTTAGCATTGAAAAATCTTTAGTAGGTCTTTTTGGAATCTGGGCGATCCGCAAATCATATTTCTTGCTGGAAAACAATAAAAAGAAATTAAAGCCTTAAAACACTCCACCCTAAATCCCTGACGCCTTTTTCAAAAATTCTCTCCATTATACCATTTTCTTCACATCGTGTGTAAGCCTACTTGTTGAATTAGTTTCGAAAATAATAGAAAATAGCCTCCTCTTCTACCACGAAATAGGTAAACAACGTGCAGCCTTAAGCTAATTCTCTCAGGAAAAAAACACATAAGACGCAGCCGAATTAGAACTCGACTCTCTAGTAATATTGATCGCTTGCATGTATTTGACTAACAACAACTAACCTGCATCCAATTTTTGTTTTCGATGTCCTTGCAGCTAGAGCAAACTAATCCATTTGTAACTCGACGACAGCAGATCTTAGTGCCAAAGGAATTATTTCCCATGAATCATCAAAATACTAATAGCAACGAACCAAGCACACAATCATCTTCATCATTATCGCGACGACCCGTAAAATTACCGCTACGCAAACATCATAGTTTCCATTTCCAACCATCGCAAACCGTGGCTGGAGTGAAACACAATAAGAAACATTACAAAAACAACGGACCTTTAGTGTTTAAACCATTCAATGAAAATAGTGCATTTAAGCCGATAACGCCTGTGCCAAAGAGTCCGAACAAATTGACTAGCAGTTTAACAGCGCCGCGCATTTGCGGTACTAGCCTTAAACGACACATGTCCAATGTGGAAACATTTCAAGCAAATCGAAATGAAGAGCAAAACTTTTTAACCGATGACGAGGAGAGCACCAGTCCACCATCATCGTCGTCCGTATCAACAACGCGTGGAAAACGATTGCACTACGCCGATTTGGCGCCGTTAAACTCTGTACAAAATAAATCGTGTAGTAGTGGTAGTGCGACGAACAGCTCAGCCAGCAGTGCTGGAGTTGTTTGTGATAGTGTTAGTAGTGTTAGCAATGAATTGAAAAATTATCAACAAAATGGTAGTGTACCCAAACGGACTACTCAATATGCGACATTGAAATTCAATGAAGTGACCATTTAATAGAGGATCAATGCATGATTTAGGATAACATTTTTAGGTAAATTAACAAACATTTTAACATTTTTTTTTCCTTGGGTAGGTTACACCTTTTCAATCCGCAGATATCGATTTCTTTTTTTGAGTAAATATATCCACCTTTCTAATTCGTAAAACATCAGCCCAATTTTATTAACCAAATTACTTTACCAAATTTATTATGCATACAATCATTTTCCTCCTAGAGAATTTTCTATTAAAACAATTTTCCAGCGGAAAGTGTCTCAATAAACATTTTTATACACGCCATTCCCCGTAATTATATACTCAGTCAACTCAATTCACCAGACCAACTTTAACGGAAAATATTTTATAGTAGAATTGCCGAGACGTAAACTTCGTATCACTAAAGTAGATAAATTTTAGTATTTTAAATAAAAGTCAAATTAAATACATGTTCGAAACGATGAAATTCAGATGTGGTCATAATACAAATAATGTGTGGCCCCCAACCATTTCCACAAAATATTAAATGCTTCCAAATCAATATGTTCATTTTTTATAACTCAACTTGCTTCGAATGCTGTACCGATAAAACAATGAAAGTATTTGGATATTTATGTTTTGTGGCATTTAATAAAGTTTTATGTTTAGCGTAAATTGGTTGTAATTCATAGTTAGTGCGCATTATGGTTACACACATCTAACGGTATACGTTTGGGAATAATATTGAGATTAGCACAGCATTAGTATAATTGGCTGCAAGAATCGCAGAAAAGGGTTTCATAGTTTTAGTTGGCATGGATGCTTGCTTTGTCATATGCATTCACTCCTGGGTAGCCATAATCCGAAATAAAAAGTGAGAGCGCACATAAGATTATGAAGCTTGCAGCAAAATATACCATTTCATCTATTATAACTTCACTAGTAAATACCCCGCCCCTAAGGGCTACGCAGGCATAAGCATTCTTGTTTGCTAGGTCGGAGATTTGGAACTCCTCATACTACAATGTATGCAAGGGTGTGCAAAGTTTGATGTAGATGAATAAGAAATGGACTTAGTAGTATTTTAATAGTTACCATAAGCTTACGCAAATCTGGTTTTCCTCCATATTACCGTTTCCCCAGTACTATCGTTTGATATGTACTACCATTACCCCCGCACTATCATTACCACCGTGCTTCCATTTTCCCTGTACTACCATTTTCCACGTACTACCATTTTCCCCGTACTACCATTTACCCCGACACTACCGTTTTGCCCGACTATCATTTGCTATGTTACAACCATTTCATACGTACTACCGTTTGATATGTACTACCATTACCCCCGCACTACCATTACCACCGTGCTACCATTTTCCCTGTATTACCATTTTCCACGTACTACCATTTTTCCCGTACTACCATTTACCCCGGCACTACCGTTTTGCCCGACTACCGTTTGCTATGTTACAACCATTTCCCACGTACTACCGTTTGATATGTACTACCATTACCCTGCACTACCATTACCACTGTACTACCATTTTCCCTATACTACCATTTTCAACGTACTACATTTTTCCACGTACTACCATTTTCCACGTACTACCATTTTCTCCGTACTACCATTTACCCCGGCACTACCGTTTTGCCCGAGTACCGTTTGCTATGTTACAAACATTTCCCACGTACTACCGTTTTCTAAGTACTATCATTACCCACGTACTACCGGTTTCCCCGTACTACTGTCTTCCCCGTACTACCCTTTCCACCGTACTGCTTCTACCCCTGAACTGTCCATCATTTTCACCAATACTTGTGACTTTTACTAACAAAACTCTGTGACTTCGCCAAAGAAACCAATGGTCTGTCTCTCATACCTTCGCAGATACTTCGAAATCCATAAAAATTGACCACATGTCCAACTGCCCGACCAACTGGTGACTTCTACTTACAAAACTCGAAGACTTTGCCAAAAAAACCTATGGTGTAGCTGCCATATTCTTAGATATTCTTAGAAATTGATTTAGCCCAAATTTTTACAGTTTTGAAACTTATTCTACTAACCAAAACTCTAAGAGTTTGTTGAAGAAACATGAATTTCGAAGGAATTGGACCACATAACATTTTTATTGGAACACACCACAGAATGCGTGTAGTAAATATGTTAGCACCTCCTACTACGCCAACATCAATGAATGAAGTCATGTGTGTGAAATAGTTTTTTCGTTTCTTCCATTCAACGTTTATACACACACACATGCATGCATCCGTAACAGTTTGAAATTATTCAAACAAATTTCTGATAGAAAAAATTTACAAAAATGTTATACTTCACGAAATCTGAGGGTTTGCTCATGTGTAAATACCTCTGTACAATTTATATGGAAGTATCCCCGGTTGGTGATGTCCAGCACGAAAGCATCGCTGTAAGGTGATGCTAAGTGCGGATTGTTCTTATGAGAAATTGCTCTCATAAAAGAACAAAATATTTTTGAAGGGACTGCTTAATTCCGGTCCCAGTAGTTTAACAAGAGGGACGTCTTTCGTTCTCTGTCTCTAGGTTTCCTTTGTGGTTTTCTCTTCACATTCGGAGTTAGGTTTGCATTGCTTTTTTGGGTTATAAAAGGCAATGCAAAACGGAATATTACTTTAGTTCCTCGGAACTCTTCAAGCAGGTAGGACGTACTCTGTTCGCGCTCACGGGCTCATGGTCAAAGGCAAATTACAGATAGACAGTCAAACTTTTGACTTTCATAATTAGTACTAATAATCTTGTCTGTGCTCTCCCCCCGCCCGCACTTTTTATTTCGGATTATGTCGTATCGTAAACAGTCATTTGTATACTGATGCCAATATCTTTTCACCACCTTGAATAACAGAAACTTTCTTGTGTAATGCAGGAAACTACTGCCATTCCGACTTTGTCTCACTTAATTTGGTGTTTTCTTTATGATCCTCGCCATAACGCTACTGCTATTCGGCAACCTACCTACTATCTTTTGTACTTCTAAGAAACAAATCCATACCTTGGATAAAAAAGCGCCAGTGGCGCCACTACATCAAATGATGAGCATATTTTTTCGCAGTCAACGAAATCATAGAATCCTTTATTGTGGTCTATTTAGGTCATGGTATACGAAATTTCGAGATGAAGTGCATCAATATTTTGGTCGCTTGAATTTCGTCGAGAGGCTTTACATGTTGTTGACATGTAAACACATCATTACTGACCGCCTGAGGTGGTTTTTTGTGTTTACATTCCACATACATGTGAAATACACAACGTTGTTGCTTGTAAATTGTTGTGTTGACTAGTGAGAATATATCCCTTGCCTTCGGCTCGGAACAAGAAATTGACAAGCAACAACTCAATGTACTTTTGTATACTTGGTATACTTGCACATAAGCCGACGCCGCACAGTGAATTTTTGGTAAGGGCTAAGAGGGGCTTATCTCTCACAAAACTAATTCTAAAAAAATTACTTAAACTTTAACAGAATTTTTTAAAAAATCGCTAAAATTTAAAAATTAAGAGTGAAAGTTAAAAAACAAAATTGGTCCTCGAAATATCTCTGAAGTTTTGCGATTCCAAAAATATGTGTACACTGTTGCGACTTGTAGTTTTTGAGGAAAATTCCTTTTTATGTGAAAGGCATGGTATTACGGACGCCAACCAATCGACGACCAATCTTGACGAAAGATTCTGTGAACGTTCCCTTTAATTCTTTCATCGTTGCCACATACATCACGCATGATCAACTAAATTCCATTCTCGAACAAATAATTTCGCTCCTACGATTACAGCCCTCGCTTCGCCTATCACGAAGACTTCACACTCGTAAAATTTTTTTATCAAATAATTCAACTCGTGATGTTACGGCCCTCGCTTCGCTCGGCCTGAAGACTTCTCACTCGTACAACTTTTGTGATTGACCTATTAAATTCTATTCACAGATCAAATAATTTTACTGGTGAGACTACGACCCTCACTTCGCTCTTGCCGTAAACTTTACACTAGCACTGGTAAACGTTCTTCAATTGATTGACTAAATTCTATTCTCGAACAATTAATTTCACTTGTATAAGATTACGGAGTGAGCTTTGCTCGGCCCTCAAACCTCACACTATCACAACGAAAGTTCGATAGTTCAACTATTAAGCCTCAATAGTTCAAATACAGCCACAAAAAATCATACTATCTCCACTATAGTTCAGCTAACTATAGGCACGATAGTTTAGCTAACTTCCGCCACTATAATTCAACTATCCCAAGATAGTTACTATGATTCAACTATCGCACGATAGTTATACTAGTTAAACTATCGCACAATAGTTACAAGAGCTCGACTATCGCCACGATAGTTCGACTATCACCACGATAGTTCGACTATCGCCACGATAGGTTGACTATCGAGGCGATATTTCGACTATCGCCACGATAGTTTGACTATCGCCACGATAGTTCGACTATCGCCCCGATGGTTCGACTATCGTCACGATAGTTCGACTATCGCCACAATAGTTCGACTATCGCTACTATAGCTCGACTATCGCCACTATAGTTCGACTATCGCCACGATAGTTCGACTATAACCACGATAGTTCAACTATCGCCACAACTATAGATGCCGTCGGATACCATTGCACTCAGATATAGGTTTGAAAGAGCCTTTAATATTCAAATACCCAGCAGAGAAGAATGGGCTGATGGTACAGTCATCCCATCAGAAAATTGTCTTATATTCTTCACCGACGGGTCGAAAAATCGTGATCTAACAAGTACGGGGATTTACTGCCCACAGACCAATGAGAAATATATCAGATCTCTGGGCAAATTCGCTACAGTTCCCCAGGTGGAAATATTGGGTATTAAACGCTGCAGCAGCATGATGAAGCCACTCAATGTGACTTTACCAGCATTTATGTTCACAGACAGTCAAGCAGCCTTGAAAACTCTTTCCGGATATAAATTCTACTCGTCCTTGGCTTTAGAGTGCAGAGATATCCTACAAGAAATTTCGCAAAAAAGTCAACTAACCCTAATATGGGTTCTACGCCACAGAGAGATACATGGAAACGAGGTAGCTGATGAACTAGCTCGAGCAGGTTCATCCAACCCCCTTCGAAGACCCGAGCCGGGTCTAAAACTACCATATACAACCCAAAGGAACATTATCGCGAATTGCAAAAAAAATAACCTTCGCTAAACACTGGAAGGAGATTAAGATCGCCAAACAATCTACGGTGCATCTCAATAAACGAAAAAAATACAAAGTTCTTCCTTTCCGTAACTAAATCGAGCCTTAAGAGAATCACAAGCATCCTCACGGGCCATTGTAAGCTAAATAAACACATGTACGCAATGAGCCTATCCCCTAACCCATCTTGCGACAACTGTGGCGAGATAGAAACATCCTTACATTATCTATGCAAATGCCCAGCATACATCACAAAAAGACATAGGGCTCATTCCACGAACCATTCTACCGTTGTAAATAATGTAAATGCTACAGAAGCTGAGTGTACACAAGTGTATTTTCGTTCACTTTTATAAAAAAAGTTACCAGTTTGTATGGAAAACAATGGTGAACGCATGCAAATTTACAAAGTTTACAAAATAGATGTGTTGTAATGTAAGGAACGGTGTGTTTTGTCTCAATTTTAAAAGACCATGTAGTAAGAGTAAAAAAGATGCAAAAAAAGTTCCTTACATTACATACCGTTGGAATGAGCCATAGGATCCTCGGAAACTTCATACTTCCAGAAAATAACGTTTGGAGCATGTCTCCTAAACGTGAAATGGAGTTTCTGAACTCAACTAATAGAATCTAAATCTCTGTGGGATGCACAACAGGCCCTATGGAGGCTTAGGTGAAAGGTGTAGTTCCCACCCACTAATCTATCTATCTATCTATCTATCATCATCGATAGTTCAACTATCGTCACGATAGTTCGACTATCGCCACGATAGTTCGACTATCGCCACGATAGCTCGACTGTCGCCACGATAGTTCGACTATCGCCACGATAGTTCGACTATCGCCACGATAGTTCGACTATCGCCACGATAGTTCGACTATCGCCACGATAGTTCGACTATCGCCACGATAGTTCGACTATCGCCACGATAGTTTGACTATCGCCACGATAGTTTGACTATCGCCACGATAGTTCGACTATCGCCACGACAGTTCGACTATCGTCTCGATAGTTTAACTCATGTTATCGTACGCATAACAAAAAAATGGTAACAGACATTTAACGTTTTTCATAACATTTCATTCATACACATAGTGGTCAAGTAACAGACATTTTCCGGTATTTTCTGGTGTAAGACCCTGACTTTCAGTCAAGGGAATTGTTTGACATGTTTGTCACGGTGATTGTTACGTCCTTTTTTCGATTTCAAATATTAAATCGACATCTTTTCTTCTTTAAAACACACTTTTCTCTTTCGGCATAACGAATCGAAAGAGCCCAAAGCGCTTGAAACTGCCGACTACACGTATCCTAAGAGTTGGTTTGATGAAAGCTTAGCAAACTACATACTTAAATAAATCCTTCAACTAAATGCCAATCCGATTTACTGAAAACCCACTCAAATAACCATCATGGGACAATACACCAAAAAGGATAAAATGACAAAAACTGCCCACTAACTTTACAAAAATTTTGTTACGTTTTCATAAACTCGAACACCCACACTGAGGAAGTTGTTCTTCCTTTGTCATCAAAACTAGATAAACTTTCTTCCACTGCTACCCCTTCCGATTTCAACTTTATTCGATAGAAAAATATAACAAAATTACACAAATTTCTCACACTCCGGCGATAGTAAATTTATTCCGAAGCAGAGTAAAAACGTTGAATTTCCTTCACCGCAATGACAGAACTACAGTTAAGTAGTGGAAAAGGATGTATCTTTTATAGAAATGGCTATCTACTTGCATTGAAATACGTGTTTTAGTCGACTTATAAGAAACTTTATGTTTCACACCACTTTAACCAACTAACATTTTATTTTAATATATAAAGCTTGTGTGTGACTATATACTATAAGTAAAGTAAGTAAGTAAGTGACTATATACTCCAATGTTTTATCGGTGTGTACATACGTCTAGAATCGCCTCGGATAACAAGGTAGATTTGTACTAAAATGTGCTTCAATTTGTGTTGAATTTTAAATGTGATTTTGTTTGTACGTTTTTTGGATTGTTGAAATAAGCTCAATATGAAGAAGGATGCATTCGCTGCTACACTCTGCATAAAGAAGCTCATTGTATTATAGAGTAAATAGCTACGGGTTTTGTTATCCGTACGGAAAGAACATAATGGTTTCCTTGATGGTTTTCTAATATGCTCTAATGGTGTGGGAGGGATATTTTTGGGGTGTTATTCTCATAGCAAACGGATTAAGCGTAGATTTTCTTCGTTTGTACAATTTGCGGGTCAGGCATGCAAATACCGATAGAAGTAGCTATCTAAAAAGGATTATTTTTCCTATTAAAATAAAACTATTTCTGTGTAACGAGTACACGTACAGAAACGTACTTGAATATTTGAATCGAAATTGGATTTTGCGAGATTAATATCTTAACGTTCGGAAAAACTACTTCCAATCAATTGAAACATAAATGTTTTGCGTTGTTGAAATATGTAATAACCATAAGAATTAAATCATCTAGAGAAAATATTCTTGAAATTAAATTTTCAGGCGAGGTGTCCAACTCCTTCTATGGAATCTTCCTCAACGACATCGTCAACTCAATATTCCTCATCAACATCGTCTGATGAATATTTCTTTGAACGATCACGGCAATTATCAATCGTTAGCGATGATGCATCGTATCTGTAACCCAGATCGAAAAGTTGAGTTGATTTTTAATTTTGTTTTTCAATTTCGTTAAATGGAATCGTGTTTAGACGCAACTTTCAAAATTTTTTGTTTAGAGAATTTCTTCTTAGGCCACTTCCTATCATCTAACCCAGCATCCATGCTAAATCATTTACCGGAATGTGTTTGATTTGATGTGTTTTTAATGTGTTTTTTTGTCGTCAGTCGTTGTTTAGCTCATTACCTAAGTAGATGTAGATCTTACGATCCACTGGTTTGGTTACGAGTTGCAGCAACGGTTGCTGTCAAAGTATTAAGTATTTCATGATGAGATGTGTACAGTCCTACCTTTAGATATAAAATCCTTAATAATAACGCACACACAGAAAAATCTCATGTTTATCCCAAGCATATCGAGGCAAATTATGAAAAATTTCCCCTTCATAATTGCAGTAAACGTAATATGTTTGCAATAACCATGGTTTCCATGAGGTGGCCGTCAATGCACAAATCCAGAATGCAAAAATCCCGAAAATCCAAAATCGCGAATAACAAAAATCCCGAAAATCAATAATCCAGAATGTACAAAAATCCCGAATGTTTAGGTTTAAGGAGAAAGAAGTTCTTTGAGTTGCGTCGCAGCGAAGGTGAAATAAATAAAAAAAAGCCGGGTCGAGGGGTTGCAGCCCCCGCTGTGAGGGGTCAAAGGGGGTATAGCCCCCCTTGCGGGGTCCAAGTGGCTCCTAGCGGGGAAAAGCCCCATGCACGTTAAGCCGTCTGCAAGACGTAAAAAAAGCCAGCCGCAGGCGTAATAAAAAAGCGGGGACAAACTCAAATTCACTCTTATCAATCAGGATTTTTAATATTTGCACATTCGGTATCATTGATATGGCGAAAATCTTATTAGTCGGGATTTTGGATTTTTAGGATTTATGCATTCGGGATTTTAATTTTCGGGATTTTTGACGGGAGCCTTCCATGGTGACATGATTACTGCAATCACGTTATGTTTACTCCAATTGTGAAGGTTAAATTTTTCATAATTGGCCCCGACATAATTGCGGTAAACATGAGATTTCTCCGACTGCAGTGATTGGTATTATCCACCGGGGAAGTACAGTCCGGAGGAGAAATTTTGGGAATTATCACCTGGAAGAACGTTTTACACTCCATCGAACGGATATTTTCCTTTTCAAGTAGCGATATCTATTTTATGTTTTCACCCTTCCTGTCCGTCTGTGCACCCCTCACGGGTCGTCCCTGGAGCGACCCTCTGGAAGTCTCCTCAGCCATACCTCAAAGAGGTCTCTCCAGCGAGACTTCTGGGAGGACTATTTAGAGAGACTTCTGGGAGTTCTTTCCAGCGAGACCTCTGGGAGTTTTCTTCAGCGAGATTATCGGGAGGTCTCCCCAGCGAAACTTCATTCTTTGTCAATAACCTATCGCTTCATTAAAAATTTATAAAAAAAATTGTTCACTCTACAATTAGATGTTTTTATTTTGTTACAAAATGGATTGGCTGCATTAGATGTGGAACTTCGCGCCAGCGTCATTCACAATATGACTTCCCCGTTACTAATGTATTTTGTCAGACAAATGCACACTTCAGGTACCACAAATATTTACTGGCTATTGAATACTTTTGAAGAAATATCCGCATACGAAACTCCAATTCCGAATATTGCGCCGTTCTACTTTGAAGGTTCAGTTTGACGAATTCACAATAGCCAGTGTAGCCTGAAATGTGCATTTGGCTGAAACACTCACTTGTGTAACAAAATAAAAACGTTTAATTGTAAATTGCTGTCCCATTTGTCCGGTCGATAACTTCCCGTGTGATAGTTCCCAAAATTTACTCAATAATTTACGCATTTTGAAATTTGCATGAAATTTCCTCGCTCTACTTTGACAGAAACAGACGTTCAGTAAATATGGAGATTACATAGAGGATTAGGCAAATTAGGAAATGATCAGTTTGCATCACACTGCCAGATAGAACTGGCATATTGATTGACAGTTGGTTTATATGTCCTAAAATACACAAATTTTTAACTAACTCACCATGCACCATCGCAAGGGTGAGTTGGTGGACTTGGCAATGGATTATGGTGTAGATATATTAGCGTTGAGCGACATTAGGACGAAAGGGCAGCGCGAAGAACTGGTGGGCGGTTATAAAGTGTTTTCGTCTGGTGTTCAGTCTGGTAGGGCGAACTGGGGAGTTGGAATGGCTATCAAAAGGGAATTAGAAAAGTTTGTTTTGGGCGTGCGGTATGTAAGTGAAAGGATCATGTGGGTCGCCATTAAGCTGACAGGAGGTATTTATCGGCTGGTTAGTGTTTATAGCCCGTGCGAGGGTAGCAGTGCTGGCGGTCTTGACACCTTTTACGAGCAGTTAGAGGATGTTGTCAGCAAAAAAGGTAGTGAGTGTGTGATTCTGTTGGGGGATTTCAACGCGAGAATAGGAAACAGTAAGACCAGTGGCGGCTATGAAAGGGTAGTGGGCAAATTCGGGGAGGATGTTTTAAACTCAAACGGAAAGCGTTTGTTGGATTTCTGCGATTTCAATGGACTGGCAGTAACCAGCTCTTTCTTTAGGCATAGGTGGATCCATCGGTACACTTACGTTAATAATAGTTTGGGGCACAAGTC
Organism: Pseudolycoriella hygida; assembly: GCA_029228625.1. NCBI lineage: Eukaryota > Metazoa > Arthropoda > Insecta > Diptera > Sciaridae > Pseudolycoriella > Pseudolycoriella hygida. Next base: position 163,596,782 of record CM055403.1, read on the forward strand.
AATAATTGATTACATGGTTATAGAGCAGGACAGGAGGCAGGAAGTCAGGAACACACGTGTTTTCAGGGGTTTCACATTTGGCGCAGACCACTACCTTTTGGGTACCCATCTCTCTGTTAGTAAACTCTGTCAGGCTAAAAGGAAAAAAGTGGTGGTTCGGAAATTTCGTGTGGGAAAATTCAGGGACGAGGAAGTTAAGTCTCGCTTTATGTCAAAATTCAGCGAAGCTTTCGACAGGCTTCCTCCGGACTGCGTAGACATTGAGGTTGAGTGGGCAAACTTTAAGGAATTTGTCTTGGGCGTAGCTGAGGAATGTCTAGGTAGTGTCTTTAGTGGGGGTAGAAACAAAAAGACAGGCTGGTGGAACGCAGATATCAAAAAAGCGGTATTAGAGAAAAGGAAGCTGTATTTGATTTGGTTACAGGATAAGACGGACGAAAAGCATGAGGCTTACAGGGCTTGCAGGCAGACGGTTAAGGCTCTAGTCAAGGAAGCGAAGGATCGGTCGTGGAAAAAGTTTGGGGAGGAATTGGAAGAGGCTGGTCAAGGAAGGGGTAAAAATTTTGGTCGGCAATCAAGGATATTAGGCGTGGTGGTGAAAAGGAGGGCTGCGGTAGCATTTTGGGTAAAGATGGCGAATTAGTTACAGATAAGGGTGAGGTCCTGAAAACCTGGCAGGATTACTTTCAGGATCTATTCGCCTCTGTGAATCCCGTAACAAGCCTTGACAGGGAAGAGGGCCGTAGCTTGGAGGGTGAGGAGGAAATTACATTAGAGGAAGTGTCACGAAAGGTCAGCAGGCTGAAGGCAGGAAAATCCGCAGGTATAGACGAAATTAGGACAGAATTTATTAAGAATGGCGGGCCGGGTGGGGTTCAATGGCTTTGTAGGATTTTCAATTTAGCATTGAAGTCCTCAGTAGTACCCGCTGACTGGAGCTTCGGTGTTATTGCTCCGATCTTCAAGAAGGGTAACCGCAAAGTCCTTACCAACTACAGAGGGATTTCACTCTTGAGCGTGGTCGGAAAGGTTTATACAAGTGTGCTAGTAGACAGTGTTAGGGTTATAGTGGAAGGTGTTCTTGACGAGGTTCAGAGTGGTTTCAGACCTCTGAGAGGTTGTCAGGATCAGATCTTTTGTCTCAGGCAGGCTATAGAAAAGCTCTCTGAGAGAAATATTGATTTATACTTGTGCATCATCGACCTAGTAAAGGCATTCGATCGGGGACCGAGGCAAAAGCTGTTCGAGGTACTTGGCGAATACGGGGTTAATGGAAGTTTATTGGGCGCTATCAAAAGCATCTACTCAGGGAGCAAGGCTGCGGTAAGGATAGATGGTGAAATTAGTGAGGCTTTCGAAGTTAATGAGAGAGTTCGTCAGGGTTGTTGTCTCTCCCCTCTTCTGTTCATAATTTTTATGGACAAGATTATCAGGCAAGCGAATTTGCAAGGGAATGTGAAGGTGGGGGAAGTAATCATGAAAATCCTGGCCTATGCGGATGACTTAACTCTATTAGCAGATAATGCCAAGGAGTTGCAGGAGAATTTAGACTGCCTGAATGCTGCATGTGAGGAATACGGCATGAAAATAAGTGTCAGTAAAACTAAAGTTATGCATATTGGCAAATCCCGGAAGGATGTAGTTTGCAGTTTAAATGGGGAGCAGTTGGAAAAGGTCTCTGAGTTTAAATATTTAGGAGCCATTTTTTCGGAGAATGGCAAGTTAGGTAGGGAATTTGAAGAAAGGAGAAGAATGGGAAATGCAGTGGCCAGTCAGTTGAGGTCGTATGTGTTCAACAAAAAGGAGTTAAGTAGTGGCACAAAGCTAGCTATTCACAGGTCAATCTTCAGACCAACGGTTTTATACGGTTGTGAAAGTTGGGTGGACTGCGGATACCTTGTGCATGACCTGGAGGTTTCTGATATGAGAGTTCTTAGGAGCATAGCAAGAGTAAATCGGAGGGAACAGTGGGACAATCATATTAGGAACGACGACATCAGGGAAAACTTAGGGGTTACATCAGTGGAAGAGGCGGCAAGGATTAGTCGTCTGCGGTGGTACGGGCACGTTAAGAGGATGGGTAATAGCAGGCTACCAAAGAGGATATTGGATGCTCAAGTCCCGGGTGTGCGTCCCAGGGGTAGGCCAAGGAGAAGGTTTATAGACTCAATTAAATCCGATTTAGAAGTTAGGGGACTTTCTCTAGGCGAACAAACCATCTCCTTGGCACAGGATAGGGGAGTATGGAGAAGGGTGGTCCATGATCAGTAGTAAAGACCTCACACCGAAAGGTACAAACGGTCTATAAAGTGTGATGATGATGATGACCATGCACCATCCACATTAAACTTTTAGAAATGTATGTGTAAGTGTACGCGGCCTAGGTGCATCGCACTTATCTGAGTCAACCTACTTATCCTATGTGTAAGTTCTACTGCGCACGATAGATCTGAATACGGATTTTTCTTGATGAATTGTCTACCATAAAACACAACTGTCATTCAACATGCCACTTCTATCTGTAGTAGTGGTGTCAACTTATCATTTCTCTGAGTGAAACATTATAGACTTAACAGATTGTATCGGTCCATTCCTGGTCCTTGGAACTCAGATCTGATTATCCTTTGTTTCGTATCCCGTTCATCATGTAAATCTCGAAAACCTCCCAGTTCCTACAATGAACCTGTGGCAGGTCACATTTTGGATTCTGTTGCAGCTTGGACCTCATGACTTCCTAGAGTCCTAGGCCTCAGTGAGGAAAACTTCGGGCATTCGTATATAACGTGAACGCACGTTTCCTCACTTAGGCCGCAAGAACAATTGGGATCGTTAAAGGTTCCCATTTTTGCTCAGTCCGCAATGCCCGGTGATCGCACCCACCACCCTCTTGATACGCTTCCTGTCCATGTTTAACAGTTCTCTGGCCTACCATCCATCGGGCAATGGGACGAAACGCTTCGTGTGCATTCCTCGGTGCTCCAATAGATAGCGAATTCCGACCTCACCCAGCTCTTCATCGCTTTCACGCATGCCGAGTGTGGGATGGGTGTAAGCGGTTCCGGCCCGCAACTCAATGTTGCCGAGCCTCTTTTCGCTAGCTCATCCGCTTTCTCGTTTCCCTCCACAGCAGAGTGTCCGGGAACCCAGACCAGCGTTACCTGATTTATCAGCCCATCCGGTTCAGAGTTTCCTTCAGCTCTTTCATTAGCTTGGATGTCACGACAGGCGACATAAGCGCTTTGATCATCGCCTCACTGTCAGAACAGACTGTCACAATTTTTTCCACATGCCTCTGCTGGGAGAGAGAAACATTATGAGAAAAGCTTTTTGATTTTAATGCATTTCCTAAATTCGTTAAAAATATTAATTTTGGTTGGGTGAAGACAGGCAGCTTAAGGTTAAGGTTCGAGCCATCCCTTTTTTATGTCCATATTAGAATGAATGTAGGATGAAAGTAACGTTCCTAGGCACATCTAGGCTTTATAACTTGAGTAGTTGTGAATTTGGTGCCGCAACGAATCGTACACAGAAGAATGACAAATATGACGACACCCATATTACATGAACTCTGTGTACAAATATCTGAGTCTGACTTTGGACGGGAACATAATTAGCACCAGAAGAATTTCTGATGGTAAAATGCAAGCTACCGTTAGGCGCGGTTCGGAATACATGTGAGCCATGTGGTCCAACAATGCCTACCGGTAAAATTAATTGATGAGGCGAACCAGCCCAATTAGTTTCCGCAGCAAGTTAATCATAGATGGCCCTAGGTTTGTGTGCAATTTACCACTGACACAGTAAAAACTTCGGTAACAAAAGAATCTTTAAGAAGAAAAATTGCGGAACTAGTAAACAAACAGATCTAGCCTCTGACCCGGAAGGGTTGTAACGGCGGATTATTGTTATTATATTATAACTGAAGTAAACATGAGATATCTTTAGATAAATTTAGATTTTTTTTTTTCGTAGACGCCGGAACCAGCTAAGTTTTGACTTTTTCCCCTTGCGTCGTCCCCCCCCCCCCCCTGAGACCTACCTTTTCGGATTCTACGTAAAATTTTGATTGAAGGAAATCGATATTTTACTCATTAAAATCGGTCCAGTGGATCCGAAGATATGAACTTTAGAAAATCGTCATTTTCCATACAAAATGTGCTATTTCATAGAAGCCAAAGTTAATGGAAACATGCTATGTTACATTAGTTAGTTAGTTATTTGTATAAAAACCGACTTTTTTGGCTCGTGCTCGAAAAGGGCTCGATAACTTTTCTTGAAATTTTAGATTTAGACCGGCCTCGTTTCGGCGAAAAGAATGTTTTGTATGTGTGCATGAGTGTATTCAAATTGAGGGTCAAATATGAGCAAAATTTTTGGACTGTGTAAGGATGTAGAATGTAGATAGATGTTTGGTGTCAAAGGAAAAGTGGTTGGGTTGGGTGCAAGGTTGTGCTCGCTAGTCATTTTTTTAGCGACGCTAGTTTCAAAAAATACTAGCGTCGCTAACTGATTCGCTAGCCTAAAAAAAACTAGCGCGCTAGTAGCGGTCGCTAATTTTTAGCTAATAATCCAAAATCTAGAATAGAAAAAACACCAAAATTTTTTGAAAAACTGGCATTCGCTCGAAAATAGACTGATGACTTGTGATGAACAGCTCCATATTTTAGCGAATCCATTAGCGATTAGCGAAAAATATTCGCTAATCGGATTTTAGCGAGCGCTAATCGCTACCAGCGAGCAGTCTTGAATTTTAGCGTCGCTATTAGCGGCGCTAGCAGCGACGCTAGCAGCGACGCTAGTGTTTAGCGACGCTAACACAACCATGGTTGGGTGTATAGTGTGTCAGGGTGACCAACAAAATGGCCGACGGTGGTATGGGACGAACTTAGAAAAAATATTCATAGAAAATGGTGCATCAGACGTATTGATCCCTTAACTAGAGATTAGTAACTTTTCTATTGCTTTCATTTTGTAACTACTGAGAATTTCAAGCGTGGGAACGAAGCGGACCGTGGAATTGCCCAGGGGAAGAATTAATTTTTTTTTTTGGGTTGGAGATAGATGATTGGAGTCAAAGGAAAAGTTGTTGGGTTGGATGTGTATGTGATGTGTCAGGGTGACCAACAAAATGGCCGACGGTGGTATGGGACGAACTTAGGGGAAGAATTAATTTTTTTTTTTGGGTTGGAGATAGGTGTTTCGTGTCAAAGGACATTTTTTTGCCGCTTTTTTTCGCCGAAAATTTTTTTTCGCCGCAATTTCTTTCGCCGGAAATTTTTATCACCAAAAACTTTTTTCACCGGAACTTTTCGCCGGAAATTTTTTTCGCTGGAAATTTTTTTTCGCCCGAAATTTTGTTTTCGTCGTAATTTTTTTCGCCGGAAATTTTTTCCGCCGGAAATTTGTTTCTTATTTTCTTCCAAAGCTGATATCACATATTTTTGCGTATGAAAGCTGAAAGAACAGAAAAACTATAACATTGGGGGGTGCGGCATTTGTGACGCATTTTTTTTAATCAAAAATGAAAACATTCCAAAAGAATTTTTTACGTTTCAAGCACCCCAATTAATATCAGTTGTTTTGGAAGAAGGGACGAGGACTTGCGTCACATTTCCTTTTTAAAAAGGATTTTTGTTGTGATTATGAATCGTGTGGAGTTTTGATAAACGACGTATTTATCACTACACAATATTAAAATTCCAAAAATTTTTCTAAATTTCGGTCATTTAAGCAATCAGGAGTGAAGACATGTAGAGTGTAAAATTACTTCATCTATACTTTATACTTTATCTTAGGCGAGGACCTAGAGAGCTAAGCAACAACTGATGGAATATATTTTCTTAGCCACATTTGATAAAATACTCATTTGATTATTGAAAAATAGAGTAAAAAGATCGATTTTAATTTTTGAGATGGGTTTTTTCTCGTTGGTGTATAACATCGACCTTTTCTTCTAGATTCGCCTTATAAAAATTGATGACTTGTATCCGAAAAAGTGTAAGAAAACAAATGAAATATCATTCCCGATCTGAAACTTTGTCAGTCAATTGAGTGTCAAAGATTGGGTAACAATTTCTATAGTCTGGATTGAATGAGTGTGCACAAAAAATTGCTTTTAAATACATAATAAAATTAACTTACCACCCATTTTGGTTGTGAGCATTCCATTTCATCATGAACAAAATAAAATTCTTCTGTAGTTTTCAGGATTACTTCCATGTTTCACACCCACATAAAGAAAATAATATTTCTGTACATTGATTTTAACTGTAAGATCAGATCAAACTAATTTTGAATTGTAAATACGCCTACAACACGAAACTGTTTGTGAAAAAAGATTGAAATAAAATCTACAATAGAAAAAAATGAATTTTCAAAATTACAAAACAACGAAAATTGCTTCTCACTAAAATTGAAAAATTACATTAAAATGAAACTTTTTATTTTGGATTTCTAGCTTGACGATGACGGTACGAAAAAAAGTGATACATACATTTACTAGAAAACGAAATTACAAAATTTTTTATTAACTTCCAAATATGCAATACAAGCTTTGAGGTAATTTTATTTCGGTTAATATTTTCATAATTCATTTTATAACTTTGTTGTTTTCTTTCGCTATCCCTTTTTTTTAACAGAAATTAAACAATTTCCTGAAAATTAGTTGGATTGTAGATTTTATTTTATGTGAAATTTTAACAAAGCTTAATGACGTGAATTAACCTTGTTAACCGCATGAATCAATAAACGGCTTGCCGACCGTCCAAACATTCTGGACAAAATCTACCCATTACCGTGACAAATCATGCATTTAGTATGTTGGGATAATCCCTCCTATAACTCTACTTTTTTGAATGACCTGCCGTTTACCTTGCATTCGAAATTTCTTTAGTTTAAATTTCTGCTTAGAGATAAATATTATGTCCAGAAGTTTGTAAGTAGGTATTTTGACGAGACTTATTCAGTCCGAACGCTAAGAAAACTGTCTCTCAAATCAATCATGCTCGGAGCGGTAGCGGAGAGCGTGACGCAGTCCCCAAACCCCCAAAAAAACTTCCACAAACCCGAAAAACTCCATACAAAAATTTAGGACAAGACACGATGTAGGTGAACTTTGGAGTTTTCCCCCCCTGCCTCCCTTCTCCTCCAAATTATTTAAAAAAAATTACTTTCTATCCTGATTCCAACGCATCATCAAAATCGGTTTAAAACGAGCCGTGATATCGGCAATCAAAGATGACCAATTTCCATATAAAAATGGAAAAAATATGTTTGAAAATAATCAAAATTTTATTCCTGTGTCCACGATGTATCTATCTACTCTTTTTTTTCTCGAGAACCTCCCGGGCGATTTTCTTAAAATTTTTAGGGAAGTTCAGTTTCGGTCCCATATGGAAAATTCAGCCGGTGGCTACCCCCAGTACTACAGTTTCCATACAACCCCCATATATGAAAATCCACCGACGGGAGCACTTCTTCGGCTATGTCTCGGCCGGTGGTGCTCGCATCGCGGTGAATGGGGTATCAATCTCACGAAGCCAAAGAAACCGAATTTGTGCAAATCGGTTGGGTGGTTTGCTATCGGGAGTCGGTCAGTGGTATTTTTTTTTGAAGTGACCGAAAATGATGTGTAGTGATGTGGAAAGCGCGTAGGATGATGTGGGAAGTGTATGGAATGAAGTGGGAAGTGTGTGGAATGAAGCGGAAAGTGTGTGGAATGAAGCGGAAAATGTGTAGAATGAAGTAGGAAGTGTGTCTGATTATGCGGGAAGTGTGTGGGATGATGTGGGAAGTGTGTGGAATGCTGTGGTGTGTGGGATGATGTGGGAAGTGTGTGGGATGATGTGGGAAGTGTGTGGGATGATGCGGGAAGTGTGTGGGATGATGTGGGAAGTGTGTAGAATTATGTGGGAAGTGTTTAGGATGATGTGGAAAGTGTGTGGGATGATGTCGAAAGAATGTTTTTGAAAAAAAAATTTAAAATTTTTTTTTGAAAAATTTTTTTTTTTAAATTTTTTTTGAAATTTTTTTTGATTTTTTTTTTTTGGAAAAATCTATTGCAAAAACCTCTTTTTGGAATAAAACTTTTTTTTTCAATTTTTTCCAACTCACTTCCAAAAGAATTGATATCCCAACAAAAAACCTCTTAAAGGTAAGGTATGACGCAGTCCCTATGTCCACTTCCAAAAGAAATTATATCGATGGAGGTGACGCTTACGCTGGTCGAACGCAAAAAAATTAAATGGAAATAACTTTATCTCGTGTTCAAAAAATGCGTCGCAGATGCCAGACCTCCATCGATATCATTTATTTTGGAAATGCACATAGGGAGTGCGTCACACCTTACCTTTGTGAGGTTTTTGTTAGGATTCTTTCTATTTTCGAAGTAGGAAGCAGGCCCGTATCTAGGGGAGGCAACCCCCTTGGACGTCTTCTTTAAGCAAAACTTAAATGTTGAATGAATCTTTCTAAGTAAAATGTAAATCTTGACGTCATGAGCGTTTCCAATACCTAAAATTTTCGCCTGCGTCGCAATCATGTGGTCATCGGTCGCACATCCTCAGCTGTTAGAATTTTTGCTATGCAACTCAAAAGTTCATATAATTTTATCAATTCGGTGGGAGGGCTCGACCCTGAGACTAGCAAACTTCTAGTCAATTGGATTATTGAATTTAGAACTTATTTTCTTATTAAAAATTATTTAATAAATTTTCGGCGACGAACTGAATTTTGTTCAACTTAAAAACGCATTTAATTTTTTTCATTTCATTTTCAGACCAAAACAAAATTCGATTTCGTTTTACTTTCGCAATTTCAGCTCCAAAAACCGAAAAAAATTACTATCCATAACAAACCTGCAGCATATCTTTAGTTTCACTTCATCTATTTGTGTTGTTTGTAAGTTTCGGATTTCGATTTAACTTAAGACATCATTTCGCATCTCTAAGAAAAGTTCAACTTTTCCATACAGTCTTTATTGCTATGGATGCAATCATGTGAGTTTCGAATCGTTATTACAGTTCGTAGGTCGTCACGTTCTGACTTTCGTCGATGCATAGGAAAACTCTTTCGTACTAGAATCAAACCTTTTACATTCCTGTGTTGAAGATTCTATCATACCATATCATTGAAATTCATCATCATCGAATTATAGACACGTTTCGGTGTGAGGTCCTTATGATGCAATCAACCCATTAACTATAGTTCGTACTCCCCTTTATTAAGTATTAATAGCTACTTTATGATTTGACGCTTCCTGTCCGTCCGTCTGTGTACGTTCGCCAGTGACTCACCGATAATTCACTGTGGAATCAACGATTATTAACCGTGGAATCACCAACAATTCAGAGCGGAATTACCGACGTTTCACAGGGGAATCACAAATGATTCACAGAGGAATTACAAATGATTCACCTTGGAATCACAAGTTATTCGCAGTGGAATCACAAATGATTCATAGTGAAATCACAAACGATTAATCGAGGAATCATCAGTGATTCATCGGAGAATCAGAAGTGATTCAGTGAGGAATCAGAAAGTATTCATCGTGAAATCACAAATGATTCACCGGTGAATCACAAATGATTCATCGGGGAATCACAAATGGTTCACTGGGGAATCGCAAATGGTTCGCTGGTGAATTACAAATGATTCACCAAGGAATTAACGATAATTCACAATGGAATCAGCGATGATTCCCAGAGTAATCACCGATGATTCACAGAGGAATCACCATGGCCAATGTGACGCTTAGAGTTCACAACATGTGTTCAACTTGTGCATTCTGACTTCTTCTAAGAATTGTGCATAAATTGTCAAATTGTGCACAATTTGTCAAATTGTGCACAAATTGTCAAATTGTGCACAAATTGTCAAATTGTGCACAAATTGTACACACATATACGCAGTTGTGCAAAAATTGTGCACAAATTGTACACACATATACGCAGTTACACACTTTTTGTGTTCACAAAATTTTGTACTTTTTGTGTACTCTAAGCGTACACATTGGCCATAGCGGATGATTCACAAGAAAATAACCGAGGATTCACAGTGAAATCACTGATGATTTACAGGTGAATCACAGATGATTCATAGTAGAATCACCGATGATTCACAGGGGAATCACAGATGATTCATAGCGGAAACATCAATGATTCACCAGGGCAATCATCGATGATTCACATGTGAATTACCGATGAAACACAGTGGAATCACCTACGATTCACCGTGGAATCACTGATTATTCACCGTGAAATCACAGTGTAATCACAAATGATTCATATTGTAATCACAAGTGATCAGAAATCATTCACCGAGGAATCAGAAAGTATTCACCGTGCAATCACAAATGATTCACCCAGGAACCACAAATGATTCATCGGGGAATTACAAATGATTCACTAGGGAATCACAAATGATTCACCAGGGAATCAAAAATGATTCACCAGGGAATCAACGACAATAAACCAGGGAATCAGCGATAATTCATCACGAGATCACCGAGGATTCACAGTAGAATCACCGATGATTCACAGAGGAATCATCGATGATTCACAAGGGAATAACCGATGATTCACAGTGGAATCACCGATATATTCACAGGGGAATTACCGATGATTCACAGGTGAATCACAGATGATTCACAGATGTTTCATAAGTAAAGTGTCATCGGTGAATGGAATTTGACTACACTCTATCGCTACTTTCCTATACCCATTTCAATGGTTTGTTCAAATCTAACACTTACTACCAAGGTGGATTCATCGTTTAATGTGCGAGTCCTAAATTCCAAATTCGGGTTAATCGAAAGGGCAGACCACTGTTCAAATATCAGCAATAGTTTTTCGTACGAATGTAAAAGCAAGTATGTGTGCTTTCAGATTCGCAGCTTACTTCAATTTCAATAGAATGATATTCACAATGAAGTCAGCCGCAATTTCGAAATTAGTATTAATGTTTTTTTGTACTGAAAATTTAAAAAATGGCATTCGTTTAGCATTTCAACTTCATAATAATTTTTACATTAAAACCCGGTAGGGGCAGACCCTCTCCTTAGCCTCATTTCACTAGCTACCAGTAATGCCCGTTTTCCTTATTTCCTCAAATTCTCTAACTAAACTAAACTTCCATCTTCGGAAGAAAATTGTATCAAAATACTCAAACTCAAAAATATGCTACAGTTGCTAGCAATTCAAGCTGCAAAGTATATGCTGATTCATTTCACTCATTAAAAAAATTCTTAAGTCCGAATGAACTAAAAATTAAATCTAAATTCTTCGACGATTTAAAATGTTTCTCGCATCTACGTCCCTCTAGGTTATCTCTCCATTGAGCAATTATTATTGTTAGCATGGTTACACTTTCCGTTACAAAATAGTCACAAATCACTGAATTTTATTTCGATCACAATCGGGCCAAGAATGTAGCTGGTGTCTTTTTACCACTATTGTTGTTGGGATCCATATGGCTTGATGTAGATTGTACGCTCTCGGAAAATTTTCAGACCGGGCCAGGGGTGGCTACCATCTTCCAGTCAAGCAGATGTACCAACTTTTTGTTTAATCGAAAATATCTTCCACGATGTTTTCTCTTTCATAAGTTGATTTCACTGCTGTTGTGTTGCTGTGCATGCCAACCATTCACTCGAAAGTAGGGTTATGTTATGTTATGTTAATGATGATCTTGCTTCAGTCGAAAATGATAAATTATCGCCAATAGTTTATTATCTTCACGAAATTTGGTTGTAACAAACCCGAAATAACAAAGACATTTACTTTTCAATCAATACAAATTAGGTGATATCGTCAAAAACTTGAAAATTACTTAGACGAACACGAAACGCAACACTTTTGTATAGACAGTTGTCAGTTGATCTCAGCAATTGGCTTTGAGCAATTAATGCACCGGAGAGAAAACTTTCTCATCCAACCTGCAACTAACTGAGTGTTCTAAGCTCGTCAGTCGAAGTTTTCTTATTACTCACCGCCTCAACATCTACGAACAGGGAATTTTTCACATATTTTGTGCAAATATTATATGAGCATCTGATTAAAGGAGACATTTCAGTAAATTAGAAAAGGAGAAGGACTTAAAATGGCTGAGAAAAGTAACATTAGCCATCCAGTCTTTTAAGTGAGATATCGGCCCAGTGTATGCGAAAAAAAAAGGATGACAATATTGTATGGTACAACATAGCTGTCTCCTTCTTTCGCATGTACAAGATAGAAATGTCACGCCAGGCGCCGATACTTCACTAAAAGCCTGGACTATATGATTCCTCCCTTCTGCACAAATAAAGTGTTAAAAACTCAAATAAACGTACGTAATTTTTTGGTAAAGACAGTTCCATATTCCTTGCGTTCGTATTCGTTTTTAAACATAATTTGAAATGACGCGCAGAACTAAACATTGGAAGCTCTAAAAATTTAATTATTCCGGAAATCCTTCGAAATGTAAAGTGTATACGTCAAGTAAAATAACTAATTAAACCTTTCGTTCCCCTTGAGACAATGGGTTTTATTTGTAAAACATGTCCACTGGATTCTGTCTTTGACTCTTGTTTATGTAATTTTATTTTACGAAAGATTCAAGGATTCGTCCGATGAGCAAGTTTTATAAGTCTATTTAAAACTTTACCTTCAAATAATTGAACGAGCCGATTTGGTTTACTTTTGCAGAAATATTATCGAAAAGTGCTACAGCTTGTTATCATACCGACGATCCCTGAACTCTCTTGAACAAGCTGATTAATTCTACGTTACATTTCTTAAAATTTCATTGTTCGAAACATTAGATGCAGAAAAATGTCTTGCATTACATAATTTAATTTTCTTTCTTTTTTCTTCTTTTATTACAGCCATTAAGCGCTGACGACCTAGATGACGAAATGGAATATGCTGATGTTGATTATCGATCCTACGGTCCTATCAACTATAAAGCTGCATCAATTTATGCCTTAGTTAAGAAAAATAAGAATGGAAATTTAAATCAAATTCGAAAATAAATTCTTATCTTGAAAAATTAGCATTGAACATATTTCCGTGCCAGTCAATGGGAAAATTGTAATTTTTTAACTGCAAACAATTCGACATAAAGTAAGTGGCATATTTTCATTCTTTTCACTCTTTCTTCACACACACACTCATATATCATACATTTTTCAAATAAAACAAAATAACAAAATGAAAATTGCATTAGAATTTAACAAGCATTTTGGGGAAGAAACTTTAGGAAATTAAAATAACCGAACTGCCAACTGATGAATTTTTGAATAATAAAATAATATCATAATTTGTCCACTTATACTGTATAAAACCAAAAATTTAAGAAAAATAATGGTGAGAATGTCAAGTCAACGTAAGAGTGACAAAAAATGAAGGAGTTGATGCCGGAGAGAGATGTAAGAATTTACCTTTTTTCCTAGTCCGGGGTGAAATTTTGGTAGTCTACCGAATTTTTTCGAAGAACTGGTGGAAAACATGAAAATCTAAATAATATTTTGATGCTTGTTTTTCGTAGTAGTTACTACAGTCACTACACTCATGAAAGTGTCGATGAACATCTGTCATTTTATTATCTTTCGAAAGTAACTTATTACGCTGACATACAAGAGAATTGAGAGGAATGAGCAGCTGAGGACTAACAAGTAGATAATTCATTATTATTAGTAATTAGAGAGTTTGGGCAAAGCCACTTATAGCCAAATTTATAACATATACATATAGCTATTTGTTTTGAGTTATATGTTTACGTTATAAGTTACAAATTTACGTTATAAATTAAGTTTATAGCTCAGATCAGTATTGTAACTGATCCAGACCAGTACTGATCAGTTTCAAAATTGATTCGCATCAGAATTGGTCCTTTTAAAAACTTATTTGGATTAGTAATTTTGAAACTGATCAGTACTGATCCGTATCAGTTTTAAAACTGATCATTACTTATCCGTATCAGTTTCAAAACTGATCAGTACTGATTCATATCAGTTTTCAGATAGATCAGTACTGATACGGATCAGTTTTAAAACTGACCAGTACTTACCCGGATCGGTTTTAAAACTGATCAGTACTGATCCGGATCAGTTTTGAAACTGATCAATACTAATCGGATCAGTTTCGAAACTGATCAGTACTGATTCTAACCAATTTTAAAACTGATCAGTACTGTTTTGGGTCAGTACTGATCTGAGCTATAAACTTATAACTTGTACCGTAAGCTTGTAACTTGTAACTTATAAATTATAGCTCATAGCTCCTAACGTAAACTTATTACTTAGAACGTAAACTTGTAACTTTTAACGTAAACATATAACTTATTACTTATAGCTATATGTATATGTTATAAATTTGGCTATAAGTCGCTTGATGATGATGATGATGGTGATAAAGGACTTTCAACTATTTTCTAATTTTTCGTTTGATTTGTAAAGATTTTCATAGATTTTAAGAACTTTTTTTTAAAGTGTAGAGAATTTTGAAGTATTCGTGAGATTTTTTTTAGTTTAATGAGGTTTTTCGGGGATTTTCTTCGAATGTGAGATTTTTTTTTATTTTTCAAAAATTTTCCAACTGTCTAAAAAATTTCCCCTCGAATTCCATATCCCAGTGAAATTAAAATCCCTTTTTGATGGATTTAAAAGTCATCATTCGTGATGGGGATCAAATTTGTATGAAGTTTGACATTGTCTCACATAGAACACAGCGCCAATTTTATGCACCCAAAAAAAAGGTTTTTGGAACTTAAGTTGCAGTTAGTATTATTTTACTTGCAGTTGTCATAAAATTCTTCATGTTAGCATGTTATACTTTTTATGATCTTATTATACTTCTTATGATCGTATTATACTATACAGAACTTTATTATGATATTTGTAAGAAGAAATATCCTTGGAGCTATTCCAAATGGTAATAGTGTTACTGCTACCATTTGAGATGGCGACCTGAATTATCACCCGGGGAATTATCGCCCAGACCAAAATAAGTTGTCATTTTCACCTGGGGAATTATCGCCCAGACAAATGGGAATTATCGCCCAGACAAATGGGAATCACCCAGGAATTATTACTAAGCTGTGAGACAACTAACACAGAGCAATAAGCGAGAACGTGCATAAAGCTGTGTTGTGATTAACAAAGTAATTTTTTTATATCAGGCGGCTACCGCCCCCTGGACCCCCGCTAATTATTGGCCTCCCGCGCTTTCCCTGATTGCGGCGCTTCCGTTCGAGACCACCGTCAAAATCTGTCCAAATTTCCATCAATCTAAGGTTTTTTGACGTTTCGTAAAAGGTAAAAGTCCCTAGCTTCGTTATACACCGAGGTTTTAATGATATTTTGTGGAAGGAAAAAGCTCCCTAGTTTTGTTAGCTACCCAGGTTTTTGTGGCATTTCATTAAAGCGCGAAATCCTGGCTTTGTTAGCCACCGGGTCTTCGCGACGTTTCGTTCGGACGATTGTTTTTGAGCTACAAATAGATATGTTATATTCTCAGAAAGCTGGGCGATAATTCCTGGGCAATAATTCCTTGGGTGAAACTTCCGATTCCTCTGGGCGATAGTTCCTGCGAGACGGTCCACTGGGTGATAAGTCTCGAATAGCTCTGTGTTAGTTGTCTCATAGCTGGGTAATAATTTCTGGGTGATAATTCACTGGGCGATAATTCCTGGGTGATAATTACCTGGATGATAATTCCCATTTGTCTGGGCGATAATTCCCTGGGTGGTTATTCCCATTTGTCTGGGCGATAATTCCCGGGCGATAATTCCCTGGTTGAAAATGTCAATTAATTTATGTCTGGGCGATAATTCCCTGGGCGAATTTTGTAAGAAGAAATATGCTTGGAACTATTCCAAATGGTAATAGTGTTACAGTTACCATTTGGGATAATGAAAAACATTTTTCTTCTTACACATGAAGACTTCGGAAGAAAAACAAGATAAAGCAATTGAAAGTGAACGAACTCTCATATATTATACATAGGAGCAGGTTCACTTTCAATTACTTTATCTTGTTTTTCTCCCGAGGTCTTCAAATATCATAATTAAGTTCTGCATGGTATAATACGATCATGAAAGGCATAATAAGATCATGAAGAGTATAACATGCTAACATGAAGAATTTTATGATCACCGCAAGTAAAATAATACCAACTGCAACTTAAGTTCCGAAAACCTTTTTTTTTGGGTGTGCAGATCAGTAATATTTTGCAGCGATAACACTATGTTTGACACTTGTTTGTCAAATTTGTTGAGTTTGAATTTAGGCGCATTTATGACATCATCATTAACCATGCGGTGAATTTATCAGACCGAAAGAAATTTACTCCTGATTGTGGAGAAGGGAACGTCTTTACCCGTTTCGTTGCTTCTGTCCCTTCATTTCGGAACTCTAACGTTACTTTGACATTTAAAAGATGAAAGTGAAACGTTGTAAACGTTAAAGTAAAGCAAAATCGACTTATATACGCGCATCGCATAATGTTAAGAATGCATTAGAACATTTTGTATATAAAACGCAGTTTAATATTTAATTTTATAAAAAAAATATTTAATTTATTGTTAACAAACATTGACAACGTGTTTTTTTATTTAACGAAAACCAAAAAAAAAAAAAATTATATTTAAATCTAGCGAAGTTATAAATGAATTGAAATTAACTGAGTTTATTGAAAAAAAATCATTGAATTTTAAATATATATTTGAGTGAAAATTGAAAATGAAAATTTTATTAGGAAAAATACTCATTTTATTTTTCATAACAGTTCCTCTCATCGACTGTTTTTTAAATGAAAATTCAAGTGAATATCGCCTTGTGTCAATCCAATTTTAATATTAATTTTCGATTTTATAAAATTAATGAAGTTTATGAACTTTTTTCATCAACACAACCAGAACTTATAGCTCCATAAATTTCACTTAGAAAAGTTGTTTTTGTATATAAACAAAAAAAAAAAAAATGGATAATTCGTTGGATGAGAAAGTTTAATTAAAACCAAAAATAATTTAAAAACAAAAATATTTTATGAGAGCTGAAAACGATTGTAATAATGCTAATTGTGAATATAAAAATAAATGATTTAAACATTTTAAATGTTCACTTTTAATGATTTACCCCCGTAACCACAGAAACATTGTTTCGCCGAAAACAGTCTGGTTTTTGTATTGATTAAGCGAGGGAATGTTGCATAAATAAAGCCCCAAAAAAACCGGTGTAAGTGAAGGTGTGACGCAAGTTGTAAAAAGAAGTCCACGCTGATAGCTTAGAGGTAAGTAAGCGTAAAAAATCTCGTCACTATTCAAACTGTCGTAGGCCCGGTCTTGTTATCTTCTCGAGTCTCCGAAAAATACTTTATTTATTTATTCCAATGACTTAAGAGGGCGTCTGGAGAAAGGTTGTTATTTTTAATCGTATGGCAATTACATGTAAAGCCACTAAGACTATTACATACATTCATATTATTACAATACATTTTTAAGAACTACTGCGTTGTTATTTTGATATGTCCGATGCATTCTCAACGGGAGGTTACCATGTAACAGGTCCGAAGAGCCGAAGTGATGATGTTGTTTGTTTTGTGCGATTCATTGAAAGGCCATCATCATTCACACCGCGTTCAGTGCCCGCCACATTTTTCGAAAGTGGTGTGTTTCCAGTACACCGCCATCCATGGTAGCACTAACGATTTTCTCCATCGATTTCTTTGCTTGACATATTAACAAGTCTTCGTTGGCCATTGTTGCGTATACAGAATCATCAAATGCTTGTAACGACACAAATGATTTTCTCTTATCCTGATACTTTTTTCGTTACTACACAGTAACTACCCAATTTATGAAGCTTGGGTGAACTTAGGAACGTTGTACGGTCTATAATTTCTCAGGGAAACATTCCCCGTTCCGGGGCTTGAACCCGGGCCTTCTCGGTGGAAGTCCAGTGCGTTCACCGCTCAACCACTCGTCCCACGGTAAAACCTTGTCAATCAAGGCAGCCTGGTGCTGAAATTCTGACTACGCCTAACTGGAAGAACAAGTGACGTTATTAGTTAGTAGCACAATCGAAGTCGGCACCAGGCTGCCTACTTAAGATCTAAAGCTGAGAATAAAAAGGCAGCCTGGTGCTGAAAATTTGTTCTTACTGAATTGGAGGCAGGAGTGACTTCTATACATCACATAAGTTTTAATTCGGCACCAAGCTGCTGCTGCCCTCTGCATTCAAAATGTCATAGTTTAAGGACGCAGCCTGGTGCCGAGTTGAAACTTATATGACGTATAGATCTGGCTACATTCTACTCTTTGGTAAAAAAAGATGTTCAGCACCAGATCGCCTTCTTTATTCGCAGATTATGTGCTCAAGTACGCAGCCAGGTGTCAAATAATAAACTAATACGATGTAATGCGCTCGCTAATTCCATAATTTTAGCATTTTAAAATTTTCGGCACCAAGTTTCCTGGCTGAAAGTGCAGACTTATCTTCTAGCGAAAAGTTTGTTAAAAAAACTAATCAATCTCAAAAAAGTAGCTTAACTACTAGACGAAAAAAACAATGATTTTATATGGCTATGGAGGCACCGGCTAGAGATGAGCGGGTTTCCCGAAACTTCCGAAAACCCGACCCTAACCCGAATTATTTTTTTCGGGTTCATGGGTTTCGGGTTTCAAAAATTTTAATCGGGTCGGGTTTGGGCCGGGCCGGGTTTGGAAACAGTTCGGGTTTCGGGTTTCGAAAAAATTTTATCGGGTCGGGTTCGTTCCGGGTCGGATTTTGAAACCGTTCGGGTTTCGAAAATTTTAATCGGGTTGGGTTCGGTCCGGGTCGGGTTTTCAAACAAATCGGGTTTCGGGTTTCGAAAAATTTTATCGTGTCGGGTTCGGTCCGGGTCGGGTTTCGAAAAATGGTCGACCCGCTCATATCTAGCACCCGCCATGGAATAATGTTTTCTTCTCGAGAACCGAATCAAAATTTCCCGGCAAACCAAAGTCAGCCAACGATTTCCCGGTGTCGTTTTTAGGATTTCCCGGTGTCGCTGGTAGGTTTTCCCGGTTAACGGGGGTGGGTAACAATAAATTTTTTTTGGAATTGTGTTCCTAAATTAGCAGTTAGGGTTTTCAGTATCGATCCAACGAGTAAAGCACCGCAGGTGAAAATGTTTGATTGTAATTTTAGGGTTCATTGTAAGTTAGAATTTTATTAATTGGCTAATTCAGTGCAGCGCCGCAGTCGAACCTTTTCAAAACATGAACATTCCAGTTCGTTTTTTGTTTTAAGTTTGGGAAGCTCGGGCTCCTCTCGCTCTAATCTCATTAGCGAAATTGTAGACCAAAAATTTCACTTCCCGGTTGCTTTGAATTCCAGGTAGCTTTGACTTCAAGGTGCTTTTGACTTTCACTTCCCGGTGGCTTTAACTTCCCGATGCTTCTGACTTCCCGGTGGCTTTATTTTGCGCAGGCTTCGACTTCCCGGCGGCATTGACTTCCCGGTGGCTTTGACTTCCCAGTGGCTTGGACTTCCCGTTGCATTTGGCTTCCCGGTGGCTTTCATTTCCCGCTTCCCGATGCTTCTGACTTCCCAATGGCTTCGCCGGTATCAGGGGGGCTGTATTGGAGAAAAGGAAACTATACTTGGTTTGGTTACAGGACAGGACGGTGGCGAAGTGAGGCACTTTTTTTGAAATTGACTTTTGTTAAAATATCGTTTTTATCAGACGCGCCTTAATCACAGTTCCATTTATCGATTATCACATAGAGGTCAACTATTTATTTGCACTGATTTAAATTAATTCTATACTTTGCGTCGCGTCGGTCCTAAACTTTAATATCAAATGGTTTAGCCATGAGATCGCGTTGTTCGTTAGATCGTTGAGATCGATGCCCATGAAGCGATGGATGGTACATTGGCTCCTCAGATGAACTTCGCCGCAGGGGCATAGCGGTGAGTCGCGAATTTCCAACGGTGCATTAAAAAGGTACAAGTACAAGTCAAAATGGCCGCCGCGTCGGACGTGTTTGATTTTGCTCCGTGTAAGTTTTGATTATTTTTACTGTTTTTCCGTTTAAAACCGTGTTTTTCGTTTGAATAATTTAATTTTTACTAGTTGTTTGTGTGCTAAGTGCCGGATCACTCAAATCTTTACGCGGTTTTTATTGTTTATTTTTCATTTTCGTGTTTCCAAAGCAACGCGATTCGAATGCAACGTGACAGTTATTTTTCTTCACTTTCTCCATTGCTCATTTTATAGCTTTGGATTGTTTTCTGTGCGATATGCGCGTTCTAATTTGAATTTTGGCGTCTTTGAATTTCAATTACATTTCCATTTTAATTTCCGAATGGCGTCAAAATAACATAACCTCAATGTTGTGATATTTTTCGAATCATCGTTTTGCTAAACAATCTAAACAATACGGTTTACTTTATTTGTCGTTCTCGGCATAATGCTTCGGGTAAAATGTTTATGATCATAATTTCGGTTGATGATTTCGCTATATGCATAGCAATTCGGTTTGGTAAAAATATAAACAAACTAACACATTGCATTCCGAACAGCCGTTCTTGGTGCCCATTAAAACTTGTACTTCCGGTGCGGTTCGGCTTACCAGGCCGTCCCACTGTATTCATTCTCGGTAAAAACAATTTCACACAGCCTCGGACGAGTGTTGGTCACGGGGTACGACCAACGCGGGACATGACAGGTACCCCATCGTTGACGATCAGGCAATGCAAAATGGTTGATGGTTTGTTTATTGGAAGTCTAAACGTTAATGGGGGTTTTCGGGATCGCAGGGAGGGATTGGTGGATCTGGTTAAGAACTACGGTATAGACATATTGGCGCTGAGTGACGTTAGGAGGAAAGGACAGACTGAAGAATGCGTGGGCGCCTATAAGGTGTTTTTGTCCGGGGTTCAGTCTGGTAGGGCAAATTGGGGGGTTGGAATCGCAATCAGGAAGGAATTGATCAAATTTGTCCTAAATGTTCGTTTCGTAAATGAAAGGCTGATGTGGGTCTCTGTAAAGTTAGCGGGGGGAATTTATCGCTTGGTTAGCGTATATAGCCCTTGCAATGGCAGTGATGCTACTGACTTGGACACCTTTTACGAACAATTGGGGGACGTGGTTAGCAAGAAGGGAAATGAATCCTTGATTTTGCTGGGGGATTTTAATGCAAGGATAGGAAACTTTAAAAACAACTCAGGTTATGGGAGTGTAGTGGGTAGATTTGGGGAAGAAACTCTGAATTCAAATGGTAAACGGTTGTTAGATTTTTGTGATTTCAATGGGTTAACCAACTCTTTCTATAGGCACAAATGGATCCATCGGTATACGTACGTCAAGGAGGGTTTGGATCACAAATCCATCATTGATTACATGATTATAGAACAGGACAGGAGACAGGTGGTCAGGGACACACGTGTTTTCAGGGGTTTCACTTTTGGTTCTGACCACTACTTTTTGGGTACCCATCTGTCGGTTGGGAAACTCTGTCAGACTAAAAGGAAGAAGGTGGTAAGTCGCAAATTTCGTGTGGGCAAATTTAGGGAAGAGGCAGTAAGGTCTCGTTTTATGGCAAAATTCGCCGAAGGATTTGAGGGGCTTCCAGCTGACTGCGGGGACATTGAGGCTGAGTGGGCGAATTTTAAGAAATTTGTCTTGGATCTGGCTGAGGAATGTCTGGGCAGTGTCGCTAGCGGGGGTCGAAACAAAAAGGCGGGTTGGTGGAACGCCGGTATCAGGGGGGCTGTATTGGAGAAAAGGAAACTATACTTGGTTTGGTTACAGGACAGGACGGTGGCGAAGTGGGAGGCTTATAAGGCTTGTAGGCGACTGGTTAAGGATCTAGTCAGGGAAGCGAAGGACCGGGAGGGGAAAAAGTTTGGGGAGGATTTGGAAAGGGCAGGTCAAGGCAGGGGTAAGAAATTTTGGTCGATGATTAAGGGCATTAGGCGCGGTGGCGTGAAAGAGGGATGTAGTAGTATTTTAGATAAAGGCGGCGAGTTAATTACAGATAGGGGTGAAGTCTTGAAGACTTGGCGGCATTACTTTAAGGATTTATTTACATCTGTCAATAAGGTAGAAGGAAATGGGAGGGAGGCAGGTCCTAGCTCGGAGGTGGAGGGGGAAATTACACTGGATGAGGTTTCCCGAAAGGTCGGCAGATTAAGGGAAGGAAAATCCGCAGGGGTGGATGAAATTAGGACGGAATTTATTAAGTATAGCGGATCAGGTGGGATCCAATGGCTTTGTAGGATTTTCAATTTGGCCATGAGGTCTTCAACAGTACCTGCTGACTGGAGCTTCGGTGTTATTGCTCCAATTTATAAGAAGGGCAACCGTAAGGTTTGCAGTAACTACAGGGGGGTATCGCTCTTGAGCGTGGTAGGTAAGGTGTACACGGGTGTACTTGTTGACCGGGTTAGGAACATAGTGGAAGGTGTACTGGATGAGATTCAGGGTGGTTTCAGGCCTCTGAGGGGGTGTCAG
>CM055403.1:163619753-163700502 GCA_029228625.1 Pseudolycoriella hygida
ATTTAGAAGTTAGGGGACTTTCTCTGGGCGAAAAAACCATCTCCTTGGCGGGCGATAGGAGGGCATGGAGGACGATAGTTCACCAATCTGGGGTTGCGACAGAAAGACCTCACACCGGAAGGTACTAACGGTCTATAAAGTTTGATGATGATGATGATGATGCATTAAAAAGGCGCATTAGATTTGGCCGGTACGGAATCGATTCAGACGAAGCCACAATTTTCAGTCCTTAACTTCCACGGTCGGATCTGTAATCAAATCTTTTATGACTACATTTACTTTTATGTTGTTTTCATGTCGTTCAATCCATTTCTTTGATGATAGAATTTCCAGGATGGATATCTGGATTGCAGTCGTTTGGTCGTTGGCGCTGTTTCGATATCTTTGAATAATGGTAGATCGTTGTTTGCTTCGATTTTTGAGCATTCCCTTAGAGCTGCTTCTTGCCGTGTGATATGGGGAGGTGCGACATTACTGAGTGCGTAGAGCGGACATGCGGGAAGTTTTTGGGCGAAAAATTTGGTTCGCGGGAGGTAGGACTTTCGCCGAAGGCGAAAAAATTGAAGATCGGGAAATGAAAATGTTGACCAAAACTTCAAAACTTTAATGGAAAATCGGGAAATGAAAACGGGAAGTAGTTTCGGATTATATTTGATGTGAAAAGGGCAAGTGGGCAATAAAAAACCGTGAAATGAATACGGGAAATTAGGAATGATCAAAAATTGTACTTAAAAATGAAAAATCGATCGAAAATAACAAAAAATGTGTAACTGTATATAGAACTAAGAAGCCTACGCCTTGGTATACGTATAGCATACAAGTCATGTGTAAACTTCAGTGTCTAGTGAATAACGATATTTGGTTTGTAGTTCAAACCGCCAACTGGAGATAGAGATTCATATAAACTGCGGAAGTTCCTTATGGACGTCCGCTAAAAAGGGAGAAATCCTTTCCCGAAAAACGGAAAACTTTTTCAAAAACGTTCGTTTCCGGAAAATTTTTTACTTCTTTCCCGGGAAGAAAACATCTTTTGCATGGCCGGCGTAGAGCCACTCTACTTCCGTTGGGTCCACTGTTTCAGTGACGATGCGTAAAGCTCTGTTTATTTGGGTGTCGACTTTGTTTGTATGTCCATACATACAGGTGAGCAGTAGTTTGCTGTGGGCAGTACCATCGCTCGCCTGTGTTGTGATTTTTAAAGTTTTTCCTGAGAACCCCCAATGGGGTCCCCCCCGCTTCTTCGAAATTCTGGCTTGATAAGTCTGTTAAAATCGAGTGATCCCAGTAAGAAATTAGATAATTAAAAGTGTGACCTTTTAACAGAATAAGGTAACAAAATTGTCACTTAAATTTCTAAATAGCAATTTTTCAAAAATGTCGACAGTTTTCGTTGTACGACATAATCGATGCATTGAAATGTCTATACACAAACAATAAACAAATTTGCTGCCATAAAATCCCTATGAGACCTATTTCAAATTCAATTCAACAACAAAAAACACAGAAAGATAGAAAGGCAATTCTTTGTCTGGAACAGTATTTCCGAAGTCGATATAGGTATGTGCGATGTATCAGCCCATGAAAAGTTTACAAAAAAAACCTTTTTTTGTTTCGATTATTTATAACGATCAAATTGACGGGCTCTACATCAACAAAAATACAAACACAAACCGTAGGAAATCTGTTTGTTTCCTGTTAGGAAATTGCGTAACGCCTGTTCTTTGAATGCGGAAAAAAATGCCGTTTTTACATGGAATGCGTGATAAAGAGACACATAGCAATTTATATGTCCAATGACATCAATGTCGATGTTCTGGAATGTGATCCATGACATTTGGGTATACATTAGGTATAATGCACGGTTAGTGCTGTAAGAAAATGGAGAAAAATAGCTTTTCGGTTAAATGGTCTTTTAAGTTTTCCATTCACCTTTTAACGACATATTTGAACAGAGAACCGTTGGATAAACGTACAGGCGAAAAGAAAATGACATTAATGGCATTTTTTGTGCCGTACTCAGAATCGTGGTATATTAAATTTTGCCAATACATCATCAATCATTCCATTATGAGGATAATACGGGGGCGAAGCTCAAAATGAGTGGCGTGTTGTATAAAGATCATATCGTCGTATTAAAAACTCGAATCTCTTACAGAAGACATCATCAAAAAATTTGTCAATTTCTTACATAAAAGGTGTAACATTTATACACAATGGGGTGTACACACGAGCCAGCTATGAGAATTTCGCATATAATCGGAAGGTGAGTCTGTATCAATCACATGTCTTTTTTTTAGACAACACTTGGATACTCCAATAATGAAGCCAGTTTTCTATGATTTTTTTTGTATTCAATCGTAATGGTTTTGTCTTATTACAAAGTTAATAAAAGCGTCCTAATGAAAAGTTCTATGCAGAAAAAAAAACATGTTTATAATACGTTCTTTGCATGAGACACCTGACAACATCCGGCAATTATTGTAATTATACCGGCATCTGTTTGGCTGTGTACCATTTGTACCATTGGAGAGTAGAATTTTTTTTGGAGAAAATTTTTTTGAAAAAAAAGAAAAATTTTTTCGGAGAAAAAGTTTTTGTAGAAAAATTTTTTTCAGAGAAAAAAGTTTTTTTTGAAGAAAAGAAAAAATTTTTTCAGAGAAAATTTTTTTTTGAGAAAAAATTTGTTTTGTGAAACACTTTTTTCAAAGAAACATTTTTTTTTGGAGATTTTTTTTTTTTTTTTTGAGGGTACAAACTATTTTCAAAGAAAAATTTTTTTGAGAAACTTGTTCTTTTTGGAAGACAATTTTTTTTTCTAAGACAAAGTTTTTTCCGGACGAAAAAGATTTTTTTCAAAGGAAAAACGTTTTTGAAGACATAGAAAAGATTTTTTTCGGCGAAATTCTTTTTCGGAGCAAAACATTTTTGGCGAAAAACCTTTTTCGAAGAAAACTTTTTTTTGGAGAAAAAAAACTTTTTTTTTGAAGACAATTTTTTTCAGACGAAAAAAGGTTTTTGAGAAAAAAGAAAAATTTTTCGGAGAAAAATTATTTTCGAAGAAAATTTTTTTTTGTGTAAAAAACTTTTTTCAAAGCAAAAACTTTTTTGACGGACATTTTTTTGCCGTGGAAAAATTTTTTCTGAAAAATTTTTTTTCTGAGAAAATTTTCTACTAAAAGTACTGAAAAATTATTTCGTCGTTGGGTCCGGCATTTATGACACAATTTTTTGTAATTTTGTTTTAAAAAAATCGCTTTAATTCACCGTTTTGTTAGACTCTCCCAGATAACAATGTACATTATGTACATTAAATAAATGTACATTAAGTGCCATCGGAAAATGTACTGATCCCATTTAATGTGCTCCAGTTCCAGGACATTTAATGTATATTAAAAAGCGCCCTAACCTTTACATCTTTTCTTTGGAACGTGAAGTGTATATAATGTACATTAAATGTGCATTACATGTACATCTAATGTACATTTAAAACACTTTGAATACACAACTAATGTACCTTTAATGTACTTTTTAGTGTGAATTACTAGCCCATTTCATGTACATATAATGTTATGTAAGAAAAGAAAGGAAAATTCAATTTAGTTTTCCGATTTTTCTGTTTCGGTTTTTCTTATTCTGATGATCGCAACGTCCTCCATCTACATTTTTTTATGCCGAGCTCTCATTTTTTCATTAGAAAAATTTCTGCCATTCGCGAGGCTTGAACTCAAGACGCTCGGGATTATGAGTTGACTGCTTTACCAATTGTGCCACCGAATACTTATGTGTTGGTGTGTTAAATTTATAT
Source organism: Pseudolycoriella hygida (assembly GCA_029228625.1). Classification (NCBI taxonomy): domain Eukaryota; kingdom Metazoa; phylum Arthropoda; class Insecta; order Diptera; family Sciaridae; genus Pseudolycoriella; species Pseudolycoriella hygida. The sequence continues at coordinate 163,623,559 of CM055403.1, forward strand.
AAAGTGTTAAATTATAGAAAGTACATTAAATGTACTTTTTTTGTACTGAGAGAAAAAGTTATGGAACTAGCATATCTCCACAGAGTGTCATTTAAATTAATTTGATCGAACACACTGTAGCGGTGGTACATTTACAAAAAGATTTTATATCCCTGCACACGTTGATGCTGCATACAAATTATTGCATCATCTTCATTGTTTAATTGCTATTTGAAATTGATTTTATGCGAATCAATAAAAAAATCTATTCCCCGTTAGCTTTTTTCTTTGAACACATTTTTCTTTTAAAAATTCGACATGTTACCAAAAGCAGCCGTGATATCCATTCACGGACTAAAAGTATACATTTTCGAAAAAATAGGATGAGCATTTTTCGAAGCACATAATCTACTACATCACAAGCACATTTTGGTACATTTTGGTACATTAAATGTGATAGGAATAGTGTACACCTTATCACGCACATAAAATGCGCGAAAAATGTACTCGTGATCTAGTGCAATAATTTCTAGTTTAAATAACACAAAAACTGTGCCTTTTATTTATATCGAAAAATTTACTACATCACAAGCACATTTTTGGTACATTAAATGGGATGGGAATAGTGTACACCTTATCACGCACATAAAATGTGCGAAAAATGTACTTGTTATCTAGTGCAATAATTTCGAGTTGTAATAGCACAAAAAATGTGCTTTTTATGTACATCGAAATATGTACCGCTTTACAGGCACATTTTTTGTACATTTCATGTACATATTCTCAACAACATTGAATTTCGCACATTTAATGTACATTCAGTGGGCAACCACATTAAGAAGTGTGATCTGTGTTATCTGAGATCTATTTCTCATCGGATTGTTTGATATACGACAAGGAGCTGGGAACAGTCTCATACAAAATGTGTAGAAGTCAAGAACTTCTAGCTTCACCGCCTCCAATATCAAAACTCCTAATATTTCTGAGCTTAAACTTAACCCACTTAGTGCGATATGGTTTAATCTCAAACTCATAACGAACAGCGTGCAATCTGAGAAACGTCGCTTGACATTTTGTTAACTCTGTCACGAAATGTTGTATGCTTTGACATGGATCCATTTTTTCAATTTCATAATCACAGTCTTCTTTCGGAGAATTTCTAAAATGTCAACAGTTCTGTAGTATACAGCTGTGCACAATAAGAATGATCCGCTATTTTGAATACCAACGTTTTCTCTATTTCTATGATCCTCCGACTTCTCTCATTTCGTATGTTATTTCAAATGGCGAAACGAGAGAAGTCGAAGAATCATAGAAATAGAGAACACGCTGATATTACAAATAGCGGGTCATTCTTATTGTGCATATCTGTAACTGATTGTTTTGATTGTGCTAACGGCGCTGCGGGTGGAATTGCCAAGATGTGCAACGATGACTGATTTTGACGACGACCTGATCCACACGATTTCCGGAGCGTCACAGCTGGAGGTGGAAGTAATCACGATGGAGGCGTTCGAAGCTGTCGAAAGCTGGATGACAACGGTAAAACTGGAGCTGGCCCACCAGAAAACAGAGATCATGCTTGTGAGTAATTGCAAAAAAACTGAAGAGATTGTAATGATCATTGACGGGAACGGGAACACATCCACTCGTCGATAAAAATACCTTGGAGTCATGCTGGACGACGCGTGGGAAAAAGGCAATGGAAGCCAACCCAGCACTTACCAGAGTTATGCCGATTGGGTTTGGAAGCGCATACCAAATGATGGAAGCGGTTGTATCCGGAACGATGCCCATACACTGAGGAAAACATCTACAAGCGACGTATTTTATACAACGTACACGTATTACGAGCGCCGTGCACGTATTACGAGCGCCGTGCACGTATTACGAGCGCCGTGCACGTATTACGAGCGCCGTGCACGTATTACGAGCGCCGTGCACGTATTACGAGCGCCGTGCACGTATTACGAGCGCCGTGCACGTATTACGAACGCCGTGTACGTATTACGAGCGCCGTGCACGTATTAAGAACGCCGTGCACGTTTTATGTGAGTTCATAAAACGTTCGTTATGTATGGCATGCTACACAATAAAAATGAGGTTAGTAACACATTCATCGCGTATATAAACAATAAACACGATTCCTACATCGTTTGTCGATATTTTCCTCAGTGCATGCATAACGCTGATGGAAGACAGCGATAGCCACAGAATGAAGAAAAATGAGGGCCTAACTACCAAAGCAACTAGGGCGCAATTAAGGGTTAGGACGTAATGTCCCAAAAAATAATGCCACCAACCAAAATATCCACTCAGTCAAAAAATCATCTCAGAAAGTACTTATTGCGAAGTAGCAGCGACGCAGGCCATGAAGTTAACTGAAAAATAAAAAAACGGGGTCGAGGGGCGGCAGCCCTCGCAATAAGGGGGTCAAGAGTGAAATATTCCTCCTTGCGGGGTCTAAGGGGCAGAGCCCCTAGCGGAGTTTGGGGCAGCGCCCCATTCACGTAAGGCCGTCTGCAGGGCGTAAAAAAGCCCGCCGCGTATCTAATTAATAATATTTACCTATAGACACCTCTTCTGAGTAGACATTATGTCTGGGGATACTTAATCCGGTTTATGTGGGATATTTTGTCCAGGGATATTTTTTCTTAGGATAATCGGTCCTAGAGCCAATGAAATGTGTTCAGAGGAAGCACGGCGAGGTTAACTTCCAGCTGACACAGCTCCTGTCGGGTCATGGGTGCTTCAGAAAATACCTGTAGAGTCAGCTTTCTGCACGACATCCGATAAGGAAGAAGAAACTGCGGAGTACGTAATATTTGCCTGCTCACGTTTCGAAGAGAAGCGGTGTGAGCATGCCAGACAAAAATGCCGACAACATAATTTCGGAGATGTGTCGCGATGAGGAGGTGGGGAAAGTGGCGGATGTAATTGCAAAGATAACGAGGAAGCTGCAAAGTGCATGGAGAGATAATCTGCGGAGAGTCGAGTTGGCCTGAGAATTAGAGCGTAGGTGCGAAAGCGAAGCCCTCTCTGAAGTAGTGCTCTGGGAAGACGAGAGCATGGTCAACAAGGAAGAAGGATTTAGTTTGTAGGTCATCGAAAAATGGAATCCAACACTACCCTGGGTGTCTCTGAAGATTTCCTCACATCACGTAAATAGGTTGTGGCTCTCGGTACTGGATTTCTACGAAACAAAAACAATGTTTTTGCTCTTTGACATCTTTTAAAAATTAAAAATTCTTTGAAAGAAGTTGCAACTGAGACAAATCGTTTCTCTCAACTCTGGTAAAATGACAATGTACGAAGCACATAAACTCCCCAAGCAACTTAAAAACCTTCCAACCTATTGCAAATTGCAGATTGCCAGTGTCCTTTATGTAAACGAAAAGCATTTCTTTTATCTATTTGCTAAGATCGTAAGTCTTTCAATGAATAAAATGTACGAAATGTGTTACAAGTTACAAAAGTTACATATATTTACACTTGCGAATGGTAAAATCATAGAAGTTCAGCATCAAGTGGCAGTTTTTTGCAATCAATTTAGGTGGTATTTGGGGTGTGCTTTTTATGAAAATTGTAATTGCTTCGTCGAAACAGTCAATTTTTTTATTTGAAGAGCAAAGTCGTAAGTTTGGACATGGCCTGGATAAAAAGGCCCTGATTTGAGCCGGATTTTCATGCTGAAAATCGACATGCACTCCAAAAGAAATAATAATATTTTAAGTAGATAAAAACAATAGGCGGGGGTAAACGCTTTTCTTAATGTGTAGTTCAATCATAAGACTCGGTGACGACGCGGGGATATAGTTTTATTTAAGGTGCAGACAAAGAAGACGAACGTGGCGTCAAAAGACTGGCTTAAGGTAGTAATTTTATTTCAATGAGTCTCTCAACATCATTATGTGCGGGGAGAAACAATTCTCAAATTCGTCAGTAATCCTTTTACTTAACTCATGAAATCCCTAACGGTAAAAAATCTGTTGATACCAAGAAAAATCTTTGAAAATTGTGAAAAAGGATCCAAATTGGTAAAAAAAATCCCTAACTTAACTGTTCTATAGCTGGTTGGAAAGACAAAAAATTCTTAAAAATCCTTTGAAAGTCATAGAAATTCTTCCTTTGAAATAAGCGACTATGTAATAATAGGGTCAGAGGCTAAATCATTTTATTCACAAGTTTTGCAATTTTTTGTGAGCTTTCGCTGATATCGATTCTTTTTTGAGATCCTTTCGTCACCGAAGTTTTTACTGTGTCAGTGGTAATTTGCACACAAACCTAGTGCCATCTACGATGAACTAGGCGCGGAAACTAGTAGCGCTTAGAATGCCGGTTTGCCCTTTCAATGTGTTTTACCGGTAGACATTCTTGGGGGAACAGCCAAAAAACGACAATATCGTGCCAGCGGGCGATATTATCATTTCAGATATGATAATATCGTGCCACCGGAGGATGTTATCGTCACAGGAACGATAATATCGTGCCAGCAGACGATAATATCGTCACAGGAACGATAATATCGTGCCAGCAGACGATAATATCGTCACAGCAACGATATTATAGTGCCAGCGGACGAAAATATCGTTTCAAGAGTGATAATATCGAGCCAGCGGACGATAATATCGTTTCAAGAATGATATTACGGTGTCAGCGAACGATAATATTGTCACAGGAACGATAATATTGTCACAGGAACGATAATATCGTGCCAGAGGACGATAATATCGTCACAGCAATGATAAAATCGTGCCAGCTGACTATAAGAATGATAATGTCGTGCCAACAGAGGATAATGTCGTCACAGTAACGATAATATCGTGTTACCGGGCGATAATATCGTTCATAGTACGATATTGTCATGTCATGGAGCGATAGTATCGTCACTGAGAATGATAATATCATACCACCGGATTATATTATCGTTCGAAAAATGATATTATCGCACCATCTGGTGATAATATCGTTCCAAGAATGATAATATCTTGCAAGCGGACTATAGTATCGTCACAGGAACGATAATATCCTGCCAGCGGACGATAATATAGTCTCGAAAACGATATTACCATACGATGGGGCGATTTTATCGTCACGGGAACGATATTATCATCACAGGAACGATATTATCATTCCGAACAAAAATACGGTGGGCAATTTTTCCCTGACCCATTCTTCGACCACATGCTTAACGTGAATTCCGAATCACACCTAACGGTAGCTTGCAGTTTACCATTAGGATTTCTTCTGGTGCTAATATATATCTCTGCCTAAAGTCAGACCCAGATATTTGTACACAGAATTCATCGAATATGGGTGACGTCATATTTGTCGATCTTCTATGTACGATTCGTTGCGGCACCAAATTCACTACTACCTAAATTATGAAGCCTTGTTGTGCCTAGGACCTAGGAACGTTACTTTCATGCTATACGTTGAAGAAAAATCCTATTACATTAAATTACATACATACATTACATAATTACATACATTAAATTTGTCCCAACCAGAATATTCTTGGTTGAAAGCCAGTACGTTACCACTGATCTAACCCGCCCCGACTATCTGTTCCTCTCTGACTCAGACGGGTTGCGTGTTTGATGCTGTACAACTAAAATGAAAACTAATTTTTTAAGCTCGAAAGCTGAAGAAGTTTTCTTTTCTTTATGACACTTGTGAAAAAACCGAATACAAGAAAACGAAACCGAATGCAATTTATTTTGCATTTACATTTACATATGTAAGCTGTAAGAACAAACATAAAATGTTGAAATCTAACAAAGTGATGGTAATGTGCTTGGAAATTTTAGCAAATAAGTTACTCCAGTTAGGTTATGGTAAGTCAAGATGTAGTTTTTATCGATTCAAGTAAAGAACAACATATTTTATTCAAAACATGAAATCCACGTGGAATATCCTCTTAAATGTAACATACACAATAACCAAACTGTAAGATTGCTCTCAGTATTGCAAAACAAATGTATTTTACTATGCAACGTCTACGTTGTACATGGTAGCATCCGTGGATGCTGAATGCTCCTCAGAAATAAATAAACATCGAAAATCGATTTAGGAACGGATGTTGTATCAAATACATAAATGATTATTACATACGAAAAATGCTAAAAAGTCGAATAGTGAGATCACATTTCCCGGTGTGAAAATTTTTACTTTCAAAAAAGTTTTGTGATAAAAATAATGTTAGCGAAAATGTTAAACGTTCATCTTCCTTCGAAGCATCGTAAGTGACATAGAGAATATTTGATTTCGTTTACCAACATTTAGGTACAAAAATATGCAACCAATGAACCGTAAAATGATTTTTCTAATGTCAGAAACACATGAAGATGTACGTGTCTAAATTTCTTTTGGTTTTGGATCTGTGTCTGTGAAGATTTTTGATCAAATAATTGGAAACAAAATAGTATTTAACGCAAGAAGGCAACTAGAATTCTTTATTATGAGAACTTGCAGGTGTAAATGTGTAACTTGCGGTTTGGTTAGGGCTTATTGAACATTGTGAATCCATAACATTAGGTTAAGAAGACTTTTGAATTAACCGGTGAATTAGTTTTTGGAGACACATGATGAAACCGTTGACAAACAGATGGTGCGCGAAAGACATTGTGAGGTGTCATTGAATTTGTGAGGTTAATACTTCACAAAAGCAGACAAGACATGGTTTTTTGATTCTCATTTTGGACTTCAAACAGATAAGTTGTTTTGAACCTTTACCATTTCGTTAAGGTATGAAGGTTCGTGTTAAAGTGAATTACGGTAACGTGAGCCATAATTATTAGTTGCGATTTTGATTAAGCCCGAAGTGGTCTTCGATCACAGCTTTTAGGTTCATGCATAAAAATGGCTGTTGGAAACAAGAAGCTCGTATCAAAGGATTCATTCATACAATTTGGAATTTGAGAGAACAATAAGCCACGTTGGAATTGGAATTATTCTGTGTCTTGAGGATCTATAGTTTTATTCACCCAACATACAGGTTAGGGTAGATTTCAGGGGATTCAGTATTTAAGGATCAGTGATTTAAAATTATATTTGAGTTTTCCGAATAATTTGTTTTTGTATGAAATTTGAGTGTGAAATATAAAGTGAGGATATCGAATCGTGACAAATGGGAAGAGGAAGCGGGGTTGAGAACAGAAGGCGTGGCTCTGAAGGGACACAAGCATAGCTCACCCCAGGTGGAAGAGGTGGACCTCCTTACCGATCCCTTCAACTTGAAATTTAAAGTTTTTCATCAGGGAATACATTTTAGAAAACAAAAATCAGAGACGAAGTGTTTCAGGATGAAGACAGGGCACAAATTTAGGATCGCTATAGTGAAAGCCTTTGTGTACCTTTTTGAGCAACTTTTCAACAACAGTTTTCATAACAATTTTTCGAGCAACTTTTCCCCGATTTTTCGGGAAAATGTCTAGTAGTTTTTTTATTTATTTATTTAGAATATCTTTCTAACATCTTAAACCAAGGGTCATTAGCAATCACTAAAAAATTTTAACATCAGTACGTTCCAGTATAATAAAATCAATTCGACGGAACTTTTAATACATCAACTAGACATAAAACATATCCTAAAAAAAAAGAAAAGAAAATATAAGAAAAGAAAGGGGAGAAAATTGGTGATAATTCTGATTTTTTTGGGGTTAGGACCGAAAGCCAAAAAAAAATATCCCCGTGAACAAAATATCCCCAGACAAAATAACCGGACAAAATATCCCCGAACAAAATATCCTCTCAGACAAAAAATCCACACTCAAAAAATTAAGAATATTCAATGTGAAATGCATTTAGCGCCGCAGGCCTGAAATAAACAACCAAAAACAGAAAAGCGGGGTCGAGGGGTGGCAGCCCCCGAAAAGGGGGGTCAAGGGGGGAATATCCCCCTTGCGGAGTCTAAGGGGCCGAGCCACTAGTGGGACTTGGGGCAGCGCCCTATTGACGTAAGGCCGCCTGCAAGGCTTACAAAAGCAGGCGCGGTGTGAGGGGCAGAGCCCCCTAACACACAATATAATATCTAATTAATAATAATAATTCACCAACCTACCTATACTCATCATTTCTGAGTAGACATTACATCTGGGGATATTTTGTCCGTTTTTTGTAGGATATTTTGTCCGGGGATACTTTGACTGGGGATAATCGGTCCAAGAACCGAATTTTTAAGTAATTTGTTAAAAATGTTTGATCCGGATTACTACGTCTACCAATTTTAGTTTTTAATAGGAGAGTACGGAGAATGTCCCTATTTCTCGTTGCATGTGTTGCTTTTTGTAAAGTTAATATTATGATGTCGACAATCGTTCAAACATGAATGAACACAAGTACATATTTCGTTAGTGCACAGCTTTGACAGAGGACGTATATTTGGGCAATGTACACTAAATAGATCATCTATACTACGCCTTAATGGTAATTTAAAAACTGATTTAAGTGCCTTCTTTCGTAAAACTTCAATCGTGTCAGTCATTGATTTAGGCGCCCCTCCCCATATACCTACACAGTATATAAGTCGTACAAAGTACACTTTTTTTAAACACATCTTGGCAGGGAAAACTTTAACCGTCTTAGAATGCCCACACATGGATGGAGCGGTGGCGATGCCCCCGTGACGCAATTCCCCATACGATGAAAAAATTAAGAAAAATTTTTTTCGTAGACGGCGGAAACATTAAGTTTTAACTTTTTTCCCTTGCGCCGTACCCCCCTGAGACTTAGTTTTTTGGATTCTACGTAAAATTTTGATTGAAATCGACATACTCATTAAAATCGGTCCTGTGGCGTTTGAACCTAGTTTGGGGCGCCATATAAAGGCCATATAAAAGAATGTTTTGTATGTGTGTGTGAGTGTCAAAGTATGGGTCAAATATGAGAAAAATTTTTGCACTGTGTTAGGATGGAGATAGATGTTTGGTCTCAAAGGAAAAGTTGATGGGTTGGGTGTGTAGTGTGTCAGGGTGACCAACAAAATGGCCGACGGTGGTATGGGACGGACTTAGGGGGAATATTAAATTTTATTTTGAGTTTTTTTTGGTTGGAGATAGATGTTTCGTATCAAAGGAATTTTTTTCGCCGAAAAACTTTTCTCGACGAAAATTTTTTTCGCTGAAAATTTTATTCGCTGAAAATTTTTTTCATCGGAAATTTTTTTCGCCGAAATTTTTTTTCTCTGAAAATGTTTTCTTCAAAATTTGTTTTCTCTTTTTTCAAAACTACTGATATCACAACAAAAACCCTTTTCAAAAAGGAAATGTGACGCAAGTCCTCGTCCCTTCTTCCAAAACAACTGGTATCAATTGGGGTGACGCTTACAGCTTTGAAACACAAAAAATTTATTTGGAATGTTTTCATTTTTTATTTAAAAAATGCGTTACAAATGCCGGACCACCGAGTGTTATAGTTTTTCTGTTCTTTCAGCTTTCACAACGCAAAAATTTGACTTAATGGGATGTATGTCGTATTTTTGTATAGGAAATCAAACTTTTGAGTATGAAAGCTGAAAGCGTACATTATTATATATATATTAAAGGTAGTTCATTGAAGTCATTAATGAATATTAAGAACAGAAGTGGACCCAATATACTTCCTTGTTCAACTCGGTATTTTTACTTTGTTTTTCGTGTATCTCGGTGTCGATTTAAAAATGGTTTGTAATACCGACAAGTTTCATACCAAGTCCCACTTTTGTTGCTTTCATTTAACTATGTTTTAACTCAAGATTCATGCTGGTCTTGGCAGAGAAGAGCCTGCGACTCAAGGTTCTCAGTCTGAACGAATCTGAACTGCTTTTGTAGTCTCACAGGTTAACCTGCACCACTGCAAGAAAGCCGCGTTCGCCTTTTGTCGTGACAGTAAAAAGGGATCACACTGACGCCTTCTTCATTCAGAAGCCCCGGATAAGGTGTGGCAAAACTCATGGTTTTGGGCAGCTTTATCGTTAGAACAAGTCGTCTCATCCACTTTTTTGGCTAGTATTCATTCATGAAAGAACTTTACAGCAACGGATTCTTAAACTCTGCCGTAGCCTGTGCTTTTTATGTGCCAAATGAGTCCCGGATTGCACACAAAATCATTGTTGTTCCACAAACAGTTTTCGTATGACAACAGGAGATTTTTATTTGTGCACAATAATTATCCCTCGGTGGATGCTAAGCTGTGACCTGACCGGCCCTGACCTCAAGTCTGTCCAATTTGGCTTGCAGCTATAATGAGGCGATGGAAAGGGTGGTAGATCAATAGCAGATATTTAAATATCAAATCTCATGCGATGTTACTGTAGCAGCTCTATGGCAATGATATGGTGACGGTTTGGAATTGTAGGAGAAAATTGAAGAATGTGACTTTTTTTAATAGTCTCTTCTTACATTCCCTACGGTTTACCCTCACCAAGAACTTCCACATTAATTGACCGTTAAATTTAGGAAGTGCGGAAGTGTTCCACATACCAGGATCAGAAGCAACTTCTACCAAGGAAATCGGTCGGATAAATACTCAAACGGGGCCCATAACCATGGTAGACCCCAAACCACTGTGGAAAAACCATTTTCCCGACAAAAATTGGGAGGCTATGGAGCCCCCACCACCCACTCCTTATCCCTTATAGAGTTAGTAATTAGAATGGATCTTTCGAACCAAAGTATATCAACTGATCGCAACGGATGACCAGCGGACGTCAGAACTGGCTGTAACATCGCAAAATATGTAAGGACAACGTTTGGCTCGAACCTCTCAACCTATTTCACCCAAAATTTCTTAACTATCTATCTATCGTCCGCAAACAAATAAATCGAGGATATTAAAGGTAGTTCGTAGAAGTCATTAATGAATATTAGGAACAGAAGTGGACCCAATATACTTCTTTGTTCAACTAGATACGTCATTTCTATTCTAGTGCTACAGGAATCATTAATTGACACAAACTGATAACTATTTGATAGGTAATTTTTCCTAAGATCCAAGGCGACATATTTTATACCTGCTTGTTCAATTTTTTCTATCAGTAATTCATGGTTAACTGTATCAAATGCCTTAGCCAGGTCAAGAAATAAGCCTGAAACTTTTTTTATTCTCTATCTTTACACTTATGTCATAGCTTTTCAATTCAAGTGAAATACTGAAAAGGGAGGTCCTGTTTTAGGATATTTAGGTAGGTTTGGTGAAGGAGGACAGAGTGTGACCAAAAAACAAGGTACATTTGAGAAATATGGGCGTCCGATTTCGAATTCGGACTATACAAGAGGATTGATTATTTGTATTGAAGATATAGATTTGGAAAGGATTACCCTGCTACTGGGGAGTGTAAAATGACCAATATTGAGTGGTAATTTCATTGAAAGTGGACAAATTGTGACAGGGTATGGCATTTGTTCGTAAATTAGAATGTCGTAGCTTTCATGGTAACTTAACACGATATATGTGGACGATCTGTGTAAATCATGAATCATTCTTTTTCAAATTGTTCATACGCCTCATTCAACGTTCGTCGCAGATTATTTGTCGATTTGATTATTTAAAATTTTAATACAAATTACCGGTAGTGTACCGGTAAATTTACTCAAAAATTTTACCGTTTACCATTTTTTTAAAAAATGTACGGTAATTGCATTCGCTAAACACGAACCACATTGATGCCATAATTCATGTTGAACTCACCTTAGTTTTCACACAATTCTTTGAATTTCGCTGCATAAAAGCATTGAAAATGTATATCGCAATGTCAAATATCATACCTCTCCGTGTACTATTCCCATTACCATATATTCATTGGTGCAATGAATTTGAAATTCATTTTCCTAATCAAACAATATTCCAGACACCAAATTTAACAACAAATTGAATTAGTTCACAGCACAAACACAAAAGTAATTCAATTTTCTTCGTGTATGGTGTGATGAGATATGTTTGAAATAACAACATTTTAGAATAAAACTTTGTTAAAATCTCATTTCTATAATATCGTTCCCTTGTTTGGTATAACACTGCGGAACAAATTTACATGTGTCTGTTAAGATTTTCTATAAAACGCAATATAATCCGATAACTCCTTATAAATGCATGTATCCCTGAAAGGGAAATAGTTAATTGTGGCTTACGACACAGACGTACAAACTTTCATCTCGAAAAGCCAGTTTGAATCTAACTTTGTGTAATTTATATTCCACATGCATAACACAGCAATTAAAGAAATTTTAGTCTTTTTATTGTACGAAAAGCTATTCTAAAACATTTGTTTTATGTATCAAAAGTTAATTCAGTTTCGCGCAGGGACTATTTCTTGTTATCTTATAGTGTGTTTGCCCGAATGAGTGAAAACTATGTAATAGTAGATTACAGTACATGGTGCGGAAGTGAGTTATTACATTAGCGATTAATTTTGTGTTGATCATCTAAATTTAAGGTAAATTTGAAGGGAAGATGGGCAAATGAATGATAATGGATAATTTCGACATCGAATAGTGGCACTACTACGAAAATACTATCCACAAACGTTTGCGAGTAGACACTTCCATTTCTGCAACCATTCAAACGGTACGCCTTGCTCCCCCGAAACCTTTGCGTAGAATTTCCCCAGGAAAGATGGATGGGTTTTCTTTTAATAATGTCACACAGCTCGAAGTCGCTAGGGCAATTTATTCAATTAGATCTAATGCTACGGGCCTTGATAATGTGCCACTAATTTTTGTAAAGATGGTCCTGTCCTTCATTGTATCGGTTCTTACTCACGTTTTCAACTTTGGGTTGACTTCAACAACGTTTCCGCGAATTTGGAAGCTGTCAAAGGTTCAACCTATTCACAAGAAGACCAATTTACGTGGTCTGGACGATTTCCGTCCAATCTGTATCCTGCCATGTCTGTCAAAAGCCTTTGAGACACTTGCTACGGAGCAGGTAGTAACTTACTTGAGTGCAAATAATCTTCTTGATGTGTTTAAGAGCTAAACATAGCAGTAGCACTGCTCTTCTTCATATTTCTGATGAAGTAAGGAAGGGATTCGACAAAAAGTATCTCACCATTCTCATCCAGTTGGACTTCACTAAGGCATTCGATACAATAAGACATAATATCTTGACTATCAAGCTTGGCCGTAAATTTAGATTCTCATCCTCAGCCATTTCATTAATTGACAATTATCTCTCTGATCGTCGAAAATCAGTAGCGATCGATGAGTATATTTCGAAGCCTTTACAGAATGGGTTAGGTATTCCACAGGGCTCGGTTCTAGGTCCGCTTTTGTTTCCACTATTCATAAATGATCTGCCCAATGACCTGAGGAGTTCAATGCACCACATGTTTGCTGATGATGTTCAGCTGTACTTGTACAAGCATTTCAAGAAGGATGCCGTAGTCGATTAAGTTCGTGAACAAAATGATGACATTTGATCTGTGTGCCGGTGGGCACGAGAGAATTCGTTGATTTTGAACCCTGGTAAGTCGCAAGCGATTTTGTTTTCTGAACGTCCTGTGAACACTCAAGTCCCTCCTATTGTATTGTATAACACCCTACACCTCAACTGTACTAGACCTTCGATTAGTTTTCTTTCCGACCTATGCTCTAAAGTCTTCGCCCGGCTGCGTAGTCTCTGGCCGAATAGCTACATTTTTCCGACTAAAACGAAGCTTCTACTGGTAAAATCACTTATTATACCGTTATTCACATACTGTGAGGTAATATACTCAACTTACCTACTGGCTGGGCATGTTCGTTCAATTGAGAAAGCGTTTGCTGCCTGTACTAGATTTGTCTATGGTCTACGACGGTACGAGGGTACGACTGTCGTATTTTGGGTTGCTCGATTATGGACTACCTCAAATACCGGCGCGGCGGGGTGTTTTTGTTCATGGTATCGCATTTGCTAACACTCCGGGATATCTTCACTTGAAACTGCAGAGAGGAAGGAGCGCTAGAAATTCATTTTTCATTCTACCGAAAAACGTTTCGTTACAATATAACCAATCATTCTCTGTGCGATCGATTTCAGAATAAATCACATTCCGCTTCACGTTAGAAGGAAAAATTCGCTTGTGACATTCAAGGATGCGTATCTGAAACATATAAAAAATCGCCCTTAAACTTATTGGTATATTGCCGTCCCCCTGTCCCAGAATATGTATTTTGTTTGCACTTTCTTTATTGTTCCTTTGAATAGCCACAGGCATTTGACTAGAATATGAATTGCATTCGACATCCAAAAATTTCGTTGTATTTGTTCTTTCGTAAATCCAAGTTGTATTGTAAATCAGCCAAGTCCACTTTTGAGGGTAAAAATAGTTTATAGTTTTGGTTTTTAGTTTTAAGTCTTAGATGTTAAATGAGGTATATTTCTTCCTAAAACTCTTATGAGCATTTGTATAAGGATTCATTTCCTTTTTGTTCATCTCAATAAATTTGATTGATTGATTGAAGTGAAAATATTTCAAAAGAATTTTTTGCGTTCCCAAGCTGTAAGCGTCACCCAAATTGATATCAGTTGTTTGGAAGAAGGGACGAGGACTTGCGTCACGTTTCCCTTTTAAAAAGGGTTTTTGTTGTGATATCAATAGTTTTGAAAGAAAAGAGGAAACAAATTTTGGAGCTAAAATTTCCGGCGAAAAAAAATTTCAGGCGAAAAAAAATTTCCGACGAAAAAAAATTTCCGGCGAAAAAGTCTTTCGGCGAAAAAAAATATTGGGTTTTGTGTGACTCCACAACGTTTCTCCATCTAAGACGTTCCTGCACCAAAGTTCTCCAAACGTCGATGCCCAATTTTCGCGTATCATCTTTCATACCATCCAACCATTCTCCCTCTAGCTCTTGTGCTATAGAATTTCTTGTCCAAAATTTTTTTGGCATTCTGTTGTCTTCTATTCGTGTGTTACGTCTCCTGCCCATCCTAGTCTGGCAAGTTTGACTACGGCCACTATGGTTTCTTCCCCGAAGATTTGTATGATGCGTTCAGCATACATTGCATTGCAGCCTTACACCTTTCTTGAAAATAGGTGTCATCAGCCCCATCAGCCAATCATCCGGTACTTTTTCTTCTTCCCACACTTTTGTAATAATTTTATGCAGTCGGTGCCCGTAGATTGGATTATTTCGGCTGGTATATTGTCTTCTCCGGGCGCTTTATTCGACTTCATCTTCTGGATGGCTACTCTGCCGTGCAAATCATAAAAACCTTGAGATGAAAGAGAGAAAAGATTTCGTATGAAAAAATCCACACAAAATCTTTTCTCTCTTTCATCGCAAGGTTTTTATGACTTGCGCGGCAGTACTGTTACTTGTTCATAAGATGGAGGTTCTACCAAAATTTCGACTCTTTGGATGGGGGGTCGAATTTGTTGTTGTGTTATCGGTTTATTCAACAGAATTTTAAAATACTCTACCATTTCTCTGGTGATTAAAAATTCGGAAATGCTTTTCGGTGATTCTTCTCTTATCTGCTCTTTCATTTACTCCTTTTATGATAGATAGATAGATAAGCGGGTGAAATCGTCGCGATCTCTGCTCCTAGGCCTCGAATGGGCCTGTTATGCCTGCCCGTCCTGAGGTTAGATTCTTCTAGTAGCAATGATATATTCCAATATACGTTTAGGTAAAATATTTTTAATGTATTCGTAATTTAGCAAATATACTCCCAAACACTTGGATCTAGCTACTATGTAAGCTGGACATTTGCAAAGAAAATGTTCAGCGGTTTCAGAATCATCACACTGGTTACAATTTGGGCTATCGACTATTACTATGGTGTGAAGGTGTTTATTGAGGCCACAGTGTCCGTTGATAATATCTATCACCCTTTTTAGGTCGCGCCTACTGAACGAAAGTATTGATTTGGAGCGAGATTTGCTTATCAATATACAATTCTTAGCTTGTCGAGCATAGGATAGTGATTTCCAGTGCTTAGCGAACTGACCACTCTTCCATTGATTGCCCTTGCTCTTTTTTTTTTTTTTTTCTCAAGGGTGAGGAAACCTTCAAAAGGCACCTGGTCCTCCTGGACCCAGGTAGTGGGATTTTTACCAACTAAAACCTCCTTCCTTGATCGCCACGCTCTCGTCTCCCCGGAACCGCCTCACAGCATTACTTCGGGGAGGGGCTGTGCTTTCGCACCTACTTGACCTTGCTCTGAAGAACGGAAAGAGACACGCTCATTTCAAGTTCGGGGCCTATGGGAGCGGAGTTCGAGGCCAGTCTGATAGTTTATCTGCTAATTCATTGTCGCTGAACTGTGACCAGGGATCCATGACAGTGTGACTCAGTGCCGAGATGATAGTAACTGGAGGGCGTCCCAGCATTCCAATGTTAAGTAGGACGTAAATTTGTAATTATGTAACGCTTTGAGGGCCAATTGACTGTCCGAGAAAATACGTATCTCATTATATGAGAATCCGTTTTCTAGGCTGTATTGACAGCAGTGCTTTATTGCCAAGATTTCCGTGAGGTATACAGTGGTCATGTAACCGAGTGGAAGAGAGATTTCCTTTCCAATTTCAGGGCAACAATATCTTGCTCCAGAGCTACCTTCTTGTCGAGACAGCCATTGGATTGCCCCAGGGGATCGGTTAGCCAGACATTCCTGGGCAATATATTAATTTTGAAGGACTCATCAAATCTATAGGCTGGAGCTATTGCCTCACAGGGCATTTCCAGCTCTGCTGGCCATGGCCAAAGTTTAACATTAACAAGGAGCCGCTAACTTTAAGCCTCAGTGCGGTGGATCGTGTCGTTCCTTCAATATGAATGTGGAGCGGTGGGATAATCAAGATTGCCTCCACAGTAGGAGCTGTGCGTATAGCTCCAGTTACTCCCGCTAAAGCGATTCACTGGAATTTGGAAAGCTGTGTCATTATCGTTGAAAGCCTACAGCGCGGCCACCATACAATAGCAGCATACGTTAGCCTTGGAAGAACTATGGCTGTGTAAATCCAAAGCAATATTTTAGGGTTGAGCCCGCAGGTTATACCGAACGCTCTCCTGCAGTGCCATAGCGCTGCGGTTGCTTTTTGCAGTGCAAGAGTCAAATGTAAATTAAAATATAACTTTGAGTCCCCCCAAGCCGTGCGAAGACTTTTTCCTACAGAATAGGACTAGTCGAGTTTTATCCGGATTAACAGTTTGCTCTTGTGAGCTGCACCATCTTTCGACCAGATTCATGGCAGACTGCATTAACTTTGATAACGTTGAAATGAATGCACCCACAATGAGAATGGTTAAATCATCAGCGTACACTTGTGAGTAATAGCCTGATTCGTTCAGCAGCGATAATAGGCTGTCTTTTATCAGGCAGTAAATTAATGGTGGGAGAATACCTCCTTGAGGGCAGCCTTTACTTGCCAAGATGCTAACTTTTACTTTCCCCAAGTATGAATTAATTATTCTTGAGCGCAACATGGCATTTATCCAGCCATAGACCGTCTCACATATGCTATGGTCCAGGCAGGCCTGGGCAGTTGACCTAAATATAACATTGTTGCATGCCCTCTCTATGTCAATGAATGCGCCTAGGGCTTTCTCATTTTGATTCAGAGCTTTCTCTATTCTGAATACAAGGTTGTGTAAGGCCATTGCGGCTGATTTCTTCGGTTGATAAGCAAACTGCAGAATTGTATTGACGGTAAGAATCTCGTCTCTGAGGTACCGATCAACCATTTTCTCCAGAGTTTTCACCAAGAAAGAAGTTAGACTTATTGGTCTGTATGCCTCGGCAAGTTGGAACGATGGTTTACCTAATTTTGGTAAAAATACAACCCTAACACCCCTCCAAGCAGTAGGGACATATTTTAGGTACAAACTCGCTGTAAACATTGCCATCAGATGGTCATAAATGAGGGATTTACTGCAAAATAGCCGGAAAAATGGAAGATAGTATTTAGCCGATTTAAAGAGAGAAAACGATTCGATAGCCCCACGATAACTTTTATCCTGTGAGATTATTTCTTGTACTATTGACATGTTACCCGGCGGTGGTTGTAGGGAGGGCTCGGAAAGATTACGAGAGTGGTTTACGTTTGCTGGAAAATGGACATTGAGCAAATGGTCGAGAGTTTTCTCCGGGGAGTCTGTAAATTCGCCACTGGGAAGTTTCAATGTAACCTATACTACAAATGGGATCCTTAGATAAGGATTAGTGATTTCCCCCTCGTTGGTGTAGGACACGATTTTCCTTAAAATTATTTCCCTCTCGATATCAACAACTATAATTGGCAAGTAAAATATGAAAATCCTTAAATTAAATGAATGTTAGCCATCTCGACAGAGGGTAAGAACAAATTCATAAATCTAATAATGATTAATACGCCTCCAACGAGCTATGATTGCATTACTTAATTAAAAATGTTCATTGTAAAACACAACCTTAGCTACAACGTATTTAAAGAGCTTAATCTGCAAAACACAAACGGATTTTTTACACCGCGATTCAATTAACGGGTATACCCTTGAAAATTTTGCCTTCACAGCACGCCATACATTTCGCTGAAAGAATACAATTTTTCCTCTTATGATTTAAGCAACTTAATTACGGTTTCGTAGTTCAGAAAAAATCCCTTTCCAGCATTTTTTGTCCGACAATATATTTTACCTTCTACACTCCAAAAATTTTGCGTTTTTCGTAATGGAAGACCACACCACTTCACAGCTCCACACAGATAATATTATATTCAACGACAAACTGAAGTAAGCACCTTCCTCATCGCTTTAAAACCACAGTTGTTCAAGTCCTGTCATTCAACATTCAAGTTTGGTATTTACTAAAGTAGCAACTTAAATTGAAGGTTGTTTGTTATCTAAGGGGAGAAAATGTGGAATTCCAAAAAGAGCAAAAGGTTGCGGCCAGAGCGACGAACAAATGCAGAAATATAGAAAATTTATGGAAATTCATGGCGGATTACGATACACCCTTTTAGGTCGCCCACGTCGCTCAGCATTTCAATATTTTTGATGAAGTTATATGGTGTGGCACAACATTTCTTCACAGAACTGCTACGCGAAAAAGGTTACGTTTGCTTCGAGGTAACTTCCGCTTTAGCGACATCATTGTATTCGATCTGAAGTCTTCAGAAGCAAACATTATCGATCCAAGAGTCCAATACGAAATCAACAACAGACACCAGGATGAAGAAATCCGACTCGAAGAATCATCGATGTATGACAAATAGATATTTTTCTACGAAGAAAATTACTCACAATCATTCATCAAAGGGAAATAGTCTGTTTTGGGAATATTTTTCGGTAACAGAGTCACCTTCGGGAAAAGTATAATCGATTTTTTTAAGTCAGTCAAGCTAGAAGTCTGTAAACTCGTGAAGCTGTCCGAATTAGTGTTAGTCTCGGTGTTTGTAAAGACAATTCATATTATCAATCAACATTTTCATGCTTCAGGACCAAAATCGAGGGCAACTTTGTAAATTTCCTCTGGATTTTGGACCTCTACACTCGCGAAATTGCCTAAAATCAATCGTCCAAAACAGGCACACAAGTAACATTGTTTCAACTCATTCTCACTGCTTTACATATGAACGTTAAGATAAGATCTTGAATTATTTTGTGATTGACATGACACTCAGGCATTAACACATCTGGAATATTGCAATGTGGAAATTATTAGAAGGGATCGACATTTCAACATATCGTGCTAATCATTAGGTAAGTCATTCCAAGAATTGATTCCAAGTTCGCGAGCGTAGAGATTTGAAAAGTGTCGAAAGACTTTCCATCGTTGAGTTTTCGCAACAAAAATTCTCTAAAGAATGACGATTGTCTTAAGTGATAGATGCCGTGCGACGCATAAAAACCTTGTGATGAAAGAAAGAAAAGATTTCGTATGAAAAATTCCGTACAAAATCTTTCGTCTCTTTCATTGCAAGGTTTTTATGAAAAATTCCACACAAAATCTTTTCTTTCTTTCATCGCAAGGTTTTTATGCGTCGCACGGCAGGATGCATACGCTGTGTTTTTTAAGCAACCTTTGTTACTGGGCCGGTTCCTTTTCTTTGTATTTTTTATATAAGGGGCCATTCAAATAGTGCGGGCGTTAAAAAAGACGGATTTTAGACCCTCCCCCCTCGCACGCAAAAATACATGGAAAAAAATGATGAAGATGTATGGAGTTGAAGGACAATTTATTTTTAAATAATCCTGAAAGCTTTTTGACAATCGAGCAGTTATTATATGATGGTGAGAGACTTGGTGGGGATGTATGGAGAAATGATGGAAATGTACCAAACCCCCTCCCCCTTAAAAAGCGTTTGCACTATTTGAATGGCCCCTAAATAAATTGTATCCATCTTGTGACTTAAGTATTTTACAAACTGATCGCATGGAAACGTACTTGATGTATGAGGTAATCTCATGTTAAGCTAGTCGAGTACTACAGGCACTTTGGCCACATCTGATCCCACAATTTTGTTATGGCTAAACCATGAAAGTCGAAAAATCTCGCTCGCTCCGCTCGCGAATTTCTGTATTACCGACAGTTCAGAAATTAACAACTTTAGCAAAATTTAAATCGAAGAAGCTGTTGTTACTTTCAACTAGTATGTGTGAATGGTAACTTTCGAAACAAAAATCTTCATAACAACTTTCCGAAGTGTTTCATTGTATACCATAGCTACAGCGAATCTACTTTTCTAATACTGGTGAATTTTGGGGGCGCACGCACGCCCCCCCCCCCTGAAACTTCGGGTTGGCTACTCACGGTAAATCTGAAAAAGAGTAATGTTGTTCATTCAATGTAGTAATTAACTCTTCATTGAAGATTGAATTGAATGGCATTGAAATGAAGCCCGTGAACTCCGTTAAATATCTTGGGGTGATTTTGGACCAGAATCTGAGTTGGAACTTTCACATCACTCAATTGTTTTCTTAAATCGCTGGACAAATTGGTGTATTGCGAAGGCTACGTTTGGTCTCGCCTTCTAAGAATCCTGAAGTCCCTATAATAACTGATACATTCACGTCGATCGTACTGTATAGGAACTTGGGGTTCTGCAAATAAGAGCCTAATGAAAAACCTTGAAAGAAAATGATGTGAGGGTCATTCATAGGCTTCCTTATAGGTACTCTTCTGAATTACTTTATTCGGTTTATTGTCCGGATGTTTTGACGGTTAGTAAGCTCTACACAATTTGTTGTTGATTCCAGTAGAGGTTTTTGTCACCGCACTGTGAATTTTAGTAGACCAATGCATAACTATCCATTTAGAGGATCCAGACTTTTATACATACCGCCGCCAGTGGGCCTATTGTGCTAATCCACGAATGTTTTTTGTTAATTACGAATTGTTGTTGACAATTTCTTGATAGTTACTTATGTAAGTTATAGTTATTGAGGTACTCCAGCACTAATTTAGGATAAATGCACTTCATGTGCTCATACTTAACAGTATATGAGCCAAAATACTTGGCTCTCTTCATAATGTAAGCCGGGCATTTACATAGAAAGTGCTCGGCAGTTTCAGGATCGCCACATTGTTCACGGCTCGGGTTTTCGACGATTCCCATAACGTGGAGATGGGCCCTAGGCTGACAGTGTCCTGTTAAAATTCCTGCGACTCGTTTCAAGTCCCATTTACTTAGAGATAGACCTTCTTTTGATCTGGCCTTGCCTTGCCTTGGCCTGTCTCGCGTATCCTATCGATTTCAAACAACTCGCGAAGGAGATGACTTTCCATTCGTCAATCCAGTTTTGAAACATTGCGATTGGGACTCCAATTCGCGGCTCCGGGTCTACGAGGCCCTTAACAGACGCCTCACGGGCCAGTCTATCTGCAATCTCGTTTCCCATGAAGCCGCTATGGCTAGGAATCCAGATCAAGACTTGATTTCGGGCTGCAATGAGCTGAAGGGAATCTCTACACTTCAGAGCTGATGAGGATGAGAATCTATGGCTATCTAATGCCTTAAGTGCTGATTGGCTGTCTGCGTAGATATTTATTATATGTCCACTTTGACCTTCTGAGAGAATTAGTTCACAACATCCTTGAATGCCCGTTATTTCTGTAAGAAACACAGTTACCCATTTTCCTAGTGACAAAGATTTTTCTATATTCATCTGTGGGCAGCAATATCCTGCCCCTGAGCCGCCACCCAGGCGAGAGCAGTCAGAGTACCAATTTATTTCACCTTCCTGTGGACTGGTTGAGCGACTTCCCCTATCGTGCCTTGGTGGGATGCTAATTCTAAAAGCTTTATCAAATTTGTACACCGGTTTCATCATGTCACTAGGCTTTTCAAATCCCGGATTAGATTTTACCATCAAGTTCCAAATTTTAGCGTGCCCGGTGTTAGATATCCGCAAATAGTTTGAGAGTTTAAACCTAATTGCGGTGGACCTTGCGACTGCTTCATTTAGGGTCCAAAAGCATTCCCAAATGTTTTACTGAAGGAGACAATTTGAGCTCTTCCCCGAAGAATTTTGGCGGCGTGAATCCAATGATTTTATTTCTTCTCGAGAATAAAACTAACTTTGACTTTTCAGGGAACAGTCTCCTGCGATACGCACCACCTTTCAACTAGAATTAGTGCGGATTACATAAGATCGCACAATGTTGACGTAAATTTGCCCACGATAAGTATAGACAAGTCGTCGGCATATGCTTGTGAATGGTAGCCAGAGTTGTTCAACAACCATAGAAGACTATCCTTGATTAGACAATAGACTAATAGTGGCAGTATACCCCTTGGGGACAACCTTTACTCACGATGACGCTAACTTTAACGTTTCCTAATTGGGAACTTACGATTCTTGATTGAAGCATTGCTATAATCCACCCCGTTATGGTTTCACAAATGCCGTGCTCGCTGCAAGCTTTCGCGACGGCTTGAAACATTATGTTATTGAATGCTCCATCTATGTCGATGTAGCAGCCGAGAGCTTCTTCTTCATGCTCTATGGCATTTTCTATTTTTACAATTAAGGGGCCATTCACAAATGACGTCACGCTTGCTATAAAAAATGAGTATCCATAAAAAGGTCATGACTCATGCAGGACACCCCAAATAGGGGGTGTGTGTGTGTGGGGGGGGGGGGGGTAGCCAGATTACTATAAACAAAATGTCTCACCAGTTTGGAGTTATGAACTTTGTGGATTTTATAGCAAGCGTGACGTCATTTATGAACAGTCCCTAAGCGGTGCAGAGCTAATTCAGCTGACTTTTTTGGCTGATATGCAAATTGTATCTCTTATGTAACGATCTATCAATTTCTCCAGGGTCTTTAGTATAAATGACGTAAGGCTGATTGGCCTGATAGATTCAGGTAGCTGGTAAGAGATCTTAGCAAGTTTTGGGATGAACCTTGATGATATTATAATGTCATGATCAACGATGTTTTTGGACCCGTACGAACAGGGGGGGGCTCAAGAACCGAACTTAATAAAAATCACGTGTTTACGTGAAAACGCCGCGAGCGGAGCGAGCGACATTTTTTTTTCGTTTGTTGCCTATTGTACTCGTGAAATGAAATGTTTCGAGGTTGTTGTATTACAGAAATGTTTACAACTTGACGCTACAGACTTCGTAAAACAGAAACTAAAACAATGAAATTGGTAGTTCCTCTATCGTAATATTGTACAGGGCCATTCGCAGCGAATCCGAGCCCAAGGAATAATATAAGGCGATTATTTACGAAAGTTATGCAGATTATTTATCAAATAGTTCATTTCTTATCACAGCGCCGCAGGCAAATTTTTAGGTAGAATAGCGATTTTACACTATGAATTCAAGTGAAACAAAACAGTTTCTTAGCTTTTTCTTAGATAATTCCTTGAAAAACTATTGTTTTTGAGGTGAAAGGCTGTTCGAACGCAAGATTTTTCATAGAATAAGAAAACAGCCGGTGTTGACATTGAAAAGTAAAAGACACAAATCTAAAATTAGTACAATTTTCTGAGTGTCAGGGGGGGCTCAGTAGTGGTCCAGGGGGGCTCAGTAGTGGTCCAGGGGGGGGGGGCTCAGTAGTGGTCCAGGGGGGGGCTCAGGAGTGGCCCCCCCCCCAGCCCCCCCCGTAGCTACGGCCCTGCGTACGAAGTACAAAGGTCCTCTACGTTTACTACAAACAATTTTACTGTAACATGGGGTAGATCGACGTGGGAGGGGGGGGGGAATGCATCTATTATGGTCTAGAGATAACGAATCAGCAATAAAAAAAATGTCCGTCTGTCCGTCTCCACTCAACCGATCAGCCTAAACTTTTTTTTCCCCTGAAAGGTACATGCCTCCCATGATTCAAGTTCGACGATGAGCAACATCGATCAAGTGGTTCCAGAGATATGGTCGAGGAAGTGACCAAAAACATGCTTTTTCGAAGGTCGGCGAAGCTTTTTCGCAAATATCTCAGCAAGTATAGCACGGAAATTCCTCATTTTGGTGTCAAGTGAAAGCATTTGATGTCACAAAACTGGGAAAAAAATTTGTGGGAATCGGTACAGGGGTCTGCGCACTGGGACCAATGGAATGGATGAAATTGAGATTCTTGGCCATATACGACAACAGTTTTTCGTCTATATTTCCTTAACTATGCAATATGAAGATTTACTGATTTACTGTCAAAGGCAAAGTTGTAGAGAATTAAATTTTAGATAACACGTGTTTCAGGTGTTTAGGGAAAAATGACGTAGTCCTTGGATATAAGCTTTTCTAGATTTGAACGGTCTGAGATGTACTTCGGTAGGGTCTTTGACATTACCTTGGGTAATTTCTATGGATCTTTGAAATTCTTACAGTTATAAAAGAACAGAAAACTTTGGATTGTTTGCTTATTTATATATTTAGGTACGTTTGAGTCACTTTGCCACCTCTATTCTGTTTGTCATATCTATTCTGATACGTACGGGTCTTTGGTTATGTTTTAATATTATTATTACTAATTATAAACTTCTAATGTCCGTCTGTTTGTCTATTTTTTTTATTTATTTATGTGTCTATTCGTCTGTCTGTAACGATCCCGTTATTATTGCGTTTAAACTGACGAAGAAAAAAATACTTTTTGATATGTTGTCGCGGATGGTGCAAAACGTCGAGAAAACATGTTCGGGCATGGGTAAAAAATGAGTCAAAATTGAAAATCGGCCAAAAGTCAGTCAAGATTTTGTGTTAGAGATTCGGTCGGCGAAGCAAAGCCTTAGAGTTTTTTATGGCCTACAACTTTGAAGAAACAAACTTTTTAATCCGACTTCATGCGGAGGAGCTAGGCAGCGAAAACTCTTAAAATTTTGGGGTTTCCTCACTTTGTTGTTAGGGAACTTTTGTTGTTGGGCAAAGTAGAGATAATTTTTGAGTGCCAATCGATAGTGAAGGCTTGGGGCAACGAAATTGCTGAACAATGTTGGGTGAGAAAGGTTCATACTCCCGAGCTATAGGTCATTATTTGGCGATTTTGTCCAGAGCTAGAGCACTTCTTAACCAATATCTCGGCCGGTAGTTGCCGGAATGAGGCCGGTGGGGTGTCAAATGAAAGGTTTCGACAGTGTGAAGGTAGCGGAATTGAGTTGAAGGAAATCGGCTGAGCGGAGAATTGGAGAAAAATTTGCTCCGCTGCCCGAAAATTACTGAAAATTTAATTTTTGATATGTTGTCGGGGATGGTGCAAAACGTCAAGAAAACATGTTCCGGGGTGGGATATTGTTCTGAGATAATGGAGTTATGGGTAAAAACGGGTCAAAATTGAAAAAGATGTTGTGTTAGGATGAAATTTGGGTCAAATCAGTTTTCAAACGTATCTTCGTATGTATGGGAGATACGGCGTTGGTTTCTTCGAACATGTCGGACAGTTGAACATGTGGTCAATTTTGATGGTTTAAGAAGTTCGGAGCGTACAAGTTATAAGAGATAGACCATTGGTTTCTTTAGCAAAGTCTCAGAGTAGAATATTTAGCAAGTGCAACGCTGAATACGGTGAACGTTGAATGCGGTGAACGTTGAATGCGGTGAACGTTGAATACGGTGAACGTTGTATACGGTGAACGTGGAATATGGGGCACGTTGAATACGGGGAACGTTGAATACGGGGAAAGTTGAATACGGGGAATGTTGAATACGGGGGAAGTGGAATACGGGGGAAGTGGAATACGGGGGAAGTGGAATACGGGGGAAGTGGAATACGGCGGAGATGGAATACGGGGGAAGTGGAGTTATTTTGCGACAAAGAAAGTGTTTTGATTTATAGTGCCTTTCTCGCCCATTTCGATTTTAGTATTATTAGCAGTAATATCAACGAAGTGATATAACGACCTTCAACATTACGCATCATTATTTAAAACGAAAAATTAGTTTCTTTGGTTCTCTGAATAAATAAAAAGCGAAAATGATAAAGCCTGCGTAGCCCCTAGGGGCAGGGGTGTTGACTAGTACTGTAATAATGAATTAATGAATAAAACCGAGCAAATGTAGTGAAAAAATACTAAAAGCGTCTATTGAAAACTTTACTTTGAGTTGTTATTATATTGAATATTTTTTAACGAATCGAAATTACAAGAAGAACACGTTAATAAAAGAAGTTGCATGACGTGTTGCCCCGCTGGTACAACTGTAAGAGGAGGCTGTTAAGTTTTTTTGTCAGTGTACTAGAAAATTATGATTTTACAATGTTTGAAACGAGTAAATTGTCTTTCGTTTTACATATAAATTCCATCCCATTATATCCAAAGTATATAAACATATGCTGCGGTCCACCAACTTTTGAAATATAATTTATATTCGCCTGTTATTTCAAATATGTGTTATAATCTCAAATTGGAATACGGCTTAGAGGGATTTTGAATAATGTTTGCTATATCACAATATGTTCATACTGTCTTTAATATTACAATCTAACTAATACTTGCACCCAATATTTATTCCCCAACGAAAACGGGTTACTGCTGATGTGAAATTTCTATGTACAGATTGAAGGACTCTAAAATTGGATTTTTTCCTCTTCTTTTCCCTTCTAACTTCTATTCTTTATGTTCCCATTGATTGAATAAATATCCTTAAATGCAATGTATCAGGATCAATTCGTGACACTAAATCCAACGAATAAATAAGAATGGATGTCACTATATGTGTATATCCCCCACAAGGTATAATCGGCACATATTAAGTTCGTGTACGGTTTCCACTTTCCAAGAAATTTTAAGCAGAAAAAAAAGAATAAATACTTATTACCCTGTAAATGGTTTGCTGCGGAGATGGAAAAGAATGTACAAACGGAAAATTGAAATGCTAGACCGAATGAAGTCAGTATGGAGAATTGATCGAATATAAACTCAGTTACTGTAGATTGTAGCCTTAACGTTCGTCATCGCCCGGGTGCAAATTTTTACGAAAATATTTTTTGTAGCATTTTCCTAAGCCAAGGTCAAAAATTGTTACTACCTTAGGTTTGTAACATTTCTCTCAGCTGCCGATTTTTAGTTCATTATATAAAACAGCTACAGTTTCCTCGTTCCCACCCAAGGAGCTTATATAGAGGCGAAAAGGCAGCAGAGGCTTCGATCTACCAGCATATTATGCTCTGGACATTCGCTTATCGGCTTCCTCAGCTATATGAGAGTTTTATCTTCTCCAAGTGCTTGTTGAGATTGCAGTGTTTGTGTAAAAGCTCAACTTGATGGAAATTAAATTAATTCGTATCGCGTCCAATCATGCTCGGAGCGGTAGCGGAGAGCGTGACGCAGTCCCGAAACCCCCAAAAAAACGTCCACAAACCCAAAAAACTCCATACAAAAACCTTTGGGACAAGACACGATGTATAGGCGAACTTTGGTGTTTTTTCCTCCTGCCTCCCTCCCCCTCCAAATTATTTAAAAAAAAACTACTTCCTGTCCTGATTCCAACGCACTTTGTATCATCAAAAGCGGTTGAAAACGAGCCGAGATATCGACAATCAAAGATGAACAATTTCCATATAAAAATGGTAAAAATACAGACGCATCAACTGAACACTAAATCAATTATCAGACTTTTAATTGTCAACAAAATGAGATATGTTGAATTGTTGAATTCTGGATCGAACGCACGTACGTAGGTCTGATGCGTTTACTACCACGTTTGTTACATTGCGAATTCGAACCCGGGAGTAAGGGGGAAACTTTTTTTGTTGCCTCCAGATGACAAATCAGCGAAAAAAACAATGTCCGTCTGTCGGTCTGTGGGTCTGTCGGTCTGTGGGTCTGTCGGTCTGTCGGTCTGTCTGTCCGTCAACACGATAACTTGACTAAATCTTGACCAATTTTCAAAAACTTTTTTATGTTTGAAAGATCTCGGCACGGCTTAGGGCTCAAGTGGGCCTCATGTCGGTTCTAAGGTCGGCCCTAACATAAAAAAATGTTTTTTGCTATGTTGCAGAGCAAATTGAGGGAAACAATTTTTGTCTATGAAAGTATGTATCCGAGGCCTCTACTTAAGGCCCTAGGTCGGCCCTAGCCCAAAAAATAGTTTTTTACTATGTTGCAGACAAAATTGAGGAGAACATTTTTCTCTATTTGGAGGTCAATTTTGTGCGTTCGGAGAATTTTTTTACACCGTTACTTCGGACGGGTTTTTCAAAATTGCCCAACGGGCAATTTCCAATACAGTCTAATGTGAACGCAATATTTACTTCAATACATTCCAGTCTTTTCGTAACATCAACTCTGTTTGCCGCATCTATTCTGATACGTACGGGTCCCTTCTATGTTTTTCTCGAGAACCGCCCGGGCGATTTCCTTAAAATTTGTAGGGAAGTTCACTTTTGGTCCCAAATGGAAAGTTCAGCCGGTGGCTACCCTCAAAAAAATCTTGGACTTCAAAGTTTCCATACAACCCCCATATATAAAAATCCACCGACGACGGGAGCACTTCTTCGGCTATATATAGTGGTCAGATCGCGGTGAATAGGGTATAAAATGAAAGGTATCGATCTCACTAAGTCAACGGAACCGGTCTTGAGGAAATCGGTTGGGGGGTTCGTTGCCAAGAGTCGGTCAAAGTGGTCCGAAATGAGCTACGCTGCCGTAGAAAAATTTTTTTTTTTTTGAAGTGACCGAAAATGATGTGTAATGATGTGGGATGTGTGTGGAATGAAGTTGGAAGTGTGTGGAATGAAGCGGAAAATGTGTAGAATGAAGTAGAAAGTGTGTCTGATTATGCGGGACGTGTGTGTGATGATGTGGGAAGTGTGTGGGAATATGTGAAAAGTGTGTGGGATGATGTGGGAAGTGTGTGGGATGATGTGGAAAGTGTGTGGAATGATGTGAAAAGTGTGTGGAATGATGTGGAAAGTGTGTGAAATGATGTGGAAAGTGTGTGGAATGATGTGGAAAGTGTGTGGAATGATGTAGAAAGTGTGTGGAATGATGTGGGAAGTGTGTGAGACAGACATTAGCGCCGATTGAAAAACGGTGGCGGCGGCTAGCCGAAAAAAGGCGTTAGGCGGCGGCCGCGATGTCGGCTAATTCAACAATTTCTAAAATAAAATTTCGAACATAATGTCAAATAATAATTAGATGTGTTACGATATCCTTAGTAGGAAAGCGTGAGTGACCTTCATGCGTTTGCAGCTCTTGTTCGTTTTAGGGTGCTGTTATAGCTTGTGCGATTACGAATCGCATCGCAGACATACAAGTGCGAAAAAGAGGTAGCACAGTCGCTACGGTCGTCTCTTTTTCTCACTTGTATTTCTGCGATGCGATTCGCACCCTTATAGTCCTAGTGAGCCTAGTGAATCGCTGTATAGTTTGAATTTCTAGTAAGATCACAAGGCACGAAGCGTTTACTATATAGTGTAGTGAAAACTGCTAAAAATACAGTTAAGAAAACCGAATGAAGTTAGAATTGCTCAGCAATCCCTTCAACTTCTTGGCATAAGCTACCTATTTTTTAATTTTGGAAAATTGTAAAATTTTTGAGAATTTGGAAAATTAGAAAAGTGGACATTTTGCCAACATTAAAAATAAAAGACAACCAATAATTTCGCTTTTGAACAAAATCAACTACAAATAATTTTTACAGAAAAATAGATATGTTACAAAATCCAATATGACGGCAGGCGGCCATTTTATTAGCATCCCAAGAACACTGCAAGGGTTTTACGGTTTTCATTTCCCTTCAAACAAAATCATCAACATTGATGGAATTTTACTACATAGTAACTAAATACGAAGAGTAGCTCGACAAATACTCAATCTGAGGATCGTCACCACAAGTCCCATGAACCAATTCTGAGAAACTTTTTTCTTGAGATCAGTGGCTTAAGGACGGGACGGCTCAGTGGTTACATACTAGCCTTTCACCAAAATGATCCGGATTCGATTCCCGTGTCAGACAAATTCAGCATGCAATTTTTCCAGGGAGTGTATCGCATTGGTAACGTCCTAAAGTTCACTCAAGCTTCATAATTTGGGTAGTTGCGGTGTCTTCAGTGGTTTCGGAGAAAAAATTTTTTTGGAGAAAATTTTTTCTCGGAGAAATTTTTTTTTGAGAAGATGTGTTTTTTGGAGAAATAGAAATTTTTTCAACAACTGAAAACTTCCAAAACGACTGATATCACAACAAAAACCTCTTTAAAGGTAGAGTGTCACGCATTCCGTAAGTCTGCTTCCAAAATTAATGATATCGCTTGAGGTGACGCTACCGCTAATAATACGTAGAAGGTTGTTTGAATCGAACCCTTTCGTTCAAAGTTTTGATTTCCTAAAAAAGTTACAGCGCTTTTTTTAAAACAAAACTACGTTGCGTTAAAGAAATTGCGTCACAAGTGCCGGACCCACCAGCGGAATAATTTTTCAACACTTTCAATTTTTACACGCAAAAAATTTAAATTTACCTTAAACAATCTACGCAATAAGAAACAAAAGTCAAATTTTTGCAGCACAAAAAGTGAAAGAGGTTTTTGTTGTGATATCATGAAAGCCTTACTTCCAAGAAACGCATTTCGTTTAATTTATCCTTTAATGAAGCGTTTGCAGATATCGACAAACGTTCCCCTAATTTTAATTTCCTGAAATTTCCCATCTACAACTCACGTGTCAATATTTATATCTTTTATGCAATCCCATTAAGCAACTTGTTGCACAAATAGCTATTTATGTAAATCATTTCTTTCCAATGTTATTTTGCATCCAGTAGAAACGCAAATTAAAACTTTTCCTCTCCGAAAGAGTGGTGTTTCATTTGGAATTAAATTTTCGTTTGTTGTGCTAAACATGTTGTGAACACCTGTAACACAGATCTCGACATTCGTTTCGGTGGGATAATGGAAATGAAAGCCTAACGTGAGAATATATGCTTAGAGACACAGGATGACTTTATATATACAAATAAAACAAAACAAAACGAATTGATGATTTCTTCTACTCTGCCTTTGAGGGACCAAAAGTTTATTCAGAAAAGTTTATGTTTATGTTTATTTATTTGAAAATATTTTTCTTTCTTTAAATGGTTGACACGCCTCAAGGCCGCTAAAAATTCGTTTCATTTTATTTCTTGTTTAGTTTCGTTTTTGGGGGACTCCTTCTGGCAGAGACTTTGGAATTGCAATTACTTTGTTTGTTTTTTTTGTTGTTGGAGTTTCATATATTTGTTTACGAATAATTACATTGCAAACAATTTCGCAATAAATGCCATCAAATAACATAAGACACATTTAGGTATAATACAAAACCTCACTTTAGTCAACACCAGGGGTAGAAATGTCTGCTCAATAACTGGGTGTGAAAACCGAAACTTGATACGAAAAAGAAAATAGGAATAACGGTAATTTTGTTGAACATGTGATAAAAGGATCGAAAGAGAGAGGTGCTTTCTCTCTCTATCTATCTCTTTTTCAAGTCTCACTGCATGAGCTTCCTCTGAGCGGCACTCTTAGTCTATAATAGACTATTATGATGAAGGGATTTTAGCCCAGTTATTGAAACTTGGCTTGCAGAAATCTTTTGTGTTTGTTTCAGTTCAGTTTGCATGACTATTTTACACAGAAAAATGATAACGGGTTGCTCTACGCTGACTCAGCTGAGTTCATCTGTCATCTTTTCTCTGATTTTGTATGAAATTATAATTGAACTATATAATGTTCTTTAATCTCTTGTCGCATTCATCCACATTACATTTAATATTTGTAACTGTTTCAGTTTCTACCAGTGTTACCAGATCGAAATTCTCGAATTTTCTTGGTGTTACCAGATCAAAATCAATTCACTTTTCTAAATGAATTTTTTTTTTCATTTGAGACCAAATTCTTTTTTCAACTTCCGGAGTCTTTTTTTCTGGTAAATAATTTGATGTAGAGCAGTGTTTGTAAAGAACATTTTTCAACAAAATTGTGTCTAGATGCACGGCACCCTACTTTTGTTATTCTATTCTATAGCGTTGGTTAGAAAGTTGGTCTTCCGTACAGCAAAAAATTCGAACAGTTATGGTTGTGTCAATAGAGTCATGCCAAAACAAATAAATATGACTGCAGCTTATCGTTATAACATTGTCATGCATCATGCCCGAAGCGGTAACGGAGGGCTTGACGCAGTCCGCACACTCAAAAAAGAAGTCCACAAACTCAAAAAACGCCATACAAAAACCTTTGGGACAAGGAGCCATATATCCGCGAACTTTTGAGTTTTTTCCCCTTGACCCCTACCCCTCCAAATTATTTTTAAGAAAACTACGTCGCAGCAGCTTTGGAACGAGCCCAGATCGGTTGGAAATTGGCTAGATATCGAGGTTTGACAATGACATTTTTCTATGTATTTTCAATTTTTCTATTGAAAACTTTTTTCTGATCTGTCGGTTTTTATCTATCTATGTTTTATAGTATCTATCTATCTAAGTTCTATTAATAATTTTTGATCTCGAGAACTAGGCAGCCGATTTACATGAAATTTTCCGGGAACCTTAGTCTCTACAAACAAAAAATTTCATAGGCCGCTTTTCCGTGAAAACCCTTGAAAAGCCATGGCATGTGGAAGAGTGGTCAATTTTGTGGGTTTTTCAGGTAATGCTCGGAGTTTTCAAATTTTAGCTCCGGAATGACAATAGCTAGAGAGTTGGTTTCTTCGGCAAAGTCATAGAGACCAATGAGGAAATCTTTTTGGAGTCCTAAGAAAATGGCTGCTAGCTGTCAAAGTGATGTCATATTGGATTTTTTACTATCTTCTGAATGAGAATAGCTAGACAGTTTGTTTCTTCGGGGCACTTATAGAGATTGTTGACTAGTTTCAGAAAGTTGTCAGGAAGTCTCAGAAAGTTGTCAGCAAGTGTCAGAAAGTATCAGAAAGTTGTAAGTAAGTCTCAGAAAGTTGTCAGCAAGTCTCAGAAAGTTGTCAGCAAGTATCAGACAGTTGAAGGTGAGACGAAATGTTGCGAAGGTAGCCGAAGGTGACACCAAGTGTTGCGAAGGTAGGCGAAGGTAGCCGAAGGTGACACAGAACGTTCCGAAGGTAGCCGAAGTTAACACGAAGTGTTCCGAAGGTAGCCGAAGGTTACACGAAGTGTTCCGAAGGTAGCCGAAGGTTACACGAAGTGTTCCAAAGGTAACCGAAGGCTACACGAAGTGTTCCGAAGGTAGCCGAAGCTGACACGAGGGGACAAGTCAGTTAGTTTGTTAGTTAGATTAGATTAGAATTTTTGGGGTGTTGGCACCTGGATTAGTTAGTTAGTTAGTTAGTTTAACTGGGCGGAGTTAAGCTCCAGCACCTAAGACTCTATTGGGCCTGTTGTGCATACCCACATTAGACTACCTCCATTCTTCTACAATCTAGCAGTTCGGTTGAGGAAGTCTAATATGTTGCTAGGCGGAATGCTCGGACTGTTCCAGATTTCGTGTCAAAAATCGTTTTTACCACACACACACTTGTTGCTTTCTTTCCAAAAATCGCTTTCACCACAGCTATGTATACGATGTTGAATGTGGTGAAAACAATTTTTGAAACGAAAGCAACAAGTGTGCGTGTGGTGAAAACGATTTTTGACACGAAATCTGGAACAGTCCGAGTTCTAAAAGCTCCTAGGCTTTTAGCTCGGGCTGTGATGTATGCTGGGCATTTACATAGGAGGAGTTCGGCGGTTTCTATGTCGCCGCAGTTCGTACATAGATTGTTGTTTTTAAGGGCGATGGTGTGTAAATGTTTGTTGAGAGGGCAATGACCAGTAAGTATGGAGGTAATTCTTCTGATGTTCCTCCTGCTGAGAGAAACTTACTGTTTTTGGTGTTTAGGTGTATACAGTTTTTAGATTGTCTAGCGTGGTCTATCGAGATCCAGTGCTTTTTGAAAGATTCGTTTTTCCAGTTGTTGGTAATGCTCTTAAAGAAAGAGGGTCGAGCTTTAAGTCGTGGTTCTGGGCCAATTGACTTGCAAGTTGCTCCCGCTGTAGCTAAACTGTCCGCCATTTCGTTGCCTTGGATATTACTATGACCAGGAACCCAGATTAACGTAACGGAGTTGCTAGTCGCGATGAGATTAATTCTGTCTCTGCTGCCGAGTGCAGTGGCCGAGCGGAATTTATATGTACTTAAGGCCTTTAATGCACGTTGGCTATCGGAGCAAATACAAATCTGCTGGTTTTGAGTGAACTTATCTGACAAGGCCTTGCAGCACTGTGCTATTCCAAAAGTTTCTGATTGGAAAATAGTGGCACAGGATCCCAGTGGGAACGATTTGCCCATTTGACTTTCCTGGCAGAAGATGCCCGCTCCAGCCTGATCCGCGAATTTCGATCCGTCCGAGTACCACATTATTTGGCTATCAATACTGGTACTGCCGTTATTTTTCCATTCCTTCCGTGAGGTGAATAGTGTTGTGAATGCCTTGTTAAAGCGGTAAGTAGGATTGATAATGTCAAATGGCATTTCGTAGCATGGCGATTCTGTGGTCCTAGTTTGCGATAGTTCAGCATGGCCATAGTTTTGTTTAATAAGGAGGGATGATTAGTGTAGTCTTCGGCAGGTGGCTCTGGCCACTGCTTCAATATGAATACGTTGTGGTTCTTCCATTGCAGGTGTTCGTGTAGACTTCATTGCACCTGTGATGCTCATGAGCAGGGCCTATTTTTGAGAAACATTTTCGCGAAATTCGCGAAATTTTCACGAAATTCACGAAATTTTCACGAAATTCGAGAAATTTTCGCGAAACTCAAGAAATTCTCGCAAAATTGTCTAAAATGCAACAAAATCAAAAGAAATCCTCGAAAGTCAAAACGTTTATAGCAAATTGTGAAGAAGATCAAATAATTAGATCTAAAAATTTTTTTGATAGTTTCTATAGTTCATGTGTGCTTTGCCAATGAGAAGTCTAACAATTTTTCCTCATATCTCGCAATGCTATCATACCTCCGCACTCCATAAACGCATAGCTCCATAAGCCTTGTCAATTACCTTCTTTGAGGTCGCAGACATCACATAGGAAAAGACCACACTACAGTATTCCAGGTGCGGCAAGAACAACGACTTAGCCATCATAATCCTGGTCGACAGAAGCGTAGTGCGGAAGTGCCGCAATACACTCCGCAGTGATCTGTACACCTTACCACAAACAAAGCTAGCATGATCATTCCAGTCCATCTTACGGTTAAAAAGTATACCGAGGTTTTCGACGGAATCAGAATAGGATACTATCAATCTGCTCAGTCAAATAATCAAAAAGCCCGACTGAAAACCAAAAGTATCAGGACCGTAGTCATCGTCTTGTCCATGGCCACATAAATATTGCTTGTAATTTTCGTTAAAGGGCCTTTCAAATAGTGCGCACGCTTTTTTGGGGGGAGGCGGGTTTGAGAAAAGCGTGCGTTGCATACATTTTGAATTTTTTCCATGTATTTTTGCCTGCAAGGGGGAAAGGGTTGGGTTTGAATGGCCCCTAAGGCGAAATTTGCGTTATAGCTTACTAATGTCCAGGAATCCCCTAATTTCGAATTTCAATAGAACTTCCAGTATTTTAGACATGGCAGGAGGAATGTTAATAGGTCGAAAATCTTTTAAACCATAACCACCACAATCTTTAGACTTTTTGTGAACCGGGTATATCTTCGCTTCTTTGCACATTTTAGGCGAGTTCTAGCGGTAAGAAGATCGACCAACAAAATGCTCTTTGGCTGAGTCTTACATGACCACAACACGACAGAAAAAAGTGTTTTTTAATATTCTGAATCGATTAAATCAAACTTGCTTGAACATGACTCCTCATCTTATGACAGCTTCATGCAATTTGGTCATCGGCACCGCCTAGACCACTTCATATTCAGTTGCCTCGATAGACACTTTTCATAAGTGATCCATTTAGAATAATTTTCGGCCGATGGCCATAGAATTTTCGGCATTTTGGTGTTTGGCAACCTTGTCTATAATATTTTTTGTTAATATGCTTCCACTATATTCTATGCTATACGAGTCGCTACTGAAGTTTATAGGACTATTTACACTATTACAAACATAGATCAATTCGCTTTGAAAGATGCGCCGTACGAAATAAAGAAAACCCGCATATAACTCACAGATGTCAAACGAGATAACAACTATATATTTTACAGGCGCTTTCACAGAAGCAGATCAACATAAAATTATGCAAACCGAAAATTATTTCATTTTGTTGTTTTGATTGATCAAATATTGTGAAAATACAATCTGTTGCACTTTTAAAGGTCGTTCGTTTCATTGCAAAGATGCAGTTATATATACGAGAAATTTTCAAGAAATTCGCGAAATTTTCACGAAATTCGAGAAATTTTCGCGAAATTCAGGAAATTTTCGCGAAATTCAGGAAATTTTCGCGAAATTCAGGAAATTTTTGCGAAATTCGAGAAATTCGCGAAATTTGTTTCTCAAAAATAGGCCCTGCTCATGAGTGCTAATCTTCGTATTTTGGCGAGTTGTTTTTGGGCTGAGCCAACGTGACAACGCGGCCACCAAATGAAAGATGCGTAAGATACCATCGGCTTGACGATAGCTGTGTAAACCCAAAATAAGACTTTT
Organism: Pseudolycoriella hygida; assembly: GCA_029228625.1. Classification (NCBI taxonomy): domain Eukaryota; kingdom Metazoa; phylum Arthropoda; class Insecta; order Diptera; family Sciaridae; genus Pseudolycoriella; species Pseudolycoriella hygida. The sequence goes on from CM055403.1 coordinate 163,660,449, forward strand.
GGGCTGAGTCCCCAGTTTTTGCCGAAGGCGCTACGACACCTCCATAGTAACGCAATAGCTTTGCGAATGCGTTATTCGATATGGAAGGTCCATTTTATTTTAGGATCCAAGATAACTCCTAAAAATTTTACCCAAGGGGAAAGTTCAATAGCTTTACCAAAGAAAACAGGTGCTTTAAAACCTAGGATTTTACGTTTCCTTGTGAATAGTAAAAGTTTTGTTTTATCCGTATTTACTTCCTGGTTATGTTGATTGCACCAGCTTTGAACTAATCGGCAGGCAGATTGCATGAGGTAGCATAGTGTGCTGACGAATAGCCAAATCAGTATGATTGATAGGTCATCGACAAAGCTCTGTGAAAAATACCCAAAGTCTTTTAACAGCTTTAAAAGGCTGTCTTTCACTAGAATGTACAATAATGGTGGTAGTACACCCCCTCGAGCACAACCTTTACAGGTGAGACGGACAAGTCAGTAGTGAAAACTTAGGAACAAACTTAAAATGTAAACGAGCAGCAGCCAGTAAGCAAACGGTAAGGTCCTCCAACCAACGCGCACTGGCCAGTGTTTTGTTTCAATGGCTAAATGTCTCCTATGGGGAGGCCTGTATCCAGCAGTGGATAAAATAAAAATGCTTATAAAGAAGAAGAAGGTCCTCCATGAGAGAGAAATATATAATGAAAAAACACAAAAATTTAGCTTTAACATCTCGTAATCTAGTTTTCCAAATTACACTTCTTATTTATGCACAACAGGCCCTATGGAAGCTTAGGTGCAAGGGGTAATTCCCACCCACTTATCTATCACAACAAAAACCTTTTTAAAGGTAGAGTGTGACGCAGTCCGTAAGTCCGCTTCCAAAATTAATGACATCACTTGAGGTGACGCTATCGCAGAAAATACGCAGAAGTTTGTGTTCAAAACCTTGTGTTCAAAGTTTTAATTTCCTGAAAAATTACAGCGCTGTTTTCAAAACAAAACTACGTTGTGTTAAAAAAATTGCGTCACAAATGCCCGGACCCAACGTTGAAATAATTTTTCTATACCTTCAGTTTTTGCGCTGCAAAAATTTGACTTTTGTTTGTTATTGCGTAGATTGTTTAAGGTAAAATTAAATTTCTCTACCTCGTTTTGGAAGTTTTCAGTTGTTGAAAAATTTTCTATTTTTTGAAAAAAATTTTCTCAGAAAATAAAATATTCTTAGAAAAAAAATTTCTCCGAAAAAAAATTGCTCAAAAAAATGTCCTCAGAAAAAATTTTCTCCAAAAAAATTTTCTCCGAAAATAATTTTTCTCCAAAAAAAATTTTATTCTAAAACGTTTTTCATCAAAAAAATTTTTCTCCGAACAAATTTGTTATCCAACACCTTCGGGTACCATCGGAACACTTCGTATCACCTTCGGAATACTTTGTGTCACCTTCGCCTTCCTTCGGAACACTCCGTGTCACCTTCGGCTATTGACGATATCTCGGCTCGTTTTCAACCGATTTTGATGAGTGAGGGCTTGTTGGAAAGCTGCTGCGACGTAGTTTCTTTTTTAATAAAATTTGGAGAGGGAGGGGGGCGAGGGGAAAAAACTAAAAAATTCGCCTATACATCGTGTCTTATCTCAAAGGTTTTTGTATGGAGGTTTTTGGGTTTGTGGACTTTTTTTTTGGGGTGTGGGAACTGCGTCACGCTCTCCGCTACCGCTCCGAGCATGAGCTATCTACGCTTCTTATTTACAACTCAAAAAAGTGTGGTATCAGTGTTGTATAAACGTTGATTAGGGATATAACACTTCACTCACTCATATATAACAATTAAGCGGTGAAGTCGTCAAATCGTATTTCCAAAAATTTTCCAGATAACTTCCAAATTTTCCAAATAGCAATCCACCCTTATGTATGTTGTCATTAGATATCGTACGGTGCTCGCGTAGCATCTGAATTTTGTTTTAATATTGCAAAACCGTTACAAAACCCAACAAGACACCCTGATGTGGACCGAATGGCATCGATAACAAGTCATACGACGACAGAAGAAGTATCTAAAGAATAATTAAAAAAGTTTTTACGGTGGAATATCCGAAAACTTTTTAGATAAATATTCTAATCAAAATTCAATTCTACATTTTTTCTTAGTGTTAACCGCGTTAGCTCCATATTTTCATTGATTTGAAAATCGTGCTTCGCGTTCTCAGAATATCTGCCTTTTTCGAACATGTGACAACAGCATTATATGGAATTGTGATATATGCATTGAGGCGCATAACACTGAAGGATTTAGCATACAAGTTCTGTAACAATGCGATGTATGGATGTAGTGTAGATGCATGCAATACGTTACAAGCTCTAGTAGTGATAGCATACATGAGTCAGAACGACAATCTTCAATGAACTTATTTAAATTTATCCATACAAAGGTTCGTATGTTGAATGAGCACGTAATAATGCAGTTTCTAAGCAGGATTCTAGCGACACATTTTTTTTGTAAAGAATATTTTTAGATAAAAAAAAACTTGTGCTTTGCAATATGAATATAATGTGACATTCTTTGAAGGAAGACTAGTCGGAATGAGCTAAGAAATGAATTTGTTCGTAAAGGAAAATGGGACTGTAGTTCAGTAGTGGAAATATAAAGCGCACGAGTAAGAGGTTGTACGTAGAGTTGCCTTTAATATGGGTTATGCGAGGAATCAGGTCCGGAATTTTCATCACCATAATCTAAATGAAAATTCTCGAATGTGTGCGATTTTGCATATCACACATATCGTTATGTTGCCGGAAATTACAATTTTCTTTTCGAGTGCTCATCAGAGTATATTGAATCTTGAACTTAATAACCTTAGCACCATAAATTATAAGAGAAGCTTCATATTGTGTGTATATACAACGTTGTTCGGTAACAGTTACTTGCAGTGTTGTGTAACACAAATATTTTCAATCTTCCCATACACTACACGTATACATGAGAAGAGTATAAGAAAAATGATTTAGAGCCTCTGCCGTTCAGCAATAAATCATTTATTCATAATATGTGGAAAGATAAATAAATTCATCGATTTTGCTTAAATTTAAGTGACTTTCGAATGGGTACAAAAAATACTTCTGGAATGTATAACTCTTCTCGCAAGTTATTTTTGAATTCTTTAGAGTTTCATATTTTTGTTTCAACAATCTGAGTTGAAAAAGGAAATGCATTTTACATTGAACATTAATCATTCCTGTCTGAAACGTATGTTCAATGCAAAGTGAATATCTTTTTGCGAACTACTTGGATCGTAACAATCTTTTGTTCCTAACGAATTTTTCATTAATTAGGAAGAGGGGATCGCACAAAAACTATCAGGGACCTTTTGTCATATTTTTGTCATTCATTCATACTCCATCTTCATCCAAGAGACTGTTGGAATAAAAAGTCAGTCTATTCCAACTGTCAAAATGACGTTTTAAACGTCAAAGTTACGAAACAAGCAATCAGTGGAGAAAACGGACGAGAAATCGGTGGAAAAATTGACAAAAAATGGACGGGAAAATCCAGTCGCAATGGGAAGAACTTTGACGTTCGAAACGTTATTCAAAGATGGAATAGATCGACTTTTGATCCTAACCAATGATGTACGCATGTACAATTTTGATTAACGCCTAAAAGTCAAACGTCTGCTTGTTGACGGTTTCCATTGCGGAACTGTGAAAGTCATTTTCATTTTTCACTTCGTTTGAAAATTGTTCACAGCTTGTTGCTCAAAAACCCACTCGTGATATCAACTCGTTTCACAAAACTGTGCACTAATTCAATGAGTTATTTCTGCCGCACGCATATAAAGTAATATACTATTTTGTATACTTCCCACGAAAGTGTATCATTAGAGTTTTTGTTTAAGAAAATAAATAATGATTTTACTTTTTCCATGTTTTTCTACACATTTTCTTCTAAAGTACATCTCTTTGTTGTATTTTAAAACACCTAGTTAGATACGAACAGGTCAGTTTTTGCTTGAAGACCTTCAAAACCTTTCATGTTCCGATCCTTTTACCTTCATGCCAGCACATTTAAATCGTTAATAACTCGATAAATGTTCATTCTGGCGAGTCAAACGTGTGTTCTACCCCCCCCCCCAATTTATTTAGAGGGGCACAACACACATTTGAATCACCAGAAAGCATATTTATCGAGTTATTAACGATTTAAATGTGCTGGCAGCACTGAAAAAACTGGACGTTATTTATGGATGGCCCCATTTGAAAATGCCAAAATTAAGGAAGTACATCACATCGTATTAGTTTATAATTTGACACCTAGCTGCGTACTTGAGCCCATAATCTGCGAATAAAGAAGGCAGCCTGGTGCTGAGCATCTGTTTTTACCAAAGCGTAGATCTATATGTCCCATAAGTTTCAACAAGGCACCAGGCTGCGTCCTTCTTATTTCTAGGCAGGGGCGTGATAGTCTTTTGTTTTGATATTTGCAAGTAATACTCAATGTGAAGGGGTGTGACAGTCTTTTGTTTTGATATTTGCCAGCAATACTCGACGTGAAGTTAGCTGCAGATGCAACCGAAATTAACTTCATTGCAACAAAATCAGCTGATTTCATACAAAAGTTTACCAAAATCAGCTGATTTCATTGAGAAGTTGAAAAATCAGCTGATTTTTTTGCAACTTCATCTTTTTAAATGCTCATAGATCTCAATCTCGTAGCCGTTTGGCGCTCGGAACAGATCAGATATATCTGAAAAATTTCAGATGCTATCTGAAAATTTTCGGATAAAATCTGATCTGCAAATTTTCAGATCGACCTGAATCTGATCTGAACTGATGTGATCTAATCTAAATTTTATCTGAAATCTGAAATCTGAAATTTTTTATCAGATGTCTGAAATTGATCTGAATTTGCGAAAAGGCAAAAAATTCATCGGAAACAAAAAAAACTTCACACTTTCGATATGCGTATGAACTGTAGATATGGCCATTCAACAGATCAGTGATCTCGGTTTAATCCATAAGTACAAGCGCTGTACAAGTGGATAAAATATCATCCGAAATTCAAAAATATCTAAAACTATAAAATGCCTCTGGAGTCACCGAAATCTAGTCCGCTCGAATATTGGCGATTAACGAAAGTACAAAACTGTTTTCCGAGATTAATTAAGATGGCAACCGATTCAGCCGTCTATCGTCTGTGGCTGTGGAAAGAGACTTTTCGAAAGGAAATCGTGTAGTCACACCTGTGCGCTGGCTGCTCAAACGATTCGTGCATCTATGTTCATGAAATCGTATTTCGTTAATAACCACTAACTATATTAAAGTCAAACTAAACTGTCTTCTGTGATTTAACGAAGAACTTAATGTCATTGCCAAAAAAATTGACAAATAAAAATAAAGTATTCAACTAAATTGTACAGACAAAGAAGAATTGGTACAAATTGCTTTAGGTGAAGTCCACTTCTTGCATTTTCTTACAGTTTTACTGAAAATCTTCAATACATTCAGCAATTATAGTTCTTTCATGCATTAGAATGATCCTTGCTCTAGTGATGAAACTACTGGACCTTGAATCCGAAGAACGCAGCCTTCAGAAAGTTGCAACAAGGGGAAGACTGCATTTTCGGCTACGAAGCCTGGGGTAAAAAAATTATGTAAAGCAATGTTAAAGCCAATAGCAAGTACTCCTTGAAAAATAATTTACAATGACACCAGGCTGCGTACTTTATCAAGGTTCGACGGTACAGAGTAGGCAGCCTGGTGCCAAAAATTTAAGCATATCACTTTTTATCTTGGCACCAGGCTGCCTTCTTGAGCTATGCTCGTTCGAATATAGAAGGCAGCGGCAGCCCGCTTCCTTGATGAAAATTGTCAATGCCGTCATAGTGATATTCTTCATTTTTTGGCACCAGGCTGCCTTCTTTTTCATTGTTCAAGGTCACATAGAGGGCAGCCTAGTGCCAAATCAAAAAGTGTTGCGCCGTAAAGTACTCGATACTATATTCGAATTACCCTAATATCATATCATATCCCCGAATTGGCTACTGCAACGTCACCTTAACTACACTTAATAAGGATCAGAATGGGTCTGGGTCAACCTGAAAGGTTCCTGAACCTGTCCTGAAACTGTTTTTTAGTTTTGGGTCCGACCTGAATGCAACCTTAAACTTGAAAGGTTTAGTCAGATCGACCTCTTTTGGTTGATCTGGTGAGTTTGTGAGGTTAGCCCAATTTTTTCAGGTCAGTTTCAGGTTGATTTTTTTCGACCCAAACCTCTACTGAAAATTTCAGTTCACATTATTTTGGAGTCAGGTTGACCTTAAACGACCCAAACCGATCCCTAACTCACCTACGAACATATTTCATCAAAAGAATTAACTTAGAACTTGTTTTGATGATCTCATCTGAAATCATTCTGAAAGGAATGATCTGATCTGAGGGTCATCCATGAAAGACGTCTAACATTTTTTAGCCAGTTGGACACACACTCTACCTCCTCGTCCAAATGCGTCTGATTTCAGTAGCCCCCCCCCCCCCAAATTTGATGTTTGTTTTCGCGACAACCTCAAAGTGATTTACTCAAAGCATAAAAGAAAAGATTTATAAAGAATTTTATTTCTTCTTAAACTAAATTTTATTATTCCAATGATAACATATGTTCCATAAGTTTTGAGACTACTTTCAAGTGTTCACAGCTCTACATAAATGAAATCGAGATGCCAATCAATGTTCATAGATTATTTGGGAACTCCTCAGCTTCCCTTTCATAAATAAGATGTTCTGAAAATATCATCCAGAGTTCACCAGGAGATGGTCTTACCTTGTCATGTTTCAACCCATTTTGGCGGACCCGTCTCAGATCGAACTTTTGATGGTCTCAATGACGAAACGATTCCTCGTAGAAAAGTTTCTCTTGATTTGGGATGTTGTTCTAAGGGTGAGCAATCGAGAATAAATGAAACGAGTTGAACAAAACATCACAGCATTAGGCAGAATTGCAGCGAACCCAAGAAATTGGGAAAAAATCGGAACTCCCGAAGTTACCCGAGTAAAAAAAACCATGCGATTTGAGACTGAAATTAAGACTGTTTTTGTGTATGGCACTGAGTACTGTATTTTCGAACGTTTTAGACTGTTTTGAGACAGTATGCTCATTTTTGCCTCAATTAATAGACATTTTTCTGGTGTTTGAGACTGTTGAGACTGATGAGTATGCTCATTTTGAGACTATTTAAGACTGTAGAGTATGCCACTTTCAGACTATTTGAGACTGTTGAGTATGCTCATTTTGAGACTATTCGAGACTATTGAGTATACTCATTTTGAGACTATTTGAGACTGTTGAGTATACTCATTTTCAGACTATTTGAGACTGTTGAGTATACTCATTTTGAGACTATTTAAGACTGTAGAGCATGCTACCTTGAGACTATTTGAGACTGTTGATGGGTCGCTTAAAAAAATATTTTTCACATTTAAGCATGCTCAACAGTCTCAAAAGCCTCGATGAAATTGTGAAAAATATTTTTGTCGAAAATGAGTACACTCAACAGTCTCATTGGCTAAAAAAATATTTTTCACATTTGAGCATGCTCAACAGTCCCAAAAGCCTCAATAAGATTGTGAAAAATATTTTTGTCGAAAATGAGTACACTCAACAGTCTCATTGGCTAAAAAAAATAATTTTCACAATTGAGCATGCTCAACAGTCTCAAAAGCCTCAATAAAATTGTAGAAATTATTTTTGTCGAAAATGAGTACACTCAACGGTCTCATCGGCTAAAAAAAATATTTTTCACAATTGAGCATGCTCAACAGCCTAAAAAAGCCTCGAAATAAGCATACTCAGCGATCAAATAGTCTAAATGAGTGTGCTCAATGACCTCAGGCAGTCTAAATCCAAAAAAAAAATTGAAATGAGTGTACTCACTGGTCTCATTAATGATGATTTTATAAAAAAAGCGAAATTGAGTACTTCTGAGTTTTTTTTTCAGAAATTGAGACTGATTTGAGGCTGTGAGTACACTCAATTTTAGTACTCACTGAGACTGCCATTTTCACTCGGGTATGAACTATTTTAGAGGTTGGGATGTCTTCGGAAGATCAATACTAAGGTTATTTCAAGAGAAATACAATATTTCTACATTTTTATGACGGTAAAATTAAGAATCCTGTGAAGAAACTTGAAAATTTGACGTTTCATACGCACTTCAAAAGGCAAATAAGCAGAATGCTACCATTGAACCAACGCGTCCTAATATACCAGTCTATTGTAGCGCCGCACTTCGAATTCTGCCCAACGATTTTATTGCAATGTAACAAAAATGAAATAGCGCGACTGCAAAAACTACAAAACCGGGCCATGAGAATCATAATAAGATGCAATAGATACACTAGCATTGACTTAATGCTCGGAGCGCTATGTTGGCTCAATGTTCGCCAGAGAATACTGTACCAATCATTGATATTCATTTATCGTTTGAAACATAAACTACTCCCCGACTGTATGTCAGATTTGGTGAGTTACGTAGGAGAGTCCCACAGTTATCCGGTACGCAATGCAAACGACTTTCGACTGACAGCAATGAAATCTCAGCCATTCAAATATGCCCTAAGCTCTTCCGGTCAATTACTTCCGGACTATTTCGACTCGGCAGACCCATAAACTACTGATTAGAGCCAGAATGAGTCATCATTTGACAAACGTATGGAATTAAATTGATAAAAACTAAGAATTTTGTCCGCCAAGACTATGGGGCATGGTTTGTGTTGAGGTGCAAAAAATCTGTAAAGAATGCGTTTTTGCTCCGGTTCAAAAAGTCTCAAAACTTATGGAACATATGTTAGTCAAGGTGCTCGAGCTAGGCCGTCATTGCGACCATTTCTTTGTTGTCACTGTCCAAGTTGCGCTGGATTGCGGTAAAATTTTTTCCCAATTCACTCCTCACCCACGTGTCAATAATACCACTTTTTTAGTTGCACTTCTTTTCCTTACCTTACAGCCACACATTTTTAACTTTCATCATACCGCAATTTAAACAAAAGAACTTTAATGCAAATGATGAAAGTTATTAATGCATGAGTGTGATACTGTGTGTCGCTGTGATAATTTCGCGTAACTAAAAATACATATGAAATCAAGAGAAACACGGTCACGTTCACTGTAATCACACTCCACTAAACACTCATCGAATCAAACATCAACTTTTTCGCATTACAATCACAGTAAATGTGTGACATTGCTGGTCTATTTATAGTTAGTTTTGGGAATATTTTCGTTAGAAAATTCGTATTGTAAGGGAGAGGGGAAATCTAAGATCTTCTGTTACTATGAATTTTTAATCGATACTGGACTTGTGCCACAAGCGCATCGTTACGCCACATAATTACTAGTTCGAAGAATTGTAGGTAAAAATAGAGCGAAAACTCGGAACTACACTATTTATTTCTCCTTTTAATTCAATTACATCATCCTGAACGAAAGTCCAATTTAATTTTATGTTATTGGCATATTTGCTGAGATGTGATGGAAAGGATACAAAGGAAGCAATGTGACCTAAACATTATTATTGTAACAACTCAGAACTCAAGAGCATCACTAAACCCACTTAGATTTTCCTTCATTTTCCAGCAATTTATGAAAGGAAAATATTTTTGTTTTGTATACAACAACAGCTGAAGACTTACACAACGAAAATGGATTTGATGATTTTGATGATAATAATGACGATGAACGAGTTGTAATAAAATGATAACAAAGTGCGAAATAACACAACCAAAATGAATGTAGCAATGTAAGTATGAAAGGAAAAGATAGAATGAATTTTCTGAAAGACTCACTGTCGGTGGCAGACATCTCGCCTTTGGATTCTTGCTTCATATATTGATAAAGTTTTTCAATTAAATAAATTAGTGTTTCGGTGATGGCTACCGAAAGTTAAGGTTTTGATTAAATTTCTTGAAATGTTTTCTTATAATATTGTTCGTAAGTATTAGTGTAAATAGGAGCTCAACTGAACTTATGAAATTAATGTTCATGGAAAATGTTACCTCTCTTTCACTCAGATACTTTTAATCAAAGTTTCTGGAGAAAAATCAGCGATTTGTGCTTCAATTTATATATTTGTGGTCCCATTAGAAAAATACTTTTATTTCAACGTATCGGTTGGCAATGGCATTTCTGTTATTGTCAAAAACATCGAAAATTTATTTGTTTATACAATTTCATGCCAAATGTAGAAAATTCTCAACAAATCATAGGCACGAATATAAATCATTTTGGCAAAAGGTTTTACTATCAAGATTCAAAGAAAATATCGCAGAAAATGCGAGAAAATGTTTCCATATTTTTACTTGTTTAGTAAATTACTTTTTCCAGGCTGTTAGGTCGTTAATGTAAGATGTAAATCAAATGTTTTGATATTTCCAGATTCTGTTGTCGTTATTTTAAACTTTAAAAACATGTTCATGAACGTTTTGTTTGCTTGTTTAATCCTGTTACTCCATGCCGATACGAAGATATACTTAATCACATGAAGCTTGGTTAAAGTAAACAAAGCCTCAACACACAGTGTAACAGTCACGGGGAGAAGTTACGTATGCAATACGGAGGTCGTAATTTTCGTAATATTTTCATATCACAGGCTGTTGTTTTCATTGTCATACCCGAGCACACTTATGCGGTTCAAAGCGAAGAAACATACATTGTTTCAGACTTTTTTCGTCTCATTATAATTCGGCCGCGAAATGTTTTTTTTTCTATCTCAGACTCTGATACATTTCATGAGCAAATTAAATGTTGGGTTACAAGTCAATAGATGAGTTAAGTGCGACATCAGCTTCTGTCAAATGAACTGCACACCGTTGAATTTATTGTGATGTGTTAAAAAGTGGCGTTGTGTTCTATGTGAAACACAATGTCGAATTCCATACATTTTTGATCCCCATCACAAATGATGTCTTTAAAGCATAGTTATTTTCGCTATACAGGAGTTGTTCTAACTTGTTTTTGTTAAAATTTGTGAAAGGAGCAGCGGATGAAGAGATTCAAGTCATTCATTCTGCGTCATTTCGTGACACTCACAAACTCATTTGTCTATTTATAAGCATCTATCTTTGACAACTGTTATCGTGTAGTTGCATCAAAGGGGGCCAAAGCCGCAAACGGCTTCCAATTCTTATTGGTTAAAGGACCCTTACGACTTTATCTCGTTTCAGAAATTTGGTCCCTTCCGTACCCCCACTGAAATCTTTTATTGACGAGAAATTGACGCGTTTAGTGTCTCGTTGATTAATGTCACTTGTGACGAATATTTTGTATGGAATTTGAATGTTTCTTGTTTTTCCTAACTATAAGAGAAGTATGCTTTTGTAGTTGAATGATTCAAATAATAAACAAACAAATCATCAATTAGAGGTGTGCGGACCGACCCTTTTTCGAAACCCGACCCAACCCGAACCCGAAAGTGAACATCGGGATGGGACCCGTAGCCCGTAAAATATGTAATCGAAGCCCGACCCGACACGAATCCGAACTAAAATTTCCGGTCGGGACCCGCAACCCGAAAAAATATATAACGGAAAGCTGACCCGATCCGAACCCGATCTAAAATTTCGGGTAAAACTCGAAACCCGATTTTCTTGTTCTATGAAAGCCCGAGCCGACCCGACCCCCATCGCAAATAAAATGCAATTTTTGTTCATTTCGTTTAAGGTTGTAAGGTAAAAAAGTATTAAAAACCTTTGTGTAAAACCGTAACCAAATATATAAGTAACGTCAGTGTCAATGTAAATTACTAGGCGTTTTTCAATGTGTTTTAAATGGGCGAAACAGCTGGTATTTTACACCTTGTAATTTACGTTGACGCCGTGTGTATTAAATGTAGGAAGCATTTAATTTAAATATTTCTCAAAGTTCTTGCCTAAGAATACCCGCATCTCCCTAGACCCGCTCCTCTGTAGCCTCAGCTGCTGGTATTGCTAATACCCAACAAGCGACTTTCTTCAGAGCGGGAAAATCTAGAAATTCTTTCCAAATTTCAATCTTACTTTGAATTTTTCTGAAAAATTGAAAACGGAGACGACAATCAACAAATTTTGTCGTTTTTTTAACCAAACTTTAATCGGGTCTGATCCGTGCCCCGACAAGACCAAGACAAAACCCGACCCGATGAAATCTCAACCCAACCCGTGAAATTAATTCGAGTTGGGTTCTGGATCGGATCTAAGTTGAATGTCGTGAGGGACCCGACAACCCCATTTCACAAGCGATAGCACAATTAATTGGCTTGATGGTAACAATTTATTTATAATTATAAAAGTCAAAAGTTTGTCTGTGTGTCTGTTTGTCTGTTTGTCTGTCTGTAAATTGTCGGTCACAAATTTTCAGCGTGAACCAACATACATCCGACTTGCTTGACGAGTCCAAAGGGACTGAATTAAATGCGGTTTTGCATTGCTTTTTATAGCAAAAACACCATTATGCTACCTAGATTTCAATTGAAATTTTTTCTTGATGTAATTTTAATTTTTTTTTTTTGTTTTTTTGGACAGTTGGTTTCTTCGGGAAAGTTGTTGATATTGATGAGTAGAATCTTTCCTAATCCTAAGAAAATGGCTGCCACCTGTCAAAGTGGTGAAAATGATGGGCAGCTCGGGGGAAAAAGCAGTACGGAGGTAATCGGTTGTATGGGAAACACTAGTACGGGGGAAACGGTTGTACGGGAAAAACAGTAGTGCGGTGGAAGCGGTTGTGCGGGGGAAATAGTAGTACGGTGATAACGTTTGTACGGGGAAATGGTAGTACGGGAGAAATGATAGTTTGAGGGAAATGATAGAACGGTGAAATGGTAGTACGCGGAAAACAGTAGTGAGGAGGAAATTGTAGGACGGGAGAAACGGTTGTAAGGGTAAATAGTAGCACGGTGATAACGTTTGTACAGGGGTCGGTAGTACGGAGAAAATTGTAATACAGGGAAAAGTGTTGTATGGTAGAAACGGTAGTACGGGTGAAACGGTATCACGGGGAAAACGGTAGTACAGACGTAATGATAGTATATAGCAAACGGTAGTTCGGCAAAACGGTTTTATGGGAAAATGGTAGTACGGGGGAAAACCAGATTTGAGTAACCTTATGGTAACTACTAAAATACTACTAGATCCATTTCTTATTCATCTATATCTAACTTTGCACACCCTTTTAGTATTAATGTCGTAAATCTCCGACCTAGCGGACAAGAATGCTTAATGTCCGCGTAGCCCCTAGGGGCGGGGGTATTAACTTGTTAGTAATTATAACCGTCTAAAAAAAGTTTGTTTGTCGATCACGAACCACCAACCGTATGAAGACAACAACTTTAAGAGTTCCGACGAACTAAAATGATATTCAGCAAAACCAAAAGGCCAAAAAAGAAAAACTAAAAACTAACGAGGAAGAAAATAACTTTTTATGAGTATGAGCTCATACGTCCGACCAGCTTGAGGAGTTCACTGAATTAAAATGTTGTTTTGCACTTTCTTTTATAACAAAAAAAAAAAAACAATGTGATACCTAGATTTTAGTTGAAATTTTTCTTAAAACTTTTCTAGATGTTTTTTGTCAAAGGGAAAGTTGTTGGGTATGATATACCAAGTGTGTCGGGATACCGAACAAAATGGCGGACTGCTGATGCATAGCTCTAAAAGTGATAAATTTTTATTTTTTAGAAGTATCTGGCAAAGTCGCAGAGTTTTGTGAGTAGAAGTGACCGACATTTATGAAAAATGTCAGGCAGTTTTAAAAGTGGTCAATTTTTAGATTGTCACAATTATGGAAAAGCTTATATGAGATTGAGGTAGGAACAGGAGGGGAATACGAGGAAATCGGAGTACGAAGGAAATGCAGTACGGTGAAGTGGAATATGGGAGAAGTGGAATACGGGGGAAGTGGAATATGGGAGAAGTGGAATATGGGAGAAGTGGAATATGGGAGAAGTGGAATGTGGGGGAAGTGGAGTACAAAGGATGTGAAGTACGGGAGAAGTGAAGTACGGATTTTATATATGTTTTACGTACAACCATTCATCGATTCATATCTGATCCTAATATTGAGACAAAGAAAGTAGCGCGAGGTCTATTGTAAGAACAAAACACGGATTTTCAAAAATAGAAGGAAGAGAAAGGTTTGACACAGTTGTTACAATGAAGCACTTGTTTGTTCGTTCGTCGCTAGTAGCGTATGAAGCGCCTTATACCGCCTTTATCCCAAAAATAGTAATTTATGCGGCGCATACTTGAGAGTGACTTAAAATATATATGAAATTCCATTAAGCAACTGGCTTAATGGGTTTTCATATATTTATTACGTTACTCCCAATTACTTTTTGCATAAAACGTTAACGGAAAATTTTTGTCACACGACATTAGAGTTGAGCGGGCAGTTCGTCATGCAGGGCATGCCCGTGTCTGCCCCGCAGCTTGTGCTTAAATGTCATATCGTGACCTCGAACCTCGAAATAAACAATTTTCAATCCATTTCGTATAATACAGCATGTGGCCAATAGATTGTGTCATTAGTTTTATGTTCGTCCGTATTCAGCTTTGAAATCATGTATGACGCTACTTGAAAAAAGGGAGTAGTTCTATGTTGAGACGTTAATTCAGCTATGAAAAAACATAGATGTCTCCACTTGAGGTTCGGTGAAAATGCACGGACATAGTGTTAACTTGATGAAACTCAGGGTAAATATTTCTTTTAAAAAATTTTCCATTTCAATAAAAATAATATTCAAATTCAGCAGGCTGCGGGTCCGGCCGGGCTCAACATTTTTGAACGCGGGCTTTTAGAAAAACTTCTGCGGGGGCGGGCTAGGGAGGGCATAAAAAATAGGTATTCCCGCTCAACTCTACACGACATTCAGATCTCTTGACAAAAATCTTTCTTTTTTGCAACTTTTTGCATAACGTATTTGATCTGTGAATGAGTTCTCGCTGTTTTTTTTGCTGTTTTTAAGCTTTCATTTCAATAACAAAATGAATGAATGCATTAATGAAAATATTGTCCATCGCTAGCCACTACTTTTTCCCATCTTTCAGGTAATTTACGGATTCCGTCTCAAAAGAATTCCTAATTTTTTGAGGCAAACCAATTAGACAGCCATTTTTAGATATCCTCGAAAGAAGTGAACCGATGTCCCATCAAATCGTTATTCATGCAATCGAATAAGTAGTAACCACAAGGGGCAATGTCTGGCGAATATGGCGGGTGGACATGTGGACGAGCGTTGTCATGTAGAAAAATTAACTTGTCATGTCTATCGGTCCATTCTGGTCGTTTTTCGGTCAGAGCTCGCTTCAAGCGCATTAATTGTTGTCGATAGCGTTCCCCATTAATTGTTCCACTAGGTTTCAGAAGCTCATAATACACCACACCTTTCATATCCCACCAGATGCACAGCATTCTCTTGGAACAGTGAAGATTTCGTTTTGGTTGCTATGGACCTGGCTCACCTGGCTCACAAATAAAAACATCTACACCAAAGACATCAATATCGAAGGCACACCATCGAAGATCTACATAAGTGAACATCTTACATTCCAGAATGCACAGCTTTTTAAAAACGCACGGAATTTGCGATCCCTCGGCATTCATTTTGTTTGGACCAACAATGGCCAAGTCTTGACGAAGAAAGAAACGAACGCTCCAACTCGTCGCATTCACTCACTTCAAGACCTAAACCACTACATGGAGGAACTTAAAGCCAATATAAATCCACAAGATCCACAAACAGACACAGTCACGAACACTAAGCACGCGAACGCAATTACATAGTGACCAACTTTCTTGCAGTGAACAAGGAAATTCTAAGACGCTAAGTATTATCATTTTATTCATATTACGAACTAATAATTCATCTAGTTATAAGAACTTTACGTTAACAATTAATCTTCCATTATAATTGAATTTATTAACACTGAATACGAATTTTGACGCAGTAACTTTTTACGGATTCTATGGGCTCACTCAATGTACCACCCATTACGTATTCCCGTAATACGCTACTACCCTTGGGCAAAAACCAATTGTGTTTGTTTTGTCTTAATTGCAGAAGCATTAGAAATAAATTTGAAGAACTCCAGGCTAAAATTTTCGGTATTGAGAAAGATGTTCATGTGATTATACTCACGGAAACTTGGTTAGCATTAGGGGAGGAGCCCTTGTTCAATATTAAAAATTATACAGCGTACCATTGTTCAAGGAACGACAATCGAACAGGTGGTGGGGTTTGCGTATACGTCAGAAACGATATAAGGTCAGAATACATATATCATTATGGTGACAGCAAATCCAATTTTATTGTAGTTAACTTACCGCAGTACAAATTCCAAGTAGCCGGAGTGTATAGGACAGGGGACAAAAAAGACGATTATGACACTTTTTTTTAATTTTTCGACTCATTCCTTGATAAGCTCGACAGGACAATTATACTGGGTGACTTCAACTTTGATCTGTTTGGTAAAACCTCCCCTGAAGTCATCAAATACACAGACTTAGCCTCCTCCCATGCCTTCACCGTGCTCAACAGCCCCTCGCCTCAAATGTACACATACAAAGCAGGACGTTACCAGTCACTGCTGGACCACGTTATGACAAATATTTACACGTTGAGTTATCATATGGCAATACTGGACAATCAGTTGAGCGATCACGACATCATACTCCTACAAGTCACTACCTCTGTCTGTCTACCCAAATACAGTATTGAATATAGCATTATAAATTATGAAAAAATACGGAATGACCTAAGCAAGATCTCCCACATAATTAATGGTCATCCAGAGGACTACGAGGCAGTACTCCTAAACCTCCAACATATAACTAGTGTAAACAGTTCTGTCAAAAGCAAAGTTATCAATATGAAACACTGTAAACCTTACATTACAAATGAAGTGAAGGAGCTGTTTGCTGAGAGGGATCGGCTTCATAACTTGACCCGCCTGTATCCACATAACCTGCACCTTCATTCCCACTACCTACTAGTTGTAAAAAAACTTAAATCCAAGATACGATATAACAAAAAACGGCACTACGATTATGAGTTTGAAAAGTATAGGAACGACGGAAGAAAGACATGGAGTATTATTCACGACATTTTGACTAATTATAAGAGTAAGAACAGAGCCTCTGTCTTCAATATTATCAATGATGACGGCCAACTATTGTCTGATCCAGCTCCGATTGCCAACGCGTTCAACGACTTCTTCCTCTCTATAGGCAATGAGTTTATTGGTGCTCCGATCATTGACAACATTCAACAAGGCCATTTCGAGAGCCCGCCCTTCCACTTTACCACTATTGACCCAGGTTCTGGTTCTGCCTATTTGAAAACCATAAAGAATAATAATACAGTTGACGCCTATAACATCTCAGGCAAACTGATACACGAATGCCATACCCTACTCAGTGACAGCATCCTCTCCCTGACCAACTCCGTGATCAGTAACGGACATTACCCCAGCTATCTAAAATCTGCGCGTACTTATAAAAGCAAATCAAAAACTGCAGTCGGTAACTACCGGCCTATCTCAATTCTGCCAACGCCGTCCAAAATAGTCGAAAGGGTACTTTATGAACAACTGGTATCTCACCTAGAACGAATTGATTTCTTTGACTAATTTCAATTCGGTTTCCTGAAAAATTCAAACCCACTTGCTGCAGCAGCTAATCTTATGGACTTCATATTCCGTCATAAAGACAAGGGAATGAAAGTAAGCTGTCTCTTTATAGATCTTAAGAAAGCTTTCGACTATGTATGTCACAAGAGGCTCATCATGAAAGTGAGAGCCCTTACAAACCTCTCGCCATTCGCCGCCTCCCTACTTGTAAGCTATCTTGAAGGAAGAAAGCAATACGTTGAAATTGGAAAAGTAAAAAGCCAAACGGGTGAAGTCAAATGTGGGGTCCCGCAAGGTTCTAGACTAGGGCCTTTGTTATTTTTGATTTACATCAACGACATCTTCTCGCTTCCTTTAATTGGTAAGCTTCAGCTGTTTGCGGACGACGCTGCAGTAAAGTACGCAAAATCCAGTTTAGAAGATTTAAAAAATTTAATGGAGTATGACTTAACTCTGATACTAAACTACCTCCGATCAAACTTCCTTGTAATAAACTTCGGAAAAACGGAGTTTATGTTATTCGGCAACGGAAACCTCACTCTATCATATAATGGACAGATTATTAAACAAGTGAACAAATACACCTATCTGGGCCTCATAATTGACTCTAAGCTCTCCTGGAGTTACCATATTCAATTTGTCAAAACTAAATTGAGTCAGTTATGTGGTGTCATGAGGAGAATCAGGAACTCAGTCAGTGAAAAAACGCTCATCAACCTTTATTTCACCTTCGGTCACTCACATATTTCCTACATGAATCCCATATGGAGTAACGCACCCCAATACCTGCTTAATGAGATAACTGTTATAACCAATCGAATACTCAGGCTAATATTTAGAAAAAGTTACCGTACGCATACCTCGAACCTTTACCAAGGCAACATTTTACCCTTACGGCTCGTCATTAATTTCAACCTCATATTGTTCATCTACAAAATCAAACACGGTTTGATCAAGAATTCCTTTAAACTAACCCATGGTTCTGACGTGCACGATTACCCCACAAGTAGTCGAAACCTGATTAGGCAACCGATCACCTCAACGAACTTTGGAATCAGAAACATGATGTTCAAGGGCACCTCCCTATTCAATGAACTTCCACCAGATATAAAATACATGAACAACTTTATTAGATTCAAGGCGGCTCTGAAAAAAAAAATTAAGAGAAAACGTTTAGTTTGGAGTTCTGAATAAACACAGTTAAACGCACGGCTCGGAGTGACACAAATTCCACAGGCGTTTCCGAAGTCTGAAGTTTGTGTTATTCAAAGTCCGCATAATCTAAGACACACTAACAAATATTGTATCATTTTAAGTTTCCAAATTACATTTCTGTACAACTTTAGCTTGAGTTCTCAACAAACATTATTTAAATACATGGCTTGAATATTGCAAGTTTTCCTTTGAGGCTTGTATTATTCGAAGTCCGAATATTCTAAGGCCACCAAAAAAAAAGCAATTGTAACATTTTTCATTTTCTTTACATATTTTATTATTTCCTTGTTTGTATTATTGATTATTGATAAGGCAATGAGAGATTTTTGTATAGGCCTAGTTGCCTTAAATAAGATCATAATTAAATAAACAAACAAACACCTGGCCTTTTAATCGTTTGGGATTCTCGTAATAGATCCACTTTTCATCACCCAATTCAGTGCAAAAACCCCTTTCTTTTATGTCTTTGAAGCAATAATTCACAAGTGGTTTTCCTTCTTTCAACGTCCCTTTCTTTCAATTCATGTGGCACCCAATGTGACATGATTTGAATCATTCCAATTGCTTTTAGACGTTTGACAACTGTTGTCAACTCCTCATGATTTTGCAAGATCTTCTTGCGTTTGACATGAGTCTTCATCGAGTAACGTCGTCAATTGATTATCATCAAATTATTTTGGACCACCTGAACGCTCTTTGTCTTCAACATCAAAATCAGCTCTTTTGAAGCGTCGAAACCAGTATCTGCATGTTGTTTCTGATAGAGCATGTTCACCATAAGCTTCTACAAGTAATCGATGAGCTTTAGCCGCACTCTTCTTTATTTTAAAGAAGTACAATAAAACTTCCCGCAAATGAACCTTTCTTGGAACAAAATTAGACATTTTTAATGAAGGAAAAATTTATGTTCTGCTAAGAAACGTGTCATATTGTTTACTGAATTTTAGTAACAGTAATCATAGCTGTAAAAAAATTTAGTTTGACAGTAGCTAGCTATAATTTTATCTGACGCCATCTAAGAATAAACAGCGAGAACTCATTCACAGACCAAATACTATTATGCAACAAGTTGCGAAAAGAAGATTTTTTGATCACTAGATGTGGAAGCGAGCATAGCGAGTTAGAAAATCAAATCGTGTGCCAAAAATGCATATTTTCGCCACATGTTTCATAGTATATTTTATGCAACTTAGCAACTAGTGCCACTCAAAAGTAGCTTTCGTAGCTGTTTCTTCAGTTACGAAAAATGCCCCATTTCGCAATCAGAAAAAAAACTCTTTATTCGAAACGAAATTGCATAAAAAACTGTTTATTTCAATGATACGAAGGCACATAAATTTCTGTGTATAAGTCGATGCGATGATTTACATCATTTCTTTTTGCAAGTTTCCGTAACAAAACTAGTACGAAAAGCAGCCCCATTTCATGCTAGTATCGAAAATAGTTATTAAAACGAACAAAAAATTCAAAATAATGTTTCAGAAATGCGCTGTATGCTCGAATCGCATATTCGAGTTCGACGTAAGCACAAAATGCGTTAACATGTTCATGTGTTAATTGCTTGGATTAGTACGGTAAAGGTGCAAACTTTTATGATTTTTGTTGAAAATCTTCACAATTTAGAAATTAAAATTTATTTTCATGAGTATACGTTTACAAGTACTCTTCTAGTTATTCCCTCTTCCAAATAAGCAACAATGTAATAATAGTCAAATAAATTATATTGCAGATCGTCTAACAACATGAATGATAAAATTAAGTGCTTGAAAGTTCATGCAAAGCAAGGGTACTTATTCCATGTAAATCAAAATGAAAATAACATTTTATTAGTGTGTATAGCACAAAGTCAGTAAGTACTCAAAAGCCACGTCGTCGTCGATTCTTACAGTTTCTACATGCTCACAGAATATGATGAAAATGCAATAGAGAACTTGAATTTTACTTACATGTTTGATGTATTATAGCTACAATGCAAATAGCTCATACAAGCTTTTCGGATAGTTAAAGTATTTCCTTCTCATGAAAATTCCATACTGGATATGCAAATGGATTGCATGTCTTGAAATTAATTTATTCAATCTCAAAATGCGATGCACACTGAAAAAGGTATGGATAGGACGTTGCTGATGGAAAATTTCTTGTCATTCTTCAATTTTGTTGCATTCAACTTTAAATTGTCACGTTTTCAGGGTACCCAACAGAAGTGAAAAATAATCTCATTTTTCGCAGGAAGGATCTTGTCCCATCTGGCATTCCTTTAAGCGCTTTTAAACTTCAAATCAACAGAATCAGGAATTGCTCTGATATTTTTTGTATTATTTTATTGTTATTTCGTTTTAAATTTGTTAGGGCTATTTTGTTCAGGCTTATTCTAAGACAATAGTTTCAATGTAATAAGCGTGTAGTTCTTAAACAAATTTCTTCAAAACCTGCGTAAATCTCTGACTTTATCTTTACAACACCACCAAAATCACCTCAAATGGACTGTAAACTATGTTCGGTACATATAAGTAGGTTTTTGTAGTCAATACAGATCCAGTCACATGGATTCGAATGGGGTAACAGTCACAGAGGTTCCCTTCATACTCTTTAAATAGACTTTCCTCAAAAACTCTTCCTTCGAAAGTATATCATATTCCAGGTCATTAAAACCCCTTGTAACGATTTGAGCCTTAAGCAGAGCTGAGCGGGTACCACTTTTTAATGCCCCAGCCTGTAACGTACCCGTTAAATTTGTTGGTGATGTTGGTGATCCTTCCCACTCCATGGGTGAAATTTGAAATAAATGCCTGCTCCGAAATGTGCCCAAACTCGACCATTGCCTTTGCAAAATTAAAGTCAGTGGATTTCTGAAGTATACTCCCTCTTACATTTGTTTCTTTCTTATCGGAGTAGGTGCTTGAAAGATGAAGCATCTGTTTATAAAAACTTTTTTTACGCATGAAACAGACACATACAAAAATCGAAATTGCAAGTCGACAAATTTTGTAATAGTGAAACGGGTATAAGAGGATTAGAAAAGGATCACAATTTTGAGATCAGGTTTAGTAGATTGTAGTAAATAGTAGGAAATGGATGAGACGATTGCAAACTGCGGTGAAGTGAAGTATAACGAACAGTACTGAGGTGTAGCAAATTGCAGTGAAATGTAGAGAACTGCAGTTAAGTGTAACAAACTGTACTGAAGAAAAGAAAACTCCAGTAAAGTGTAGTCAAATGCAGTGATGTGTAACGAACTGTAGTGAAGTGTAGCAAACTTTAGTAAAGTGAAGCGAGCTGTAGTGAAGTGAAGTGTAGTGAAGTGTAGCGAACTGTAGTGAAGTGAACTGTAGTGAAGTGTAGTGTAGCGCACTCTAGTGAAGTGTAATGTAGTGCACTGTAGTGAAGTGTAGTGTAGTGCACTGTAGTGAACTGTAGCGAACTGCATTCAAGTGTAGCGAACTGTATTGAAAAGTAGCATTGAAGAGTAGCACTGAAGAGTAACGAAGTCTAGTGAACTGTAGTGAAGTGTAGTGAAATGCGGTGAAATGTAGTGATTTTCACATCTATAATATAAACTTATAGCATAGATTTGAAATTACTGGGGCAGATAATTCCCAAGCAGTCCACAGGTAAGCAGTTTGCCTCTTGGGATAAAAGAATTTTATTGTTATTAGGTTATCACTTGACATTTCAGGATTTGTCTACACCGCTAAAAAGGTATAAATGATGAATCACATTTGTACTTAAACAAATTAACTCCCTGCAGTTATAGTTTTAAAGTAATTCCAGTTCTTGCGGATCCATCACTCCTTCATTTTCGTGATTAGTCAACAAATTTTAGCTGAGAGTTACCTCTTCGCTTCGATTTTATTAAAAAAACTTTCAAAGAAAAAGTGTAAGGTAAGTATTGAACGGCGCATTGTTGTTGACGATTGATATTTCCGCGAGATGTATCAATGTTGTATTGGTATGACTTGGTGTAATGATGGATGCGAAATTAGCAGAAAAGTTTTCCCAAAATTGTTTCCGTTCCGCTTAACTTTTGCGCTACAGTTCGTTCATTTTACGCTTAAACAAAATTTGTACTGTTAAAGATTTAAATGTCAATAATGTCAGACTACATAGGTTTCTATGTAAAGATACATACATCAGACGTACGTTGCGATCTCTTTCTAGCGCATATATCTTATGTAATGTGACGTTAATGATATTTAAATCTCTGACAAACCAAAAATATCTCAAATTTGTTTAAGCGTAAAATGAACGAACTGTAAAACGACCATTTTACTCAGTACGTATTCGTATGGGAAAAATTTTAACTTTGGGATTTCTCTAGTCCAACGGAACTTTGGGAAAACTTTTAATTTTGGGAATTCTCTTGTCCAACGGAATTTCGGGATATGTCGGGACAGTCCAGCGGATCTTGTGAAAACTTTTAATTTTGGGATTTTTATGAGTCCAACGGATCTTGGGAAAACTTTTAATTTTGTGTAGATATGTGGACTCATAGAAATCCCAAAATTAAAAGTTTTCCGAACATCCGCTGGACTGTAGATATCCCAAAATTAAAAATTTTCGCAAGATTTGCTGGACCGTAGATATCCCAAAATTAAAAAATTTTCCCAAAATTCCGCTGGACTAAAGAAATCCAAAAGTTAAAATTTTTCCCATACGAATGCGTAGTGAGTAGCATGGTTGTTTTAGCACAGCGGTATCTTATAAAGATAGCGGCCCAAGCAAAAGTTAGCGGGAAGAAAACAATTTTGAAAAAACTTTTGCGCTAACTGCCCGTTGATTAATTATGGACAAAGAGTTGTCATTCCGATCACATCACGAATACGTTATTAATCGAGCTATCATCACATCGAAATTCATTAAAAGACAATCAATCTTCTTTGGAGTGGACACAATCAAAGCAATATATGAAATCTTTGGCTCACTCAACTTTAGAATTTTGAATTCCGATATGATCACCCAATTACCTTGTGCATAGAAATAGCATTGAGAGTGCACAGAAGCAGATGGTGCTGTTCCTACATGGTGACGACAAACGGTATCTTACTGCCGCCCTAACGCAAAAAGATGTGAACAACTTAGACTGGCAGTGCTAATAAGACGTCGAATCAATTCTGTTCATGGGATCATCATCGGGAAATGTCAATCATCGAGCTTGCGATCGCTAATCACGCTAAGTCCTTGACCACGTATTGTGCCGCACCCTAACTCTATCGGGATTGGAACGTACGACAATTCACAGTGCATTTTTTTCGATATCACCCTTCTTCCAGAACACCTGTGATCAATTGGAGTAGCGCCAAAAACTTTGAGCCGCAAAAAACTATAACACTGGGCGGTCCGGCATTTGTGACGCATTTTTTTAGTCTAAAGTAGAAATATTTCAAAAGAATTTTTGCGTTTCAAAGCTTTAAGCGTCACTCCAATTGATATCATTTGTTTTGGAAGAAGGGACGAGGACTTGCGTTACGTTTCAGTTTTAAAAAAGGTTTTTGTTGTGATATTAGTAGTTTGAGAAGTAGGCTGCCAAAGCTGACAATCGTCACGATACGGAAATGTTCGCAGACACTTCGTCTACAAACCATTTCATTAAAAATATTTGGAGCCACAGCACTTCGCGCGGCTGCCATAGCTTGCGGCGGTGGCACTCACTTATGCATACACAAATGTTCACAGTCACTTCCTTTACAATTCTAGTTCATAAAAAAATTTGGCGCCACGGCACTTCGCGCGGCTGCTTCAGCTTGCGGCGGCTACACCCACTTATGCATGCAGAAGCGAGGCCGGTAGCTCCCTTTTTTAAAAACTTGATCATAACGTGCTGTTTAAAATTATTTAAAAAAGGAAAGTTAGTGGTCGGATAGTGACGAGTGACATGATGTGTCGGCGCAAGTAAAATCCCACAGTAAAGGCTTTCCGAATTTCCATGAAACCAGTGTCAACCCGTCAGGTTTTTTGCCGTCAGATCTGTTACAGCCTGTTGGTTCTCGTAACGCCAGAACACCAGAAGTCAGCAGAGCACGTTTGATCAAATCGTTGATTGTTTCACCCCTAGCCGTTCTGCCATAGCTTTTTTTGCATGCCAGTCCATGGTGGCCAAGCGTTCGAATCCAACTGACAAATAGATATTCGCAGTACATAATATTGAAGAATTTCCATTGCACACCAACATATGGTGTTGTTCGAAGAATGTATGTCAATCTCGGCATTGAAAAATAATGTTTTAGCAGATAAAATGCCTGGTGCGAATTCAGTTTTTCGAGAAAGCCAACCCTACGCTCCAAAATGCACTTTTTCGAACTCAATGTTGTTATAATTCCGTTTTCGGTTAACGGGGCTCCTAGAAGTTTGATTTCAGCGTCCTCTGTAATTTTAATCCCGAAGCAATGTTGTTAAAAGATTCAAAAAATTTTTCAGTTTCCTCCCTATCGACGATGCCTAAAACCTTAATCTCGTATTTTGAAAAATTTAGTCAAAGTCCTAGACTGGAGGACTTTTCTATAATCTGTTTTAGATCGTTCAAAACTACTTCAGGAGAGCCGCCCAACGTACCGTCATCTAAATACCAAATGTTGAGTTCCGAGTTTAGCATGGTGATCATATTAGTGATTGTTGTGGAGGTCCGCATGAATCGCCTTGTTGACACCCTTTTTGTGGCAAAATTGTATAATCTTCGAAGACCGATTTCGTGGGTGTGAAATAGCATTGTTTTAGAAAAGGATGAGTCTCACGACATTGTTCATATGCTGATAGAAGCATGAGATATCTATCTAATACATTGAATGCGTTCGAGTAGTCCAATTTTAAAAAACCTTCAGCGTTTCGTGGTCTGCGTTTACATACGTTCGAGCAGCATGAGCCCCTGTCTCTGCTCCACCTTTTGTTGCAAAGCTAAGTTATTTGGGTTTCAAAACTGAACCTGACACAAACAGTCTTTGCCACTAGCCTGCGAAAAGCACTTCCATCAACGATTGGTCGAATGGAAAAATCCTTTTTGTTGAGGGCACATAGTGAGTGAACAGCCATACAAATTAGGAGTGATAAAATCTAGTGCTTTTCTATTCAATAATATATCACAGAAAGTGCTCAAATTCTTATATATGGCAAGTTTCCATAGTCACCTAATTCCAATCCCAACATGTCTTTTAAAAGTTGTAGCCTCAGTCAAGCCAAGCTACCGGAGCTGTCGTTTTGAAACCTAGAAAATACCACATTCACTTCCGATTCTGTGATCATATCAATTGTTCGCATCCGATCGTCCTCGTACTCCAAATGAAGTTCAGGTGCCGGATGCTTTTCAAGTAGCTTCACTTATATTACCCGATTTATTGGTGCCACCGATTCTTCTGAAGCTAAAATACATATCGCACCTTCAATGTCACCATCGTTCAACTTTGACAGCCACTCCACCTTTTTTATTCTTAATTCTTCGGCATCTACCTTCGACTTTTTATTATTTTTATGTTTCAACTTTGATGGTATAATCTTTTTGAAGAATTTATGAAAAGGTAAATTATTGATAACCCCCCCCCCCCCCCCCACCCACTTTAAATTTCGTTTGACACAGAAGGCAAGGCAAAGCTTTGGTGTTGCCTTGTCTCTTCGATCTGGAGCTTTGAACGCTATAAATGGGAAGGACAATAGTTTTTACCAACATTCGAAAGAGTTTTTTACCAACATTCGAAAAAGTTGAGGACTCATGTAACATTTTCTAAACTCTCTTTATACTCTTGAGAAGAGCAAAGGCGACCTGCTTTTGGAATCATTTTTAAAACCCTAACGTTGGATTTTAACATTCTCATATAATTCAGCAAATGCTCATTCTGTTGGTTTTGTGCTACTAGTATTGTTGCATCTGTTTCCGTCGCACGTAGGCCCATCTGTGGAGGAAGGTTGGGATGTGCACTATTGCAATGGATTTTGAAACCCTTTGTGCCTTTGTACGTTTTTGTTTTATCCGCTGGGCAAAAATGGCATAGAATTGGCACGCCAGGCACGCAACTGACCTTGAAAGGTATCTTCGGGTGTTAGTTCCATCTTAATGATTTACGGGAAAGCAGAGAACAGAACAGATTTACATCCGAAGCCTTGGCGTTTCTACCTAAACCATTTTCTCTCTCTTTTACCAGCAAATTTAATTTAGGAATGAAATTATATTGAGTTCAAAATAATAAAAAAAAATTTTTTTTTCCTGCTGCCAACACTAGTCAAAAATCCGTCTGTCAGCACAGGTTTTTCGAAAATCACCTATCATCGAATTTAGCGCGCCAAGTGTAACTTTTGTTTACAAAGTTTACAAATACAAACAAAATTCGTGTTTTGATTCTCTCAAAACTTATCGTTTAGCGACTCCCCATTCAAAATTCAGAATTTCGTTGCTTATCACTAAAGACTAGCTGAATCACTTCCAAAGCATCAATCAAAGCTTCGAGTTTAGCTCAAAACTTAGTTGATGTACACACACTCAAAACATGCACACCGAGTCGCTCTACGGTACAGTTAGAAATTTACACAACAAAATATGTTCTTTAAATCCACTTGCAAACTTAGCTACAAGTAAAGTAACATGCGTCGAGGTATAACAAACCAATTTATATTCGATTGTGATGTGACTCGAAATCCTTGTGCGTGCCAAATCCAAATGAAATGTTCAACGTCGGGGTCACCAATTATATGGGAACTGACCAAAACTCATGTTCAGTTTGATACCATATATTTGAATGTTGAATGTTCTACAAAATGCATTGCTTATATAGTGAATTCAAAGGTAACTTGATACAATGTAATTTAATTTGATTTCAATGAATATTTGATTTATGTGTGTACCACAGAGTCCTTCCGTCAGCCGTACATACACTAATCCGTTTTGATTTCAAGATTTTCACTACCCATCCATGTTTATTTTGAAATAATTCAATAATTCACATTGAATCGTAGTTTAGAGCTTCAATTTTTCCCGTGCTAATTCTTAACAACACATGCACTGTTAAAAACTGTTTGTAAGCGTGTGTAAGATTCGATCCTTGATCCGATTACTTTTCGTTTTAAAAGCCTAAATGTTGAATCTGTAAATGTTCTTACATTGCGTGTCATAAGTGTTTCAGCGTTTAAGTGACAACCCCCAACGCAAGTAAAAAAAATCACAAAAATGTATCCACTTATTCAACGCACACGAACAAATGCTTAATCTTTTCCAACAAAGTAACTATAAAACTCGTTTTTTGCTGTCTTATTTCATCCCTTCATCATCATGTTTGGTTTTTATAGCGTCATAATGTTTATCGTTTATTTATCGTTTGTAATTTTTTTACTTAACTCAGTTTTTCCGTCTCTTTTTCCACATCCAATGTCTTACACGTACTTTGTTTGTTGTTTTTCTCGCTGAAGTGATATTGGTTTTATTGATTGCCAAACTTGTTTTTTCTTCAAATGCTTCAACATAAATCACATAAAAATATTTTCGTTCTTTATTATTTGCCAGCACCGATGTCTCTATGGACATCTTCCGTTCAGTTATTTTTTGATGTTTGTGTAACAATGTCCTTTGATTTATAGTCATTAACAGTAGTGGGAAAATAATCCAAACACAAAATAATGGAAACAGCAAAAAATATACTAAAATTTCCGTTTCCATCATCAAGAATCATCACTTTTCTTCTTAAAATCCAAGACACAAAATGGTTAAGCAGAATAAGATATGAATTTTCTTCCAGTAAGAACGAATGAAAATTGAGGATTCCGATATGTCAAGCCATCTAATCTCATATATGTGTAACTGTAAGCTGGCAGTGAGAAAGGCATTCCAAACTAATCATCATCTTCACCACACCTTATTAATTCAGTATTTTTCGGACAAAACAAGGTCTTTATGCCGCAGCGCTAGTATTGATGGATAACTCTCAACCGTGATCTTTTATCACCCGCCAAGAAGATGTCGCCCAGTAAAAGTCCTTTAACTTCTGAGTCTGATTTAATTGAATCTATAAACCTTCTACTTGGTCTACCCCTAGGCTGTAAGTACACCCAGAACATGTGCATTGTTTTCGAACATCCTTTGAACATTCGCACAAACGAATAAACTCTTGCTTCTATTCACAAAACCCTTAAATTCCCCCTAATATCTTCGCTCCTTATGTAATTATCACATTGCCCTTGCAATTGACCTCCGCTATTCTCCTAAAAGTCCTCATGTCGCAAACTCCCAAAAATGAACCAGATAAGCACAGTCGAGTGTAGATCAAAATTATAGTTGACGAAATAATAAATTTCAGGCCGAAACGATGTGGAAAGGATGTACGATAGATGTAAAAGAGGCATGCAAGTGCTGTACATGTGACGTCTTACTGATGTGTAGATTACTTAGTAATTTCACGTCATTAAAATATCTCAGATAACTCACTCGTACATCACAAGTATACATCACTAGTACGTCATACATACATCAATGTTATAGCATGTGCTGGTGTAATATTGCATTTTTGATGTTTTAGAGATGAACAAATGATGTGTCAGTGTTGTAAATGTGACGTTTTAAAGTTGTGTACTTACACATCATTTCTACATCAATACCCATCACAAATACATCAGTCATACATCACATACACAACTTACTTGTGCTGATATATTGTTGTAATAGTGATGTTTTGTTGATGTGTAAGTTGTGAACATGATGTACTTGTGTCATCATTCTTACATCAGTTTCACATCATTCATACATCGTTCATACATCATGAACCAAGATACAAGTTTTAATCATAACCTGGAAGCTATTGATCCGGGGATGATGTACATGGGAACAAGAAAACATCTAGTTCATTTGACTCAACGCATTAAATATCGTTCTTTCTTTACTCCATATCGTGGTTACGTCAAGGGAAAAATGATTGGTTTAACTACCACGACGAAGATGCTGCTCGGGCTCGAGAGTTAACGGCGGCCCGAGAAGGCGGTACAGAACCAACCTTTATCAGTTGATTCCGTTAACACCCTTCACAAGATGGCAGTGCTAGCTCATCTTTAAGTTGTATTGAGCAACACAAAAATTTTTGAAAGCATTTAGACATAGACTTGTTCCAGCTGCTCACTTTTCAAACTGCAACTTATCTGTTTCTGAGATTCAGTCAGCAAGTTCTTCTTCATCCCAAAATCCCCGCATGCCATATTCAGACAGTCAGTGAGACTTTGCATATCGCTAGCGTTATTGGCCATTGGGATTAAGAGTCATCCACATGAGCCAGAATCTTCGCGGTCACCTTCTTCACTGTAGTCCTCAACCTTACTCATTCCATGTTGTAATTTTAGTTTTCTCGTAATTTCTTGGTTACAAATAATAAAATTCCTAGAAATGTAAAATTACAACATGCATGGAATGACCACCATGTGCTATAAAATCGATTTTGTAGGATTTTTACGAGCAAATTGAGTGGTGGATAGGCAAAACATAGAAGGAAAGGACGTTGGCACGTTGGGATTCTGTATCGTCTTCAAGTGAACATTTTACTTAAAACTATCTGGGCCAGAACGTTGTCCTTTCGCATTTTTCGTTAATCTCTAACGATAAGTCTGTACCGTCTGTATGCAATTATTTGAAATTATTGGGAATTTGAAAAAAGGGCAAAGTTGGAGAATTTTGAAATATTTGTCAATTATACCACGGGCCCTAATGTTGAGGGAAACATTTTTGTCAATGTCAGCATGTGTCTCATTTGAGTAAAACGCCATGCATTTGGAAAACTGCTTTTTTTTCGGGTGATACTTCTTGTGGACTTTCGTAATTGACGGTGCTGGGACCAATCGCAGGGGTCGGATTCGGATTTTTATTTTCATTACCTAAAACAATTGTCCTCAATTTGTCCTTAGCGTCCGAACTTCTAAAAAAATTTGTCCTAGCCCCAGGCACCCGTTACGGGTGTGTACTAAAACCCCAAAAAGCTCAAAACCGTTATTTCCCATAGTAAATTTTACATTTAAAATCTAATGCTACTAAAAATTTAGCATCAATTTGTCCTCAAATCCTGACTACTTGTTTTTAGTGCAGTGACACTTTTTTAGAACAAACTCGTGTTACTACTAAAATTTTGTATGCAAATTTTTAATTTACTGAAACTAAAAAATTTTCCTCAATTTGTCCTAACTGAAACTACTTTCAGATTTCGTATCTTACGTACATGCACTAGTGAACTGTTTCATTGTGTTATAACAAGCCCCATAAAAATAATCTTTTTGTGAACAATTATTTTAAAATTCTAATATAATAAAGAAATGTCCTCAATTTGTCCTAACCGATGGCACTTTTACTTTTGAGATACATAGATTTTAAATATCAAATTAATAATTTGTACTAAAACTCAAAAGCTCAAAAATGTGTAAACCACCAAGCCCTCCGATTCTTTACAATTCAACTATACAAAAAAATTGTCCTCAATTTGTCCTTTCCAATAGTTCTTTCACTTTTAAGGTACATCGTCTGTAGATATCAAAATACTTTTAGTACTAAAAGATCAAAAAGCTCAAAAATGCTAAAAGCACCAAACCCTCTACTTTTTCGCAATTCAACGATACAAAAAAATTGTTCTCATTTTCTCATTCTCAATTGTTTACGCATTTTTGAGCTTTTGAGTTTTAGTACAAAATATTAATTTGATATTTATAATCGATGTATCTCAAAAGTAAAAGTACCATCGCTTAAATTGAGGACAATTTTTTAGTTTCAGTAAATTAAAAATTTGCATCCAAAATTTTAGTAGTAACACGAGTTTGTTCTAAAAAAGTGTCACTGCACTAAAAACAAGTAGTCAGGATTTGAGGACAAATTTTTAGTAACATCAGATTTCAAATGTAAAATTTATTATGGAAAATAATGGTTTTGAGCTTTTTGGGATTTTAGTACACACCTGTGGCGGGTGCCTGGGGCTAGGAAAAATTTTTTTAGAAGTTCGGACGCAAAGGACAAATTGAGGACAATTGTTTTAGGTAATGAAAATAAAAATCCGAGTCCGACCCCTACAGTTGGCAAACAATTTCAACCGAGACAATAAACGTACTACATACGTTCATTGTCTCAATCGAAACTCTTTTGCTAAAGTTCCTGTTATGAGATCTTCTTGAGTGCTTAGCCCACGTTAATCTCACTTTGGATCAAACCTAAACTTTTTATTTTTTCATCATCCATTTTTTTGTCAATTAAATTATTTCGTTCAGTTTCCTGTAAACATGAAAAAATAACTTACATGTCAGACTAACTTGTCATCAGGTTGGATTTGAAAGAAGCAAAAAATTAATAGGGGGATTTTTTTTCTCCATATCGGTCGAGAGAATCTTTAAGTTACGTATTATAAATAACGAACCATAAACTTCGGAAAAAGTTCTATAAAATTGAATTTGTTTTAAACAGTTTATCGATGTGGGCGGACATCGAAATTTCATTAATTTGATGATGAAATTCAGTCTTTGATATGTAAGGACATTTATTTGAAAAAAGACGACGACGACAGAGGAATTACATGCGAAATAAATTCGTTAAATGACTTTGACGAAGGATCAAATATTTCAAATTGTCAATTCTGTGTAACCAGTTTTCTAGATTCATTGCGGTGTTTTCATAAACATCATCCGCGCCATGGTCAAAACTCTCGGATGAAGAAACAAATGACAAATCTTAATGCAAATTCAATTTGCACTCACAAAAAGTCATTTGAAAACCTCGGAAAAATGTGAGGAAATCAAGGTAAATTCAGGGAAATGCATTCTTTAAAATTTCAACTTTTGGAAATTTTTTTTAAATAACGGGGAAATTCTTCAGGATTTTATAATTTATTGCACATTTCAAAAATCGTAAAATTTTGGGGAAATTCCATGGTGAAAAGAAACATCCTTCTAGAGGATTTCTCTTCGGGTAATCATTGCAAACAAAATTTTTGAATATTTGCTGCTCGAAATTGAACAAATTAACCATTGACATGGATATACTAAAGTAGCGATAGAGTGAAGTCAAAAAAGTTGATTCTCTAAGTGCAGTGAGGTGCGTTTGGTGCAGTGAGTTGCAGCTAGGTGCAGTGAGTTGCAGCTAGGTGCAGTGAGTTGCAGCTAGGTGCAGTGAGTTGCAGCTAGGTGCAGTGAGTTGCAGCTAGGTGCAGTGAGTTGTAGCTAGGTGCAGTGAGTTGCAGCTAGGTGCAGTGAGTTGCAGTGAGTTGCAGCTAGGTGCAGTGAGTTGCAGCTAGGTGCAGTGAGTTGCAGCTAGGTGCAGTGAGTTACAGCTAGGTGCAGTGAGTTACA
The DNA here is from genome assembly GCA_029228625.1 of Pseudolycoriella hygida. Taxonomy (NCBI): domain Eukaryota; kingdom Metazoa; phylum Arthropoda; class Insecta; order Diptera; family Sciaridae; genus Pseudolycoriella; species Pseudolycoriella hygida. The sequence goes on from CM055403.1 coordinate 163,693,553, forward strand.
GCTAGGTGCAGTGAGTTGCAGCTAGGTGCAGTGAGTTGCAGTGAGTTGCAGCTAGGTGCAGTGAGTTGCAGCTAGGTGCAGTGAGTTGCAGCTAGGTGCAGTGAGTTACAGCTAGGTGCAGTGAGTTACAGCTAGGTGCAGTGAGTTGCAGCTAGGTGCAGTGAGTTGCAGTGAGTTGCAGCTAGGTGCAGTGAGTTGCAGCTAGGTGCAGTGAGTTGCAGCTAGGTGCAGTGAGTTACAGCTAGGTGCAGTGAGTTACAGCTAGGTGCAGTGAGTTGCAGCTAGGTGCAGTGAGTTACAGCTAGGTGCAGTCAGGTGCAGCTGTGTACTCTAAGGTGGAGTGGACAGACGGACGGAGTGACGGAGGAAGGGTGAAATCACAAACCATTGACATAGAGTAAAGTAGCAATAGAGTGAAGTCAAAGAAGTTGATTCCCTTTTTTTTTTTTTTTTTTTTTTTCTCAAGGGTGAGGAAACCTTCAAAAGGCACCTGGTCCTCCTGGACCCAGGTAGTGTTGGATTTTTACCAACTAAAACCTCCTTCCTTGATCGCCACGCTCTCGTCTCCCCGGAACCGCCTCACAGCATTACTTCGGGGAGGGGCTGTGCTTTCTCACCTACTTTCTCAGATCAACTGCCAGTCTTCGTTGATCGTCTCTCCATGCACTTTGTAGCTTCACCATTATCTTCGCAATTGCGTTGTCCGCTACTTTCCACACTTCTTCGTCGCGACACATTTCCGATATTATGTTGTCGGCGTTTCCGTCTGGCCTGCTCGCGGCTCTCAGCTCACATCGCTCCTGTTCAAAACGGGGACAGACAAACACAACGTGCTCTGCACTTTCTTCCTCTTGAACGCATGTCACGCAAAAGGTGATTCCGCGTGTCCAAACCTATGCAGGTACTTCCTGTAGCACCCATGACCCGACAGGAACTGCGTCAGGTGGAAGCTAACCTCTCCGTGTTCCCTATTTACCCATGTGGTTACGTCCGGGATAAGCCTATGAGTCCATCTTCCATATTCCGCGGAGTCCCACTCTCGCTGCCATTGACTCAGGACCAAAAAGGATAACAAAGGGCAAAAACACCTGGCCACTACAATTTCCGATCAAGCTATTGTGCATATTATGAACTGTCAATCTGCGTTGGAAATGTGGAAAAAGTTGCACGCCGTCTACGAGCAAAAGTCTGAAACATGCATGCATCTTGTCCAGCAAGAATTTTTTTTGTATCAAATTGATGAAAAAGACGATATTGCTACACACATTTCTAAGCTTGAAGACTTAGCACAGCAACTGAAGGATTTGGAGGCACCTATTGAGTCGTCAATGCTAGTTACGAAAATTCTTATGACGCTACCTCCGACCTGTAGTCATTTTCATTCCGCTTGGGAGTCAACTGCAAGTGAAAATAGAACTTTGAGCAATTTGACATCAAGACTCATAGTTGAAGAGGCGAGAATGAAAGCAGCAGAACATGCACCACTGAACTCGACTGCATTCACAGCTAAATCATTTATGCAGATGCAGCGACATCAACAAAATCGTAATGTTCCTGGAAAATGCTTCAAATGCAACAAGCATGGGCACTGGCGTAAAGATTGCCCACAAAGAAGAAGTAACAACGATTCAAATCAAAGTCTTACCCAAAATGGCTCGAAGAACAACACCGAAACTGGCCCATATCATCGTAACGATTCGGGTGATGCGTTGGTGTCGGAGGCTTTCATAGGAGAAATGGCTTTTTATGCTGCGTCAACGGATAGTGAAAATTGGTACATGGACTCTGGGGCTAGTGATCATATGTCCAACAAGTTAAATTGGTTCAACCATTTCGTAAATTTCGACATCGCTATTCCAATAAGAATTGGTGACGGTAAGTTTATTTATGCCATTGGTAAAGGTGATATAAATGTTGATGCTTACGTTGGAGAAAAGTGGGTAAGAAAACGTCTACTTGACGTGTTATTTGTACCAAAAATTAAATTACAGTTGTTCTCATTAAGCACTGCTCTTGATAAACATCTTAGTTTTTTGCCAATCGAGACAGCCGTCGTTTCAGTAAAGGTGAAAATACTGTTGCGTTGGGAGTACGGAAAGGGAAACTGTTCGAAATGCAATTCAAAGTGATTAGCCCTCAGATAGAACAAATTCGTCAAATCAATGTAGCTAGTTTAGATGGTGTTGGAGTTTTGAAATTATGGCATGAAAGAATGGGACATCAAGGTATCAATCGGGTCAAACAAATGCTACGTCAAATGAATGTGGAGTATAAGAATCAGGAAGAATTCTTCTGTGAAGCCTGCATTTTCGGCAAACAACATCGTCTACCTTTTAAGAAAACTGGAATCTCAGCTGACCAGCCTGGAAGCTTGATTCACACTGATGTATGTGGGCCAATGCAAGAGCGGTCCATTGTGTTTCACGATATTTTATCCTTTTCAAGGACGACTACTCACATTATCGTACAGTTTTCTTCTTGAAAGCGAAAAATGAAGTCAAGAGAGCACTAGACATATATCTAAAAATTGTTAAAAAGGTCACAAATTTTGAGGTTCACGTCTTGAGGTCTGATAATGGAACGGAGTTTGTGAACATTGATGTTGGAACTCGAGGAACATGGCATACGCCACCAAAGAACTGTTCCATACACTCCTGAACAGAATGGTTCAGCAGAACGTGAAATGAGAACCATCGTAGAAGCAGCTAGGACTATGATGCATGCCAGAAACTTACCGTTGAATCTTTGGGCAGAAGCAGTGAACACAGCTGTCTATATTTTGAATAGAACGGGAACTAGCTCTGTTGAAGGGAAGTCGCCTTATCAGCTATGGTTTGGTAAAGATCCGGATATCAGTCATTTTAAAATTTTTGGATGCAGCGTTTACACACACATACCGAAAGTAAAACGCCAGAAATGGGATCGTAAGGCGGAAGAAGGAGTGTTTGTCGGCTATAGTGAGAATACAAAAGGATTTCGCGTCTGGCAGCCAAAAGAAAATAAAGTTATTGTAAGTCGAGACATATTCTTCAGGGAATGCGACGAGGTTGACATAGAAAGTTCAACTGTAGAAGCCATAAATCAGGTGCGCATTATAGAACCGGTACAAACGAATGAATCCCAACGTACTTTGGCTCACGAAGAACTCAACTCGACAGTTTCCTCAGAGCACTCGTCACGCTTTTCCTCTGCAAATTCGTCTATGAACGAAATAAATTCGTCGGATGAAGACGATTCTGATCACATTGTCAACAGGTTAAGGGACAGAAATCAAATGAGAACTCCAAATTACAATCCAACGTTTTCTTTTATTGACTCCTCATTATTTGCTGAGTCCAACGATAACATAGAGCCTACATCATATGCTGAAGCACTAAGTACACCCAATTCTGACAAGTGGAAAAAAGCGATCAAAGAAGAAATGGACTCCTTAATTCAAAATAATACTTGGTCTCTTGTAGATTTGCCAGAGAAACGTCAAGCCATTGGCAATCGATGGGTGTTTAAAATCAAAAGCAATCCGAATGGTGTCACTGAACGTTACAAGGCTAGATTGGTTGTCAAAGGTTTTACTCAAAAAATGGGAATCGATTATGAAGAGACATTCAGTCCGGTGGCTAAACCTGCTTCGATAAGAATGATTCTAAGTGTGGCTGCGAGCGAGGGACTAAAGTTGAAACAAATTGACGTTAAAACTGCATTTCTCTACGGGGAATTAGACGAAGAAATTTATATGACCCAACCAGTTGGTTTCAACGACCATTCGGGTAGGGTGTGTCGTCTCAATAAAAGCCTCTATGGACTGAAACAGGCATCTCGCTGTTGGAACAAAAAATTCACCTTTTTTCTGCAGTCTTTTGGGCTTGTTGCTAGTAAAGCAGACAGTTGTGTGTTCATTGGCAACAAAAATGGAAAAGTGCTCATTCTTGCTATTTACATTGATGATGGACTACTAGCAGTTTCAGACGAGTTATGCGAAAAAGAATTCATTAGTAAATTGTGTGAAGAATTTCAAATAACGGTTCAAGATCTAAACTATTTCCTTGGTCTCGAAATTGTTTTAGCAAATGATGGATTGATAACTCTACATCAGGAAAGCTACGCCCGGAAAATATTGGAAAGATTTCGAATGGAGGAATGTAACCCATTGAGCGTGCCAATCGATCATCAAAGTATTATAACCTCGATAAATCATCCACAAGAATTTGACTCAGCGGATGACGTGCCATATCGTGAAGCTGTGGGTAGCTTAATGTATCTAGCTACAAACAGCAGACCGGACATCTCGTTTGCCGTCAGCTACGTGAGTCAACATATGGCCAGTCCGACGAAAGCACATTGGAATGTCGTCAAAAGGATTTTGAAGTACATTAAAGGAACCATCAAATTCGGTATAAGATTTTCTCCCAGTTCTGATAAAAAAATTATATGTTTACAGTCATGCTGACTTTGCTGGAGACGAGAGTACAAGACGCTCTCACACAGGTTTTGTGTTTATGCTTGGTTCAGCCCCAATCAGTTGGTGTTCTCAAAAGCAAAGAACAGTTGCGCTTTCTACAACTGAATCTGAATACATAGCTGCATGTGAATCTGTTAAGGAACTTGTTTGGCTTAAACGTCTTTTTGATGAAGTGTATTTTGGAAAAGATGAAATGCCCTTACTCTTTAATGACAATCAGAGTGCGATTAAGCTAATCAAAAACCCCGAGTTTCATAAGAGAACAAAGCATATTGACGTAAAATATCATTTTATTCGTGATAAGTTCGCTAACAATTTTTTTCATTTGCAGTACATTCCGACTAATGACCAAGTGGATGACATCCTCACTAAACCATTGGCTAAGGATAAATTTACTCGATTTCGGTCATTAATGGGCGTAGTTCAGCTTTAATTCAGTGCAATTTTAATTGTTTAAAAAAAAAAAAAGGAAAACTGAGGAGGTGTTTTCATTACGACAGGTCGACTGGGTGGAAATACTTCAGCGCGGTTTTTTTATATATTTTTTGTTTAATCGAAAATTTTTTGTGTATAAAGTTTTAGATTAAAAGAGGGAGTATTGAAACAAACGCACATTCCACATTCAATAGGTTATGGGCCCAGCACGCTTCCACATAATGTCCCATGATTCAAGTTCAAATCGGGTCAGTGGTCTGGGCTCTGGGACCAACGGAATGGATGAAATTGAGTTTCTTGGCCACATATGTTAGAAGATGGTTTTTCGTCTTCAGGGTTTTAGGGAAAAATGGTCCAATACTGGGATATTACGACTTCTAGAATTGGGAGGGATGACTCATATCTCTAGAATTATGAGAGTTAGAAAGTTGCTTCCGAAAGAAAAGGTGTAGAGAATAACATTTTGGAGAACACGTGTTTCAGGGTTTTAAGCGAAAATGAAACCATCTCGGAATTGCCGTACTTAGGGAGGGTTTTGACATTACCTTGGGTAATTTCTGTGGGTCGTTGGAATTCTGATAGTTTTGAAAACTTTGCAAAAATTTGCAATTCTTTGCACTTCTGCGGTTTGTGGAATAAATGGGAATAAATGGAGTAAATGATAATTTTTTCGAATTCGTCAAAACCTCAAATAGACTTGATTTTGATGGCAACGCACACAACAAACCATACTGATGTGTCACAAAGTGAAAAAACCCACTTTTGAAAACTTAAAAGAATTTTTGTTGAAAAATGGAATAAATGAAGTGCGTCACTCTCGTCCTAAGGTCGGCCCTAACCAAAAAAAATTGTTTTTTGCTATGTTGCAGAGCAAATGAGGGAAACGTTTTTGTTTATGGAATTATGTGTCCGAGGCATTTCTTTATGGCCTTAGGTAGGTCATAAGGTCTGCCTTAGACAAAAAAATAGTTTTTCAGTATGTTGTAGAGAAAATGGAGGGAAATATTTTTGTCTATGCGAGTATTTGTAAGAGACCTCCACTGAGGACCCTAGGTCGATACTAAGGTCGGTCCTAGATGGTTTTCGCTATGTTGTAGAAAAAATTGAGATGAACATTTTTGTCTGTTTGGGGGTCAATTTTGTACTTTCGGAAGGCCTTTCTTACACCGTTTCTTCAGACGGACATCTATTCTGATACGTACGGGTCCCTTCATCATGGGCGCGCGGTAGCATTGCGCCCGTGACGCAAGTCCCCATACGATTAAAAAAATCAGAAATTTTTTTTTCGTAGACTGCGGAACCATATATACAGCTAAATTTTGACTTTTTTCCCTTGCGTCGTACCCCCCTGAGACCTAGTTTATCGGATTCTACGTAAAATTTTGATTGAAATCGACCTTTCACTCATTAAAATCGGTCCAGTAGATCCGAAGATATGACCTTTAGAAAATCGTCATTTTCCATACAAAATGTGCTGCTTCATAGAAGCCAAAGAAAATGTATACATCCTACGTTAGTTAGTTAGTTAGTGGGTAGTTAGTTAGTTAGTTAGTTAGTTAGTTAGTTGTGGCATTTCCATTTGTATGAAAAACGACTTTTTTGGCGATTTCTCGAAAACTGGCGGTCAGATCTTCTCTTCGGATGGGCATTCCACGCCATCTAAGATTTTAAAAAAGTGGGGTCACCGGCTTCGTTTGGGCGCTAGGGCTCCTGGAAGCTCCCATACAAATCCCATATAAAATAATGTGTATGTGTGTGAGTGTCACAGTTGGGTGAGGTGTATATGTGTGAGTGTCACAGTTGGGTGAGTGAGGTATTCAACTTCCATCAGGTTTTTTGATATTTTTCGGTTATTCTCGACATGAGTGAGGTCATGCAATGGAGCTTCCTAGGTTTAAGGGATTTTCAAAGATTTTTGTGGATTTCTCTAGCACTTTTCAACTTCCATCAGGTTTTTTGATATTTTTCGGTTATTCTCGACATGAGTGAGGTAATGCAATGGAGCTTCCTAGGTTTAAGGGATTCTTAAGGATTTTTGTGGATTTCTCTAGCACTT
>CM055403.1:163701002-163726929 GCA_029228625.1 Pseudolycoriella hygida
TTTTTTTTTTTCTCAAGGGTGAGGAAACCGTCAAAAGGCACCTGGTCCTCCTGGACCCAGGTAGTGTTGGATTTTTACCAACTAAAACCTCCTTCCTTGATCGCCACGCTCTCGTCTCCCCGGAACCGCCTCACAGCATTACTTCGGGGAGGGGCTGTGCTTTCGCACCTACTTTCGCAGATCAACTGCCAGTCTTCGTTGATCGTCTCTCCATGCACTTTGTAGCTTCACCATTATCTTCGCAATTGCGTTGTCCGCTACTTTCCACACTTCTTCGTCGCGACACATTTCCGATATTATGTTGTCGGCGTTTACGTCTGGCCTGCTCGCGGCTATCAGCTCACATCGCTCCTGTTCAAACCGGGGACAGACAAACACAACGTGCTCTGCAGTTTCTTCCTCTTCAACGCATGTCACGCAGAAAGGTGATTCCGCGTGTCCAAACCTATGCAGGTACTTCCTGTAGCACCCATGACCCGACAGGAACTGCGTCAGGTGGAAGCTAACCTCTCCGTGTTCCCTATGTACCCATGTGGTTACGTCCGGGATAAGCCTATGAGTCCATCTTCCATTTTCCGCGGAGTCCCACTCTCGCTGCCATTGACTCAGTGATTCGACTCTTACTTGTGCCCTCACTGTTTTGGTGTTTTGGCCCCCCCTTTCCTTCAGTCGGTGGCATTCACTGTCTTCCATCAGCATTATGCATATAGGCATCGTTCCGGCTATCACACATACCGCTTCCGAGGAAATCGTTCTGTATGCGCTTGCTACCCTTATGCTTGACACCCTCTGGGTTTTTATCAACCTCCTACGGTTCCTCTTTGTGTCTAACGCCCTTATCCACGCTGGTGCCCCGTAGCGCAGTATCGATAGGGTAACACTTGCTAGGAGCCTCCTTTTACTGCTGCGCGGTCCAAACCCATTCGGCATTATCATGGCCAGTGCTGCATGGGCTTTCATTGCCTTTTCGCACGTATAATCTACGTGGGCATTAAAGTTTCCACGATCGTCTAACATGACTCCAAGGTGTTTTAGCTGGCGAGTGGATGTGATCTCGTTCCCCTCGATGTTCATTACAATCCGCTCAGTTTTCCGACAATTGCTCACGAGCATGATCTCGGTTTTCTGATGGGCCAGCTTCAGTTTAGCCATTGTCATCCAACTTTCTACAGTTTCCAACGCCTCTTTCGTGACGACTGCCACCTCCAACTTTGACGTTCCGATAACTATGAAAATTAGGTCGTCGGCAAAAGCAATCGTCGTAACCCATCTTGGCAGCTGCAGCCGCAGCGCTGCGTCGTACATCGTATTCCACAGCGTTGGTCCTAATATGGATCCTTGTGGAACACCAGCTGTGATGTCTACCATCTTTTCCCTTCCCTGGTATCGTACATTAGCACCCGTCGTTCGAAATAGCTTTTCATTACCCTGCAGAGGAAATCGGGGACTCTCATAGCATGCATTGCCTTAGCTATCTCCGTCCAGCTTGCGTTATTAAAGGCATTTTCAACGTCTATCTTCGTTATAACGCAGAAGCGGTTCCCTGTTCTTTTTTTCTTTCGCGCCTTGTCGGCAATCTCCATAACTCTTTCTATTGCTTCGATCGTCGATCTTCCTTTTCGAAATCCGAATTGGTCGTCTGACAGTCCGTGCTCACCCTCTGTGTTTTTGTGTAATCTGTTCCGGATCATGGCCTCCAGCAGTTTTCCCATACCATCCAGCAAACATATAGGTCTATATGATGGTTCACCTTGTGGTTTCCTTGGTTTTGGTAGTAGGACCAGTTTCTGTTTCTTCCATATATCAGGAAAATTTCCGTCGTCGAGGCACTTCTGCAATGTCAATCTGAGCATGTCCGGCTTTATGCATGCCGCCGTCTTCAAAGCTACATTGGGGATCCCATCTGGTCCTGGCGCCTTGTTATTTTTCAGCTTTTTGACAGCCGTCTGAATCTCTTCTATAGTGATCACCCGGTCCTGTCTGTCTTCAATTTCATCGTCGTAAGGAGTTTGCGGCCATGCGACCTGTTCATGTTGCGGGAATAGCCCTCTCACTATGGCTCCTAGCTTCTCAGGACAACTTTCTTTTGGCACTGATGAACCTCTAATTTTTGTCATCGCTATCCTGTACACGTTTCCCCATGGATTTGCGTCAGCTTCCTGGCACAGCTTCTTAAAGCAGTTTCTCTTGCTAGCTCGGATTACCCGCTTTAATGTTAGTTTTGCCGTACGATGTTCGTCTCGCCTCGCGGCTCTGGCACTCTCACTTTTGGCCCGCTGCATCCTCCTTCTTGTCATGAAGCAGTCTGCGCGCAAGAGCCTAATTTCGTCGTTCCACCAAAATGCCGATTTTCGTTTATTCTTCGGTTCTATCCTTCTTGGCATCGCTACGTCGCATGCATGCACCAATACTTTCGTCAATTCTTCTGCCGATTTCTCAACGCCTTCGTCTTCTGATTGGAGGTATTCCTTGAAAGCTTCTTGATCGAAATTTCTCGTCTTCCATCTCCGCTCTCTTACTTGATTCATCTGCCTTGCCGCCACCGTACTCTTTTTCAAAGTGTACCTCAATGCCTGGTGGTCGCTGTATGTGTAGCTTTCATCCACTCGCCAATTCAGACTGGGTACTAGTGTTGGACTACAGAATGTCACGTCAATAATCGACTCTCGTCCATTCTTGCGGAAAGTAGTTGTGTTTCCCACGTTTACCAGAACCACATTCAGTCTAGCTAGCGCTTCTTGTAGAATGAAGCCTCTTTCGTTTGTAAATCTACTGCCCCACTCAACTGCCCATGAGTTAAAGTCGCCTCCAATGTTGACTGGGCTTAATCCCGTTAGCTCTCCTGTGAGTAAGTCTAACATTCGTTCAAACTGTTCAATCGTCCATCTTGGTGGTGCATAACAGCTGACAATATACACTCCGTCAATTTTCGCAATCACGAATCCTTCGTGGGTGCCTGATACAACTTCTTGTATGGGATACTTTCCCGTCGTCAATATTGCGGCCATCCCGGCTCTGTCAACAGCCCAGTTACCGTTGTTTTTATTAATTCGGTACGGTTCTGCAATAATTGCTACGTCACATTTTTGCTCCGCTGTGGCTTGCCAAAGAAGTTGTTGTGCCATGTCACAATGATTAAGGTTTATTTGGATCACTTCCATTCTTGTCCCGTCTTTGATTTAAGCGCCTGTTTATAGACTGGGCATCTCGCTCCACCCGTCACGTGGTCATTTTCTGACGTGCACAGCAGGCATTTTGGTGGTTTCGTGCAATCTCTTGCTAGGTGGTTTTCTTCCCCACATCTCCTGCACAACTTGGATCTATCTTCGTTCTTGCAGTTCCTTGCTTGGTGTCCAAAGTCCATGCACTTAAAACACCTTTCCAACTGCTGGGCTTCCCTCAACGGGCATACGGACCAGCCCACCTTTATCTTGCCGATTTTCAGAATCTTAATCGCTGCGTCCACTGAAAGTTTTATTTCCGCCGTTTGGAGTTCGTCTCTCGTTTTTCTCATACGTATCGTCATGGAATCTATCTCGTCATTTATATTACCTTGCTCTTTCAGGGCTTTTCGAAGGTCTTCGCTTGTCGTGATTTCGTCCATATACCTACATTCAATCGTGGTCATGTGGGACAACGCTCTCACTTTTGCTGCTTCGCCCAGTGACTTCTTGACTAGTTCTTTATAATCTGCACTTTTAATTTCTGGGCCCTTCTTGAGTTCAAACAGCATTTCGCCTTTTTGCGTTCGTCTTATTCTCGAGACATTTTCACCCAGGTCCTTGAGGTCTGGGTCTTCTTTAATTTTTTTGAGGATATCGGCGTACGTCATTCCTGTTTCTGCCGCCACTATTAGAGCATCAGCTTTAGGTCTCAGACTTCTAAGCTTTTGCTTCTCGCTCTTCCCTTTCTTCTTTTTTCTCACCTCTCTCCACTCGCTTATACTGGGCTTCGGTGTTTGTGCATCCAGTCTGTTTGTGGTCCTTTCATTGTTTCTCCTGTCCCTTTTACTCCTTTTTGCCGCGCTTCTTGGAGTGGGCGTAATATCCGGTGTTTGTCTTCTTTTTGTCGAGAGCGGGGTGGCTAGCACCTCGATACCTTCGCCAACTTCAGTAACTTCGCCGACTTCAATGCCTGCTCTCGCCTTCTTGTAATTTGCTTCGAATCTCCGCATCCTCCACGGCTTATCTTCCTGTTCCACTTCGTTTAGGCAGGCTCGAATGCTGATCACCTTCGTCTTAATGTCTTTGTGCACGTTATTTTTATTTTGTATAAATTCGTGTAACTCTTTCACCATCTTTTTAACTAGCTCCAATTTTGTCTGCTTTGGTTCATCGTTGTCGTTGTTGTGGAGAACGTCTGTGTGGATAACCTCTATACTTCTCGCTTCCCTTCCCGGGGGCGACCTCGCCACTTTCGATCGTCTTGCGAACACGTCAAATAGCTGAACCTTCGATTGATCCATCCGCTGATCCTCCGATTTCCTCTGCTGATTTCCCTGTTGATTTTCTTGTTGATTTTCTTTTAACTCCTTCCCTTCCTTTCCTAATTCCATGCTGTTGGGTCCCCCCTCCAAGCCGCTATCTCCAACTCGATTGTGTAGTTACCTTCGTGATCTCATGGTTATCTATGCAAGCAGTGAGGCCATGCTAGGGTTGACACGGTCCTTCATGGGGCACCGCGTTCAGAGCCAGATCGGTATTAGTCAGGAATGTTCATCTGAGCCTACACCTCCTTTTCACAGGACGAGCTTTCGAACGTACTTGGAGGCCTGCCAAGGTTTTACCGGGACGGGGGCAACCATGATATTAGCCCACTAGCCGTTTCGTGAAGATGTCACCTTTCCTTATTAAGGTAGTGGAATACCACAGTTGTCAGCCCTTGTCTAAAATTTCATCCGCTGGTCGATATTCTTTGTCCGTGTTCAATGCTTTGCCAGTATGCCGTAATTAAGACCGCACTGGCGTTGGTCTTAATGTGCCCGTGGCACTGGTGAATGATGGTAGTCCATCTGACTAGGACTTTGCATGCTGCCGTTGTCTCTTACCGTCGAGATCCTTCGCCACCATGCTAAGCCGCCATCCCATCTTGATAGCGCCTAGCTGTCTTCAGCCCTCTCTAAACGTAGCGTCTAGGTACTACCCGAAGACAGCCCCTCTCATCCTTCAGCTAAGTGACCCACACTACTACACCAGGGTTGGTTACCTGATCGTTCGTGGGGTTGCTCACTATAACAGGTGTCACCACGGGTAGGATAGGATGTAGGAGTAGGTGGACAGAGGCTAATGTACATAAGGAGTACTATATTGCGCTTAACACACCATTTGACAGCCCAGAAGTTGATTCCCTAAGTGCATCTGGTTACAGTCAGGTGCAACTAGGTGCAGTGCACAGACGGACGGACGGACAGTAAGGGTGAAAACTTAAAGTAGTAACTAAATAAAAAAATTTTGAAAGGGAAATTACAAACTTGTGCTTTGTGCTTTTAAATTTACTTGTTATGCTGTTTTCAACATTATCGACATTATCTCTTTTTTCAGTGTATTTTTAGTATGGAAAACCTTGAAATCAGCTGAAACTTGATAACAAGTAAATTTATAAGCACACGACCGTACGATAAATTATTATTAAAATTAAATTTGAATGAAAAATTAGTACCACGACAGGGAGCCGAACGGGCTTGCGGCACTACCAATTGAACTATCGTTGAGCTACAATTCAGATCTAATTTCAAACCGTTGCATATATACTAACACATGTATATGTAGCCAAAGCTAGCGTATTTGCTCAACGAACTACGCGCGCTTTTTTTGCCACCCTACAAATACGTGTGTCTGTTCCTTTCTCATAACCGAGTTACCGACCAATCGCTCTACTGAGTATTATGGGGTCATCCTTAAATTACGTAACGCTTTTTCAGTGTTGCCACACATTTTAAATCTGCGATATCTCGAAATAGACGCATTCCAGAAGGGTCAAATGTGTGGGGGTGTCGGTCATACATTTGACCCTTCTGGAATGCGTCTATTACGAGATATCGCAGATTTAAATGTGTGGCAACACTGAAAAAGCGTTACGTAATTTAGGGATGACCCCTATGTTCAAGCTGCTCGAAAAGGTGATTTACGCACGGACACAAACAGCAATAGACAGGGAAAATCGTGATTGCTGTGAGCAAGTCCTCTCTCTCACTACTTTCATCGAAGAAAGTTGACCTATCTACGGCGTACGACTCGATCTGGAGAATAGGTTTCATGGTGAAATTTCTTAAAGTCGTACCGAGTATGAAACTGGGCAACATCGTAAAAGACATGATCGCAAACCGGTCGTTTCGTGTTTCCATCCAAAGCAAAAGCAGCCGTGTGAGAAGATTAAACACAAGGGAGCGTCTGCGGACCGCCATTTTTCAATGTATACATTAGCAAAAGAAAATTCGGATATGCAGACGACTCGGCGCTAGCCACCCAAGTTAAATGCTTTGAGGATGGACAACTGGGATGCTGAATGTGCTCCGAAAGGATGTCCTCTCGCTGGTTTATTCTACGGCCGAATACTGCGCACCAGTTTGGTACAAAAGTGCACACTCCGAAAAAATAGTCGTAGAATTGAACTCAGCAATGCGACTCATTGCTGGAACAGTGTCGTCAACACCAATCGATTTGCTACACGTACTAACCAACATCGCACCGCCTAAACTTCGACGGAAAGTATCGGCTCACAAAATGTGGAGAAAATGTTTCGATGATACCCGAGGATACGCGCTACCGATACGACTAGACCTAGAAAATCCACCACCTCGACGACTACGATCGCAATCCCCGATCTGGCTTGATCATGAAATCGTAATGCAACGTAAATGGGAATCGTACTGGTCCGATGCTCCTAATTTTTCGAACAAAAATCTTATTACACTGTAAAACGAAAAACTGGAAGGCTAAAGCTTTGGGAGGAAGCATTGGAAAACGCTGAACCGATTCCGTTTGGGACATAGCTGCTCCGCAAGCCAAATGTTTAGGTGGAATTTTACCGATTCACCCTACTGTGACTGTGACAATGGTACAACTGTTCAAACACTGAGCCACGTAAATGACGAATGCCCTCGTGTAAATTCGACGGGGACAAAAGCTCTACACTCGCTTACTTCAGAAGCAATATCCTGGCGTTCAGGGATACCGCTATCAACAGGTGAATGTGTTGATAGCATAGGACAATGAGCAATATCTCAACCGATCAAATAATTTGAATTATGTTTTCAGTTAGTAGTGACTGAAGTGAACGAAAACTCGAGAATTTTGAAAGCGAAATTATGAGAAATTATTATTGAAAACAAATCTGAATGAAAAATTAGTATCACGACCGTACATGTAGTAAAATTTGCAGACAAACAATGGATTCTTGTGCCATCTAGTGTCAAATTATTTAGTTTCAATTAAAATTCAAATGTTGAGCGGACTAAAGGGTTTATTACAATGGTTATAATAATCTAAGAAAAATTTTCATTTTTCACTTTCTTTACTAACGTCATGAATCACATTTCTGAACTTTTTTAAGAAAGGCAGTCGTCACATGCCGGACATCCGTTGGTGTAGGATTTTCGCACAAAACTTGAGAGCAAATCTAATGTTCACATTGGACTTCTTCTTCAGGGCAAGAATCGCATCCCTTGCAGCCGTTCTCTTGGACTGTCGGTGTTGGATTTTCGCACCACACCTGAGGGCACATCAAGGGCTCGCATTGAACTCCTTCTTCAGGGCACGAATCGCATCCCTTGCAACCGTTCTCTTGGACTGTCGGTGTTGGATTTTCGCACCAAGCCTGAGGGCACATCAAGGGCTCGCATTGAACTCCTTCTTCAGGGCACGAATCGCATCCCTTGCAGCCGTTCTCTTGGACTGTCGGTGTTGGATTTTCGCACCATACCTGAGGGCACATCAAGGGCTCACATTGTACTCCTTCTTCAGGGCACGAATCGCATCCCTTGCATCCGTTCTCTTGGACTGTCGGTGTTGGATTTTCGCACCATACCTGAGAGCACATCAAGTGCTCGCATTGAACTCCTTCTTCAGGGCACGAATCGCATCCCTTGCAGCCGTTCTCTTGGACTGTCGGTGTTGGATTTTCGCACCACACCTGAGGGCACATCAAGGGCTCGCATTGAACTCCTTCTTCAGGGCACGAATCGCATCCCTTGCAGCCGTTCTCTTGGACTGTCGGTGTTGGATTTTCACACCATACCTGAGGGCACATCAAGGGCTCACATTGGACTCCTTCTTCAGGGCAAGAATCGCATCCCTTACAGCCATTCTCTTGGACTGTCGGTGTTGGATTTTCACACCATACCTGAGGGCACATCAAGGGCTCGCATTGAACTCCTTCTTCAGGGCACGAATCGCATCCCTTGCAGCCGTTCTCTTGGACTGTCGGTGTTGGATTTTCGCACCAAACCTTGGGGCATATTAAAGGATAACATTTTGGCCGCTTCGTTCGTCCAATGGAAGTAGATGAAACAGAAACCATGAAGCTCTGAAATACGACAGCAATACGAAATAAACATAAAATCTGCTTTTTCTTATATTTTACCTGTGCTAAAAATAAGGCAACCAAAAATTGATGTTTCATTTTGCTGAACAATTTTGAATGATGAACTGATTACAGGAAACGAAACACAGTCAATTTATAGTCGACTCCAACGAACAATCAACAATAATTGTCTCATAAAGTAAAGCTTGGCAAACATAGACACAATCTTTCGCATTATTTGAACAACAGAAATTTAAATCAATAGCCTTCAAAAATGATGCCAAAAACAGGTCCGTACACACAGTATTTGTCGGTTTTCGCCAGTTTCTTTCATCGCAGTTTTACTTATAGCTGGGAAAATCTCTAAATTTCTCATAAGTGGAATGCTGATTTCAAAAGGTTAAGGAAAAGGCTACGAGCAAAAATCTGTTTTGGCCCATAGAAAATTGTTCTGAATCGACACGGAGTAGGGCAGTTGGTAATAGTAGCGGTTATGTTATGTATCTGCTCAGGAATGTAAGACGAAAATTTTAACACTTCAGCAAAGTTGTTCGTAGGGGTGTCCAAAATACAAAAGTGTCGAAAAATTTGGGGTACCAACCGAAAAACAGAAGGTTGTTGATCCCTGATCAAGATTGTATATGGGCGTAACTTGATCTGAGACGATTTATGGGTATCTCAAAAGCGTTAAAGTAAAAAATTGAACGATTTTCAAAGGCACATATTCACTCAAGTAATGAGAGAATCCAGTGGTTGTTGTGGTGCAGTCGAAAGGTCTTAGGACACCCTTAAAATCGGCATTAAGAAAGTAGACCAGAAAGTGAATGTTACACATGATTAAAATGGTGCAATTTTCCCATGAATTTCAATCTTGTGGGACATCTGGACGAAAACACTGCCTGGTTTAATTTTTCTATGTCAATTTTAAGGGTGTCCTAAGACCTTCCAAATACACCACAACAACCGATAGATTCACCCATTACTTGAGTGAATGTGTGCCTTTGAAAGTCGTTGAATTTTTGACTTTAACGCTTTTGAGCTACCCCTAAATCATCTCGGATCAAGTTACGCCTATATACAATCTTGATCAGGGATCAACAACCTTCTGTTTTTCGGTTGGTACCCCAAATTTTTCGACACTTTTGTATTTTGGACACCCCTACGAACAACTTTGCTGAAGTGTTAAAATTTTCGTCTTACATTCCTGAGCAGATACATAACATAACCGCTACTATTACCAACTGCCCTACTCCGTGTCGATTCAGAACAATTTTCTATGGGCCAAAACAGATTTTTGCTCGTAGCCTTTTCCTTAACCTTTTGAAATCAGCATTCCACTTATGAGAAATTTAGAGATTTTCCCAGCTATAAGTAAAACTGCGATGAAAGAAACTGGCGAAAACCGACAAATACTGTGTGTACGGACCTGTTTTTGGCATCATTTTTGAAGGCTATTGATTTAAATTTCTGTTGTTTTTCGGTTGATGCCTCAAACTTTTCGATACTTTTATTTCCCCATACATTTTTGGACCTCCCTATGAACAGTTTTGCTGAGGACAAAACCTTTCTGTCGTACGTTCCTGAGTAGATACATAATTTAAACCCAGGTGCGTCACAGTCTTTTGTTTTAATCTTTGCAACTAATATTCAACGTGAAGTTAGCTGCAGTTGCAAAAAATTAGCTGATTTTTTAACTTTTCAATGAAGTCAGCTGATGTTGGTAAATTTATGAATGAAATCGGCTGATTTTTTTGCAATGAAGTTAGCCTCGGTCGCAACTGCAGCTAACTTCACGTTGAATATAGAGTAAAGATCAAATCTAAAGACTGTCACAGCCCTGTTTAAACCACTAATTTACCAATACTGCAATCGTGGTGTGAGCGGATAGTATGCTCCAAAAGAGATTCATTCATCTCGCAGTTCGCAGTTACGTCATTACGACCAATGAATCTATCTTCTATTGTCATAGAATGGATACCACAGGGATGGTCGCCAACGGTCTTAGCTTGCTTCGACCCGTTGGTCCACTGGTGAGTGACGCCACCATGGTTTCCTGAGTTGGCCCAGCGGTGCCTGGGATGATTGCGTACCGAAGTGTTCTGGTTAAGAGCCTTGCTGCGAAAGCCCCCACCGAGGGTTAATTCGGTACCGCGGGGCTGGGGGCCCCCGGGTGTAGTGTGTCATACGAGATGGCCGCAGCCGGCCCCAGCACTTGGTTGAGGTGCCTAGTGGCACTGCAACGCGGGGGCTGTGGGACAAAGTGGACTGCGTCAGAACAGTCTGCGCTTTGAAATGGATGACTGTACCCCTAGTCCTTCCTGGGCAACCAGGTTGGCGAGAATACAGTAGTGAGATGATAGAATCTCGGGCCTTACCTAGGTCGCGGAGGTTGCACGGGCCTGCCGTTATAGGGAAAGTCACTTCAGGGACACGCGTTAATTGGACGCACCTTGATTCCGCGCTCATGGGAGCCGTGCGGTTAAGACTATGTCAGGTACGCACGTTAATATGCAATCACTTCGTGGCATAGAATGGATACAACAGGGGTGGTCGCCAACGGTCTTAGTTTGCTTCGACCCATTGGTCCACTGGTGAGTGACGCCACCATGGTTTCCTGAGTTGGCCCAGCGGTGCCTGGGGTGATTGCGTACACCCCTACCAAAGTGGTAGGTGGTACCGAAGTGGAAGCGCTTGGTTTAGGTGCCTAGCGGCGCTGTGGGACATAGTGGACTGCGTCAGAACAGTCTGCGTTTTGAAAGGAGTGATTGTACCCCTAGTGGTCATCCATAAAGGACGACCACTTTTTTCAGTGTTGCCGTAAATATTAAATCAGCGATATCTCGACGTAAACACATTTTCTAAGTGTCAAATGTATGGCCGACCCCCCTTTTATACCCCCTAAATGGGGTGGTCGGTCATACATTTGACACTTTAAAAATGTTTCTACTTCGAGATATCGCTGATTTAATATTTACGACAACACTGAAAAAAGTGGACGTTATTTATGGATGACCCCCTAGTCCTTCCTGGGCAACCAGGTTGGCGAAAATACAATAGAGAGATGATAGTATTTCGGGCCTCGCCTAGGTCGCGGAGAGTTACGCAAACCTGCCGCAAATAGGTAGAGTCACTTCGGCGACTCGCGCTAATTGGGCGTATCCCAATTGCGCGCCCATGGGGGCCGTGCGGTTAAGGCTATGCCAGGTACGCACGTTAATCTGCAATCACTTCGTGTCATAGAATGGCATTTGCTTTTTTGTCACAGATGGCATGATACAAAATTAGGCTTTCCGCACAAGAAGACATGGTTCAGGACCGAAACATACCACATTTTTGTTGTTTTTCAGTTTTACCGAAAATGATGAATTTTTCAACAAAATTAAACTCCCAGCCTGACCTGAGCCCGCAATGTTGTTTTCGTTACTTATCATATGCGGTTTTATCTTTTACAATCCCAATAAAACAAAACGTGTGCGATTTCATTATTAGAATTCGTTTGACTTAACACGTGGCCACGAGGAAGAGCTCGATCTTTGGTGCTGTTGTTCTACTTATAAATTGGTGTTTATTGACAAACAAAGTCTGAAATTTTCCTAAGTCCAATCATAATAATGAAATCACTATTTGACAACATTTAACAGCAAAATAAAAGTGATGATCTCATATCGAATTCTACAAACAACGTGACGTTATCAGGTAAGCCTACCAATAAATAGAACCGAAACGAATCATGTATTTTGGATAACAAACTATTTTGTCGGCGTTGTATTCATTTTGCTGTGGAACATGATGACGATCTCAGTTTATTTTTTCATAATCTTACAATCCATGCCTGGTAAGAGTGAATTTTTCACTCGAAATAATCCGTGAAGTGAACGACTCTGACAATGTTGATGTTGTGGTAGAAAATAGACTTCTTCGGAAAATCATCGAAACTTATGCAAACAAACCCTACGATAAGAATATGCTTACCAGATGAGTTATGCATTTCAAGAAAAATTACATGTAAATAAAATGCAAAGTCGCCCAAACGTCCTTAGAGGAGGACAGTAATGTCATATAAGACGAAAGTACAAAGTTAGAACTGCCTTTCCTATGCGTGTATAAGCATAAGTTATAAGTAGAAAGTTATATGTAGAAAGTTATAAATAGAAAGTTATAAGTTATCATTCATAAGTCAAAAGTGGTTATAAGTTATAATTTATAAGTCAAAAGTGATCATTAGTCATAAGTGAAAAGTTTTGTCATAAAATTTTAAGTCATAAGTGATAAGTAAGAAGTGATAACCTTCCACAGTTTTAATTACTTTAAATAACCATTAGTCAAAAAAAATATTTTTTGATAACTTATAACTTATGACTTTTGACTTATAATTTTTGACCTATAGCTTTTTACTTATAGCTTATAATTTTTGACGTTTGACTTATAACTGATAATTTTTGAATTATAAATTATAACTTATTATTTTTGACTTATGACCACTTTCGCCTTATAAATTATAACTAATAACTTTTGACTTATGAATTATAACTTTTGATTTATAACTTATAATTTTTGACTTATATCTTATGACTTATAATTTTTGACTTATGACTTAAACATTTTGACTTATATATTTTGACTTATAAATTATAACTTAAAAATGTTGACTTATAACTTATGACCACTTTTGACTTATAAATTATAACTTATAACCACTTTTGACTTATGAATGATAGCTTATAACTTTCTACTTATAACTTATGCTTATAAATTTTGGCTCATGACTTATAACTTATGACTTATCA
Organism: Pseudolycoriella hygida; assembly: GCA_029228625.1. Lineage (NCBI taxonomy): Eukaryota > Metazoa > Arthropoda > Insecta > Diptera > Sciaridae > Pseudolycoriella > Pseudolycoriella hygida. The sequence continues at coordinate 163,714,310 of CM055403.1, forward strand.
CTTATAACTTTTGACTTATGGCTTATAGGTTTTTACTTATAACTTACAGTTTACTCATAACTTTCAACTTATAACTTATGACTTATAACTTATAGTTATAAGTATAAGTTATAAATTTCGCTATAAGTAGGTTTGCCCAAACTCCCTAATAGCTATAAGTTGTAAGTTGCATATTAGCCAGTTAGCGCAGAGTCTATATTAGGCTTATGTTTATAATCACAAAATTAGTCTAAAATTGGAAAATAAAATAATCGAAGAATGCTTCGTTTTGAAAGTCACAAATGTTACTATCATTATTCTGTCTCATACAACATGGGAAAATTCAATTGTAAGACTTTTTGTTGTTATTTTTCCTTTGGTGAATCTAAAACTGCTGTAATTCTATTCATAGTAAAAAATCTCAATAAACTTGGCGTTAAAAGAATTTTATCACCGAAAACGTACTGGGAGATCAGAAGACTGCTAAAGAAAGTTAAACCTCGCGCAAGCTATGTTCGCAAACCTTTCAACTTTTTTGGCTATTCCGATGGAGACTGTCAACTTTTTTTCCGATTTTCGAATATGGAAATTCTATATCTTTTGCGAAATCTTGCAATCCCGAGAATAAACCGACTCAAGAATCGCATAAAATTTTCAGGTATTTCAAATTTTCCGACTCTCGCAGCAAGGTCAAATTTTACCGAACTCTTAGGAGAAGAAGGATTGTGCATTTTACTTCGAAGATTAAGCTATCCGAATAAGTTGAGCGACCTGGTCTCTTTTTTTAATAGAGACGAGGGATCGATTTCAAGAATATTCAACTATATGGTCAAGTGGATCTATACACACCACGCTTATCGCCTTCACTCACTCGAGCAGCACTATCTGACACGGCAAGAGCTTAATTGCTTGGCAGAAGTAAGTAATTTCATGAAACTTAGAACCGTAGCGCTTGACTTATAACCCCTCCCCCCTCTCCCGTCTTGCGTTTTGTTGTGCTCCCTATCCCACAGCCCAACTCTACTACAATGTTTCTCAAATTTTTGATCTTCAGAACTCGTCTGGAAAGGGATGTCCATACCCGAATGTTATTGGTTTTATTGACGGAACATGCCGGTCGATCTGCAGACCGAAATACAATCAACAGCAAATGTACAGTGGTTACAAAAAAAGACACGTCTCCAAATATCAAAGTGTTGTATTGACGAATGGGCTTATCGGACGCCTTGATGGGCCATTTATCGGAAGGCGGCACGATGCAGCCATAGTACATTTGAGCGGAATCCTCGAGGAAATGGAAATTTTTCTTACCAACAATGACGGAACTCATTGGGCCGTTTATGGTGATGCTGGTTATTCAAACCAAAAATTCGTCAAAGTGGGATTCAAGAATTTCGCAACGTTGAATCGAAACCAGAAAAATTTCAATAAACTAATGTCGTCACTCCGTGTTGGGGTTGAGTATGGGTTCGGAAAGATAATTCAGCTATTCGCGTACCTAGATTATCGAAAATCTCAAAAGCAGTATTTGTCACCTTTGAAAGAAATGTTTTATGTGGCAGCTTTCCTCACAAATTGTCAGGCTTGTATGAGAGGTAGAAATCAAATTTCAGACATATTTGGGAGTTATGTGCCAACACTGGAAGAATACTTGGCTTAAGGCCAGGTTATGCTTGTTTACATTGCAAATGTTTACATCGAAAATGTTAACATCGCAAATGTTGACACCGCAACTGTTTACATTGCCATGTAAACGAGCATGCTCATTTGCATCACACATGTACTGTACAGGAGTTTTTGTATAGCAATAAACTGTAAAAAATAACAAAAAACAATTCTAGTATTTCACACAAATAATTCTATCAAACGAATCAAAAATGTTTTTTGAACAATACCGATGAAACAATAAAAACACAGAGCATTTGTTATTCATTTCTAGGAATTGATGGAATCGATGTGTATAAAAGCGGTGTCTCGAGGCTTTGTTTCGGACGGGTATATAAATCGACGCATTTGTTAGTTCGGTAAGCTGACATCGAAATCGAATACCGTTAGTTCGAGAATTGGTTTTACTGAAATTTACCATAAAACTCGTTTATTTTTGGTTTATTTGAAATAGGAACTTAACATGTAAAATATTTTTTTACCGATCGAAATCGAATTGTACTTGAAGATGTAAATAAATTTGAAACAATTGAAAGAATTCACTTGTCCATAAATTTCCGCATCATTGCCATCATTGTTGCTTGAAGCTCAATTTGAGATTTTGCAATGTCGTCTCTTCGCTGAGATTCTCCTAGCAATCGTTCTTCACGTCGGTGTTCTAAAATGAGCCGTTTCTCCGCAAGACGCTCTTCGGAAGCAATTCGTAACTTTTCAATTTCAATTTTTTGCTTCTCGAGTTCCATTTCATGTTTGTGCTTTTCCATCATCACTTCCTCCTCCACGGAAAGACGTTGACGGCTAGTTCTTATAGCAGAGGGACCAGGTGCCTCGTCAACGTACGATGCTCGCTCGTTGTCAGCTTCCAAGCGCTCTAATTTTCGTTTTTTAGCTTTGCTTTGCTTAGTTTCTGATGAACAATCAGCATCAGCGTCAATGATTTCATCACAATCGTCATCACAGTTGACTTCAGTATTGATAGTCGCATTTTCCTCTTCCTTTATTGCAATGATTGCTTCCAGAAGCTCCCCTCTCTTAGTCGTTTGTTCTTCCATCCCAGAACAGTACTTCAATTGCTTTTTTTTAAATTTATCGATCAGTAGATCAACTCGGTTTTTGAGTGCTCTAACGGTAAAGACATCCCCGTATTCTTCTGCCAATTCCGAAACCACTTCCTTCCACATAAAGTGACCCAATTGCCATGGATTGAAGCCGAGTGCACTTTGCAGTAGCCGAACATCTTTTTCTACAGTGAAAACCACTCTTTCTTTGCGGTGCTTCTAGAATGTGGGATGATAAGTGATCATTATACAAGTTATGGAATCGAAAATTACTTGCCCCTGTCATTTTCGCTAGAAATTTCATCAAACAAACAAAACTGACCGTTCACGTTTTTACCGAAAAACAGTTTGACAACATTACAACGTTTGACAACGCTTACTAAACTCTCAATGACTTATAACTTCTGAGGGACGAAGTCTGCGCTAACTGTCTATTATAAGTAAACTCTGGGTTGTAAGTTATAAGTCAAAAATTATAAGTTATTAGATTGATGATGTATGATTGATAATTTATCGATTATCAATCATCATCAATCATCAATTATTTATCATCAATAATAATTAGTAATTATAAACGGCTAATGTCCGTCTGTTTATCTGTCTATCTATGTGTCCATCTATTTATGCGTCTATCTATTTATTCGTCTATAAGTCTGTCTGTCACGATCCCGTTATTTTTTCGTTTAATTGCGTTTACACTGGCGAAGAAAAAAAAAATACTTTTTGATATGTTGTCGGGTATGGTGCAAAACGTCGAGAAAACATGTTCGGGGTTAGATATTGTTCTGAAATAAGGGAGTTATGGGTAAAAAACGGGTGAAAATTGAAAATCTTCCAAAAGTCTGTTATGATGACGTCTTAGAGATTTGGTCGGGGAAGAAAAGTCTTAGAGTTTTTGATGGCCTACAACTTCATGCGGAGGAGCTAGGCAGCAAAAACTGTTAAAATTTTGGGGTTTCCTCACTTTGTTGTTAGGGAACTTTTGTTGTTGGACAAAGTAGAGATAATTTCTGAGTGCCAATCGATAGTGGAGGCTTAGGGCAATAAATTTGCTGAAAAATGTTGGGTGAAAAAGTTTCATACTCCCGAGCTATAGGCAATTATTTGTCGATTTTGTCCAGAGCTGGAGCACTTATTAATCAATATCTCGGCCGGTAGTTGCCGGAATGAGGCCATTGAGGAGTCAAATGAAAGGTTTTGATAGTGTGCAGGTAGCGGAATTGGGTTGAAGGAAATCGGTTGAGCGGTTTGGTGTCCAGGGTCGGTCAAAGGAGGCAAAAATGGACAAAAATTTGCTCCGCTGCCCGAAAATTACTGAAAAATTAATTTTTGATATGTTGTTGGGTATGGTGCAAAACGGCGAGAAAACATGTTCCGGGGTTAGATATTGTTCTGAAATAAGGGAGTTATGGGTGAAGAAAGGGTGAAAATTGAAAATCGTCCAAAAGTCAGTAAGATGACGTCTTAGAGATTTGTCGGGGAAGCAAAGTCTTAGAGTTTTTGATGGCCTACAACTTTGTAGAAGAAAGTTTTTTGATCCGACTTCATGCGGAGGAGCTAGGCAGCAAAACTGTTAAAATTTTGGGGTTTCCTCACTTTGTTGTTAGGGAACTTTTGTTGTTGGACAAAGTAGAGATAATTTTTGAGTGCCAATCGATAGTGGAGGCTTGGGGCAACAAATTTGCTGAACAATGTTGGGTGAAAAAGTTTCATACTACCGAGCTATAGGTCGTTCTTTGGCGATTTTGTCCAGAGCTGGAGCACTTATTAACCAATATCTCGGCCGGTAGTTGCCGGAATGAGGCCAGTGAGGTGTCACATGAAAGGTGTCGACAGTGTGAAGGTAGCGGAACCGATTTTAAGGAAATCGGTTGAGTGGTTCGGTGCCCAGGGTCGGTCAAAGGAGGCAAAAATGGGTAAAAATTTGCTCCGCTGCCCGAAAATAACTTAAAAAATAATTTTTGATATGTTGTCGGGTATGCTGCAAAACGTCGAGAAAACATGTTCCGAGGTGGGATATTGTTCTGAAATAAGGGAGTTATGGGTCAAGAAAGGGTGAAAATTGAAAATCGGCCAAAAGTCGTTCAAGTCAGCGGAAGTGTTAGAGTAGAATACGTAGCAAGTGCAACGCTGAATACGGGTATTGGGCCGACAGGTCACAGTGAAGGGAATTTAATTTCGATAGCAAAAAACCAGTTAAATTCAATCGGTATAATTCGTAACGTATGTTGGTATGTTTAGCTTCAAAATTCCTAAAATTACAATAATTTCATTAAGAGCTATACGTTTCATTAACTTAACTACTTTTTCTTACATTTAGTCTCATCACTATGCCGTCGACAATTTGATCTTTTCGCGTATCTAATCTAACGATCGCAAGGGATGTACGTGTCCTGAAACTGGTATAACCTCAATAAGTAAACATCCTTTATTTCTACCCAAATTACACAATTCATACTTAGTCTTTGCTGTGGTCTCGCAATCCGATAGACCGTTGTTACAGCAATTTTATATAACAAGAATCGAACTAAAATTATTTAATTTTATGAGAGAACACGAGCTCGTCGATTACGAATAAATTCTACCTTTTCTCAGCTTATCTCCGAGTAAACGACTAGACTCAATGACACCGTACACCTTCTCGTTAGTTATCTTTACAATTTAAAATAGATATTTCACGCGATGATCAAAAACTAATCAAATTAATCAAATCTCCAACTTTTATTTTATTTTACGTTATCGAACGGCTTTTTAGACATGACCTACTTAATTTCCGGGAATCCTTTGACGTTTGATTGAATGAATTAATTAGCTGACGACGCATCCTAATTTGAACAAATAGTAGATTTCAGCTTTCGCTGAGATAGTGGCGTATCCAAGCCGGAAGCGATTTCGATATGCACTGCTCGTATCGTGAGACACGTAAATAACACACCCCAGCGTTTCTCTTTACGCCTGCCAATCATGACGTACATCGGTCCAAAAAAATCTACTCCGACGTACGAATAGGATCTGAATCCCGTTGCTAATCTTGATCCCGGAAGATTCGCCATACTCGGTGGGCTCGGATGAGCTTTACTCACTTTGCATAATTGACACCGACTTCTGACTTTCTTTAATTCGGTTCGGAGCCGTGGAATGTAAAATTTTTGGCGAACTTCATTTACGACGGTTTCATGATTTCGATGATAAAATTCCTTGTGATATTTTTGTAACACCAACCACGTAATTCGGTTGTCTCGAGGCAGAACAATTGGTCTCCTGGAGCTCATGGCCATTTCGCGAGCTCCGTCGATTCGACTTTTCATACGTAAAACGTTGTCTGCATCGAGGTAAGGCGTTGTGTCGTGCAAAGGACTTGGCTTTTCAATGAACCTTTGTCTTGCCACAGGAAGGATTTTATTTCTTTCCAGAATGACCATTTCGGCTGGGTAGCCTTCAAACTGAGCTTGGCGAAAAATTAGGTTTTCTGCTGAACGTAGCTCTTGTTGACTCAACGGATCACCTTTCTTTGCTTTACCAATTAACAAATTTACGAATCGTATTGCGTACGCCATCGCTCTCACCATTCGTTGGTAATTCGAAAAACGGTTGGAGACGATTTTTTGTTTAAGCAACAAACTTGAATGAACGAAATTGGCTTTCATTTCTTCTTCCACATCCGTTTTAATCGTTTTCTTTTCAGGCCATTCATTTTCGCTTCGACGAAGAAATTCGGGGCCACTAAACCAACGATTCGATTGAATAAAATTTGGCGACGTCGTCCACTTCGTTGCTTCGTCTGCGACGTTTTCTTTCGTTGGGACCCATCGCCACTTGAAATACGGGGAACTTGAAATACGGTGAACGTTGAATATGGGGGAAGTGGAATACGGGGGAAGTAGAATACGGTGGAAGTGGAATACGGGGAACGTTGCATACGGTGAACGTTGAATACGGTGAACTGGAATACGGTGGAAGTGGAAAACGGTGAACGTTGAATACGGGGAAAGTGGAATACGGGGAATGTTGCATACGGTGAACGTGGAACAGGGGGGAAGTGGAATACGGGGAACTTGGAATAAGGGGAAAGTTGAATACGGTGAACGTGGAATACAGGGGAAGTGGAATACGGTGGAAGTGGAAAACGGGGGAGTGGAATACGAGGAAATAGAATGCGGGGAACTTGGAATACGGGGAACGTGGAATACGGGGGAAGTGGAATACTGGGAACTTGGAATACGAATACATGAACGGTGAATACGGGGGAAGTGGTAATAAGGGGAACTGGAATACGGAAAGTTGTTACGGGGCGAAAAAAAATTTAAAAAAATTTTTTACATTAAACGGGGGGGAACGTTTGCAATACGGGGAACGTTGCATACGGTGACGTTGCATACGGTGAACGTTGCATACGGTGAACTTGCATACGTGGAACGTTGCATACGGTGAACGTGGAATACAGGGAAAGTGGAATACGGAGGAGTGGAATATGGTAAAATAGAATGCGGGGAACGTGGAATACGGGGAAAATTGAATACGGGGAAATTGGAATGCGGTGAACGTTGAATACGAAGTAAGTGGAATACGGGGGAAGTGGAATACGGGGGAAGTGGAATATGGGGGATATGAAATTCGGGGGAAGTGGAGTAATTTTGCGACAAAGAAAGTGTTTTGATTTATAGTGCCTTTCTCGCCCATTTGGATTTTAGTATTATTAGTGGTAATATCAACGAAGTGATTTAATGACATGAAACATTACGCATCATTATTTAAAACGAGAAAAAATATGCTTTGACTCTCTGAATAGACAACACGCGAAAATGATAAAGCCTGCGTAGCCCCTAGGGGCGGGGGTTCGACTAGTCATATATAATAAATCATCAATCAATCATCAGGGAAATATTTGTTGATTCAGCATTAGTACAGAATATTGTCAAATTTGATTAAAATTACAAAAGATAAAATATGTCCTCCAATCATCATCCATCAATCATCAATGAAACGACCCAGGGTGTGACTGTGGAGCTGCCATTCAGACAATGGAACACATCGTCCCAGAATGCACACATAGAGCATACCCCGGCAATATCCGTGACATCCATGAAGTAACACCCGACGCAATTGAGTGGCTAAATAGAAAATTGGTATCTCTCTATTGAGAGAATTCGTATGAGATACAGGGTTAGCTCAGTCGTAACGTACTGGCTTTCCTCCAAGAATATCCGAGTTCAATCCTTGGGGACAAATTCTGTATAGGATTTTTCTTCAATATATAGCATGAAAGTAACGTTAATAGGCACATCCAGGCTTCATAATGTGGGTAGTTGTGAATTTGGTGTCGCAACGAATCGTATATAGAAGAATGACAAATGACCCATGTTCTATGAATTCTGTGTACAAATATCTGAGTCACGTTGAATGGGACTTCGGCAAATATATAAATAGCATGGTTGTACTAGCGTCGCTAGTCATTAGCGACGCTAGAATTGGGAATTGCTCGCTAATAGCGACTAGCGCTCAGTAAAATCCAACTAGCGAAAAACTTCGCTAATCGCTAGTTTTTCGCTAATACGAGTATGATAGTGTATTTTAGTTAACACACGCGTAACAAATGTAGATTACAATTTCCCGTGTAAATTCAGAATTAATTGGGTAACTTTATAATTTTATAATAACTACAAAAATTAAGTACAATCTACATGATTTTGATGAAATCTGCAGATATGATTTTCCCAAAGTTAAAATCGCAACGTACAACTACAACGTTGCTGCAGAACTCGAAATTTTTTTAGTTAAAACTTAAATGCTACTTCCAGGAGCTTGTAAACAGCTATTTCTACATAGTTTGTCTGTTCGCAAATGATCTTCGGAAAAATATTTTGCGTTGGGATTTCGATTGAAAAATTTTAAAGATAATGTAATAAGCGAGGGTTAGCGACCGCTATTAGCGGCCGCTACTAGCACGCTAATTTTTTTAGATTAGCGAGTCACTCTAGCGACGCTAATATTTTTTGAAACTAGCGTTAGAGTTAGCGTCGCTAAAAAATCGTTAGTGAGCAAAACCATGATCATTATTATAAAACTTGGTGCCGAAATTCAAATCTGACAGCTGTTAGAAGTTGACGGTTATACTTACATCCTTTACGAATGGAAACGACGAGTTGTGCTTTTATTGGGATTTATTAACGAACGAATCATTGATTATAAACAGGCTACAAGATGCACTAACACAAATGTTAAAAATTTCTTTAAAAAAGCGCCAAATACGAAATATTGCCGTGGTCGGTATTGCCCGCTGATCGGTATTCCCCCTCATTCCTCTAGATCGGGCGAAACCCTACTAGTTTCCGCACCTAGTACATCATAGATAGCACTGACACAGTAAAAACTTAGGTAACGAAAGGATCTGTAAGAAGAATCCATTTAAGCAAAAGCTCATGAAAAATTGCGTGACTAGTAAATAAAAAATGATTCACCTCTGACCCGGGCGGGTTGTAACCGCGATTTAATTATTATTATTCTCTTCCATTCCGTAGGCAGTTTTTAACCTTACCTTTCTTCCATCTTGGCGCATACGTACTACCAACCTCTCATTTCTCTGTCGTAATCGGTCTACTGATTGGTTATTAGCACAATGTCACGTGATTTGTCGAGTATTCTTGAAGCCGCAGCATTTTCGAAGCCATGTTGTACTCAGGTTTAGTCAAGCGACTCTTCGAAAAATATGGATAATAAAAAACATATGAAGGGACCCGTACGTATCAGAATAAATGTGGAAAAAGAATAGTTGTGACAAGCAGAATAGATGTTACAAAAAAGCTCGAAAGTATCTAAGTAAATATTGCACATCAATTACGTTCATTAAATTGTATTGGAAATTGCCGAAATATCGTGTTGGGTCGCGTAGCGTGAGCTGTTTCCACACTAAGGACTCTATAGCCCGAACCACTCGACACATTTTCACTAATTGAATTTTCTGATGTCCACATCTTTCATTCAAAACCTTGAAGAGCGATTTCCGTTCTAATTTCGCAATGATATAAGCGAAAAGGTCTATCAACCTTCAAAAAACCACGTTTTCCACCACTCTTTCGACTATAACTTCGACCGATTTTGCCCAAATTCAATCCCTTAATCAATTTTCTGATTATCTTTCAGGAAGAGAAAAGCTTTTGAAAATCAGATAATATTTACCCGATTTATGTAGAAAAAACACGTTGGGCCCTAGTAGAGACTCAGTTTTAGGGCCCCGGCCGAGTCCAAAAGCAAAATCCAAAAAAAGTTTCTTCCATAGGCTTGTGGGGCAGACCTTTCAAACAAAAAAAAAATTATGAGAATCGGAGAAGATTTACTCGAGTTATGTACAAAAGACCAAAAAACACTTAAACGGCCCCAGCTCGTTGGCCCTTGCGCCGACAGTGCCCAGATTCAATCCCAAAAAGATTTTTCGATTACCTTTCAGGGAAAAAATGTTTTTGAAAATAGGTTTTTTTAATCGAGTTATCGTGTTGGCAGACAGACATTTTTTTATTGCTGATTCGTCATCTAAGGACCATGATCGGTGGTCCCCACCCCTTTTTGTTTGTTTGTTTGTCTGAATATCGATAATCAAAGTAATTATCAGCCATGCCTACTCAGGTTTAGAACTACAAAGCTTAGACCGATTAGACGAAAACACTAGGAACAACTTTTGGCATGTCCTCAACCAATAATTTAGCGTCACATCGACTTCTGTCAAAATATACCCGTTTTCATGATGAAATGCATAAACTGTTTAGCATTTCATATAAGTTATGGCCTAGATGCTATAACTAGTTTTCAGCACTAACTCCTTCTATGAAAACTTTTGACCGAACCTTTCTAAGAGTTTCTAAGAATGTCCTAAAGACTACTAGTAAGACTTCCAGTTTCTAATTCATATTTCGTTCTTTACGATTCGTTCAGCGTTGTTAAAAAGGCTTCTTATAAGTAGACACTTTCGTCACACCGCAACACCACCGTAGGACTCTTAGACTATTATTTTCGTTAAGTAAATCTGTACGTTCAAATCCAGCACGTTTATAGATTGACAACAAAATTAAACATTGACAACATATTTTAATATTCCATATGAAGACATTCCCATGTATACCAGTGACAGGCATTTCTGTTATGTTTTTAAAATTTTGTGCATCTCGTATTTCTTGACTGAAAAAAGCTAGATATCCGTTTTCATGTCTTCCATTATACTAAATTCGAAAATCGTTTCCGTAATAATGAATTGAACAAACATTTCTACCATGCTTTTAATATCAAAGCATGAGAATGTAGGCAAGTTGCCTAAACAACGATAAATTGCAAATTGCTGTGTCTACACAGCTGAAATTTCAAATGCCATGTCTTTTGTTCATTATTGACGAGAATGCTATAGTGACATCTTTTATTTTTTGAATCCGACGTGAGCGTTCCATCACTGAAGATCATATTCACTGCCTCTTTATGATGGATGAATTCTTTGCGCGTAAAAACAAACTGAACGCTAAATTATCTCCATAGCAGCTGCATCAACACGAACAAATTGTCCTCGGAAAAATATTACCCTATCAGCAAAGGAAGTTTGTAAACCGACACATTTTTTGTTTCGTATTCTACCTGAGTTTTTCAATTTCTTCATGAATTACAAACTCAAATAAATCTGCTTTGAAGCAAATTGATATTCAAAGAATTTCGAGATGCTTTCACATCTAATATTATGGAATCATTGGCGCTATTGTAAGTGAAATCGACCTTCTGGTCAAAAAAATCGGTCCACTAAATTCACCTGTGTGAAGACAATGGATTAGGCTCCTTGTTTTATGATTGTCCGTATTCAGCATGGATGACGCCACTTGAGAAAAGGGTGTAGTTTTATGTTGAGATGTTAATTCAGCTGTGAAAAGACATAGATGTCACCACTTGAGGTTCGGGGAGAAAACTCCAACAAGACACTGAGGCGTGAGTTCTCCCGAGTGACAGTCTATTGTTTATCAATATTTAGTTTTGGAATCGACGTTAACGTCAGGGGATCATTTTAGGACGGTCTGTTTTGAAATCGGCGCGACGGCTCGAGAAAAGCTTTGATGATGATGAAGATCGTCGTCATCAAGAATAATATGTAGAAGTTTTGTCAGCCGCTGAAGACGGAACATAATTTTAACGCAGCGTTATGCCTACAAATTGATATCAGTCGTTTTGAAAGAAGAAACAAGGACTTGCGTCACATCGCTTTTCAAAGAGTTTTGGTTTCGCTTTCCAAATAAAATTATTTCATTTCCTTTAAATTCAGTTTAAGAATTTTAAGGTAAGGTAAGGTTGCGTGCCGTGCCGCCGCCTATTGAATTTTTTATTATCTTTGCGTCCGAATCAAACACACTAGCAATTGTCCTCTGTGGCTTGGCGTTCTTTCTTGTTTGTTGTGTTCGAGAAAATTAATTTTAGGGGCTCACGGGTATTTTCCCTCAGGAATTATCGTCCATACAAATTGGAGTCTGGACGATAATTCCCTAGGTGATAATCACAACAAAAACCTCTTTAATGGTGAAGTGTGACGCAGTCCGTAAGTCCGCTTCCAAAATTAATTATATCACTTGAGGTGACGCTATCGCTGAAAATACGCAGAAATTTGTTTGAGGTGAATCTTGTGTTCAAAGTTTTAGTTTCTGATAAAATTACAGCTCTTTTTTTAAAACAAAATTACGTTCAGGGTAAATTTAAATTATTCCGCTGGTGGGTCTGGCATTTGTTACACACTTCACACAGCTGCCATAGCTAGCGGCGGCGACCCCAACTTTCGTGATAAGATAAAATCAGTTAGTGTCAATCCATTTTGGAAGAAAAAGGAAACCAATTTTGGAGAAAAAAATTTTCGGCGAAAAAAAATTTCTGGCGAAGAAAAATTTCCGCCAAAAAAATTTTCCG
>CM055403.1:163727429-163763759 GCA_029228625.1 Pseudolycoriella hygida
TAAAAAAAAATTTCTATCGAATAAAAATTTCCGGCGGAAAAAATTTTCAGCGGAAAAAATTTTCGTCGAAAAAAATTTTTCAGGCTTCGGGCTAAAAATTCCTTTCGCCAATCTCTATAACTTTCCCGAAGAAACCAACCGTGTAACTATTCTAATTCAGAACATAGCAAAAAATCCAAGAATCGAGAAGAAACCAACTCTTTAAGTATTGTCATTCCGAAGCTCAAATTCAAAAACCAAAAAAGCCTAATTTACTGCCTACGAAAACCCAAGATGGCGCCGTTATGACAGCTGGCAGACACTTTCTGAAGATCCCAAAAAATTTGCCTGACGAAACTCTATAGCTTTGTATAAGAAACCAACCCTCTATCTATTGTCACTCCGGAGCTAAAGTTCGAAAACTCCAAGCATTACCTGAAAAACCGTCAAAATTGACCACTTTTCAACATACCACGGCTTTTCCAGAATTTTCCCGGAAAAGCGGCATATGCAATTTTTCATTTGATGCCGAGACTGACGTTTTCTGAAAATTTCAGGAAGATCGGCTGTCTAGTTCTCGAGATCGAAAATTATTAATAGATCGATGGATAGATAGAAACCGACAGATCAGAAAAAAAGTTTTCATACAGTATGCACCGAAAGCACTACTTTTCATAGATCGTTTTGATTCGGAAAGCAGCGAAATGCAGACTTCTGAAATGTGTGTGTGTCTTAGTATGGAAAAGTGATTCCTAGGACGGACAAGTGATTTCTAGGACAGAAAAGTGATTCCTAGAACGGAAATAGAAATCTGTACCTGACGTTGTGCTATGTGTGGTAAATTGCGTATATAATTTATTGGAGAAATATGTGCAAATGAATTATGCGTTAAATGTTGATTGATGGGCTTGTGCTTACTGTAGAAAAATTGTTCGAATAACTATAACGTACACTTCGGAATTCCCATGTGTCTCTGTATTAATATACCTCGATACTGATTGTAACATGAGTGTGAATGTGTGCCGAGTCGGTTACAATACAGAGACACATGGAAAATCCTCACTTTCCGTCCTAGTGATTAGAATAGAAAAATCCACGGCACTTAGAAAAATGGCAATTTCAAACCTCGGTAGCTCAGCCAATTTCCAACCGATTTTGATGAGTCTGGGCTCGAAAGCTGACGCGACGTACTTTTTTTTAAAAATAATTTGGAGGGCTGCGAGTGGAATAATGGCTCAAATCGGAGTAACAGAATTTTCTTTCTCACTTATTGCATATCGTCGTATCACTCACACACATGTATTTTACCTGTTGACTGTATTGAAGCGTGGGGAAATTTGGTCAATTTTCTGGTACATTTCTTTGAGCGCTAAAATTTTCAAAAAAATTTCGGTCGCTTCGTATGAAGTTTAAAAATATAAAAAAGAAATTTTTGACTATTTCTTTTTATTTGCTTTTTCACGAAAGTAGTTGCTAAGACCCGTACGTACCGAACCTTACTCTCCCGAAGTACGTTTTAGCAAAATCGGCCTAGGACTCAGCTCAACCGTATTGTGTAACTTTGTCTTTGCGAGCGATGCTACATGAAAAGTACTTGATTCGCTAACCCATCCGAAAGTTCAGCGTTACGTGTATGTTTACCCCCTATGAAAACCATGCAGTAAAAATAACCCTACGTGTACATTTTTATTGCACTAGTGAAAACAAAAGTTTTAACTCACTCGTAAAGTTGCTTCGGCTCGGATTTGCAAGCTCAGCGCTCGTAGGGTCAACTGTAATACTCTATTGTATTGTGTGTACGGCCGGTTGAATGAATTTTGTCAGCTCCACGATCAATTTTCTTTTCGTCTGTTTTCCAAGTTCAATATTTGACACAATCCACACTAAAATCCACCATTTAATCTAAAATCGGGGCACAACCTGAATACGGCGTAGATTTGACACTTGTTACAGCACCCGTAGTGAACCTATGAGACCGCTTTTTTCGGAAGGGTCCAAAACTTTTCTATTAATTTTTTCCCAGTAAATAAATTTTAATTGGACGACTCATCATGCCCGCAGCAGTAGCGGAGGGCGTGACGCAGTCCCCACAACCCAAAAAAGAGACAAGGAGCCATATATACGTGAACGTTTGAGTTTTTTCCTCCATATTATTTTATAAAAAAAACTAAGTCGCAGCAGCTTTCCAAACAGCCCAGACTTGTCAAAATCGTTTGGAAATTGGTTGAGATATCGAGGTTTCAAAATGAAATTTTTCTATGGGCCATCGATTTTTCTCTTGTTCTCATTATTATGAAAACTTTTTTTCTGATCTGTCGGTTTCTATCTATCTATTTAATAATTTTTGATCTCGAGAACCAGTCAGCCGATCTTCCTGAAATTTTCACTGAACGTCAGTCTCGTCCCTAAATGAAAAATCGGCGGCCTATGAACGCTTTTCCGGGACAATTCTGGAAAAACTGTGGCCTGTGGAAAAGTGGTCAATTTTGAGGGTTTTTCAGGTAATGCTTTGATTTTACAATGGTAATCTGATCACCACAGCTCGGAGTTGTCGAATTTTAGCTCCGGAGTGACAATAGCTAGAAAGTTGGTTTCTTCGGAAAAGTTATAGAGTTTGGTCAGGAGATTTTTTTGGGATCTTAAGAAAATGGCTGCCAGCAGTCAAACCGGCGCCATGTTGAATTTTCCCAAGCATTAAATTACGAGGAGTTATCCACTTCATATTTTTTGGTACAGGTTAATGGAATATTTGGAATCAAAATGGAATTTTTGGAATTAGAATGGAATTTTTGGAATTAAAATGGAATTTCTGAAATTATTGGAATTTTAGTGGAATTTTTGGAATTTCTGAACTCCGAAAGTTCGATGAAATTTTTGGAATTTCTGTCGAATTTTAGAAATTTCTGTGAAATTTCTTGAATTTTTGGAATTTCTGTGGAATTTCTGGAATTTTGAGAAATTCTGAATTTCGAAAATTTTGTGGAATTTTTGGATTGTCGGTGGAATTTTTGGAATTTCGTTGAAATTTTTGGAATTTCGATGAAATTTTTGGAATTTCAATGGAATTTTTGGAATTTCTGGAATCTCTTGGAATTTTTGGAATTTTTTTGTGGAATAGGAATTTTTGGGTAATACACTCACGGAAATATATTTTTGCATTAATAGAATTTTGTTCTTCTGCGCAGCTTTTTAACACTGCAAAAACCTGCGCAGAAGTATTTGATGCAAAAATATATTTCCGTAAGTGTACTTTATAATCGTTATAACCTGGCTAACTACGTTTTTTGGGAAGACTGTTTTATCGTGACTCCAAGATGACCAGATTTTGAATAGTACCAAGATTCCAATTGGTGACCGCGAAGCAGTGCGAATCGATGTATATTTTTCAAAATTGGCCATTTTGGAGTCACCAATCAGTTGAAAACCTGGAAATCCTTATATTGTTCTCTTGACCAGAACCACTCGATAAATTAGGTTTTTTTGGTTATCGAATTTTAGCTTCGGAATGACAATACTTAGAGAGTTGATGTCTTCTATAAAGTTATAGAGTTTGATCAGGAGATTTTTTTTGGATTTTCAGAAATCTGTTAAGGTGACGACTACTTGGATTTTCGTTAAGAATAAATTAGGCTTCTTTGGGAGAGTTGGTTTCTTCTAGAAAGTTATAGAGTTCCGTCAGACGAATTTTTTATTATCTTCAGAAAGTGTCTGCCAGCTGTCATAGCGGCGCCATCTTGGGTTTTCGTAGGCAATGAATTAGGCTTTTTTGGATTTTGAACTTTAGCTTCGGAATGACAATACTTGGTTTAGAGAGTTGGTTTCTTCTCGAAAGTTATAGAGATTCGTGAGGAAAATTTTTTGGGATCCTAAGAAAATGGCTGCCAGCTGTCAAAGTGACGCCATCTTGGATTTTTTGCGATCTTCTGAACTAGAATTGTTACACGATTGGTTTCTTCGGGAAGGATATAGAGACTGGTAAAAGGAATTTTTAGCCTGAAGCCTGAAAATTTATTTTCCCCGAAAAGTAATTTTTTTTGCATAAAATTTTTTTTCGCTAAGCGGACTTACGGATTGCGTCACACTTTACCTTTTAAGAGGTTTTTGTTGTGATTCGTTTTAGTATAATAATTACGATACGAGTTCTGTTCTTTGTGTCATTCCTTAAATTGTTGAGTTGAATCCACCATCTTGTGCATTTCATTTTACTTTTCGCATTGACAAAGCCAATTAAAATGTAAATGTTCAATTGAAGTAAATTTTTTTGTTACTTCCAAGCGGGTTATTTATTGCTTATCTAATGCAATCGTGCTGAAGCCTAGGCAAAAGCAGAAAGATAAAAATGTAATATATTCCCAGAATGCAAATTGTAAACTGAACCACACGGGTACGATTAGTCACTGCACATTTTTATGCCGTAGTAGTTTCATAACTCTTCAAAAATATGCTACAGAGTTGAGGGTACTTTTATGGAACAAATGAAAATAAATAACAATGAGGAGATATATTTTTCGCAAATATAGCATTTTAATACATTGAAATGGTTTAACTGAGTTTGGCACATACATATATTTTGTCCGTTGGTTGCAAACAAT
Organism: Pseudolycoriella hygida; assembly: GCA_029228625.1. NCBI lineage: Eukaryota > Metazoa > Arthropoda > Insecta > Diptera > Sciaridae > Pseudolycoriella > Pseudolycoriella hygida. The sequence continues at coordinate 163,732,001 of CM055403.1, forward strand.
GAAAAAAAAATATAACTAAATATCACAAAACTTTTTGCATATTTTGGTTATTTATTGCACCTATAAAACGTAGGAAATTTTGGTGTAAAATTTGCCAAATGGAGCGTACAATGTGTTGGCACACATATTTGCTTCATACTATGGACAGTTTTGAAATATTTCCGTTAATAACTGCTTTATTCTTTCATAAATTATCTAAGCAAAATTCCAGTTTTTTTACAGTCAAGGTGGTCATTTTTTTATCGAAGAATGCACACAATCCAATGAATTCAATAACAGAGATTAGAGCGTGTAGCGAGAAGTCCACTCTTAAGCCGCCGCTGAAAATGTGGATCATCCCTTGGATGAACCATTTACCTTACCATTTAGCCGATAAAGAATAGTCAGAGATCTACAACACATTGTTTGAACTTCTCTTTTGAATTGTCATTGGAATGACACTCAGATGCTAATGTATCTGCTAGAACTACCTGTGGACACCGAATTTCCAAACCGGACATGGCAAAATACGTAACGTGGTCTTAAACCCGATTTTGACCATGCCCAGGGATACGATGAAACCGGTAAGCGACTTCACAAGGCGATTTAACGCCAAGTATCCGGCCAGGGAAGACTGGCTGGAGGGCTGGCCTACTTATCTGCCCAGAAGTGGTATAGTCAGATTTACTGATGGATCTAAGACTTTAGAAGGAGCTGGAGCCGGAATGTACGCTCCAGAGACCAGAGATGGCAAATCCTTCCATTTGGTTGGATTTGCTAACGTTCCACAAGCAGAAATCTTTGGAGCGCTAATGGGGGCTCATGAAGTACTACCTACTGGAACGCGCGGGAAAGAATTCCTCATATGTTTCGACAGTAAGGAAGCGATTAGGACACTTGTGTCACCAATCACGATTCCAGGCTTGTGAAAGAGTGTAAAGATTACCTGAACCTAATGGGTCTGAACAACCAGATCAGTCTGGTCTGCGCGCCTGGACACTCGGGCGTGGAAGGGAATGAGAGAGCAGATGAGCTAGCAAAAGCTGGCTCTACAACTCCGACAAGTGGACTTGAACCACGCTTGCCGGTACCCCAATCACTGTGCATCAAAGCGCTACAGGACTGGGTGGAACGGAAACACGCGGAACGCTGGAAGACGCATGAAGGGGGCGCCCACACGAAGCGCTTTTTCCCGAGACCCAACGAGAAGTGGGCCAAAGATTTGCTCGGGATGGATCGGAATCACATAAGAAGGGTCGTAGGAGCGATTACCGGACATTGTGGGCTGAATCGACACCTACACAAGTTGAGGCTCTCAGCGACTCCCAGATGTCACTGTGAATTGGAGGAGGAGACTGGCATGCACTTGATATGTGATTGCCCTAGGTTCCTTCAACTGAGGCGCAGAGTTCTGGGAGACTATATGGTACAACTTTTAGAGGTTGCTGCATTGGGACCTGTCACCCTTGACAGATTCCTAACGGCGACAGGAAGGCTGCCATGATTTAAATGATGACCGAGAAGGAAACAAAGCATCCACAGATCTGTGTTTCAAGATCACGTATGTCCCAAACTGAAAAAATCTGCTAGAACAAATGTTGTTTAGATTGTGAGAGGAGATCAACGTTTCGTTATATCATGCCAATCATCAGGGTATGAGAAACTACCTGTTGAGTATGTCTCCGTTGGAGTCTAGCGAATTGTGACGAATTTGACAATCTATTCTTATCTGTACCCACTACTTGTACTTCATACCCGAGAGTACTATAACGAAAGTACTCTCAATAAAACAATGCCTTGTTTAGCCAAAAAAATGCTGCAGTGCTTCTTTCTTCCGTATACTTTGAGTTTCTTTCGAATTCCATTGGAAAATTGGAATATTTTACTATAGAGAGAAGCTCAAAGCTCCCCAAAGTTTTTTTTGTTAGCAAAGACACAAATGCGATACGTCGTTTTGGCTTAACACGGCAGAACTATGAACTGTCGTGTAAACTGAGGCAAAACGGAGAGCTAAACAGACAACTGTGCGGGCACCTTTAACTTTAGATCATATAACGTTCATGAAAAGGCCAATAAACAGGTACAAAGAAATTCTATGAAACAATCGTAAATTTTAGACCGTCCGTACGAAGTACACGTCTTATGCTTTTACCACGGCGTTTGTAAGATACGGTCGGTAAATTGGTGGAAAACGTAGTTTCTTGAGGTTCGGTGAAACGCTTTCGGTTAGATATCTGCGAATTTTTAATGAAAAACATGAACCTCAGAAATTCCCTTGACGTTAGTCAGGGTCTTACTGCCGAATTAGGGTCGATTTTGTCCGTGTGTCCGCGTCCGTGTGTCTTTAGATAACAATCCGAGTCGTAGTTACAATCTTTATGATTTTATTTTGTGGTAGGTAATAAAATTCCATTGTTCGAGCAATGGGGCTCTGAGAAATGTGTGGATATTGAATAAAACTTTAAAAATAAATGTAGTAATTGTACGATGATGTAATTATATTTATGTGCACATTACGACGTTTGTAACCAGTCGAAAGTTATGCATTTTTGTGTGATCATGCCTGCAGCGGTAGCGGAGGGCGTGACGCAGTCCCCACACCCCACAAAAGAAGTCCACAAACTCCATACAAAAACATTTGGGACAAGTCACCATATAAACACGAACTTTTGAGTTTTTTCCCCTGCCCCCCTGCCCTTCTAAATTATGCTTACAAAAACTACGTCGTCGTAGCAGCCTAGACTCATCAAAATCGGTTGAAATACGGTCAGAAATTCTAAGAAAGTTGTCGGCAAGTGTCAGACACTCTCAGAAAGTTATCAGCAAGTGTCAAAAAGTTGTCATCAAGTCATAGAAAGTTGTCAGCAAGTCTTAGACAGTTGTCAGCAAGTCTTAAAAAGTTGTCGGCAAGTGTAAGACAGTCTCATAAAGTTGTCAGCAAGTTTAAGAAAGTCTCAGAAAGTAGTCAGAAAGTGTCAGAAAGTCTCAAAAACTTGTCAGCAAATTGTCAATAAGTGTCAGGTAGTCACAAATTGTCAGACAGTTTCAGAAAGTTGTCAGAAAGCCTCAGAAAGTGGTCAGTAAGCGTCAGAAAGTCTCAAAAAGTTATTAACAAGTGTCGGAAAGTTGTCATCAAGTGTCAGAAAGTTGTCAGCAAGTGTTGAAAAGTTGTCAGCAATTGTCAGAAAGTTGGCAGCAAGTGTCAGAAAGTCTGAGAAAGTTATCAGCAAGTCTTAGAAAGTATCAGGCAGTACTCGGTAAGTGTCAAAAAGTTGTCAGCAATTGCCAGAAAGTCTCAGATCATTTTTCTCCATGGTTGTAGCATAGGTCGTAGAGCTCTGCCTTACAAAACTTACAAAACTATTGATATCACAACAAAGCAACTTCTTCGAAGGTAAAGTGTGACGCAGTAATTAAGTCCACTTTCAAAATTATTGATATCGTCAGAGGTGACGCTTCCGCTGAAAAGGCGCAAACATTTGTTTGAATGTTAGCTTGTAGTCAAAGTTTTATTCTTAAAAATATTTGCACCACTTTTCTTAAAACAAAATTACGGTATGTTCAAAAAATTGCGTCACAAATGCCAGACCCAACGGCGAAATAATTTTTCTATATTTTCAGTTTGAATGATAAACATTAATAATCAAAGTCAAGGGAGTGTCTACATCAATAAGATGTGACCAAGTATGGTGAAATCAGATTGAGTGTGTCCGACTGAAGGGTTCATAGCGATAGCCTAACTCGTGCTACTCTATCATACACGATAGTTGTGGCTTTTTGGAGAGTACTGAAAAATTATTCCGCTGGTGGATCCGGCATTTGTGACGCAATTTTTTTAACACAACGTATTTTTGTTTGAAAAAAAGAGCTGTAATTTTTTCAGGAAATTAAAACTTTGAACTCAAGTTTCCATTCAAATAAACTTCTGCGTATTATCAGCGATAGCGTCACCTCAATCGATATAATTAATTTTGGAAGCGGACTTACGGACAGGGCCGTAGCCAGGGGGGGCGCAGAGGGGGCTTCGCCTCCTCTAGAAAATTTTGCGCCTCCTCTAGAAATATTGCAACCTTCTCAAGAGATTTTCTTACTCAGCTAACTTTTCATATATATTCAGATTGGAATACAAGAGTTAGACAATAATTAAATAGAATTAAATATTAGAATTATTAAATAAAAAAAGTTTTCGCTGCGCGGCTAAATATTTCTTAAATGAAACGCTTCAACAAATAATTAGAAAAATCAATCTCGCTAATCCTTTAGCCTTATTTGTGCTTATATAATTTGTGCTTTCAGGTAGACTCACTTTTTTGAAAACGTATGTTTGTACGAAAAAGTCACTGGAATTAGTCCGTTGAAACACACAACAATTTAGCTAAATTTACATACATTCAAGCCAAACAGTGAAAGTCTGTAAGTCTCAGGTTACGCTAGTCTGGTATTACAGGCATTTTGGGCTTAATCTGATGACAAAATTTTGAAATGGCCTAAACATGAAAGTCAAAAAATTTCGCTCGCTCCGCTCGCGATTTAATATATTATTGAAAGCTCAGAAATCAACAATTTTAGCAAAATTTATATCAAGAAGCTTCTACGTTCAACAGCTTTGTGCGAATGTTAAACTTCGTACAGAAATCTTGACAACACCTTATAAAAGTGTTCCATTGTCATATACGATAGATGCAGCTTATTTATTACTTTTATAACACTGGTGAACTTTGGGGGCGCAGGCCACCCCTGCAATATCAGTCTGGCTACGGCTCTGCTTACGGACTGCGTCACATTCAACCTTTTAAGAGGTTTTTGTTGTGATATCAGTCGTTTTGGAAGTTTTCAGTTGTTATAACTAAAATTCATGTGAAAAATCTTCCGTTTTTTGAAAAAAAATTTTTCAGAAAAAAATTTCTTCGAAAAAATTCTTTTCAGAAAAAATGTTTTCTTCGAAAACAAATTTCTCCGAAAAAAAATTGTCTTCGAAAAAAGTTTTCTCCGAAAAAATTGGTCTTCGAAAAAAAGTTGTTTTTGAAAAAAAAAATTCTCAAAAAGAAAGTTTTTCTCAAAAAAAGATTTTCTCCGAAGAAAAGTTTCTCCAAAAAAAATTTTCTGCAAAAAATACACTTCCCACATCATCCCACACACTTCCCACATCATCCCACACACTTCCCACATCATCCCACACACTTCCCACATCATTCCACACACTTCCCACATCATCCTACACACTTCCCACATCATCCTACACACTTCCCACATCATTCCACACACTTCCCACATCATTCAACACACTTCCAACATCACTCCACACATTTCCCACATCACTCCACACACTTCCCACATCATCTCACACCATCCCACACACTTCCCACATCATACCACACACTTGCCACATCAACCCACACACTTCCCACATCATCCCACTAAAACTTTATTTTCATTCAGATCCACCGTGTGAAAGATATGGACTTCACGAAATAAAGCCAGTGAAAATTGGTTGAGTGATACGGGCTTTAGTGTCCTTAGTGTTGGCCCACTACACGATATTTGGTGGTTTTTTATGCATGTTCCTCTAATGATGACACTTTGTGTGCAATGTTGTAGGGAAAAAGTACCCAAACTTTTTTGTCCATGAAAGTAGGTGTCCGGGGACTCTCCTTAGTAGACTAAGGCGATGCTAAGGTTGACCCTAGACAAAAAATGGTCAATTTTGCGCTTTCGGAAGGGTTTTTTAATAATTTCACTCCTGGAAATTTCCAATACAATTTAATGTGGGCGTAATTTAAGGGTTAGGCAATATTTACTTAAAGACGTTCGAGTATTTTCGTAACATCAACTCTGTTTGCCACATCTATTCTGATGCGTACGGGTCTCTTGCATGTTTTATTAATTTATACCCAACACGAAAAAATTGTTTGATAGACTGAAATAACACATTCCCTTTCAAGTCGCCTGTGCGTAAAAAAAGGAATTCTCAGAAATGTTTCAGGGTGAAAATAGCTATTTCCTATACTAGTCACAAAACGATGTTGTTCCAGTTAAGCAAAAATCTTATTTCGCATGTGCTCTGTGAAATTCTTCAACTGAGTAAACAAGGAAAAGGTAAGAATGCTGTTATATGAAGCGAATATCTGAATTAAAGTTCACTGAGATTCCTTTCAATACATCGAAAATTTTATTATTTTGTTGTTCCCAGAACATATGCTGTGACATAGTTCATGAAAGACTTCTTCGAAAATAATTTCATTGAAAATTGTGAGACGTTCCTTTTTTATAATTCCTTTAGAAACGCAACAACTTAACTTCTCGATGTACTAAAACACAAACGAAATTGTCCCATGATACCAAATGATTTTCTACTTTCGACAAGCTCTAATGTAAAGTACGTTACATAAGTTATTAATTACATTCTGTCAAATTTACAGCGCAAAATGTTTGTACTTCGTCGTTCTCTTCTGGGAGCTTATATTGAAAAGTAAATCATTAAACATTTTTCTTCACATTACGTATGTTTAACGTTTATGCCACGTACAGTACATACGCATTGCACTTAAAAGGGAATTTTAATTTAATTTTTCTTTCAACTTTAAAATATGATTACATGAGACGATGCTGACATCAAACAAAAAGACAACTTTGTCATCCATTAAAGATAATGATACACGAAAATAAAAATAGCATTCTTGTTTCTCTCTACCCTCTAACCCTCAACACAGAGAGATATTCTCATTTTCCATGCATGGCTGCTGTAGAACATTTTCAATAAATATTGCCAACATGAGTTGAAAGTTTAACTTACAAAACATTGTCTTCCACTCTGTGATTTGTTACAAACACATCACATTCATATACATGGCATTCTAGTTGATGGATTTGTCATAAATTTCCTTAACTTATATGCTATGGCGGCAACATTTCAAGCCAAGCAAAACTTTTAAATTTCAATATAATGCGACAACATATGATTCGACTCAAATTCTTTGCATATTACAATTTCGTATGGTGAATTTGAATTTTAACATCTCTCGCACTGGCGCATATTTTTTGCCAAAAGATTTTCCAATATGGAATTACGATGTGTGAAGAAAACTCGGAAGCTTTCGGCTGCCCCGTACGTTTAGTAGCGAAATTCAAATTCAAAGTTAACTGAGAATGGATCTGTGAGTCTTTTACGAATTTTGAGTCAAAATGATCCTCCTGGTGTTGTAATAGTTTCGAGAGTATCATTTTTTTGTAAGCATTCGTTATAATCTGTAAAGTTTCTTTTACACCCTGACCTCAGATGAACCCTGGAATAAAAAGTTCCATGTGTCACAAGATCCAAAGGGTTCGTTTGGAGCGAAAGCTTTCCAAAAACCGAACACATTCTGACAAGGAAGGGGGAGGTCAACAAACTAGTAGGTTCAACAAAAATCGATGAAGTTCAACACCTAGAAAATTTCTTCGCTTACGAATTATTGCCTTTTTAGGATGTCTAACCTTTTTAGCAATGTCCACCTGAATTAGGAAAACAAAAATCAGGAATCAAGAAATCAGGAACCAAAAATCAGGAAACGAAAATCAGGAACCTAAAATAAGGAAAATAAAAAATCAGGAAAAACAAAAAACAGGAAATACCAAATTTAGGAAAAACCAAAATTAGGAAAAACGAAAATCAGGAATTCGTAAGGAGGTCCCAACGGTCCCAACCTTATTTTTGGTATGTAGGGGGCTATACCCCCTAAACCACAGCGCCTGCGGCGAGCTAATAACGCCCTGCAGGCTGCCTTTCGTCCATGGGGCTCTGCCCCAAACTGCGCAAGGGGTGCTGCTCCTTAGACCCCGCAAGGGGGGATATTCCCCCTTTGACCCTCCTACGCGGGGCTGCCGCCCTTCGACCCTGCTTTTTTATTTTCCAGAATTTATCACGGCCTACGGCACATTCGCTCAACAGTTATTTTCTTCCTTTGCGTGATTCCTAATTTTGGTTTTTCCTAATTTAATTCATTCCTACTTTTAGTTTTTCCTGATTTTTGTTTTTTCTTATTTTTGGCAAATAATTTTTTTTTCCTAATTTTTGGTTTCCTTATTTTTGTTATTCCTAATTTTTGTTATTCCTAGTTTTAGTTTTCCTAATTCGTGTGGAATACTCCTTTTTAGTCACCCTTACCCCCTGGTGTGATCGAAGCTCGGTAGAAGAAGCTTAAAAAAGAACGATGGGGGCAAATCGCTTCAACAAAAATATGAGTCTTAAAGGATTTGTAACACTAATGTTAACGTTTCAGCACGGGTTCGGGAATGAGCTTCCACCCTCCGAGGTTTACCGACCCGGAGAGGGATGCACAACCCAAAAATTTGCTCATCTTCGGAATCGTTCCCTCAAAATCCGCACAATTTCATTTTTAAGCATGCACTCGGATGCACCCGGCTTTGCCCCTTCGCGAGGTCCGCCGCTCCTCGAACACGCTTTTTTCTTAGGTTCATTGCCTGCGGCGCTGCTTTTCAATAAACAACTTTTCATGAGTGTTAAAATGATGGGCGCGCGGTAGTAATGCGCCCGTGACCCCATACGATCAAAAAATTAGGAATTTTTTTTTTCGTAGACGGCGGAACCATATATACAGCTAAGTTTTGACATTGTTCCCTTGCGTCGTACCCCTCTGAGACCAAATTTTTCGGAATCTACGTAAAATTTTGATTGAAATCGACACTTTACTCATTAAAATCGGTTCAGTGGATCCGAAGATATGACCTTTAGAAAATCGTCATTTTCCATACAAAATGAGCTATTTCATAGAAGCCAAAGTTAATGGAAACATCCTACGTTCCAGAGCCATTTGTATGAAAACCGACTTTTTTGGCTCTTGCTCGAAAACGACTCGATAACTTTTCTTGAAATTTTGCAGGGACCTTCGGGTGGTCATTCTACGCCATATGAGATTTTAAAAAGGAAGATGCTATTCGCCGGCGAATAGTCAGATGATATGATAATGGCTATTCGCTGGCGCAGGCGAATAGTCAGAAGATATGATAATGGCTATTTGCTGGCGCCGGCGAATAGTCAGAAGATATGATAATGGCTATTCACCGGCGCCGGCGAATAGTCAGAAGGTATGATAATGGCTATTCGCCGGCACCGCGCCGGCGAATAGTCAGAAGGTATGATAATGGCTATTCGCCGGCGGCCAACCTAAGTTTCGTGGCATTTCGTAAAAGGAAAAATTCCTAGGTCTTCGTGAGGTTTCCTTAGAGAGCAAGTTCACTAGTTTCGTTAGCGCCCTATATTTTGGGTCTATTCGTAAAAGGACGAATTCCCTAGGTTTGGTTAAAGCGCAAAGTCCCTAGTTTCGTTACCCACCTAGGTTTCGTGGTTTTTCGTAGAAGGAAAAATTCATAGGCCTTTTCGTGACGTTTCCTTAAAGCGCAAGTTTATTAGTTTCTTTAGCGACCCAGTTTTAGAGACAATTCGTTAAAGGAAATGTTCCCTAGGTTTCCGTGATGTTTCCTTGAAGCGCAAAGTCCCTAGTTTCGTTACCCGCTTAGGTTTCCTGAATTTCGTCAATGGACAAATTCCCTAGGCCTGATATCGCAAGTTAACTAGTTTCGTTAGCGACCTAATTTTCAGCACAATTCGTAAAAGGACAAATTCCTTAGGTTTCCGGGATGTCCATAGTTTTGTTACCCGTAGGTTTCGAGGCATTTCGTAAAAGGAAAAATTTCTAGGTCTTCGTGAGGTTTCCGTAAAGCGCAAGTTCACTAGTTTCGTTAGCGACCTAGTTTTCGGGACAATTCATAAAAGGACGAATTCACTAGGTTTCCTTAAAGCGCAATGTCCCTAGTTTCGTTACCCACCTAGGTTTCCTGAATTTCGTAAAAGTACAAACTCCCTAGGCCTTCGTGACCTTTCCTGTAATCGCAAGTTCACTGGTTTCGTATTTTCGCTACAAAATCACATGCTTTTTGGCCGTTATTTCACTTGTCACCAAGTTTCTTATCGATTTCACGATTTTAGCAGTATTTTTAGTGTTTTTCCTTGCGACGTTTCATAAAAGGATGACTTCACTAGTTTCGTTACCTAAGAGTATCGCAACATTTTGTGAAGTGCGCCGGCGAATAGTCACTTTGTTACCGGCCTCGTTTGGGCGCCAGGGCTCTTAGGGGCCGTTCATAAATTACGTAACGCTAAAACTGGCATTTTTTTATATTTTTCTTGAATTTTTTTTTTAGGTTGGAGATAGATGTTCGTAGTCAAAGGAAAAGTTATTGGGTTGGATGTGTAGTCTGTCAGGGTGACCAGCAAAATGGCCGACGGAGGGTGGTATGGAATCGACTTAGGGGGAAAATTAATTTTTTTTAAATTTTTTTGTTGGAGATAGATGTTTCGTTTTAAAGGAAATTTTTTCGTCCCTTTTTTCGCCGAAATTTCTTTTCGCCGGAGATTTTTTTTCGCCGGAAATTTTTTTTCGTCTGAAATTTTTCGAAATTTTTCGCCTGAATTCTTTTTCGCCTTTTTCGCTTTCAGATTTCTCACGCCAAAAATTTGCCTACCCTTACTCAAAACTTAATTTTTTTCGTGTCAAATCTGAAAGAACAGAAAAACTATAACATAACTATACAATCCATCCGCAGGTCACACATACAAATACATTGATAAAAAAAAACTTGATCGATTTTATTTGAAAACATATTTTTAATGTTGATAAATTACAGAATCATACATAACAATAAAAAAATTTTCACATTCTTGGTCCATTTTGTCCGGCTTTCATCCGGAATCATCCGTATTTAAAGGCAACCTGATTTCGAGGCATCCCGATTTTGTGTTATCCGGAATTTCGAGTCCGAATTTGAGTGTTCGGATTTTGAATGATCACACTTCTGGTAATATTCGCAATGTTACATACAAAGGCAAAATCATAAGACCTTCGTCCCTCGTACGGAGTAAACAATATAGTCGCTGTTTAAGGTAATCCAACTTATTACAAGCCACCATGAAGTACTGAAAGAGTGATAAAGAAACAAAGCAGGAGCACGTATCGAGTACACTTACCCTATTTGTGCGATTTGATAAAAAAAAATGTTAAGAAAATTTTGTTGACAGGAAATATGTGAAAATGATGTTAATGTAACTGAGTGTTGTGTTGGATGTGATACATGTGGGTGAGTTATCATTTTGTGATCAAAATAGATATTTGTTTTGAAATAATATTCGCAATAAATTGGCTGGATTTAGGTACATATTTTACCGACAGCTGTTCCATTATGAATGCCTAACTTACAATATTATTTACGATTAACCTAAGTGAATTCCAAGAAGGATTTCTCATTCCTTTATCTGAAATGTAGTAAGTTGACATTTCAGGGAGAAATAAAAATTGTCAAGATTGTCTGATACAGTAAAGATGACTAAATATAGATGCTGTTTTCACCCAGGTGCAGATGGCATCGACTATAATGCTGAAAATAGTAACAGAATTATAGTAAATGCTATTTGCACCCGGACGAAATTCTCACGCAGCTACCTGTAAAAAATAAAATCCCTCGCTTTTGGTGACAAAGAATTTATTTATTAGCTACTCCGAAATAATGACGTTTTTTTCTTCGTTAAATAGTATATTATTAACCAACGGATATAATGGCGCGATTATAGTCGAGGTGAAGTACCGAGACTATAATCAAGCTATTTATCCCTTGGTTAATACGATAGTGTATATCATTTGGGCATATAATTCGCCATTTGACTCGTGGCCTTTTTTTTATTTCCTTTGAGATTTGACGTCATGATATTATAGTCGGACTATAATGAAAATTATATTCGTATTATAATGAAAATTATAGTCGAGTCGAGCATAATATGCCTATTATATACCTCCCAGTTTGTATGAAACTCGACTATAATATGGTCATTATACCACTACTTTCAGGTATATAAATGGTTAATTATATGCCCGAATGATATCATAGTATATTATAATACAAGAGGTATAATCAAGTAATTATAGTCGAGGTTGGTAAAAGTTCGAGGGGCGTCAGCACCGGGAGTTTTTACCCACCGAGACTATAATTACGCGATTATACGATAGTTTATCACATTTGAGCCTATAATTGCACAAAAGAAATAACAATAAAATTAACATAAATCAAAAATTTCGTATAAAAACACTCATCGAATTTGTTGCAAAAAATTTCGTCTAGATTGATTTTTCGATTTAGTATGCGGTTGTCGTAACAACACACGTTTTATTCTTATATTTTTAAGAACCGGGTTACAGTAGCGTCATTACGACCCTACTTTTAACAAGAAAGTCGACTATAATAGGCCGATTATAGTCCTATTATTAGGGTAATTATTGGCTCGAACGTGATAAAGAATGAAATAACTGAAACTTATTATTTGCATAAATTTAGGCGCTATGTAATACTAACACACACACACACGTTGATGACGATGATTTTAACAAGAACTGCTCAATTAACTCGTACTTCTGTAATAGACAAAGTCAGTACGGAAAAATGGAGCAACTCCATCGAAACCGTTATGATTTCGAATCTTAGTTTTTATTTGTAGCTTAGGTTTTCGCGGGTAGTGCTTATTCAATGTACTACACTTTCAAAACAGATGTTTAACATCGAATCTGCAATTCCCGCAAAAACGCTCTTTCCATTATTGAAAAAATCACAAATAACTTTTATTTCACTCAGGTCTTTTTCTGTATGACCAAAAATTCAAAAGTAGTGTCTCTTTCTTAAGGTTTGTAACTTTGTATTCAGAAGCGTCACAAGTATCGAGATCAAGAACATTCTATCGAAGCTTGATGAATTTAAAGTGTAAAGTCCGGATCAAATACCTGCAATACCTGCAATTAAATTATCTGCAGCCATGGCTATCTTATTCAATAAGTTAATCGCAAGAAAATCCACAACATGGAAAGAAAGCTGTTTGACACCGGTGTTCAAGACTGGAAACAAATGCAATGTCGAAAACTATCGACAGCATCCTTTGTGCCACTTCCAAAATCATCGAGCGCTTGGTCTTTAACAGAGCCAGTTTTTGGGAAACCGCTTTCCCGAATTTCCCGAAATTTCCAAAATTGAAAAAAAAAAATTTTTTGTTGATATGACGATCGGAAAAGACCACCGAAGTACTCATTTACTTACTAAAACATACTTAAACATATATTTTACCTGCGTTCCGGTAAAATAACGGCGATGAAGACGTCTAGTTTGTAATATGTCTTTTGCTTAGAAAGAGTTGAACATGTTAAGTTCATTTTTTGGGCTTAATTCCTCATACGTTTTCAATAGGAAGCCATGCTGGCTACTTTTTAAGATGTGACCTGGGAATCCGTCACAAACAAATATTTATCTCATCTTAATATAAAGAAGTAGCTACCCTATGGCTACCCTATGTTTAAGACAAAAATTATGAGCCTATTTTTTCATGGGAATGAAAGAATCTGGCATCCGCTATTGAAAGTAAAAGCTCCGAAAGCTCTTTCTATTGTATTATGGTGTAAACTAGTGATGTAAACGGTGTGATAATGCAGTTTATGGCACAATTGTTTAACAAACCTTAACAAACAAACAAACAAACCTTAACAAACAACGAAGCACTTCACCAACCACAAGAGTGTACTATGCATATGTCCGCAGTCAACTTGATTATTGCTGCCTTATCTGGGAAAATTTCGAGTTTGTTCATGATGAATTTAAATCTGAAAACTTTTTAAACTGGAAACGTGAAATTTTTTGATAATTATGAATAATTTTAGAGACTATTGTGTCTCAAAAATATGTAAAAAAAAGAATTGAATTTTTGTTGTTAATGCATTTTTATTGCGATTTCCCGCATCTTCCAAGTTAAAACAAACAATGCGTCAACAAAACGCCAATGTCCCATAGTATATGAAAGAAAGCTAAACTTAACGTGAACACAATGTTTTATAAAGAATGAAAAATAACTGAAAGCTCGAAACTTATTGTTTGCATAAATTTACGCGCCATGTAACACAAACACACACACACACTGATGATGCTGATTTCAACGAGAAATGCTCAATTAACTCGTACGTCTATGATAGACAAAGTCAGTACGGAAAAATGAAGCAATTCCAGTAAAACCGTTATGATTTCGAACCGAACTAAGTAGTAAAAGCACTTAGTAGACAAGGGCAAATGCCATGAGGTGACAGGTAAGTCTTGTCTCACTAATTAGTTGTTTTTTAATTACATTTGAATCTTCGTTTTTATTTGTAGCTTTAGGTTTTCACGGGTAGTGCTTCTTCAATGTTACAATTCTTTCAAAACAAATGTGTAACATCGAATATGCAATTCCCGCAAAAACGCTCTTTCCATTATTGAAAAAATCACAAATAACTTTTATTTCACTCAGGTCTTTTTCTGTATGACCAAAAATTCAAAAGTAGTGTCTCTTTCTTAAGGTTTGTAACTTTGTATTCAGAAGCGTCACAAGTATCGAGATCAAGAACATTCTATCGAAGCTTGATGAATTTAAAATGTCAAGTCCGAATCAAATACCTGCGATTTTCTATCATAAATTATCTGCAGCCATGGCTATCTTATTCAATAAGTCAATCGCAAGCAAAAGTTTCCCACGACGTGGGAAGAAAGCTCTTTGACACAGGTGTGCAAGACTGGAAACAAATGCAAGGGCGAAAACTATCGACTGACCAGCATCCTTTGTGGCGCTTCCAAGGTGTTCGAGCGCTTGGTCTTGAACAGGATCACGGTGAAGTTTTGACAGAAATTTGGTCGACTAAAAATTTTCTTATCTAGCCTTTAATAGTACAATCTAGCCAAGGCTAGATTGTTTTGGTCGATCAAAACATTGTTTACTTTATGTAAAACAAAGTTTTGGTCGCCCGACAAATTGGTCGATCAATTTTTGTTCGCTAATGCTGAGCACGCACGAGACATTGAAAACGTATTTTGATAAAAATTCTCTTTGTTCGAATGTCAATTTTGACATGAGAACAATGAACATTTTTTATCAAAACACGTTTCAGTGTCTCGTGCGTGTTCAGCTTAACAAAGTGCTAAGCTGAATGATTCGACGATTAAAAGTAAGAAAGTTGAATCAACACAAAATTGGTCGACCAATTTTTCGTCGTTTTAATTCAACGATTAAGTAACAAAATGCAAAGCTGAAATTAATTAAAATTTGAAATGTAGAATTTTGATATGTGTAATTACATCAGCTAGGATGCGCCCGTGACGCATGACTGTTGAATGATCAATCCAAACGTGCCTTGACCTTAGACTTAGTTTTAATGTACCGTGACACGAATTGATTTACTCAATCTAGTTTGTTATGAATACTCTCATTCAGACGTTCACTAAATAAATACGTATTTTTATAATTAGAAACTTTCAATTTGGATACCTGAAACCAGTAAAACTAACAATGACCGCTTTTCTTTATGTTTGACTCTGTTGGTTGTTGGTTGCTGTAAAGAAACTTGTGTCTGAATAAATTTCAATATTAAAATAGTTGTTGACTCCCGAGAATCCCGACCAAGGCGGTTACAGTGAGTTTCTGAAAAAACGACGTCAATGAGAAAAGAAAATCTGAAGTGAAACGAACATTTCAAGAGCAAAACAATTAGTTGGACTCTGTGTGAATGAAAAGAATGATAAATAGTGTCAGAAAGTTGTCAGCAAGTGTAAAAAAGTTGTCAGCAAGTGTAAAAAAGTTGTCAGCAAGTGTAAAAAAAGTTCTCAGCAAGTGTAAAAATGTTGTCAGCAAGTGTAAAAAAGTTATCAGCAAGTGTCAGAAAGTTATCAGCAAGTGTCAGAAAGTCTCAGGAAGTTGCCAGTAAGTGTCAGAAAGTAATGTTACTTTTTTAATTTTGTTGTAATTACAAATTTAACGAAAATTCCGCGCTTCTGCGATGCTAAGAGGTTATTTTCCCTCTTGGTTTAGTTCTCGGACGTCAAAATTTTTTTGACATTTGTATATCAAAAAATTCTGGACGTCCTAGACCTAAACGAAGAGGGGGAATAACCTGTCAGCAGAATGCGGAATTTTTAGTTTTGGGACCCGCTAAATATGTTTTGTTGATTTCTTTATTTGTTAAAATTTTAATTTTTCTACAATGTTAACATTTCAAAATTGTTTTTATCAAATTACGAAATTTGCTTCGAAAGGAAAAGCTAAAAAAAACAATGAAAAATCGAAACCTGAAGTGCGGAATTTTCGTTAAATTTGTAATTACAACAAAATTAATAAAGTTACATTACTTTCTGACACTTGCTGGTAACCTCCAGAGACTTTCTGACACTTGCTGACAACTTTTTGACCCTTATTTAATACATCCATAGCCAGAATGAGCCCGCTTGCAAGTATCGTTAAATGAACAAAAAGTATGAGTTTTGTACTAGATTCCACGGTTCATTTTTAACATGGCTGTATTTCCTTAGACTTTCTGACACTTGCTGACAACTTTCTGACACTCGCTGACAACTTTTTTACATTTGCTGACAACTTTTTTACACTTTCTGACACTTGCTTACAACTTTCTGACACTTGCTGACAACTTTCTGACACTTGCTGACAACTTTCTGACACTATCATTCTTTTCATTCAGTGCGTTCGTGGCGCAGAATAAATATAACCACGAACTTTTTTAGAGTAAAGGAGTTGAGTGCGAAGTGTAAATAAAATTTTCCAACTAATTGTTTTCCTCTTGAAAAGTTCGTTTCACTTCAGATTTTCTCTTTTCATAAACGTCGTTTTTTCAGAAACTCACTGTAACTCACTGTTCGGGATTCTCGGAAGTCAACAACTATTTTAATATTGAAATTTATTCAACACAATTTTCTTTACAGCAACCAACAACCAACAGGATCAAACATAAAGAAAAGCGGTCATGCGTCACGGGCGCATCCTACCTGATGTAATTACACATATCAAAATTCTACATTTCAAATTTTAATTAATTTCAGCTTTGCATTTTGTTACCTAATCGCTGAATTTAAGCGACGAAAAATTGGTCGATCAAAACAATCTAGCCTTGGCTAGATGTACTATTAAAGGCTAGATGAGAAAATTTTTGGTCGAGCAAATTTTGGTCAAAACTTCACCGTAATCTACCGCACACCAATGATACAGAAACGTTTAATATAACGCATTAGTCAAATATGGGAAATAAAAAAATTTGAGAATTTTAAAAAAAAAGTTCCGTTATTGAGCGTCAGAAATGCTTTTCCAACCCTTGCCATGTAACATTTCTTTCATGCTTTTGCATTCCTAAGACTTCGAATTTCCCACAACGTTTTTCATGTGTTCGCGGTGACAAAAACCCTAATTTATACTAACGTTTTATAAAAAAAACGTAGAGTGGAAGTTCGAGCGAAAAATTTCTATTTTACTCCTAAAAGAGCTGAGAAAATAAACTAAACGCGTAAGGTAACTAACGGTGACATGGCCGTTCGAAAAAGTGACATTGAGTTGTCCTTGTAAATTTGTATGAAGCGGAATGAAGTGCACTACTCAACATCATATGATCCGTTATTTGTCCTATGGCTTTTAGTATATGGGACAACTCACGATTTATGAATTTATATGAAATAGGACAATTCACGGTACCCCTAGGACAACTCTACTTTTTCAATAAATCATTAATTATATGAAATTAAATTATGTTAATCAAATTGGTGTCAATTAGCCAAAGAAAACACAAATCTTTGCAATAAAAGTAAAAATGTTTCCTTCACATATTGAAATAAAAGAAAAAATTGCGTGTAAAGTTGAAATTTAAAGCATTAACACATGTCACCTTACACAATTTTTTATGAAGAATGAAATTACTGAAAGCTTGAAACTTATTATTTGCGTAATTTTACACTAACGCACACACACATTGATGATGGTGATTTCAACGAGAACTGCTCAATTAACTCGTACTTCTATAATAGACAAAGTCAGTACGGAAAATTGGAGCAATTCCAGTAAAACCGTTATGATTTCGAACCGAACTAAGTAGTAAAAGCACTTGGTAGACAAGGGCAAATACCATCGGTGACAGGTAAGTCTTGTCTCACTAATTAGTTGTTTTTTAATTACATTTGAATCTTCGTTTTTATTCGTAGCTTTAGGTTTTCACGGGAAGTGCTTCTTCAATGTTACAATTCTTTCAAAACAAAAATGTGGAACATCGAATCTGCAATTCCCGCAAAAACGCTCTTCTCCTTATTGAAAAAATCACAAATAACTTTTATTACACTCAGGTCTTTTTCTAAATGACCAGAAATTCAAAAGTAGTGTCTTTCTCAAGGTTTGTAAAACAACTGAAAGGATAGCGTCTTGCAATTCAATACAGGTCAACAGTTGCAATTACTTTTTTTTTTCTCAGTGTTAGTTTGCATAAGCGGTGTGCGCCGATCGAAAAATCTCGGCGGCGGCGCACCGATGAACGATTTTATCGGCGGATCGGCTCAGCCGCGGCGCGCCGACCAATTTTTGAAAAATTTTAAAGTTACTGCTATTAATGAAGATACATTTTCTCATATTTATGCCGATCGTGCTATTCCCTTTAGATTTTACTCAAATCACTTTTAGAAAAGTTTGCGTAATTGACTCTAGACCCGTGCGCCGGCGCAAACGCCGCCGGAAAAAGTGTCAAAAAAGCGAGCCGCCGCCGCCGAAGAATTTTTGAAACGTGCGCCGATTTGCGCCGCCGCCGAATGTTAAAAAATAGACACGCCGCCGCCGCCTAATATTTTTATCGGCGCGGTAAAAATACATTGGAATTTTTATAGTTGATTTATTGAAGTAAAAAGATAAATATTGACCGAAAACAGTCAATCACTTGCATTGTGTTTCTTTAAAACTCCTGCAATTTTAGAGTATTGCGTTTGCAGAAGTTATTAACCCAAAAAAAAAATTAAAAATGTCGTCAATTTCTAAAGACAGGTTCAATTAAATTCGTTAGGAAATACTCAGTGAAATAATTTCACGAGACTTACGATTCCCCGAGAAATATGTTCCTGAGAATGCTGATTTTTCGGACAAAATTTTTCACACTCGTTTGCAAACGAATGAACACTTTCTAGTTATTTCATCTATAACAAAGGCTCTAATTTTCACGCAGTTTCTTATGAAAGTGATTCAGGAACCGGTGTATGGGTCCCTGGTCTTCCACTGTTTTATTAAACTTCCTTGCCTTTCTCTTTTTCAAGCAATTTTTTCCTAAGTCAAGTATAGTAAGGCCTTTCATTGAGCCATAGCCTGAAAGTATTATTTTTCTGTTAAGCGACGGTTTATCATACCAAAATTTCAAAGATCACCCGTGAAACTTTTTATTGTAAATTTTGATTTATTTCAGGAAGTTGAAAATTTTGCGCCGCGCCGACGCCAGCCGAAAAAGTGGGTAAAAACCGCACCGCCGTCGCCGAACCTAGTTTTGACGTACGCTGAATTGCGCCGCCGCCGAAACCCCCTGGCAACGATTTTCGCCGCTGGCAAGGAAATTGAAAAATCGCTTTCGCCGCCGATGATTTTTTTGACCGGCGCGCGGCTCTAATTGACTCAAATAGAAAATTCCTAAAATCGGGTAATACTGGATTATATTTAGTAAATTAGTATTATTGGCGACTTCGAAAAGCGTGCGAGGGGATGGGGGGTATCATCTGAAAACGTGCGCACTCTTGTATTATTTGATCTGTTTAGATTTATTTTCCTTTTGATTAGCAAAGGGACAAGATGGGATGATACAAGTAAAGTAAAAAAAAGCATTAACATAGCCATTCTTCGAATTCGGATTAAATTCTAAGCCAAAAATGAGGTTCTTGGAAATTTATGGTCCTAGAATATTGTCCATTTCTTTAATCGTGTCAATA
Organism: Pseudolycoriella hygida; assembly: GCA_029228625.1. NCBI lineage: Eukaryota > Metazoa > Arthropoda > Insecta > Diptera > Sciaridae > Pseudolycoriella > Pseudolycoriella hygida. The sequence continues at coordinate 163,751,813 of CM055403.1, forward strand.
ACATACTTACACTCGTCATTTTTCTCATCTCCATACTTTTAATGGGTACTAATGAGATTTTTTATCGTGTCGTCGACTATGTGAAATTTTAAAAGGTTAACCACAATCCCGAATCGGTTAACGTCAGGCCCGGACTGGTCATATGGACTGACCGAGCATCGCCCGGTACGCCCCAGCTAGAGATTGCATTTACAGGTTTCCGTAAAAATGCCGTAAATGGCATCTGCAGGACACATCATGTAAATTATTGCACCATTTCAATACTACCATCTTCAGTTTAGCATTACATAGCAGAAGAGCCATCGTCGTGAAGTATCCTGTCACGCTGGTCCCGATGGTGGTTTGAACCGACCGCCGGTTGGTTTTAATCGACCGCCGGTTGGTGTTAATAGACCGCCAGTTGGTGTTAATAGACCGCCCGCCGGTTGGTGTTAATAGACCGCTGGTTGGTTGTAATCCACCACAGGTTGGTTTTAATCGACCGCCTGTTGGTTTTAACCGACCACCAGTTGGTTTTAATAGATCGCCGGTTGGTATTAATCGACCGCCGATTGGTTTTAATCGACCGCCGGTTGGTTTAATCGACCGCCGGTTCGTTTTAATCGACCGCCGGCTGGTTTGAACGACCGCCGCCGCCGGTTGGATTGATCGACCGCCAGTTGGATAGGGCAGTCATCGAAAGAACTGCAGCGTCATTTGATTGAATAGTTCACTTTTTGTGTCTTTTACTTACTACCATAATAAAGCTTTTGTTACATACAGAAACGCTCTTGTCTTTATATAGTTATTTTTATTTACTTGCCTGCTTGGACATTGTTTGCTCCTGGGTACATGAGCCGACGACGAATACTGCAATTCTTCGAGTCTCAACAAACAGTTTCCAAGCAGAATAGCACCACGTGACTCTAAATGTCGATGCAATCTGGGCACAATCATAACGAAAACTACAACAAGATAAAAAAAAATGTAAAAGAGTCTTAGTCGGCTCGCCCGGTGCGCCCTTCGGTCGCCGGTCCGGGCCTGGTTGACGTAAGTAGCTGGGAGACGTTAGCTGCAGATAGGATCGATTGGATATGCAGAAGACTTTCAACTGGTTGTAGTGCACTATTTTCAATCTAGTCCAGGCTTTCAGAGAGCAGTCGACTTAAAATAATTTTTTTGTTTAGATACTAGCGTTTATATTTTTTCCCAATGCGTTTTCTATAGAAATTTTTTTTGCAGTTTTCGTTCTGAAAACGTATATGGTGTGGATTGTGAGTATAAATTTCATGCGTACTTTAGGGGGGGGGGAGGTCTTTCGAAAAGCGTGCGAAAGCGTGCACAGAGGGGAGGGGGGTCAAAAAAGGCCAATTTTCCGCGTGCGCACTATTTGAATGGCCCCTTACCCTACTGTCCTGTGTCAAGGAGATGGGTTGTTCGCACAGATAAAGTCCCCTAACTTCTAAATCTCATTTAACTCAGTCTATAAACCTTCTCCTTGGCCTACGCCTAGGGCGCACACCCGGGACCTGAGCATTCAATATCCTCTTTGGCAGCCTGCTATTGCATCCTCTGAACGTTCCCGTACGCAGACGACTGACCCTGATGTCATCGTTCCCGATATGCTTGTCCCACCGCTCCCTCCGATTCGCCCTCGATATGCTCTTAAGAACCCTCATATCAGAAGCCTCCAGTTCATGCACAAGGTATCCGCTGTCCACCCAACTTTCACTATAAAATCCATATAAAATCGTTGGCCCAAAGATTGAACTGTGAATAGCTAACTTTGTGTCACTACTTTAATCCTTCTTGTTGAACACATGCGACCTATTCCAACTGCAAACCACTTATTTCCTAGATTTAGCGACTTGCATAGCCTTAGTTTTGCTGATACTTATTTGGATTCCGTACTCCTCACATGCAATATTCAGGCAGTCGATATTCCTCTGCAGCCATTGTTTTTTACTTTATTGGCGAAACAGCTGAAATTGCACAAGACGTAAAATGGAAAAACAATGGCTGTTAATAAATGTTGCTCAGAAAAATCCTTAACATTTGCTTTCATTCTCAAATGTTGCAGGAGGTATTTGACAAAATTCACCTGATTTTTAAGCCGATGAAAATCGTCGGCGGCTGGCGGCGGCTGATGACATTTTTCTTCTTAGGCGGCGGCGCTCGGCTGAGCTGAGGACCTCCAGCCGGCGCACTATGGCTATGATGTTTCGAAAATTTTCCAAAATAATATCTCGTAAATTGTTGAAAATTTTGGAAAACAATGTTCTACAAAGTTGTGGAGAATATATTACTCCATATTGAGCTCAACTCGAATTTCAAAATGGCAGCTTCCTCGACCGGAAGTAGCAAATATTTTCGGAAGTAAGTCACTTAGACACATATTTTCTTCACGGAAGTCTCGGAATGTGCTTCCGCTTAGTTTTAGGATATTGTAAAATACAAAATGGCCGCCACCTAAACCGGAAGTTGCCTGTAACTTTTGATATACATGACATACAGTCAAACTTAATTTTGAGATATTGCAAAATACAAAATGACTGCCACATAAACCGGAAGTGGCTTCCAACTTCTAATATACACTAAATTCACTCAAACTCTCTTCACTTAAGTCTCGGAATGTGTTTTCGCTTAATTTCGTGATATTGCAATATACGAAATGGCCGCCACCTAAACCGGAAGTGCCTTGTAACTTCTGATATATACGACATATAGTCAAACTTTCTTCACTAAAGTCTAGGAATGTGCTTCCGCTTAATTTTGTGATATTGCAAGCCACTTCCGGCTTAGGTGGTGGCCATTTTGTATTTTACAATATCACAAAATTAAGCGGAAGCACATTCCGAGGCCTTAGTGAAGAAAGTTTGACTGCATGCCGTGTATATCAGAAGTTGGAAGCCACTTCCGGTTTATGTGAAGACCATTTTGTATTTTGCAATATACCAAAATTAAGCTGAAGCACATTCCTAGACTTTAGTGAAGAGAGTTTGAGTGTATGTCTTGTTAATCAGAAGTAACAGGCCACTTCCGGTTTAGTTGGCGGCCATTTTGTATTTTGCAATATCACAAAATTAAGCGGAAATACATTCCGAGACTTAAGTGAAGAGAGTTTGTGTGAATGTTGTATATATCAGAAGTTACAAGGCACTTCCGGTTTAGGTAGCGGCCATTTTGTATTTTGTAATATCACGAAATTAAGCGAAAACACATTCCGAGACTTTCGTGAAGAAAATATGTTTCTAAGTGGCTTACTTCCGAAGATATTTGCTACTTCCGGTCGAGGAAGCCGCCATTTTGAAATTCTAATTGGGCTCAATATGCAGTAATATATTCTTCACAACTTTGTAGAACATTGTTTTCCAAAATTTCCAACAATTTACGAGATATTAATTTTGGAAAATTTTCGAAACATTATAGCCATAGTGCGGCGGCGCGCCGGCCGAACTCGCCGGCGCACACCTCTAGTTTGTATTTGCATATTATGATTTACATATTATTCTTCGCGTCTCTAGCGCAAAAATTGCGTTGGTGTGAGAATGGAAATTTCCACACTTAAAGTGCAACGATCGTGGATTGAAATTTAATTATTCAAAGTGATCAACCCTGTATGAAAATGATTTTATTAGTCAATAAACGTATCTTAGAAGAGACAACAGCTCTTATTCCAATAAACGATTTATTATTTCATATTGCGGATGAGTTACAAATCCGACGGTGTCAGCCTGAGGTTCTTTATTACAGAGAATAACAAAAGTAGCAAAATAATCCGCGCAGGACGAAGATATTGAACTTTATTATAAAGCCGAGTGTTATTTTAACAACATGTCATTCTGTCCTACTTTTAAAAAATTCATGAGGTAGAAATTAGGGCCCTGAACTTAGATCATTGTTTCCAATCAACCCAAAAAACAATTAAATGCATGAAGTTAAGGGATTTTAATTTATTAGTTTTTTGTACCTCGAGGCCGTAAAATGCAATAAATCCCATTAACAGTCAAACATTTATTCTTCCTGTTTCATTCAATTTTACAGAACACAAATGTTTGCAAAGCGCATTTATAAATCGATGGTTACGAAAATCCTATTTTCCAAATCAGAAATCAAATCAAAAGTGTAATTAAACGAATTTATTTGAAATGAAAGGAAGGTTGCAACGAAAAATATCGTACTTCTCAATAAATATCAAACAAGTACATTCTTCGTTTCCTCATTGAATATCGCATCGAATTGATGAAAGTGCGAGTGAAACAATGAAATGAAAAACTCACTTCGGAGAAGTTGTTATTGTCAAATTCTTTTCATTGGAAATTGGTTTTGTATGAGTTTTAACGACGTTCCAGAGCTGCATTAGGAAGCAATTTCCGGTGATTGGATGTAATGTAAACATTCTGTGACATTGAAAAAACGAATGAAAGAAAAAGAATGATATTTCAGGATCATGATCTATTCCAACTGTCAAAATGACGTTTTAAACGTCAAATACTTACATGTATGTATACACTTCTCATTCACTTGAGATTCTTTTTTGATCAAATATATTAAAATATTAATATTCTTAATATTTTTTTGAAAAAATGGCAAAGCCCAGAAAAAAAATATGCAGGGGACCCGTACGCATCAGAATAGATGGCCAAATAGAATAGATGGGCCAAACAGAATAGATGTTGCAAAAAGATTCGAACGTATCTAAGTAAATGTTGCCTTAACTGTTAGTGTAGTTAGTGTGTAGTGTAGTGTTAGTGTATGAAATTGCGTCGACATCATATTAGTTTGGAAACTGACGAAAGAGAGATATTGAAAAACTCGTTCGAAGAAACGGCGCAAAAAACATCTCCAATCCTTAAAAAAGCTCAAAATTAAAAAAATTTGCACTAGGCCCGATCTAAGAACCGACCTAGACCACTTAGGAGAGGCCTCCGATCCATACTTCCACGAAAAAAAAATTTCGCCTGTTTTTTCTCTGCAACACTGCACAAACAGCCTCTTCATTAAAGAAATATTAACAAAAAACCACCAAATATTGCGTAGGATACTAGGGGATCGTAGCGTGAGTTGGACCCACACAGACCGAACCACTCAACAGGTTTTGACTAACTTAATTTTCATGATTTTCTGATGTACATATCTTTTATTTTAAATCTTCAAGAGTGATTTCCGTTCTAATTTCGCAGGTATATAAGTGAAAAAGTTCCACCAACCTTAAAAAAACTACGTTTTTCACCATTTTTTCGAGCGTAACTTCAAAAGTTTTCAATCGATTTTGCCCAAATTTGATCCTGTTATAAATTTTCTGATTATCTTTCAGGAAAAGAAAAGATTTTGTAAATAGGATAAGATTTACCTGATTTATGTAGAAAAAACACGTTGGGCCCTAGTAGAGACTCAGTTTTAGGGCCCTGGCTGAGTCCAAAAGCTCAAAATTAAAAATGTTTCTTCCATGGGTTGTGAGGCATGCCCAGACCTTTCAAACAAAAAAGAAGTTATGAAAATCGGAGGAGATTTGCTCGAGTTATGGTCAAAAGACCAAAAACCACTTAAGCCGCCCTAGCTCATTGGCCCTTAGGCGGACAGTGCCCAGATTCAATCCCAAAAAAGATTTTTCGATGACCTTTCAGACCCGTACGAAAAACGAAGTTCTTCGAACAGGGGTCGATTGCGTTTACCACGTACAACGTCCAGTCGACCAGGACCAGTCGAATTTCGACCCAAGAGTAGGTCGATCATGGTCCTTAGATGACGAATCAACAATAAAAACATATGTAAGGGAACCGTGCGTATCAGAATAGATGTGGCAAACAGAGTTGATGTTACGAAAAGACTCGAACGTATTTAGGTAAATATTGCCATAACTCTTAAGTGTATGAAATTACGTCCACATTAAATTGTATTGGAAATTGCCGATAGGGCAATATTGAAAAACCCGTTCGAAGAAACGGTGTGAAAAAGGCCTTCCAAAAGCACAAAATTGAACTCCAAATAGACAAAAATATCCGCCTCAATTTTCTCTACAACATAGCAAAAAACAATTTTTTTGTTAAGGGCCGACTTTAGGACCGACCTAGGGCCACAAGGAAATGCCTCTGACACATACTTCCATAGAGAAAAATGTTTCCCTCAATCTGCTCTGCAATATGACAAAAAAATGTTTTTTTGGTTAGGGGCCCACTTGAGCCCCAAGCACAGGGCCAAATTTGTTTATGAATATAATTAGGTGCACGGTTACCTCTCAAATAGAAAAAAATCAACAAAATCGGTTAGGATTTGCCCGATTTATGTAAACAAAAACACGTTGGGCCTAGTTTCAGGGTCCTGGCTGAGTCCAAGGGCATCTTATCAAAAAACTTCCTTCCATAAAATGTGAGACATTCCTAGACCTTGCGATTAACACATTTTTTTTGAAAATCGGAAGAGATTTATACTCGAGTTATGTACAAAAAAAATGAAGGGCCCTAGCAGAGACTCGTACTTAGTGCCCTAGCTAAGTCCAAGGGCTCAAAATCAAAAACGTTTCTTCTACAAATTGTCAACCATGCCCAGATCTTTCAAACAAAAAAAAAAAAAACGTTTATGACAATCGGAATAGATCTACTCAAGTTATCTACAAAAAACACGTATGGCCCTAGCATAGAATCGTTTTTAGTGCCCTAGCTAAGTCCAAGGACTCACATCCAAAATCGTTTCTTCCATAAATTGTCGGCTATGCCCAGATCTTTCAAACGAAAAAAAAAATATGGAAATCGGAAAGTATTTACTCGAGTTTGTAACCAGTCGAATTTCGACCCGGGAGTAGAGGGGGAGCATCGATCATGGTCCTTAGATGATGAATCAACAATAAAAAGAATGTCCGTCCGTCCGTCAGTCAACACGATAACTCGAGTAAAACTCAAACGATTTTCGAAAACTTTTCTTCCCTGAAAGATAGTCAAAAAATCTTTTATGGGATTGAATCTGGGCACTGTCGGCCTAAGGGCCGCCGAACTAGGGCCGTTTAAGTGGTTTTTGATATTTTGTACATAACTCGAGTAAATATTTTCCGATTTTCATAAATTTTTTTTTGTTTGAAAGATTGTGTATGGCCGATAATTCATGGAAGAAACTTTTTTGAATTTGAGTCTTTAGACTTAGCTGGGGCACTAAAAACGAGTCTCTGCTAGGGCTCTACGTGTTTTTTGTAAAAAACTCGAGTAAATCTTTTCCAATTTTCACAATTTTTTTTTTTGAAAGATCTGAGTATGCCTGACAATTTTGTTTATGGAAAAACTTTTTTCGAATTTGAGTCGTTGGACGAGTCTCTGTTAGGGCCCTACGTGTTTTTTGTACATATAACTCGAGTAGATCTTTTCCGATTTTCAAAAAAAATTTTTTTAAAGATCTAGGCATGACATACAACTTATAAAAGAAATTTTTGCCTTTTCTTAGGGCCCTAAGGTCCTAAGGTCGGCCCTAACCAGACATTTTTTTTTGCTATGTTGCAGATCAAATTGAGGGAAACATTTTTGTCTATGGAAGTATGTGTCCGAGGCAAATCCTTATGGCCCTAGGTCGGTCCTAATGTCTGCCCTAGACAAAAAAATGGTTTTTCAATATGTTGTAGAGGAAATGGAGGGAAATTTTTGTCTACGAAGGTATTTGTCCGAGGCCTCTCCAAAGGACCTAGACAAAAAAAGTGGTTTCTTGCTATGTTGTTAAAGAAATTGAGATGAACATTTTTGTCTACTTGGGGGTCAATTTTGTATTTGCGGAAGGCCTTTTTTACGCCATTTCTTCGGACGGGTTTTTCAATATTGCCCTCTCGGCAATTTCCAATACAATTTAACGTGGACATAATTTCATACACTTAAGAGTTAAGGCAATATTTACTTAAACACGTTCGAAGTCTTTTCGTAACATCAACTCTATTTGCCACATCTACTCTGATACGTACGGGTCCCTTACATATTTTTTTTAAAGAATCCGAAGTGGCTCGAGCGTCGGCGTGTCTCGCACCTCTGCCGTAATTTGCATAATAAACAATTTCCGAAAAAAGAACAACAGAATTCTTTCGTTCTTTTTTTAGAAATTGTTTTTCATGAGCATAACGGGAGACATTACCGACATTTCAAATGAAATGATAGTTTGAAAATAGGGAATACAACCGGTGAAGCATTATCGCTTTGTTCACATCACAACGTGATTGCAATCTTTTACTATGCTTACGAATCGGCGGCAGTCAGGACAGAAAATGTATGAGTGAAACATTGTTTTTTCGTTCCAACGTATTAGATTAGTGAAAATGTTATTGAAACTTCGCTTAGCTCAGGAGGAGGGTTGAATGAATTTGTGTAAGCTCCTCTTTGTATAGTTTTGATACTTACGAATCAAACTCAGAAACAAGTTAAATTGTGTGTTGATCTGTGCGTCGATTATTCAGCCATTTGGAAGAATATGTCACGAAATCTCAATCATTTAAAACATTTGAATCGGTCTTTTGCATGGAGCAAATTTCGAAAAGTGTTGAAAAGGGTTACAGAGATGTTGAAAGAGTTATAAGTCTCTACAGCTCTTTTCTTAACCTTTTTTCAAAACAAATGTATGAAAATCGGAAAAATTCCGATAAAAAGAAAACTATATTAGTTTCAGGGAGCTGCGGGAAACGATACAATTGAAAGGAATTTTTGATTTTTTAGTTTATGTGAAAGAGAAATAATGTAATGTATTTTCTCATTTCATCAAAGTTAATTTTGGTTCTTGTCATTTGAATGTACGAGTTATTGTTTTTATGGTAATTCATTGCTGCATACAATTTAGTATGTCCTAAGAATGAATAAGCTAACATCAACAAAATTATAGACTCTAAAAATATTTTACTTTGAATATTTTATAATTGAACTAGTCGAACCTCCGCCCCTAGGGGCTACGCAGGCTTTATCATTTTCGCTTTAACATTTACGGGTATGTTACGTAGTCGAAACCCCCGCCCCTAGGGGCCACGCAGGCTTTATCATTTTCGCGTGTTGTCTATTCTGTGAGCCAAAAGCATATTTTTTCTCGTTTTAAATAATGATGCGTAATGTTTCATGTCATTAAATCACTTCGCTGATATTACTGAAATCTAAATGGGCGAGAAAGGCACTATAAATCAAAATACTTTCTTTGTCGCAAAATTTCTCCACTTCCCCCTTATACCACTTCCCCCGTATTCCACTTCCCCCGTATTCCACTTCCCCCGTATTCCACTTCCCCCGTATTCCACTTTCCCCGTATTCCACTTCCCCCGTATTCCACTTCCCCCGTATTCAACGTTCACCGTATTCCACTTACCCCGTATTCAACATTCCCCGTATTTCTCAAAAAATTTTCCTCTACAAAGTTGTAGGCCATCAAAAACTCTAAGACTTCTCTTCCCCGACCAAATCTCTAAAACGACATCTTGACTGACTTTTGGCCGATTTTCAATTTCCACCCTTTCTTGACCCATAACTCCCTTATTTCAGAACAATATCTAACCCTGGAACATGTTTTCTCGACGTTTTGCACCATACCCAACAACATATCAAAAATTAATTTTTCAGTAATTTTCGGGCAGCGGAGCAAATTTTTGTCCATTTTTGCCTCCTTTGACCGACCCTGGACACCGAACCGCTCAACCGATTTTCTTAAAATCGGTTCCGCTACCTTCACACTGCCGAAACCTTTCATTTGACACCTCTCTGGCCTCATTCTGGCAACTACCGGCCGAGATATTGGTTAAAAAGTGCTCCAGCTCTGGATAAAATCGCCAAAGAACGACCTATAGCTCGGTAGTATGAAACTTTTTCACCCAACATTGTTCAGCAAATTTATTGCCCCAAGCCTCCACTATCGATTGGCACTCTAAATTTATCTCTACTTTGTCCAACAACAAAAGTTCCCTAACAACACCCCAAATTTCGCTGCCTAGCTCCTTCGCATGAAGTCGGATCAAAAAACTTTCTTCTACAAAGTTGTAGGCCATCAAAAACTCTAAGACTTTTCTTCCCCGACCAAATCTCTAAGACGTCATCTTGACTGACTTTTGGCCGATTTTCAATTTTCACCCTTTCTTGGCCCATAACTCCCTTATATCAGAACAATATCTAACCCCGGAACATGTTTTCTCTACGTTTTGAACCATCCCCGACCACATATCAAAAAGAATTTTTTTTTCTTCGCCAGTGTAAACGCAATTAAACGAAAAAATAACGGGATCGTGACAGACAGACTTATAAATAAACGAATAGACGCATAAATAGACACATAAACAGACGGACATTAGACGTTTATAATTAGTAATATTTTGTGGCTGGAAATCAAGCAAATCCTTTTTCGTACTAAACTCTTTGTCGTACTGAATTCTACCGTCGTCAAACAATTTATCGAAATGTAATTTACACCATTATAAATTCGAAAACTCATAAAATTTATGGACTTTTCACAATCTTCGTATTCTTTTCCAAAAAATCAATATTCTGTATGTTTCTCGAAATTGCTTATTACGAAAGCCCTTCCGAAGTACTAGGACCGACCTACAGCCTGACCATAAACAAAAAGGTTTATTTTATACATCCTTTTTAAAGTCTTATCTTCGGCAAAAATGTCTCCTTAAAATTCACTAAAACATAACAAAAAATTATATTTTTACTCTTAACCCGTCTTTGGGACTCTTAGGTAAACACCGAAACCTCTAGTTCCATGTCTTGTCTGTAAGAAAACATTGATGAAAAATCACTCCCTATCGTATATTTGCGCGTAGCACGACTTACCATCACTCCAAGAACTGTATATCCCGAAAGAGTCAAACGATTTCTGAAAATGTTTACCGCTCGCTCCATATCTTTCATTTGACATCTTACTTGGTACTTTCATTGCTATACTTTCGGATCTATGGGCGAAAACGTTTCACCGTCCCTCGAAAAATCACATTTCTACCCACATTTTCGGCTCATTCTCCGCAACGACTCAACCCATTCTTAGTCAAGTTATGCAGGTATAGGCCGTGTACTTTAGACCATTCTAATGACACCTCTTGTACTAAACGGACAATTTTCCGATTTAATTTGAGGAAATTTTCTGCCATTTAGCAAATTTGGAGGGTTTCGGGAATATCTTCTCGTAGTGATCTCCAATTTTCTCAAATTTTGTCAAGTTAGGTAGGTCTCGACGAAACCTTTCCAAAATCTGATGGTTTGTAGATACTTTTTGATGATATTTTCGTAATATTTTTCAATTTTTCGTTTTTTTCATTAAAAATCCTCGCAAAGTATTCCACATCCTACAGCTAGTCTCTACCTTTCCCACTTGACAAAATTTGTTGCAATTTCGATACTTTTCGGATACTTTAAAAGTGCTTTTAAAGCATACTTGAAAAGTACTTTAAAATCATGCTTTAAAAGCCTTCCTAACATCCTACAGCCGACTTCACATCATCACATATTCCGATCCACCACTCCAAATGTAGCAAGTAAGGTCGCGTTTGAAAGATATTAACTTTGTTAAGATTATAGGATGCTTTGTAGGACCTGTCGATTGAAATCTGCTTCACGAAAAGCCTCTAAAAAAGCATATTTCCGCAGAATTCCTCCTAAATCGATAAAAATAATTTTAGAAAAATCTAGGTGGTTATGTGAGAGGTAGATTTAGAGAAATGGTCCCGAATTTCACGTCTTTCACAGAAATTGCTATCAAAACCAAAAACAGAACGGGTCCAAAGGAAGTTACTGCTTAAATGAAACTTGGGACCTTTGCGCTTCTTCCCTTACATTTAGTTTTTTGGATCCCAGCTGTTTCCGATCTCCAGACCACTTTGAAAATGTGCATTTTTAGACCCATACGAAGTACGTAGGTCTGATGCGTTTACTACCACGTTTGTTACATTGCGAATTCGAACCCGGGAGTAAGGGGGAAACTTTTTTTGTTGCCTCCAGATGACAAATCAGCGAAAAAAACAATGTCCGTCTGT
>CM055403.1:163780009-163803248 GCA_029228625.1 Pseudolycoriella hygida
CTGATTTGCCATCTGGAGGCAACAAAAAAAGTTTTCCCCTTACTCCCGGGTTCGAATTCGCAATGTAACAAACGTGGTAGTAAACGCATCAGACCTACGTACTTCGTACGGGTCTAAAAATGTTTTTTGCTATGTTGCAGAGCGAATTGAGGGAAACATATTTGTCTATGGAAGTATGTGTCCGAGGCCTCTACTTAGGGCCCCAGTTCAGTACTAAGGTCGGCCCTAGCCCAAAAAATGATTTTTTGCTATGTTGTAGACAAAATTGAGAAGAACATTTTTCTCTATTTGGAGGTCAATTTTGTGCGTTTGGAGAATTTTTTTACACCGTTTCTTCGAACGGGTTTTTCAATATTGCCCATCGGCAATTTTTAATACAATTTAATGTGAACGTAAGGCAATATTTACTTGAATACGTTCGAATCTTTTCGTAACATCAACTCTGTTTGCCGCATCTATTCTGATACGTACGGGTCCCTTCATATTTTTTTTGCTATGTTGCAGAGAAAACTGAGGGAAACTTTTTGTCTATAGAAGTATGTGTCCGAGGCATTTCCTTATGACACTAGGTCGGTCCTAAGGTCGGCCCTACACAAAAAAAATTGTTTTTTGCTACGTTGTAGAGAAAATTGAGATAAACATTTGTATGTATGGAAGTATTTGCCGAGTCCTTTCCCTAGCGCTTTAGTTCGGCCCTAGATGTTGTAGAGAAAATTGTCTATTTGTGCTTTCGGAAGAGTTTTTTGACACCGTTGCTTTTTTTTTAAATATTCAATTTATTATCACTTTCCGTCACGAAGCGCGTGAAGTACAAAGTAGCCTAGTTACACAAATTAACAATGTTCAGGATTCGTCTTAAATTGGTGTAAAATAAAGTAGAAAAATAAATAAATAACTTGGAAGTTACTAACGAAGTATCACAGTCAGTTCCCTTAGAAAGGGTTGTCAATTTATGTAATAATACGGCGAGATTGCGCAGTATTTGTCCCTACTTGTCATAATTTTAACTTAAGTTTTTCTTTGAAAGCATGGCTCGATCGCAGGTGTTTGATCTCTTCATTGAGTTGATTATACTCGTCGATCGCTAGGGCGAAAGCAGGGTGGATTGGATTCATCGTATTCCTTCTGTTTCCGTACGGGTTAAAAGATTGAATATTATTTCGTGTTCTAGTGTTGTATGTGTGCAGCGATGTGTTGTCAACGAGTGTGAAATTGTTTTTTGTCGACGAGTGCATCATCTTGTAGATGTAAGTAACCCTCTCTACCGTTGCTAATGCCTCTATGGGTAGAATACAGGTGCTATAAAGATATGTCGTAGATGTAAGTCGAGGTAGTCGATACATAGCCTTCAAACACGCGTTCTGGACAACTTGCAGTTGCTTAATCTTTTCCTTAGGGCATTCGGCGTAAATAGCTGCCATATACACAAGATGACTTTGAACATATGAGAATTAAAGTAGCTTTCGCTTTTCAATCTGGATAAATTTGCCATTACGCCACATAAGTCCAATGAAGGGGCGGATCTGTTTTTTTTTATACGGTCAATGTGTTTGCCGAACGAAAGATTTTCATCCAAGACAAGACCGAGATATTTGAACTCGCGCACTCTTTCAATTTTTTGACCATCGTATACGCAATCGATATCGGGCTGGTGCCGTGCAATTCCGAAGGTCATGTACTTAGTTTCGACAGTGTTCATTGTCAGCAGATTTGTGGAGAGCCACCTCTGCAGAATGATCATGTCCTTTTGCATTGCATGCTGGAGTTCATCCATTGTGTCACAAGCATAAGTCAAAACTGCGTCGTCTGCATATAACAACATTCGACCAACGAAGTTGAGGCGGAGGACGTCGTTAATATAAACAATGAATTGAAGCGGTCCAAGCTTTGAGCCTTGGGGCACGCCAACGTTGACATTGCGGAAATCACTGGTATGGTCACCAATTGTGGTCGCTGTTCGTCGATTGTTCATGTAACTCGACAACATTTGAGTGGCACTATCAGATAGGACTATATATAGATAGTTCTGAGACGGCGATTGTGAAATTCGATATAATCCAGAAGTCATTGGTAAAGATTCTTGATAACTTTTCAGGGTAAAATTTGGTTAACGGGTATACTCTGTCTCTCTCACGAATCGCCAGAATGAGGTCCCTGTTGACATGCGGTCGCATAATACGGTGGTTCGATTTTATTCGGATAGTCGTAGTGCAGTTGCGGACAATTTCCTGCAGAGCAATGTTGAGGTCATTTCCATCGTTGATTACATGATCGTCACCAATACTTTCAATTCGCCTTATTGCTTCAGCCACATTGAGCTTTGTTTTCGTGCTAGTGACTGATTTATGACATACCTTTCCACTGATCGATGTGTAAATAATGGCATGATCCGATAACTTGTTATGCACGATGGAGAGCTTGAAACTTCGATCCAGCATGTTTGTTGCCGATATGTCTAAAATAGTCCCGGACTCTAGTCTTGTTACAGAATCTTGCCTGACCTCATTGAGCATAGTAAATGTATTGTCTTGCGCTTCCAGGCATCAATCAAGTTGATCTAGATTGAGATCTCCGACAAGAATGGAATTGGGTTTGTCAAGACAATGGGATGCAAGTTCATCCAGGAAGGTGCATATACTTCCATCCGGGCATCTGTACGGCACAATAATTGTAGTACGAATTGATGGCAGTTCGACTACAACGAATTGGTTTAGATCTGGTGCTTCGGACGGGTTTTTCAATATTGCCCTCTCGGCAATTTCCAATCGATGTAAATGTAAGATTTCATTAAGTTGGTCATATCTTAAGTATGATGAAGAGTCATGTTAGGGCAAGTTTGATTTAATCCCTTCAGTATGTTCGCAAGAAAACGTTTTTTGGTCTATAGCTGTATCTAGGCATTTTACCAATCGTGAGAGTCCGACAATGATCATCTTGTATGCCGACCTTTTCAGCCTGAAGCCGCGTCGGTGGGGCTATATGGGAATGTTTCAAAAGTATTTTTTCTGTCGGCGGAGTCTTTGAAATTTCAATTAGTGGTCAAAAACGTGATTTTTTTAGGGTCGGTGAAATTTGTTCGCTTATATCTATGCGAAATAGGCGCGAGTTACCCAATAGCCCGAGTCACATAACCAATTTTCACCAAATTTTTTTGGCTATTTTCCTGAAGTTAATAGTACATTACGTCGGGCCGTAACCTTCCCACTCGTCAAAATAAAAATTTGGAAGCACATACGTACCGTTTTTTACGTGTTGAAGCAATGTAAATGCGCAGTTTACATTGCTGAAACACGTAAAATCTTTAACAAGCCTCAAAAACCATATTCCGCGCCTACTTTGCAGAGATATAAGCGCAAAAATTTCACCGACCCAAAAAAAATCACGTTTTGGACCACTAATTGAAATTTCGGAATGACTAAGTGCACTTCAGTGCAAATAGTGTTCTAATAGACTATCTGCACTTCAGTGAAAATAGTGTTCTAATAGACTATTTGCACTTTCATGCAAATAGTGTTCTAATAGACTATTTGCACTTCAGTGCAAATAGTGTTTTAATAGACTATTTGCACTTCAGTGCAAATAGTGTTTTAATCGACTATTTGCACTTCAGTGCAAATAGTGTTTTAATCGACTATTTGCACTTCAGTGCAAATAGCGTTCTAAGAGACTCTTTGCACTTCAGTGCAAATAGTGTTCTAATGAACTATTTGCACTTCAGTGCAAATAGTGTTCTAATAGAATAACTTAATTGTTTACTGATAGATTTTTTTATAAGCTAATGCCTTTTTTCTTCCACCAACACAATTTATTTTTTCCTTCTACAATGGCTACAAATGAAGAACTTGATTTTCCTTCTACAAAATGTCGTGTGACGAATTAGCTTTTTTTCAGCAAAATGTGACATGAAGAACTAGCTTTATCCTTCTACAAAATGTGAAGTGAAGAAGTAGCTTTTCCTTCTACAAAATGTGACATGAAGAAGTAACTTTTTCTTCTACAAAATGTGACGTGAAGCACTAGCTTTTCCTTCTACAAAATGTGACATTAAGAAGTAGCTTTTTCCTCTACAAAATGTGACGTGAAGCACAAGCTTTTCCTTCTACAAAATGTCACGTGAAGAACTAGCTTTTTTTCTACAAAATGTCACGTGAAGAACAAGCTTTTCCTTCTAGAAAATGTCACGTGAAGAACCAGCTCTTCCTTCTACAAAATTTAACGTGAAGCACTAGCTCTTCCTTCTACAAAATGTCACGTGAAGAACTAGCTTTTCCTTGTATAAAATGTCACGTGCAGAACTAGCTTTTCCTTCTAGAAAATTTCACGTGAAGAACTTGGTTTTCCTTGAACAAAATGTGACGTGAAGCACTAGCTTTTCCTTCTACAAAATGTCACGTGAAGAACTAGCTCTTCCTCCTGCGAAATGTCACGTAAAGAACTAGCTTTTCCTTCTACAAAATGTCACGTGAAGAGCTAGCTTTTTCTTCTACAAAATGTCACGTGAAGGACTAGCTTTTCCTTCTACAAAATGTGACGTAAAGAACTAGCTTTTCCTTCAACAAAATGTCACGTGAAGAGCTAGCTTTTCTTCTGCAAAATGTGACGTCAACAACTAGATTTTTCTTCTACAAAATGTCATGTGACGAATTAGCTTTTTCTTCAGCAAAATGTGACATGAAGAAGTAGCTTTTCCTTCTACAAAACGTGACGTGAAGAAGTAGCTTTTTCTTCTACAAAATGTGACGTGAAGAACTAACTTTTCCTTCTACAAAATGTTACGTGAAGAACTAGCTTTTCCTTCTACAAAATGTCACGTGAAGAACTAGGTTTTCCTTTTACAAAATGTCACGTGAAGAACTAGCTTTTCCTTCTACAAAATGTCACGTGAAGAACTAGCTTTTCCTCCTACGAAATGTCACGTAAAGAACTATCTTTTCCTTTTACAAAATGTCATGTGACGAATTAGTTTTTTCTTCAGCAAAATGTGACATGAAGAACTAGCTTTTCCTTCTACAAAATGTGACGTGAAGAAGTAGCTTTTTTTTCTACAAAATGTTACTTGAAGAACTAGCTTCTCCTTCTTTAAAATGTCACGTGCAGCGCTAGCATTTTCTTCTACAAAATGTCACGTGAAGAACTAGCTTTTCCTTCTAGAAAATGTCACGAGAAGAGCTAGCTTTTCCTTCT
Organism: Pseudolycoriella hygida; assembly: GCA_029228625.1. Lineage (NCBI taxonomy): Eukaryota > Metazoa > Arthropoda > Insecta > Diptera > Sciaridae > Pseudolycoriella > Pseudolycoriella hygida. Next base: position 163,785,194 of record CM055403.1, read on the forward strand.
ACAAAATGTGATTGAAGAACTAGCTTTTCTTCTACAAAATGTCACGTGAAGAACTAGCTTTTCCTTCTAGAAAATGTCACGTGAAGAACTTGCTTTTCGATGCACAAAATGTAACGTGAAGCACTAGCTTTTCCTTCTACAAAATGTGACGTGAAGAACTAGCTTTTCCTTCTACAAAATGTGACGTGAAGCACTAGCTTTCCCTTCTACAAAATGTCACGTTAAAAAAGCTTTTCCTTTTGAAAAATTGTCACGTGAAGAAGTAGCTTTTCCTTCAAGAAAATGTCACGGGAAGAACTAGCTTTTAGTTCTACAAAATGTGATTGGGGAACTAGCTTTTCCTTCTACAAAATGTCACGTGAAATTCCGGGAAACGAATACCACGATCGAATAATGTATGTTAATATGATTTAAGTTTTGAGAAAAACAACAACATTGCTTATAATAGAAACTTTCATATTCAATGATGTCGATATTTTCTTCATTGTCCTTTTCTCGGCACCCAAAACCAAATTTCCATCAGGGGCCGTCCATAAAGGACGTCCGCATTTTTAACGACTTTTTCGACATCCGCCTCCCCCCTGTCCCGCTTTGTCCGTTTAGCCATACCCTCCCCACCCTCCCCAAGGACATGCGAATTTGGCGAAAAATTCACGAAATTGACGGATTTTTTTTTTCGTGAATATCGTCAACTCTTCGTGAGATTCGTGAAATTGTTTCACGAAAATAGGCTTTGCCACTCACAGTGCAGACTAGTCGGATATTACAATGTTTCCCAAAGCAAAAGTTTCATCTGGGATCTCTACGCACCTTCCAAATTTAGATCATCCTGAAGATGCTACTCAGCGTCTTCCATTTCGTTAACGTTTACATTCGTCTCTATACAACAAACAAATTAATGCTCGTGTGCTCATCTACACGCTGACAGCAAAACAATAGATCAAAACATATTTGACGGTCGGTTGCCTTTGCCGACTATACTCTAGTAATTGCGAAATATTTTGAAGATAACGAAACTGCATTATTGTAAATTTTCAAATAATTTTTTCTTCAGTTCATTAAAGTGATAAAAAAAAGTGGACGTCCAAAATGCATTTTACCCCCTCCCCCCTGTCCCATTTTGTCCGCTTTTAAGGAACCCCCCCCCCCCCTCAAACGGACTTGCTTTATGGACGGTCCCTCAGAAATAATCAAGAAATAATAGAAATTATCAAATGCTCTATTAGAACACTGTTTGCACTGCAGTGCATTTAGCACACGCCTACAAATAAAGTGGACGTAGAGCTAAACATTGTCATGCGAATACTCACTGGCAATGTTGATCCAACACCCCTGCCTTGGTTGCATGTAAATTCAAATATTGCTCCACCATTTCTTAGGAGAAAGTTAGCTGCACATAACATATGGAAAAAATGTTTCGATGACTCACGAACGTACGACTTGCCGATTAAACAACAACTCGAGCATCCACCACCCCCACGACTTGTTTCTTGATCACCAATCTGGAGTGATACTGAAATCCAATGTTCCAACTTTGATGTTCGTGAAAAGTGGAAAAAGTTTTGGAATGATTCGACAACATTTTCAAATAAATTTCTTATCGAAGATCCACAGGAAAAATTGGCTGGATACGACCTTCCCCGACGGGAATAGAAAATGTTAAATCGTTTTCGCTCTGGACACGGATGCTGTGGAGAACAACTACACAGGTGGAATTTTCGCGACTCTCCGAACTGCGATTGTGGTGGTGATATAGTTCAGTCCATCAATCATATCTTAAATGATTGTCCACCGCGAAAATTTAATGGAGACATTCGAACACTAAATGAAGCGAGCCCTGAAGCAATTGATTGGTTACGACACTTGGACATTAACGTTTGACATGAAATTTATTGATCGTAAGTCGAACTGACTTATTGTTACTACCGGCAATAATAGAACTGAACTTTAAAGAACTAACTCGAAAATGCACGTGGCACCTAGCGGGGATGATTTTGCATCACAAGGCACTCAGTCTGGTTCAATCAGTACTGCCCTTAAGATCGCACAAATCAACCTGCTCCACTGCAAGAAAGCTACTTTTAATTATTGTCGTGACCTCAAAGCGAACCGTACGGACATTTCGTTTATACAAGAGCCTTGGATAAGGGGTAGCAAGGTTCACGGCTTTGGTCAACTTCACAACTCTTTTACAACAGACAGGGAAATAGACCGAGAGCGACCGTTCATGTTTCCCCTGACTTGGACGCACTGGTTCTGAACCAATTCACAGACGATGACGTAGTTGCCGTTAGGGTTTGTAGAAGTCAAATGGAAGACGGTGACCTAATGGTAGTCTCAGCCTACCTACCATATGACTCTTCCCAGGCTCCTCCAGGTTCATCTCTGGCTAAAGTCGTTGATTTTTGTGAAAAAGAGCGGATCCCCGTCTTAATTGGTATGGACTCAAATTCCCAGCATACGATTTGGGGAAGTTTGAATATCAATCGTAGGGGTGAAGAGCTCGTTCAATATCTGGTCGCTACAGACCTTGTGGTTTTAAACAAAGGTGGTAGACCGAATTTTGTAAACAAAGCTAGGAAAGAACGTTTAGATGTTACACTGGCTTCCAGCGGACTGTCGCAACTTGTCGAATCTTGGAGAGTTACAAATGATGAAACCTTTTCGGATCACAAGTTGATAAAATTTAACCTTAAAGGTCGCTTCCCGCAAAGGAAACCCTACCGTAACCCCAAAAAGACGAACTGGAACGAGTATAGACGCTTGCTGAAAAAGAAGCTTGAACGGATAGAACCAGTTGAAAGGTATCTTACGATAGAGGCTTTAGAAAGTGCAAATGTAGACATTACAACCGCGATTGTTCAATCTTACGAATCTGGAGTAATGAACTTGATAGGTAAAGGAAAGAGTTAAGGAAAGCCTGGAATAGAGCTGGTAAGTGAGCAGCAAAATACAAACAGAGATCGATATAGAGCTCTTCTCAAAGAGTACAACCAGGCCCAGTTAGACCTCAACGAAAAAAGCAAAAGAAAGTTTTTCGAGGAAGCAAATACCATTCCGTCTTACGCTCGTATTCATAAGCTATTGGCGAAAGATGTCACCGCTCAAGTGGGGTCCCTTCTTAAGCAGGATGGCTCTTTCACATCACGCAGAGAAACAGCGGAGCATTTGTTGCAAACGCACTTCCCAGGCAGTGTCCAACCCCCATTGGAAGATCAGCTGGAATCACTGAACCCATACCTCCCACCTTCTAGAAAGGATTGGTTGTTTGCTGAAAAGCTAACGAAAAGAGGAAAAACAAAATGGGCTCTCTTCAAATTCCATTCGTTCAAATCTGCAGGGCTCGATAAAGTTTTCCCTGCTTTGCTCAAAGAAGGTATTAACCTGCTCCTTGATAGACTGCGATGCATTTTTAAGAGCTCGATAGCTTTAGGATATATACCCAAGTATTGGGAAAAAGTGAGAGTCGCTTTCATCCCTAAGCCTGGCAAAACGTCCCACTGTAAGGCTAAAGACTTCCGTCCGATTAGTCTTATGTCGCTTCTGCTCAAAGCTTTAGAGAGGCTCTTAGACTTCTATATCCGCGGCGAAGTTCTCAAGAAATTCCCGCTACATGCGAATCAGCATGCTTATCAGTTAGGAAAGTCGACTGACACCGCATTGCACCAGTTGACCCAAAAGATTGAGCATATGCTTAAGAATGGTAAGGTTGCACTCGGTTGTTTTATGGACATAGAGGGTGCCTTTGATAATACAGATTTCGAGGTGATTACTAGGGCAGCGGCTGAAAGAGAAGTGAATGATGTAGCCATCAGATGGATAGTCAAAATGCTAAGCGGTAGAACTGTGGAGGCCACCATTTGCGGCACCAACATCAAGCTCGGAGTAACTAGGGGTTGCCCACAAGGTGGTATTCTCCCTCCTATACTCTGGTGTATGGTGATTGACTCGCTCCTGGTAAAACTCAATGACTTAGGCATTTTCGCTCAAGGCTATTCGGATGACGTGTCTACCCTAATCTGTGGGGAATTCGTCTCCACTATTGGAGATTTGATGAGAACCGCTATGAGGATAGTCGAAGTGTGGTGTCACGAAAATAAGCTGATGGTAAACCCAGTCAAAACCAAAATCATCTTCTTTAGCAGAAGAAAAGCCGAAACCGCTTCAGACTTGGGCAGCTTTACGCTGTTTGGAACGGAAGTTAATCTGAAAGCAAGTGTTAAGTACCTCGGAGTGACTTTTGATCACAAACTTACATGGATCGTGCACCTAGAGGAAAAACTTAACAAATGTATCGGTATCTTCTGGCTGTGTAGAAATGCTTTTGGTACGACATGGGGGCTGTCTCCTCAGGCCTTATGGTGGATTTTCACAGCGGTTGTCAGATCAATTCTTTGTCACGGATGTATAGTCTGGTGGCCTAGAGTAAAAATCGGCACCGCCAAAAAAAGGCTAGATATACTTCAGCGACTGGCATGTCTCTGCATTACAGGCGTAAAGACAACAACCGCCACTGCGGCCTTGGAAGCGCTCCTGGATGTTCCACCTCTTGACCTCTTTATAAATTCTGTTGCTTACAACACCTCTGTCAATATCCGATGCAACGGTTGGTGGTCTCCCAGCTTTGAGAAAGGCCACTCAGAAATTGTTGATACTGTTAAAGATGAACGGTTGTGTATGCCCAGTGATCAAATCAAAGCGGAATACATGTTCGATGAGGGCTTCGACTGGATTATTCCTGAAGCAGAGAATTGGATCGGGGAGAGCAATATATTTCCTCCAACCGACGGCATTGTTTGCTTCACGGATGGTTCCAAGAATGATGACTCCTCGGGAGCAGGTTATTTCTGCGAAACCTTGAACGTGGAAGGCAGCCTCCCAACCGGTTCTTTGGCGTCCGTTAATCAGACTGAGCTTTTCGCAATCTCAAAAATGTGCGATGTGCTGATTGACAAGATCTCTGGGAATAAAATCTACATTTGCACAGACAGTCAGCCCGCTATTCAAGCGGTTAGTTCTCCCTGTATCAGGTCTAGTACAGTTCTTGACTGCAAAGTGAGCTTAAATGAACTGGGTAAATCTAATTCCGTTACGGTCCTCTGGGTTCCTAGTCATTGTGGGATTTTAGGTAACGAAAGAGCGGACGAACTTGCTCGCCAAGGAACCAAAAGCGTATTTATTGGTCCGAAACCCATGTTTGGCATTTCCATTTCGATGAGAAAGGCCATAGTCAAAGAATGGCTTCGCAAAGAGCACCTTAAAAGATGGAATGAGTATGAGGGCGCCATACATACTAAATTTTTTTGCAAAACTCCATCGATGGAAGTCATCAAAACACTGTTGAAACTCAGCAGGCCAAATATCAAAAGAGTTATCGAAGCCATCACCAACCACTGTGGTCTTAACAAGCATCTTTACAACATCGGCTGTTCTGATAGCTCCAAATGTCTTTGTGGTCTAAGTGACGAAACTGGCTACCACGTTATTAGTGTCTGTCCCAGATATAGACTCCTCAGGAGAAATATTATGGGTAAACCAGAGCTAAATAGCGCCGATCTAACTCTTAACTCTATGGTCATTAACAATCTGGCCGTTTTTCTGAAGAAAACCAGACGGTTTCCATGAGTTTGATGTGCGAAGTGGAAGTTTTTCAAATGGACGATGGAAATGCATGTACGACGCAGTCCAAGATCACACAACTGACGACAACAGTTTCAACATGTTCAATTCGTTTTTGGATTTGAATGATTTGAATGATTTTGTGTTTAACGTATTCTTGTAATTTTGTATTTACGCAACTTTTATGTTTATTACACCGCGCTACATTCCGCATTAATTTTTTGTACGACATTTTAACTATTCTGCAATAATTTCTGTGTTATAAGTGCTAACGAAAGTTACTGTTCTCGTGGATGTTAAAAACATATAAGATATTCGGTTATAAATCTCAAAATCGCACAATTATTTACAATCGCTGACGTTCTATTGTTATATTTGAGAAAAATGTCTCCGTCGACACGTAACACGAGTGTGGTAACAAAGGAGCTGAATGATGTTTATGCATTACTTTCGAAATTGGATAAAAAAATGGATGCAACTCTGAATCAATTTACCAAGAAAGTGGATGACATATATACTGAACTCTCAGCAAAGTTTGACGAGCAAACATTGAGTATTCGTGGCGAATTATCATCGACCTTGGATGCATTCAGGGGTGACATTGAAAAGAAAGTGGAAATATTGGTGCATGAGCAATCCGATAAAATTGATTCTATTGAATCATCAGCCATCGATAATGACAGGCTCTCGAAGCTCAACGACGTTATCATTCGTGGGATTCCATACAAACCCAATGAAAATTTAATTTCGCTTTTTCAAACGATAGCAAGTGCAATAGAGTTCAAGCATAAACCGCAATATTCAATCAATAATGTTTTTCGTCTTGGAAGTGGTAATAAACCTATTTTAGTCCAATTTGTGTCACAGATTTTGAAGAGACAATTCATGATTAAATATTTCGCCAAAAGGAATCTTAAACTATCGCACATTGGTTTTGATGATAACACAAACCGAATTTATTGTTGTGACAACTTGACGCCGGCGATCAATGAGATTTACGTTAAGGCATTTAGTAAGTTAGTTAGATCGAAGATTTTGAGTAAAGTGCAATCTCGTAATGGCTTCGTTTATGTTAAGTATCCTGATGGTAACAACTTTATTAAAATAGACAATTTGTTGGATTTACCTGTCGATATGGATTGCAGTGATCTTGATAATACGGTGCGCGAATCAGTCCCCGTGAATTCAGCCTAATTGTCGTACACCGCACCGGTATTTGCTTCTCATGTGGTCTTATGCGGAATGTGTGGCTGTTTTGTGAATGTTATTTTGATGAATTTAAAAATTTTTTACCAGAATGTGAGAGGTCTTAAGACAAAAACTGATGTATTTATGCATTCAGTGTTATCGAGTGATTATGATACAATTGTATTAAGTGAAACGTGGTTAAATAAGGACATTTTTTCTTCAGAGTTATTTGATGACCGATATCGTGTGTATCGGGATGATCGCAACTTTGATTTGGTAGATAAATGTGATGGGGGTGGATGCATCATTGCTGTCAAAGCCAAATATTTTTCTGCTCGTGTTAAAGAATTTGAATTGAGTGGTGAGGATATCGATTGACAATGTGAATAGTTACAAAACGTTTTTGAATGTCCGATATATACCGTGTAGAAGTAAACTTGAGGTGTACAAAGTTCATTTCAATAAGATAGTCGATGTTATAACTAATATCGAGCCTAATGCTAATATTGCTTTATTCGGTGACTATAACTTAGCTGATTCATTATCATGACAACACGTGCAGTGCAACTCACCTAGTAGGCCAAATACCTCAGGAACTAGTTAATATGATGTCGTTAACGGGCCTCAATCAATTCAATCACGTCAAAAATAAATTGAATCGTTCATTAGATCTAGTTTTATCGAATCTTGAACCGAATTTTGTTAAAGTAAAGCGATGTGATTGTCCATTTGTGAAGGAGGACGGGTTTCACCCAGCTTTATCGATCAGTTTGCGTACGTCACCATTGAGATTCCTCAACGAAATGAAACCTCCAAAAACTAATTTTTTCCGAGCCGACTACGATGACTTGAACGCCAAAATTGGTTCAATCGATTGGATAAGTGAGTTACGTGTTCTTAATTCAAATGATTGCTACCAAGTACTATAACGTCAGCACTTTCGTCTTGCCCTATCAGATAATGATCGTCACTTTCTTTGTAAGTTGATTTAATAATTCGTGTACTGCTCTTGTCGATAGTATCAACTTCGCCTGCTACATTCACCTTTGGTAAGTTAATCGCTGACTTTCGAGAATTCGATTTTTTCAATGCTGAACTAGCATATTCGAATGTACCGTATCCATTTGCTATATCAAAAGCTGTTACACCGTCATTGGAAGCGCTTAAAAATCGTGTATGTGTATCGTACACTTGGTTAGTCCCTCCGAAATGACTCTTATGTACGATTGCATCGTTTTTGTAAGATCTCGCTAGAGCGCTTCCACAGAATTCAACTCGACATTGAGGATGATGTTCAGCTATCTTTACATCCTTGATTTTGTCTGCCGGGGAGGGGACAAGAGGGGGTGGTAATGATAGGGGACCACCCCCACATCAATAATCAGTAGTTATAAGGCGGCGGTTCCTCAAGGGGGGAGGGGGGGTATGTTCAAAGTTGGTTTTTTTTTTTTTTTTTGCATTTTTCTACTGATTAGTAGGGGTAGAAGGCAATTGAAGGTGGAATGAGGTTGAAGGAAAGGTGGGGGAGGACGTGGAGGGTATTAGGCGCTTTAAATAGCTGAAAAAACCAAGTTTGTACGCTGTAAAAAGCGCAAAGGAAAGAATTTGTGCGCTTTAAAGTGGAAGTTGAACGGTTTCCTTAGCATTCGCTGAACGTACACAAACGTTGTGTACATTCACCCAGGGAACGCCGCGTGGAGGCTGCTAATGTGTTCCCCTTGGCCCTGAAAAGGGCCGCATTACGGTGGTGACCCTCCGGTTCATCACTCCCGGAGTATTTTACGACTCCAAGCACCCCGTAATACTGTTACTGTCGTTTCAAAGGAAAGAATTTGTGCGCTTTAAAGTGAACGTACACAAATTTATTTTACGATCCCAAACAGCTCATAGTCAAAGTATGTCCAGGTCGTCTGCGAAACCTAGCAACTGACCGGACTTGGTGAAAATGGTGTCGCTGGAATCTATGTACATGGTGCGCACAGCTGCTTCAAGGGTCAGGTTAAAAAGCAGCGTCGGAGAGGATATCCGTGACGTAGGCCTTCCTCTATGTCGAAAATCTCTGTCAGATGGTTACGGATCCTTATTCAGCTATTAGCTCCCTTCTGTGTTAACTTGGTTAGCGACATCAGTTTCTTAAGGGATTCCAAATTCCTCCATTACTCTCCATAGCTTACTTCTCCTAACACTGTCATAGGCTGCCTTAAAATCAACGAACAAATGGTGTGTTTCAGTGTTGTACTCTTTGCACTTCTCCAAGATCTGTCTGATATTAAACAGCTGTTCCGATGTTAAATGACCTACACGAAAACCACCTTCAGAGTTTTCCATGTATGGATGAAGGCGCTGGTAAAGAATATTTGCAAATATCTTGTAAGCAATATTCAGCAGAGCAATTCCTCGAAAATTGCCACACTTCATTTTGTCACCTTTTTTGTATGTGAGTCAAAGTATGCCGGTCCTCCACTCTTACGGTAACTCCTCGAGTCGACATTCCATATACGCGTGACGAGGTCGTGCATCTCCTTACATAGCGCGTTGCCGCCATTCTTGAAAAGTTCGGCGGGTAGATTGTCTGTCCCCGGGGCTTTGAAATTTCTGAGCCTCGAAATTTCAGCTTCAACTTCTTGCATCGTTGGTTCTTCTATGTATGGTTGCGCAGTATGAAATGGCAATTCGTTGTTTTCTTCGTTTCGGTTGAGCGGTGTGTTCGGATTGAAGTACTGAGCCCATCTCGCAATGCACCTTTCTTCATCTACTAAGACCAATCCATTCTTGTCCTTACACAGCAAAGGTTGCTGACTGTAACCATTTTTGGATTCGATTACTTTCCGATAGAAGTTCCGAGTTTCCTTCCTATTGCCAAACTTTTCAATTTCGATCAAAACGTTCGAATCCTGCAGCCGTTTTTTGAACAGTTTTCGAACGAAATTTCTCTTCGAACGGTACTCTGCATGGCCCGCTCGAGTGTATCGACTCAGAGTTTTTAGTCGAGCTGCGTTTTTGTTCTCCAGAGCTCGCTGGCATTCATCGTCGAACCAGTTATTTCTTTTATTTCCCGTTCTCGTTCCCAAAGTCTCTGCTGCGGCGCTCTCTACATTCTGCCTAATTTGATTACACGCATCGTCTATGCTGTGTTGTTCACTGACCATTTCTTCAATAATGTTTCTCTCCAAACTATCCACGTATTTGTGTTTAATGTCTTCGTTCCGCAGTTTTTCAACGTCCCAATTTTTCAATGACTGTTGTCGGTTGTGTTGGACCAATATGGAAGACCTAACAACTCTTTAACCAAGTAGTGGTCAGAATCAACACTTGGTCCTCTACAGCTCCTGACATCCTGACATCTTCGAAAAACGTACTGCTCACAACCATGTTTCTTGATGCAGCGAAATGAACTACCCGCGTACCGTTGCTGTTAGAGTTTTCATGGAGGCTATGGAGGCTGTATTTACCAATTGTGGGACGATAGAAGACTTCGCGACCTATCTTGGCATTCAGATCTCCAAGCAGAATCTTAATGTCACGTTTCGGTGCTCCAACATATATCTCTACCAGTTTCTCGTAAAATAGCTCCTTCGCTTCGTTCTCTTTTTCCTCCGTGGGTGCGTAGGCGTTAATAAGAATTTAGTTGAAAAATTTTCCTCTTATCCGTAGAGAGCACAATCGCTCGTCAACAGGATTGAAACCAATCACCGCGTTTCTAGCTGTGCTCAGTGGTGACGCGCTTGCTTTCTACCAGGAATACCCGGGTTATATCCCCGGTAACGAATGGGTTTTTTCCTTCAAAAATTTAGATTACGAACGTCCACAAGTTCACCCAAGCTTCGATGCTTCGTTCAAATTGGGTAGTTACAGGGTTCGATGTTTGTCATATTTACAGCCGCCAAATTCGTATTTCCGACATAACATTCTGAACCAGCTGGAGCTCTCACACAAACGACCACCGATAATTGTTTACTTGTATTGTATTTGGATTTCTAAACCTAACATAAGCGAAGACACGTACGTATCAGAATAGATGTGGCAAACAGAATAGATGTTGCAAAAAGGCTCGAAAGTATTTTAATATGGAGATGAGCAAACAATGTAAGATACCACAGTGCCATCCCACTGCTGACTTGTTCAAAGCATCCTGAACATAGGCAGTCTCTATAAACTAAGCGTATGTTGTTTCATGCAGAATTCGGTACGTAAGCAGACATAAACATTCAAAGAAACTTACACAAACATAGAACAAGAAATCTTAAACGGTTCTCTCGGTATAAAGAAACTTCTAGAATTGTGAGGTATGACACATATCTATAAAATTACGGCAGTTTGAAGTTTGCTTCTTAAGGCAAAGTTGGTGAGAATTACATTTTAAAGAAAACAGTTTCAAGGTTTCGAAGGATGGATGGCGCACCGGTATTACTTCAATGTTCGTAGAGAGTGTGGTGTTGTCTCACTAACACAGCTTTAGTTTCTTGGCCTTTCTACAGAAACAATATATGAGCAATGGGCAATACTTACAAAAGAGAAGACAATTCATGGACAATTCAAAAATTTTCGGTGGACTGTGGACGGTGGATGGAATGCTTTTTTGTTGGCGATGAATCTTTTGCTAAGATTTGCGACGACAATAGTCAAGGAGGAAGAATGGCGTTATCCACCGGACGTTACTAAAAAAATTGTTCAAATGCTGTTCGAAGCCAACAGGGACTTCGTGAATTCGTGCACTCGGTCGAATGCGAGTGCCTTACATCTGTCTATATATGCGCAAGATCTCGAAGTCATTAAACTGCTTGTTGAATTAGGATGTCGAGTGAACCACATAAACAGATCAGGATCGACTGTTCTGCATACGGCAGCGTTTTATATGCGAATTGATGTAATTCGCTACCTTCTATTCGAAACCGATTGCAATCCTCTTTTGTTTAGTAACGGATGGCTGGCCTGTAGCTGTTACTTTTTCGCGATTCTACACAATATTCAACTCAAAATAGAAGAGCCAGCAGACTTTGGAATTGAATTTTTGTTGGCAACATTCAAACAACCGGCTGAATCGATCCATGTGAAGCTACTTTTGGTAGACTGTTTCTTTGCGAGAATGAGTTTGCGGCAGTTAGAAAGCAATCATTTTACAGTTATATTCCGCAAAATTGTGAATTTAATAGTTGCGAACAGTTCGAAAAAGAGTTTAGTGAACAAAATATTTGATGCGAATCTCAGACATGAATTTACTTTGGTGTCTATGATGTTGTTGGATAGAGTAGAAGAGAAGCTACCTGGCTCTGGTTTGCATCCTGATGTGATAGTTAGACACACGAATGTTCTGAAGGAACTAAAATTTTGGTTTTTGGATGAGCTGACAAGAGCTGACTTCGGCGTATCATTACCGCTTCAGTACACCCATGTCTTGCCACCACAACAGCACAGCACATATTAGAATGAGCAATCATTCCAAATGTATGGACGACTTAAATAACTATTTCATGCTTGCTGCGAGGGACGAAATTTGAAAAATGTAAGTTAAAGGGCCGAAAGGACTGCTCCCTTGTTGCGTAAATAACTAGAAGGTGCTAGATCCCACTTCTAGCTATTTGTTGGAAATTATGATGTAATCTGTGTTAAAAATGTTTAATTAATTAGTTTGTTGCAATTAAAACTTCAGGTCAATCAGGTCAGGTTTAGGTCATGGCCTGAAAGAAAAGTTCAGGCTTCAAGTCAATTCGTTAGTCAAATCGATTAGTTCAAGTTTTAGGTCGACCTGTTCCGAGCCTTTTAGTCTTCTCATTTTGTATGGAACCTTTTTAGCAACAATGTTAAGTTCTTCATTTTGTTTAGTGAAATCACCCATCCAAGAGGTGGGACCTAGTTTCTTTTATTCTGTTTATTGATTGTTCTGTGGGTACTTTAACCGGTGAACTAATACCCACAGCCTATAATTCATCAATAAACAGAATAATTTACATTAGCAATGAATAAGAAACTACACCACAGGCAACGTTGCAACACATTATTCCGCAACAGCAAACAATATCAACAATTTTCTTTGATATCTGAAAAATGTATTTAATTATCTGTCGATTTCAGTTTTTTAACTTTCAAAATATTTATCTTTTATCTGAAATTCAAGTATTTTCACTACACTGAAGAACCCTTTTTATTAAGAATTGTTTCAACTGGTAATACACGAATGCATACTGTTGGATGTTTATAAAATTGCTTCATTTAACGTCTTATCAGCTAAACATCAAACCTCTGTAGTGATTATGTTTTCACACTATTATATGTGTATATCCGTCAATGTAAATATTAATTACAAGACATGACAATAGTTGCTTTGATTATGGCAAGTAAAGTGTATTTCAAAAATTGTTCTTCCCTCAAATAATAAAAACAACTTTACTTCGATGAAGAATCTATAATTTTTCTTAATTTCTTTGAAACAGTGAAGTGCGGAGGGAAAAACCGGCAAAATCGCCCAGTGTATTTTCGTCTCAAAACGATAATATCATATCAGAAAACGATATTATCGTGTTATTATTGTTTCAAAGATGAATATCATGAGCAAAAAATTTCGTTTACGAAATTTTGTTTTACAATACTATGTGGGACCAACTGAGAGTCTCAAAATCAATTCGATTGCGCGACTTCTAGACGACCTCACCTGGTCTCAGCTCCTCATCTTATCTTTTCATCTCATCTCTTCATCTCAACTCCTCACCTGGTCGATAAAAAATGAAATGAAAAGCCACAAAAAACTAGGTGGCTAGCAAAACTAGTAAGATTTCCCTTTTACGAAATGTCACGAAAACCTAGGTATATAGCAAAGCTAGGCACTTTTACCTTTTACGAAGCGTCGCCCCATGCAGGGCGTAATATAGCCAGCCGCAGGCGCAATCTAGCCCACCGCAGGCGCGGGAGTGAGGAGGCAGAGCCCCCCCAAAAAATAAATTCAATTCTTCGTGTTCCCATACCCCTAAAGTTTGTACACTTTATGAATAAAAAAGATTGCAAATACTTTGCTTGTGATTGTTGAACAAAGGAAAGAAAATATTGTTTACATTACAAAAGACGATAACATGCAGCGCCGCAGGCCATGATAATAACGCGCCAATAAAAAAGCGGGGTCGAGGGGAGGCAGCCCCCGCCTAGGGGGGTCAAGGGGGAGTATACACCTTGCGGGGTCTAAGGAGCAGAGCCCCCAACGGGGTTTGCGGCAGAGCCCCCAGCGGGGTTTGCGGCAGAGCCCCATGCACGGAAGGCAGCCTGCAGGGCGTAATATAGCCAGTCACAGGCGTAATCTAGCCCGCCGCAGGAGCGGATGTGAAAAAAATTCAATTCTTCGTGTTCTCATACCCCTAAATATGAAAATGTCATTGCAACAATGATATTATTCTGTCTGAATACGATATTATTGTTTGGAAAACGATATTATCGTAGTTGAAAATGATAATATCGTTCGAGGAACAATATTATCATATTAAAAAACAATATTATCATTCTATCAATAATATTATCATATCAAAAAACGATTACGGATTGAGAACTTTTGCTTGAACTGTTTCTTTTTATACTCGGTCTTTCAAACGTAACTCCACAGCCTACTATCACTGTCTCTTTTACACGTACAATCTGGTCATTTGAAAGAGACCTGACTGGCAATACTGAGGTAGATTTACATACATTTACCTCAGTGCTGCTAGCCAGGTCTCTTTCAAATGACCAGATTGTACCCTCGATGAACGAGACTACCGTAGTAGGCTGTGGAGTTACTTACGTACCCTCGATGAACGAGACTACCGTAGTAGTAAGGATCGGAATGGTTCGGTTCAGGTCGGACCTGTGACCTGAAACCTATTGACCTGAAATTTTCAGGTCAGGTTCAGGTCGATATTTTCTCAACCTGAACGTGACCTGATTATATCAGGTCAAGCCTAAACTGACCTGAACCTGACCTGATATCTTATCCAAATCATTTGAATGCTTTGAATGTTCTACAAAGAAACCAAAAATATTAAATTGCATTGCATAGTCACGAAATTGCATTGCTTAGTAACGAAACTGCATTGCACAGTAACAAAATTGTTTGTATATATACGGTATTTTGTGATCTATTCATTAAATGCAGTTAGGTACCGTTCATAAATAATGTCACGCTTTTTTTGTCTTTTTTCGTACCCCCTTGTCACGCTAGTGTCACGCCAGCCTCATACCCCCTCCCCGGTCGTCACATCACGCTAAGAGGACATGTCAGTAATATGAAAACCTATTTTTTTTTAGTTTCCGATCAGAATGAAATCGTTTTTTTTTTTAGTTTTTGATTAGGAAGTTCATTGTTAACTAACCGTGACGTCACGTAGATGTCGATTCCCCTCCCCCCTGTCACGCTGTGTCAAGCATGCTGCATTTCCCCTCAAATGGCACTATGGTGCTTTATTGCATCAGCGAAAAAGAGAAAACAAATATAGTAGAATGACCGAGACTGACAAATGTCATTGTCAGCCATTAAATTTAGATTTATCGATTTGGGTCGGACCATGAATCACAGATCTGATGATGCGTTGTTTCGTAACCTGTTCATCATGTAAATCTGAAAACCTCCAACTCCCGACCAGTCTAGAACGTTTCCTCACTTAGGCTGCAGGTACAGTTGCGATCGTTAGAGATTCCCATTTTTAGCCAGGTGCTTGTTCAATCCGCACTGCCTGATAATCGCACCCACCACCCTCTTGATGCGTCCCCTGTCTAAGTTTAGCGGTTCTCTTGCCCACCTTCCGTCGGGCACCGAGAAGAAACGCTTCGTGTGCATTCCTCCTTTATAGGCGCTCCAATAGTCAGTTCATCGCTTTCACGCATACAGAGTGCGGGATGGGTATAAAAAGTTCCGGCCAGTAACTTGATGTTGCCGAGCCCTTTCTCGCCAGCTCATCCGCTTTCTCGTTTCCCTCCACACCAGAGTGTCCAGGAACCCAGACCAGCGTGACCTTATTTCTCAGTCCCATCCGGTTCAGTGTTTCCTTCAGCTCTTTCACCAGCTTGAATGTCATGCGAGGTGACACAAGCGCTTGAATCATCGCCTCACTGTCGGAACAGATAGTAATATTTTTCCCACTTGCCTCTGTTGGGATTGCCTCCAGCACTGTTGGAAAAGTAATTTGTATTTACTGATCATATGGTCTAGTATAATCTAGGACAATCGTTATAAGTTAATGTTAAGAATTTTGTTCAAATAAAATTCCTCTTGTCACAGAACTCAAACTGAACGGACGTGTTCTTATTTTTACTCTGCACAATTTTGGTATTTCAACAAGCACTCCCATCAGTGCCGCGAAAATTTCAGTCTGAAAGAAGTCGGCGTACCTACCTAGGTGATACCTTCTCTCCGCCATAGAGAAAATACTCCGGCTTCAGTGCCTTCTCAAGTTTTAGAGCCGTCAGTAAAGCTCACAATTCCTTCATCTGAAAAGCGGCTTGGCCAAAATTCCAACCATTCAGACCTGCTGGGTACGACAGCCTCCAAGCGCCTTACGAAGTCTGTCTCCGGTTTCATTCGGTACCTAGGCATTGCAAAGAACCCCCTAATGATAGCTTTCTTGATTTTACCATGGGCCGAAATGAAATTTGGAGTCCATAGATCGTTCTGAGACAGCCTATCCGCCGTGGCGAAAGAATTGGCCTTCAATGCCACATGGACCGGTGGCATTTAATTAACGCTTCCATAGCCGCCGCAGCTGTCGATTTCATAGCTCCGGTAACACAAATGCACATAAGCCTTTGAATCTCGTTCATCTCTTTCATCGCACTTCCAATATCGAGCCTCAGCCAGCATACAACGCAACCGTGACTCATCATAGGTCTCAGCAGCATAGCCTTCGACAGCAGGCCTCAGTTCCTTCCAAACGAGCTTCTTCATATCTAGAAAGCTATTAAAGCCTTCTGTGCCTTGTCCTTGACATGCTCGATCCAGTTCAACTCAATCAAGAATTACTCCCAGATATTTCAACCACGCTCCGGGAGCGATATCTTTACAAAACAGCCCCAATTTCATGACCCGACGTTCTTCTACTACAGAGAACTATGTCAGTCTTGTCCGGGTTTACGTCACGTTACGAGAGTACGTCATTTTATCACCCAGTGTGCTCTCAAACTTACCACTGATCAGAATTATCAGATCGTCTGAGTACCCTTGAACGAAAATTCCTTAGTGCTTTAGCCTCCTGATGAGGGAGTCTACGACCATACACCACAGCAGCGGGGATAGTATTCCCTCTTGAGGGCAGCCTCTTGATACCTAAAAACTTGCCTTGTAGCCACATACTGTTGCCTTCACTGCCCTGTTTCTGAGCATACTAGTGATCCACCCCGTTATCATCGGTGCTACTTCTTTATTCTCTAGGGCTAGCCATTGATATTTGTCTTATGTGGACCCCCAAAACGAAAAACCCATCAACTCCCAGTTTGAAATTCGACTGGGTACAAACGTCGTGACAAACACATCTGCTCCGTTTACTTCGCACAATTCTAAACTGAGCCGTGTTTCCCTGGCGTATAGAACACCACACAGATTGTACGCCTTTCTAATAAACGCCTTCCCAAAGCATCGACTATAGCTTCGCCGACAGATTAGTATTTCGATTTCGTAGTTGTATCAATGTAAACGATACAATGGCAGCAGCGGTGAGAAGACTGGGCTCATGTCGACGTAACGCCTCCTACATTTCGCTTTTTTCATTATTTGTATAATCAAATCAATATAGTCAATCAAGTACTGTCCAAAACATCAATGCGGGCGCATTATTTTAATATTTAAAAATATTGATGGAACATATGCAAAGACCCGTACGTAAAGCCTTCATGTGTGAAAAGCCTCGATGTACCAAACTCTTACTATTATCATAAATATGATGCGCATCAGAATGCATAGTCAAGTCCTTTTAGAACTATCAGAATTTAAACGACTCTCAGAAATTACCCAAAGTAATGTCGAAAGCCCTTCCGAAGTACTATGACACCAATCACGCGTTGTCTAATGTTCTTATCCATCTGAGTTCTAGAAGTGGCTGAATCTCAGGATTGGGACATTTTTCGGGAAAACCTTGAAACACGTGTTCGATAACATTTAATTCTCTACATCTTTGCTTTTGGAAGCAACTTGCCATCTGTCATAGTTCTTGAGATATGGTGCTGCGCCCTATTATATTTTTCAATTCAAATAAATATTACTTTTCAATTTGACACCATACTGCCCTCTATGTGACCTTGA
>CM055403.1:163803748-163820620 GCA_029228625.1 Pseudolycoriella hygida
AATTATCTGGGAGTAATTCTTAGAAGAATTTTGGTCTATGATCTTGATATCACGATAACTTGAGCAAATCTTAACGGATTTTTACAAACTATTTTTTATTCGATGAAGACATGAATTCCTCAGGTCAAGTTCGTAGATGGGTACAATAGAAGTTATTATCTGGTCGTTATTCCCAAAGGAATATTTTTCTGTTTTTTTATTGGCAAGATAACTTCGGTAATTATGGACCGATTTTCAAAAACTGTTTTTTATTGGACGAAGACTATGATTTTTGAGGTCAAGTGCCTTAATGGTTAAAAAAGAAGTTATAGTCTAGTAGTTATTCCCAAAAGAATTTTTTACGTTTTTTTAATATCAGGATAACTTCAACAATTTTGAGGGGATTTATGAGAAATTAGGTTTATTCGACGAAGATTAACATTCCTCAGCTTGAGTTGAACGATGGATACTATCGACGTAGTCCTCTGGTAGTAATTTTCAAAACAAGTTTTCCCTGTATTTGTCGATAACTTGAATAATTTTTAGCGGAGTTTCGAGAAATTGATTTTATTATACGAAGATTAAAATTTCACAGGTTCAATGAAGATGAATATGAATACATCGAATGAGTCATCTGGATGTATATAATTCTAGGTTTTCTTTTTCCTGCATAACACGCTAACTTTGTTATTTAAAGTTAAATTCACATCACTGCTTTGAAATTCACAACACATAAGTTGTCACATAGGGAAGTCGTTGGACTGGTATCTCGGAGGTCGGGAGTTCAATCCCCTAGCGTGAACCATTTTTTTCTTAATGAAAATTTAGTAATTAGTAACTGAATCAAATTAGTCTGAAATAGTGAATAATAATAAGCTGAATGGCATGAGTTGTATGTTTTGAACATAGAAAAAGCGGAGGGCACAAATGTTTGACTTATCTGACCATAATGTACGTTCAAAGCGTATATCGAATGTCGTTTCATTGGCGAATTGTCGCAAAATAATATTAAACTCTACTACACTCCAGTCATAAAATGTGTTTCTTAAAAACTAATGAAAAAGAATGTATACTCCGTTCGTATTTCACTGACATCTTTCTTTTTATTCATACCACAGACAGCTTCGAAAAGCAGAAAACATATGTTGCCACATCGATAAGTAGCTGGGCTGGAGACTCGGGGGTCGGGGGTTCAATCCTCGCGTGAATCTATTTTTTTCTTAGTGAGAAAATTTAGTGACTAAATCCAATTAGTTTTAAATAGTGTAGTAAGGTATCTTTACTGAAAATAAGTTCTGTTCCTATCGGAGTTGCTTTAATAACACAGAACACTAATCATTCGAAAATTAATTGAAAATATTTCGATCGGTTTTTTTTTTGTTGTTCAATCACCAAATTAGTTTTTCACATATTGATAGTGATGCAAAATTCAGAACTGATATCAGAATTTCGTTAAAATCTTATTTTGTAATTCCATGCAATTTCCTGAATCAAATCTGAGTGGATCTGCTCTTCCCTTACCCACATATGGATCAATTTATTGAAATTGTCATTCATTGTTCTGGTGGGAAGATCCGATGTAAAAGTTATCCATAAGCTGAAATGCCTACAAATAATATACTAATTGCGTGTTCAATTGAAATATAAAACAAACAGAGCATCCGCTCTTCCCTTACCCACACATGGATCACGTAGAGTGAATAATTTGAAGTAGAGACACTGTTTCGACCTCGGGAAACATTGGCGGTCCTAGATCAGCGTGGTTTGATCATCATCAGTCAATTCCAATGATCCCTTCATGAGACAGCCGTGAATATGCAACGTTGAACGAGTTGCTGACAAATTCACTGAAAAAATTACCATCTACTGATGGAAGTTCTTGGACATTAATGAGAAGCTGCTAAGAAAATTTAGCCCAAAAATTTTTTATTCGATGAAGACATGATTTCCTCAGAATTTCGTCCAAAATCTTATTTTATTTTGATTTTAAAGTTGCCGTTGCAAATTTTGGAATCATTCCTCTCGCACCGAAAAACAGACCAATCACGTCCCAGTTTTTTAATATGTGGAAATCGTTTTCTGTATATCGGAATAGTGTTGAGGTAAGGTTCTATGATATGATATTATTTGGGTATGTTTTCTGTATTAGTAAGAAAACCTAAGCTGAATCACTATGTCTTAGCTGTAATATACTACTGATGTGTTACACATCGAGGCTGTCGCGATTTTGTACATTATATTCGAGTGAATTATGTTGAACATAATATTTAACTCCAGTAATTCTCAACTGATTTTCAAAATTTCGTTTTTATCGTCGAATTATTACTTTTCTGAAGTTGTGTTTGTAATGGATATTATCGGAGTGAAGACATGAGAGTAATTCTAAAAATAATTTTCTATTCGTTCGTTATTTTTTACCTGTCTTTCTTCGGAAACTTAAAGGGGTTATACCTGGTTTCCACTCAAAAAAAAGGTCTCCGTTTAGTTGAGCTCTCTAATTTATGTTACATGAAATGAACAAAATGAACTTTTATAAAGAAAGGGACCGTCCATAAAAGACGTCCAATTTTATGGACGGACCGACTTTTTCAAACAGATTAGGACAGGGGATGGACCCACATTTACAGAATTTGGAGGTCCTTTTAAGTCTCTGTTAAAAATACAGAAGCACTAGCGGGTTTACTTGAACCAATTTATCAGATAACAGATTCAGACATTTTTATTTTTTTTTTTTTACTCGAAAACAATGTCCAACAATGTCCACATAATTTCCATTGAAGAGGCTATGAGTGGTAGGAGTTCTGAGTTGAAGTTTGAACTATGTTTTGTTAAATTTAAGAATAAGTTCAAAATTTTTTCGTCAAATATTTTTTTTGCAATTTTTACTTCTGGACGTCCTAATTCAGGGGGGACGGCAAAATTGAAAAAACGGACGCATTTGGACAGGGGATGGACCGACCCAGAAAAATGCGGAAAAAAAGTGGACGTCTTTTATGGACGGTCCCAAAGAGAAAGCGTAAACGGAGGCAAAATTGAATTTTTTAAATTTTCGTTCCGTTTTTTTGACAGATCGCGCTCTCTCGACTCTCATACGGAGGTAAAACGGAGTGCTTTTGCGAGTGGAAACCAAATGGATGCCTTAAATGGATGCAAATGGAAAATTTGATAGATGATAAAATATTAGAACAAAAATTTCTTCCTTACCGTACGAGTGTGAAATTTACGGCCAGAGCGAAGCGAGGGCCGTAATTCACACGAGTCCTATTATTATTCTACAGTTCTGAAGAAACATTGAATATGAGATCTCGTATCCAGATGAGTGAAATTATCAGAAGGCTTCAGGTACTTTTACTCATCTGGATGCGATATATCATATTCCCTCCCGTTTATATATATTGTAATTTATTTTTTATACGAGCGATAGAAAGACTTTACAGTGTGAGAGAAAGGCCGCTTTCCGTTGCGACGTATAAATTAGGAACAAAAATGTTGAACTGCGATTGGGTGTATTAAAGATGTTACTCGTTAATTTCTCAAAAATTAGCTATATTCTTCAATCACCCCTAACGCTTCTACTGAATTAACCTTGAGAACTTAAATATATCTTTCCAAATTTTTGTGCTTCTGACAGCCAATTACCTGATCTCTTAAATTAGAAACAATAATGTTGAACTGTGATTGGGTGTACTGAAGAAATTACTCACCTAGAACGCTGTCATCACAAAAATGTCACTATTTTCCGAAATTTCGATTTCAAATATATTTTCTATTCAACTTTATAGTCAAGAGTGAAAATTTCGGAAAATAGTAGTATTTTTGTGATAACACGGTTCTAGGGGATTCTACGGCAGAGTAGCAAGACATGTACTTACTCAAAGACTCGGTGTGGGGGGTCATTTGAAAGAGAAAGACGTAACGTTTTCGAAAAAAATACTTTTAGAACTTTTAAGTGAAGCACGTAGACCACCGAACTCAAAAAGTTTTCATCTCATTTCTCATTTTCGCTTTTCGCCTATTATGACCTACTCCAGCCCTAGCCCAGATCACTTTCCATCGTTTTAGATACTAGGTACCATTGCCCAAACAACCATACTTATTAGTCTTGGGACCGGCACTGGAGTTTTTTATAAATCGCTTTTGAAAATTTTCATTATTTCGACTTTAAACTGTTCCACGTTCAGACACTTTCACCTTCCAAGCAAACAGGCATCCAAACTTTTTGTATTAATGAGGTCTAATTCAGATCAAAGTGATTCATCTTTGCGAAAATATTACACACAATTGTTTTTCGCCACCCCTTGGTAGACCATTTTTGTTATAGCTATACAGCTCATACATGGTCGCTAACAGGAAAATGTTGTTCTACGAATTTCTCGGATTGGTCCAAGGAATCAATGGGCCAATAATCAAA
Source organism: Pseudolycoriella hygida (assembly GCA_029228625.1). Lineage (NCBI taxonomy): Eukaryota > Metazoa > Arthropoda > Insecta > Diptera > Sciaridae > Pseudolycoriella > Pseudolycoriella hygida. The sequence continues at coordinate 163,808,139 of CM055403.1, forward strand.
ATAGTCGGTGAGGTATTGTATATGAGTTTCATACAAACTGTTCGAAGAATTCGCAGATTGATATTTCCAAATTTTTGTGCTTCTGTCATACCATTACCTGATCTCTTATATTTGAAACAAAAATGTTGAGCTGCGATTGGGTGTATTGAAGAAATTACTACGTAATTTCTCAAAAATTAACCATATTGTTCAATCAGTCGATTTACCTAGTACAATTATGAATGAGTTATTGAAGGAAAAAATATTGAGAAAGAAGACACGATGAAATGTAATTTTTGAAATCCAGAAAATCAGTTAAGGGACCTGACCCACCCAAAAGGTGGGACCTAGTTTCAACTCTTTTGTATTTTTTACACCTAAATTAGACCTAGCAGAGTGTTTTAAAAAGAAACCCCACTACAAAACAATATTAGTATCATTTTGATGGCACCGAATATGCAGACATTTTTGAAAACTCGTCATTTCGCATAAAATGTCAGGGCGCAAGCTTATTTCACTATAAAAAAACATTTTCATTTATAAATAATTTATCGTTACCGAGCCCTGCATCGGACCAGGGGGGTTCAAAATCTGGCAAAAATTTTTTTTTTAAATCGACGCACCCTACTGAACATAGGCAGTCTCTATAAACTAAGCGTATGTTGTTTCATGCAGAATTCGGTACGTAAGCAGACATAAACATTCAAAGAAACTTACACAAACATAAAACAAGAAATCTTTAACGGTACTCCCGGTATAAAGAAACTTCTAGAATTGTGAGGTATGACACATATCTATAAAATTGCGGCAGTTTGAAGTTTGCTTCTTAAGGCAAAGTTGGTGAGAATTACATTTTAAAGAAAACAGTTTCAAGGTTCTTTCTACAGAAGCAATATGTGGGCAATGGCCAATACTTACGAAAGAGAAGACTATTCATGGACAATTCAAAAATTTTCGGTGGACTTTGAAAAGTAAATACGAAACACAATAACGAAGCAGAAAACATAAAGTATTTTGGGCAAATATCCTGTTGTAAATTATGTGCAATTAGGTTTTATGGAGTCGGATAGAGTTTTAACGATTTGTAATGGAAGGTATTTGTATTTGCATTTCAAGTTTTGCTGATATATGCTCACTAATAATTTAAAATTCAGTATTCAAGTGACACTCAAAGCGAACATAAGACCGAAATTTATTGAAAAAAATGTCTTCGTTTGTAAACGCTCTTGTCGCCGGACGTTTTGTTGAAGTTAAATTAATATTAGAAAGTGAACCTGAAAATCGAAATCAATTATTTGAACAAAAGGACTCTCGGTTCGGCGGAAATTGCTTGCACTGGGCTGTAAAACACAGCAACATCGAAGCTATCGAATATTTGCTTAATTTTGAAGAGTTAGACGTTAATGCAGTGGATAACAATGGATGGAACGCTTTTTTGAGGGCGATGAATCCTTCGGGAAGAAAGCCGATAGGAATATTCAAGGCGGAACATTGGCTTTATTCACCGGAAATCACTAAAAAAATTGTTCAAATGCTGTTCGAAGCCAACAGGGACTTCGTGAATTCCTGCACTCCGTCGAATGCGAATGCCTTAGAGCTGGCTATTTATATGCAAGATCTCGAAGTCATTAAACTGCTTGTTGAATTAGGATGCCAAGTTAACCACATATCCGGTTTAGGATTGACTGTTCTGCATAGGGCAGCGTTTTGTATGCGAATTGATGTTATTCGCTACCTTCTATTCGAAACCGATTGCAATCCTCTTTTGCCTGATGAACGCGGATGGCTGGCCTGTCGCTGTTACTTTCTCAACTTGCAACGACATTGTCAAGCAATGGAAGTAGAACAAATAGAAGAGCTAACAGACTTTGGAATTGAATTTTATTTGGCAACATTCAAACAACTGAATGAATCGATGCAAGTGCAGCTACTTTTGGTCGAGTGTCAAATATTGAGAATACTAATGTATCGCAATCATTCAACAGTTATATTCCGCAAAATTGTGAACTTCATAGTTGCGAACAGTTCGAAAAAAAGTTTAGTGAACAAAATATTTGATGCGAATCTCAGACATGAATTTACTTTGGTGTCTATGGTGTTGTTGGAACGAATTGAAGAGAAGCTACCTGGCTCTGGTTTGCATCCAGATGCGATAGTTGAATACATGACGTTTCTGAAGCGCCTAAAAGTTTGGTTTTTGAATGAGCTATTTGCTTTATATTTAATTGACGAAGCTACCGCCAGCGAATGTGTTTCCGAAATCTCAAAGAATGGTTGGTCTTTCAACAACTGTGAGATGATGCGTCGATTAAATGAGAACGTACCACCAGAGACACCGGCGCAAACAATATTCAATTTCGGCAAAATTCTTTTGAAAAATGGAATAAATTTTTTGTCAAACGATCCGGAAGGTTCTGTATTTGGAGTTATGAGTCATAAACTGCGGAGTGGTCTCATTCCTTTATCAAAATTTGAATATGCTCCGGGGCCGCCGTTCGAAGTCCCTACTTTACTAGACTTGACGCGAATGCACGTCAGAAGGAATACTTTTGAAAGTAATGCGCATTACAAGGCCTTAGAGATTTTATATTCCTTAGAGATTCCAGAAACACTGAGGAACGTCGTAAGTTTCAATTATCAAAATTTAAAATTTTAACGCAAGAGATAAAGTGAGAAAAATAAATTAAAAGCAAAAAATTTTTATTACTTTTTTATGTTAGACGAATTTGTGAAATTACTTGAAGAATAAATCCTAAAATTACTAAATCTTTTGTTTTGCTCCGATACGATAAATCAACTAAAAGGACAAATAGACTTTTAAAGCAAGGGACGAATAACAAGGACAAAAGCTGATTGCGGCGTATCATTACCGCTTCAGTACATCCATGTCTTGCCACCACAACAGCACAGCACATATTAGAATGAGCAATCATTCCAAATGTATAGAGACGACTTAAATAACTATTTCATGCTTGCTGCGAGGGCGAAAGTTGAAAGATTTAAGTTCAAAGGGCGAAAGGCCTGCTCTCTTGTTGCGTAAATAACTGTAAGGTGCTAGATCTCACTTCTAGCTATTTGTTGGAAATTATGATGTAATCTGTGTTAAAAATGTTTAATCAATTAGTTTGTTGTAATTAAAAGTTCAGGTCAATCAGGTCAGGCTTAGGTCATGACCTGAAAAAAAATTCAGGTTTCAGGTCAATTCGTCAGTCAAATCGATTAGTTCAAGTTTCAGGTCGACCTGTTCCGAAACTTTTAGTTTTCTCATTTTGTATGGAACCTTTTTAGCAACAATGTTAAGTTCTTCATTTGGTTTAGTGAAATCACCCATCCAAGAGGTGGGACCTAGTTTCTTGTATTCTATTTATTAGTTGTTCTTTGGGTACTTCAACTGGTGAACTATTGCCCACAGCCTACAATTCATCAATAAACACAATAATTTACATTAGCAATGAATAAGAAACTACACCACAGGCAACGTTGCAGCACATTATTCCGCAACTGCAAACAATATCAATAATTTTATTTGATATCTGAAAAATGCACTTAATTATCTGTCGATTTCAGTTATTTAACTTTCAAATTATTCAGCTTTTATCTGAAATTCGAATATTTTCACTAACTCAATAGGGTAGGTCGATTTTCGGACTTTTTTTTTCCGGCAAGTGTGACCTTGGTGCCACAATTGCTTATCCCCATAGAATCTCATTGGTAAGGTCGAAAAATTTTTTTCGTGAAAAATAAGCTTGCGGGGCCTTTTCTGGTGAAAATTTGCGACTTTTTCGACATGGCCCTATTCAAACCTTCGCCAAGTCCACCAAAAGAAGCTGGTCATCATGGTTCTAACTTTTCCCAGATTCTGCACTCTATTGTGTACTAAATCGAATTTGTGAACCAGTGAAAAAAGTTTGATGAGTATTTTTGTGGTGGCCTCAAACTTACCAGATGGTCACTTTTTGGAACATTTCTAACTTTTCATTAGCTGGCGTTATACGAAAAAATTGCAAAAATTTTTTTTCTTGCTGATATGATAGATACATTAGTAGTGAACACAGGAAAGCCAAAATTATCGCTTTGCTAAAACCTGGGAAAAATGAAGAACTCCCGGAAAACTATCGACCCATAGCATTGTTGTCCGTAGTGGTAAAACTCTTTCAAAGCTTATTGTTCAACAGGATAGAGAGAGGATCGAGAAATTACTACCAGCAGAGCAGGCCGGCTTCAGAAAAAACCGCGGATGCGCCGAACAGGTGATGTCACTTAGCAATCACATAGAAAACGGCTTTCAAAAGAATCTTAAGTCTGGTGCAGTCTTTATCGATCTTATGGCAGCATACGAATCTGTCTGGAAGAAAGGTCTACTTTACAAGTTAATCAAAGCCGTCCCATGTCGTCAGGTTTGTGATTTGATTAACAACATGTTAAGTGATAGACAGTTCCAGGTTCTAGTCGACGACCAACGTAGTCATTTTAAGAAACTTCACAACGGTCTGCCACAAGGATCGGTTCTATCGAGTCTACTGTTCAACCTACATGATCTACTTTGACATATAACAATAACTCACACGTTACACCGTGGCTCTGTTTTCTTTTGCAAAGTTGTTTTTTGATTTCGCTCACCGAGCTGTTTTTTTTGTACTGTGGTTGATCTGTGGATTTTTGTGCATCGTTGGGTGTTGAAGTGCAGTGCGATCGTCATCTGTGGTCGAATGTTTGGTTCATCAAAGTTGTTTGTTTACAAATATATCGGGAAAAAAGAAGAAGTAGAAGGAATCTAAAGTCACGCCGCCGGTAAGAGAAAACGTCATCGAGCTGCTACAGTTACTTCGACCAAAGCCGTCTTCATCCACAAAGCCGTGAAATTTCTTTCGTCGGTGGATATTCGGATTCTATGTCGCCCGAACTGGGTTAATTGTTTCTCGGTTCGAAATTATCGCGTTGACTCGTGGTATGGCTACCACCGTTCGCGAGCTACGTAGCAGAAACAAACAAATCAGTAACAGCAAAGCAACACCGTCGCCAGTTCTACTTTCCGCTCCAAAAGTTAGCGTTAAGGGTAAAACCGGTAAGACCACTGAACCGAGAACATCTCTCACAACCTCAGGTAACCGATTATCATCTTCGAGTCGCTTACCTGCTGCGCCCACAACACCGACAGTGAATTTAAAGGAAAAGATCACATCACTGGAATCACGGTTGTTTGCCATAGAGTCAGCATTTGACAAATTGATTACTGAAAACGTCGAATTGAAGCTACACGTTGCTAGCCTGCAGACTGAACTGCTCCAATTAAAGGACCAAAGCGAAGCTCGACAGTTGCCGGCTAATAGTCCAACATCGCAGGATCAACAAGAAATTAACTCCAACATCATCATCAGAGGCATCGACGTGAATGATAACTCATCCACAACCGAGCTCACGAACATTTACGAAGGCATCAGAAAACATCTTGGCATATCTGACATTACGGAGCTGGCACCTATCAGCGTTAGTCTCTTACCATCGAACAGTGCCAAGCCGAACTCATCGCTGAGACCGATAAAAATTGTCCTTCCGTCAGTCGCAGCCAAGACAAAGTTTCTCCAAGTGAGACGCACGAAAAAAGATATTATCCAGGCAGATATTGGCATTGCTTGCAATTCGAAGCGCCCAGTTCTCATCACAGAACAGCTAACGCGGCATAATCAACAGCTGTTGTTTCAAGCACGCTCACTTCGGCAACAAGGAAATTTTAAATTTGTCTGGTCAAAAAACGGCGAAATATTTGGTAGACACAAGCCTAATTCTCGCGTCATCAAAATAATCGATAAGGCACACGTTGACCACCTTCGAGCGGAACTCGGTCTCCAACCACTATCAAACTATGGACGACTACACGCCGGAACATCTGACCGATCTACTACAGATCAGCCGTCACTTTGATGGTACGATATTGCCACCAAACGCCAACGATTTGAATGCCATGCACTGGAACATAAACCACCTGACAAACAAACTTCACCTCATTGAACAGTACGTTGCCAGCTTTCCGGGAGTTTTGCATATTATCGCCGTTTCGGAAACTTGGTTGACTCCAGAAAATAAATCCACATACAAGCTTCGCAATTATCATGAAACACACAGCGTAAGGCCGTCATCACAGGGTGGTGGGATCTCAATTTTCACACATAACAGTATCAGCAAAGCAGGTCCAAATGTTGTGATTGATTCGGTTTCCACTGACAGGAATCAATTTTTAGTGTTGGAGACCATCAATCAACACCACGGTTGCCGTTCCATATCGACGACCAGTCCACATTGCATCGTTCGTCGATCGATTCTTGGACGAATTTGAACGTTTTTGTTTGCATCGACCTAACACGATTATCATGGGCGATTTCAATATGAACCAACTGAACCCCGTTTATCGCGAAAAGTTAAATGAGCTGATGGAGGCCCACGGTTTTGCAATAAGTAACGAAATTTCTCGAAGGGGTGTCACAATGGATCTCTCAAAGCGAGCGGTAAACATTTTCGGAAATCGTTTCAGTCTTTCGGGATGTACAGTTCTTGGAGTGATGGTATGAGGTGCTACGCGCAAATATACGATAGGAAGTGATTTTTCATCAATATTTTCTTACAGACAAGGTACACAGAAACGGTTCCAAAGGCAAAGTTGTGGAAAATTACAAGGGGAACATTTTTGTCCATGGAACTAGAGGTTCAAATGACAAGAACCAAAATTAACTTTAATTGAATTTCAGTTTGTCTGCAATAAGAAAATACATTACATTATTTCTCAGTCACTTAAACTAAAAAATGTGTTTGAGAATCACAGCCATAGCAATCCTTTATTCAACAGCAGAATATTGCTGTTCTTCGTGGCTGAACAGTACGCACATTTCAAAAATAGACACCGAGTTGAACAAATCATTGCGAATTATTACTGGCACCATAGCTTCAACTCCACTGCCATGGCTGTCCGCACTTAGCAATATTCAACCGCCCGCCACACCTTTGAAGACAGAACACGCTCCTTAAAGAATTCAGAAAAGTCATTGGGAACAGCAACGTTCCACTCCATCACGATTTACTGTCAGCACCGATCAACAGACTAAAATCAAGGAAACCTCCGATTAACACCGCTCGTCAGCTCCATGCATGCGACTTTGAAATCCAAGAAAATTGGAAGCGCGCATGGCAAGAAATTAGTTGCAGTAGTCCTATTTTCGACTTTGAATCGCACCATGCTGGAAGCGAAGAATTTTCATTGCCCCGCAAAACAATGTGTAATTTGAATCGATTACGGACGGGTCACGGAAAATGCAACGATTTTCTCTATAAGTGGAACCAACTTGACGACCCCAGCTGTATTTGTGGCGAACCTACACAGACAATGAACCACATACTCACCGACTACCTGATACTATCATACGAAGGTGAGATAAGTGAAATCAAAAATTTTGACAGAAGGGCCTTGACCTGGCTGAAGAATTTAAATATTTAAATTTCGATTTTCCTCATCCTCTCTCAGTGTTCTTTGTTTAGTTTGAATTCACTCCCCTCAAATTATTTATTATTTTGTTAATTCATTGTACAACTTTTGTAAAACCCCATACGCTAAATAAATAAATAATGACACATATCTATAAAATACGGCAGTTTGAAGTTAGCTTCTTAAGGCAAAGTTGGTGAGAATTACATTTTAGAGAAAAGAGTTTCAGGATTTCGAACGATGGATGACGTGGATGTGTCTCAATAACACAGCTTTAGTTTCTTGGTCTTTCTACAGAAACAATATGTGGGCAATGGCCAATACTTACAAAAGAGTAGACTATTCATGGACAACTCAAAATCTTTCGGTGGACTTTGAAAAGTAAATACATAACACAATGACGAAGCAGAAAACATAAAGTATCTTAGGCAAACATCCTGTTGTAAATTATGTGCAATTAGGTTTTATGGAGTCGGATAGAGTTTTAAAGATTTGTCATCTGCGAAGGTTATGGAAGGTATTTGTATTCGCATTTCAATTTTTGCTGATGTGTGCTCACTAATAATTTAAAATTCAGTATTCAAGTGACACTCAAAGCGAACGTAAGACCGAAATTTTTTGACAAAAATGTCTTCGTTTGTAAACGCTTTTGTCGCCGGACATTTTGATGAAGTTAAATTAATATTAGAAAGTGAACCTGAAAATCGAAATCAATTATTTGAACAAAAGGACTCTCGGTTCGGCGGAAATTGCTTGTATTGGGCTGTAAAACACAGCAACGTCGAAGCTATCGAATATTTGCTTAACTTTGAAGAGTTAGACCTTAATGCAGTGGATAACAGAGGATGGAACGCTTTTTTGCTGGCGATGAATCCTTTGCTAATAAGAATTTGGAGGGGGGAACAGTGGCGTTATCCACCGGACATCACTAAAAAAATTGTTCAAATGCTGTTCGAAGCCAACAGGGACTTCATGAATTCCTGCACTCGGTCGAATGTGAATGCCTTAGAGCTGGCTATAGATGCGCAAGATCTCGAAGTCATCAAACTGCTTGTTGAATTAGGATGCCAAGTTAACCACATATCCAGTTTAGAATCGACTGTTCTGCATAGGGCAGCGCTTTGTATGCGAATTGATGTTATTCGCTACCTTCTATTCGAAACCGATTGCAATCCTCTTTTGCTTAATAAACGCGGATGGCTGGCCTGTCGCTCTTACTTTTTCGAGATTCTTCGACATTGTCAAGATATGGAAATAGAAGAAGTGGAAGAGCTAGCAGACTTTGGAATTGAATTTTTGATGGCAACATTCAAACAACCGGCTGAATCGATGCAAGTGAAGCTACTTTTGGTCGACTGTTTCTTAGCGACAATGAGATTGTGGCAGTTAGAAAGCAATCATTTTACAGTTATATTCCGCAAAATTGTGAATTTAATAGTTGCGAACAGTTCGAAAAAAAGTTTAGTGAACAAAATATTTGATGCGAATCTCAGACATGAATTTACTTTGGTGTCTATGTTGTTGTTGGAACGAATTGAAGAGAAGCTCCAGATGCATCCAGATGGGATAGTTGAATACACGAATGGTCTAGAGGAACTAAAATTTTGGTTTTTGGAGGAGTTGTTTGCTTTCTATTTGATTGACGAAGCTACCGCCAGCGAATGTGTTTCCGAAATCGCAAAGAATGGTTGGTCTTTCAACAACTGTGACATGATGCGTCGATTAAATGGGAACGTACCACCAGAGACACCGGCGCAAACAATATTCGATTTCGGCAAACTTCTTTTGAAAAATGGAATACATTTTTTGTCAGACGATCAGGAAGGTTCTGTATATCCAGTTATGAGTCAAAAACTGTGGAATGGTCTCATTCCTTTATCAAAATGTGAAAATGTTCCGGAGCCGCCGATCGGAGTCCCTACTTTACTAAATTTGACGGTAATGAAGGTCAGACAGAATATTTTTGAAAGTAATGCGCATTATAAGGCCTTAGAGATTTTATATTCCTTAGAGATTCCAGAAACACTGAGGGACGTCGTAACTTTCAATTATCAAAATTTAAAATTTTAACGCAAAAGCTAAAATGAGAAAAATAAATTAAAAGTAAAAAAATTTTTATTACTTTTTTATGTTAGACGAATTTGTGAAATTACTTGAAGAATAAATCCTAAAATTACTAAATCTTTTGTTTTGCCCCGATATGATAAATCAACTAAAAGAACAAATAGACTTTTAAAGCAAGGGACGAATAACAAGGACAAAAGCTGATTTCGGCGTATCATTACCGCTTCAGTACATCCATGTCTTGCCACCACAACAGCACAGCACATATTAGAATGAGCAATCATTCCAAATGTATAGAGACGACTTAAATAACTATTTCATGCTTGCTGCGAGGGCGAAAGTTGAAAGATGTAAGTTCAAGGGGTGAAAGGCCTGCTCCCTTGTTGAGTAAATAACTATAAGGTGCGAGATCCCACTTCTAGCTATTTGTTGGAAATTATGATGTAATCTGTGTTAAAAATGTTTAATCAATTAATTTGGTGTAATTAAAAGTGGCCAATCAGGTCAGGTTTAGGTCATGACCTGAAAAAAAAATCATGTTTCAGGTCAATTCGTCAGTCAAATCGAATAGTTCAGGTTTCAGGTCGAAACAGATTCATGTAATTTCAGGTTGAGCCGACCTGTTCCGAGCCTTTTAATCTTCTCATTTTGTATGGAACCTTTTTAGCAACAATGTTAAGTTCTTCATTTTGTTTAGTGAAATCACCCACCCAAGAGGTGGGACCTAGTTTCTTGTATTCTATTTATTAGTTGTTCTTCGGGTACTTTAACCGGTGAACCCACAGCCTATAATTCATCAATAAACAGAATAATTTACATTAGCAATGAATGAGAAACTACACCACAGGCAACGTTGCAACACATTATTCCGCAACAGCAAACAATATCAATATTTTTTTTTTGATATCTGAAAAATGCACTTAATTATCTGTCGATTTCAGTTTTTTAACTTTAAAATTATTCAGCTTTTATCTGAAATTCGAATGTTTTCACTAACTCAAGAATTATTTTTTTATATAAAATTTTTAATTTTTTTATTTGAAAAATTTCATTTTTTAATTGACGAAATTCTTTTCTCCGAATCTGGCAATTTTTTTTTTTACCAAACAAATTAATTTTTTGTCTGAATATTTGAATATTTCACCTGAAAAAGTTAAAAAAAATATCTGACATTTTGAATATTTGTTTGTACAGTTTGATGTAATAATTAACAACAATATGTAGAAGATGCGATTACGAAGAATTTGTACATTCACATGGGCCATTCACATGATGTAGTTTGAGAATGTCTTATACGATTTCATGAATTTTACTCTGTATTACTCTGTATTACTCTGTATCCACGTTTTCGAGTTGGACGATTAGCAACCGACAGGTTACACCTCGAATATCTTCATAAGAAAAGATGGCTACTACGCAATGTTATATTTCTTGGGAAAAAAAATTGTACCGAGGCGTACACCACAGACCACATGTCCCATAAATTTTTGAGAAACGCTATCGTTCTAAAAAATAGTTATTTACGTAACGGTCTTTAACCTGCTGCGAGGGCTACATCATCCCCTAAATCAAAGTTGATGGGCAGTGCCGAATTTGGCACGCCGCTCCGCGACCAACCCTCACAGTAAGCAAATTAAATCCAAGTCGAAGAGCGTTGTCACGCTCGGAGCGGTAGCGGACAGCGTGACGCAATCCCCAAACCCTAAAAACAACGTCCACAAACCCAAAAACATTTGGCACAAGACGCGATGTTTAGGCGAACTTTGTAGTTTTTCCCACCAGCCCCCTCCCCCTTCAAATTATTTAAAAAAAAAATACTTCCTATCCTGATTCCAACGCACTTTGGATCATCAAAATTGGTTGAAAACGAGCAGAGATATCGCCAATCGAAGATGACCATTTTCCATATAAAAATGGTAAAAATATATTTGAAAATAATCAAAATTTTATTCCTGTGTTGTGTCTTCACGATGTATCTATCTACTTTTTTTTCTCGACAACAGCCCGGGCGATTTCCTTAAAATTTTTAGGGAAGTTCAGTTTCGGTCCCAAATGGAAAATTCAGCCGGTGGATACCTCCAAAAAAATCTTGGAACTGAGTTATTGGCCTACAAAGTTTCCATACAACACCCATATATGAAAATCCACCAACGCAACGAGAGCACTTCTTCGGCTATATCTAGGCCGGTAGTGGTCAGATCGCGGCGAATGGTTTATCAAATGAAAGGTACCCATCTCACGAAGCCAACGGAACAATGGAAATCGGTTGGAAGGTTCGTTGCCAGGAGTCTGTTAAAGTGGTCCGAAATGAGCTACGCTGCCGTAGAGCGACTATGAGAAAAAATTTTATTTTAAGTGACCGAAAAGGATGTGCAATGATGTGTAAAGTGCTTAGGATGATGTGGGAAGTGTGTGGAATGATGTGGTAAGTGTGTGAGATGATGTGGTTAGTGTGTGGGATGATGTGGGAAGTGTGTGGAATGATGTGGGTAGTGTGTGGGATTATGTGGGAAGTGTGTGGATGTGGGAAGGGTGTGGAATGATGTGGGAAGTGTGTGGGATGATGAGGGAAGTGTGTGGAATGATGTAGGAAGTGTGTGGAATGATGTGAGAAGTGTGGGGGATGATGTGGAAAGTGTGTGGGATGATGTGGAAAGTGTATGGAATGATATGGGAAGTTTGTGTGGAATGATATGGGAAGTGTGTGTAATGATGTGGGAAGTGCGTGGAATGATGTGGGAAGTGTGTGGAATGATGGTGGAAGTGTGTGGAATGATGTGGGAAAGGTGTTAGCTGTCAAAGCTGTCTTGGATTTTGTGAATACTCAAAAATGCTAACTTCTGAATTAGAGTAACTAGACAGTTGGTTTCTTCGAGAAAGTTATAAAGGGTTTTTCAAAGAAAAATTTTGTTTGGAGGAAATTTTTTTTTGGGAGAAAACTTTTTTTGGAGAAAACTTTTTTTCG
>CM055403.1:163840860-163859730 GCA_029228625.1 Pseudolycoriella hygida
CTGTAGTTACTACAAACCTTACGGTTGCCCTTCTTGTAAATTGGAGCAATAACACCGAAGCTCCAGTCAGCAGGTACTGTTGAAGACCTCATGGCCAAATTGAAAATCCTACAAAGCCATTGGATCCCACCTGATCCGCTATACTTAATAAATTCCGTCCTAATTTCATCCACCCCTGCGGATTTTCCTTCCCTTAATCTGCCGACCTTTCGGGAAACCTCATCCAGTGTAATTTCCCCCTCCACCTCCGAGCTAGGACCTGCCTCCCTCCCATTTCCTTCTACCTGATTGACAGATGTAAATAAATCCTTAAAGTAATGCCGCCAAGTCTTCAAGACTTCACCCCTATCTGTAATTAACTCGCCGTCTTTATCTAAAATACTACTACATCCCTCTTTCACGCCACCGCGCCTAATGCCCTTAACCATCGACCAAAATTTCTTACCCCTGCCTTGACCTGCCCTTTCCAAATCCTCCCCAAACTTTTTCCCCTCCCGGTCCTTCGCTTCCCTGACTAGATCCTTAACCAGTTGCCTACAAGCCTTATAAGCCTCCCACTTCGCCACCGTCCTGTCCTGTAACCAAATCAAGTACAGTTTCCTTTTCTCCAATACAGCCCCCCTGATACCGGCGTTCCACCAACCCGTCTTTTTGTTTCGACCCCCGCTAGCGACACTGCCCAGACATTCCTCAGCCAGATCCAAGACAAATTTCTTAAAATTCGCCCACTCAGCCTCAATGTCCCCGCAGTCAGCTGGAAGCCCTTCAAATCCTTCGGCGAATTTTGCCATAAAACGAGACCTAACTGCCTCTTCCCTAAATTTGCCCACACGAAATTTGCGACTTACCACCTTCTTCCTTTTAGTCTGACAGAGTTTACCAACCGACAGATGGGTACCCAAAAAGTAGTGGTCAGAACCGAAAGTGAAACCCCTGAAAACACGTGTGCCCCTGACTACCTGTCTCCTGTCCTGCTCTATAATCATGTAATCAATAATGGATTTGTGACCCAAACCCTCATTGACGTACGTATACCGATGGATCCACTTGTGCCTATAGAAAGAGTTGGTTATTGCTAACCCATTGAAATCACAAAAATCCAACAACCGTTTACCATTTGAATTCAGTGTTTCTTCCCCAAATCTACCCACTACCTTCCCATACCCTGAGTTGCTTTTAAAGTTTCCTATTCTTGCATTGAAATCCCCCAGCAAAACCAATGATTCATTTCCCTTTTTGCTAACTACGTCCCCTAGTTGTTCGTAAAAAGTGTCCAAGTCAGTAGCATCACTACCATTGCAAGGGCTATATACGCTAACCAAGCGATAAATTCCACCCTCTAACTTTACAGAAACCCACATCAGCCTTTCATTAACGAAACGAACATTTAGGACAAATTTGATCAATTCCTTCCTGATAGCGATTCCAACCCCCCAGTTTGCCCTACCAGACTGAACTCCGGACAAAAACACCTTATACCCGCCCACGTGTTCTTCCACCTGTCCCTTCGTCCTAACGTCACTCAACGCCAATATGCCTATACCGTAGTCCTTAGCCAGATCAACTAATTCCTCTCTGCGATCCCGAAAACCCCCATTAACGTTTAGACTTCCAATAAACAAACCATCAACCATTTTGCATTGCCTGATCGCCAACGATGGGGTACCTAGCAAGTCGAGCGTTGGTCGTACCCCGTATCCAACACCCGTCCGAGGCTGTGTTGAATTGTTTTTACCGAGAATGAATACAGTGGGACGGCCTGGTAAGCCGAACCGCACCGGAAGTACAAGTTTTAATGGGTACCAAGAACGACCGTCTGGAATGCAATGTGCTCGTTTGTTTATATTTTTTACCAAACGGATTGCTATACATATAGCGAAGCCACCAACCGAAATTATGATCATAAACATTTTACTAGAAGTAGGATGCCGAGACAAATAAAGTACACAGTTTTGATTAGATTGTTTAGCAAAACGTTGATTCGAAAAACATCACAAGATTGAGGTTATGTTAACGAGACGCCATGTCATCCGGAAATTAAAATGTAAATATAATTGAAATCCCAAAAACAACAACATTGATATTAGAACGCTCATATCGCACAGAAAACAATCCAAAGCTCATTTTGTAAGCAATAGAGAAAGTGAAAAATAAGAGAAATCCAGCAAATACCTGCCACGTTGCATTCGAATCACAATGCAATTGAAACACGCAAAAAGAACAATAAAACCCGCGTTATGATTTGAGTGATCCGGCACCCAACACAAAAACAACTAACAAAAATTAAATTAATTAAAATAAAACCCGGACCGAAACGTAAAATTGTAAAAATAAACAAAACTTACACAGAGCAAAGCAAAACACGTCTATCACGGCGGCCATTTTGACTTGACCTGACTTGACAAGAAGCAATGTGACGCCAAAAATTCTGTCTACTCACTAATCGACTTAAATTAAGGTAAGAATTATCGCACTGACGAACCAAATTGTAACATAGGGGTTAGAGGGGTCTAAAAAAATCGTGGACCATGTGGTGCGTAGTATGAAAACACACATAACGCAATTGAATTGCAGTATCGAGTATCATATGCACTAAAATATAATCAAAGACCCGTACGTATCACTGATACGGTATCAGAATAGATGTGGCATACCGAACAGATTTTGCAAATAGGTACGAACTTATCAGAATTGCAAATTGTTGAAAAGTTTTTAAAACTATCAGAATTCCAACGACCTACAGAAATTTTATTGTCTACAAATTTTCTTTTGAAAGCAACTTTCCAACTGCCATTGGTCTAGAGATATGAGTCATCCCTCCTGATTTGTCAAGGATAAGGACATTTTTCGGGAAAAAGTGTCTCAGGGTGTCAGTCAAGTAATGCATAATAGAGTATTGTATACGTACACCTCATAAAACCAAATAATTTTTGCTAGAAATGTGTTTTGTGATTACAAACTTATCGTAGTTATGTGTTGTGTATACAAATAGCAACATGATTATCGTAAAAAAGCGGATAGACAAAAAACGAAAAGAAAGTAGTAAAGTGCACGAAACTCAACATCAAGTCGTCTGTGTTTTAGTCAAATTTGATGAATGTGATTTAAAACCCTTCAAATGTTTTTATTTTTAATGATTTAACATTGCTATTCTATGGATAAAATTTTACTGAATAAAGTATCTTTCTTCGGTAAAATGTTACATGACTGCCCATGTACTTTCATATGTGTAAGTGATAGAGGTGTGCGGGCCGACCTTTTTTGGAAACCCGGCCCGGACCGAACCCGATCCGAAATTAAAACCCGAAGTCCGACCGCCCGGAAAACGCTGGCAGCTCGGCCCGACCCGACTCGAACCCGATCCGAAATTAATACCCGAAGCCCGACGGACTGGGATTTTCTAAACCCGAAAGCCCGAAACCCAAACCCGTGAAAAGTAGTTCGGGTTCTGGTCGGGTTCGGGTCGGGTTTTTTTTCGAATTTCGGGCAACCCGCTCACCTCTAATACATCATTGTTTTGTAGTCGATGTGATTTGAATATTCTAGGGTGCATCATTTTCAAAAAATTTTTTTGTACCACTATTATCGAACCCGAATCGTAAGCCCGATAAAAAGTACGCCCGAAACCCGCCCGACCGGAAATTGTAAAACCCGAAGCCCGACCGACCGGAATTTTCTAGACCCGAAAGCCCGAAACCCAAACTTGTGAAAAGTAGTTTGGGTCGGGTCGGGTTCGGGTGGGCTTTTTCTCGAATTTCGGGCAACCCGCTCACCTCTACTATGTGACCCATACGGATTTTTGAGATTAGTTGCAGAATTTTTTGAATTTAAAGATTTATTCGAAGATTTTCAGCGGTTGTTATTATCTCGCAGGGCGAAATACGAGGGGGATTTGAAATGTTTCCGGCCCTGGACAAGAAGCCGTCGTTGTACAGCTAAATTCCTAGGGTCGCTGATCAAAGTAACCTTTCTATGTTAGATTTTGAATTTTCAAATAGATTCGACTTACAGATTTTTTTAAACACGCATTTGTGTAAATTCGGGATATTCTGGTAGAGGTTCATTCGGAGTCCGCTCCTTCTTATTCCACAATCAAATTTTGGGTGAGTTAATTTAAACGGGGTCGTATCAGCACAGACGATGAACCACGCACTGGTCGCCCTTAAATAGCAACAAATGAAGAAATAGTTGATAAAATACTTGATATCATACAGCGAGATCGTTGATTGAAGGTGGTTGAAATAGCTGAACTTTCTCACGTTGGTTAGAGAGGGATGGATATATCTTTTCTAACAAATTCTGCGAATTTTCGAGGGTGCAAAATGGATCGGGAAAATTTAGGAAAAAAATGTGTGTGGTCTACAAACATAGACAATTTTTTGTGGATTAATTATATGAAAGTAAAAAATATCTCAAGCCGAAAAAATGAACGTCCACATCATATCTTGTCCGAAATTTTGGGCATGAGAAAGCTATCTGCGCGATGGGTACCTCGTTTGTTGACACCAGAACAAAAACGAAATAGTGTGACTTGTTCCATGGAGTGTCTCGCTATGATAAAGCGCAATCCGAAAGAAATGCGTTACTACACCGTTGATGAAATATGGATTCATCACTACACACCTGAAACCAAGGAACAATCAAAACAATGGACTTTTCCAGGCGAAACTGCAACGAAGAAGGCAAAAACATTTCCTTCGGCCGGTAAGGTGATGGCGACCGTTTTTTGGGATTCACACATCGAGTACCTTGAAAAGGTAAAAACAATAACTGGCAAGGCTTATTATTTGGAATTTCTTTGGAATTTTTCAAGAACTTTGAGAATTTTAGCAATTTTTTAAAAATTTTCAGAATTTTTTAAGAAAAACTTTTAAAAACCAGAAAAGCGTGCCTGTGTGACTATTTCGATAATTAAGAAGAAAATATATTCAGAAACGGTATAATAACAGCTGTCTAGAATTTAATTACACGATCATGATTAGTCGGCTTCTTTACAGTTGCTTCTTCGAAAACTCCCTTATACCAAGAGTGTTGTTTGGCTTTCGAACTAGATTTAGGTCTTCGTTTTTTTTTGCGACATCCAAAGATTGATAGCAGTGGTGGGATCAAAATGTTCAAGTGAACAAGTAATTGTACAAAGTATAAGCGGATGAAGCAGTTCGTTCCAAATATTTGAACTTGTTGTAGTCACCCGCAATACACGGAAACATATTTTATTACGCTAGACGTGTGCTATGTGAATTTACACAGCACTGCAGCTTCTCGAAGAAAATGTGGTATTCAAGGCGAACACGGATTCCGTTAAAACTGATTGGGACGGAAGCGCCCCGTTTCTTTTGAAATGTCCGGTCGAAGGCTGTGCATAAACCGGAAAGCGTATCCGACGTATTATTCATAAAAGAAAACTCCTGGAAAACCTTAAGAACTTGCCGCGCCTAAATGGTATTTATATCGAGAATGCAGAATCATTTGTTAAGTGCGCATTCCGATACCAACACATTGTGGGTTGAGACAGATGGTGCATCCTCAGCTACAACTTATACAAACGGCAACGATGATCAAACAGCAACGAATGATTCACCTTTAGCAAATGAGTTTCATTTTACAAATGACCCAGTGACGACAAGTCAGTTAGGCGATGTACAAGTTCTGAGCGCTGAAACCCAAACTACATCTGTTAATTAACCTTTACTTATTGACCTTCTGAATGAAGAAGATGAAACCCAGAGTCAAGCAGACATTCAAACCGAAAAAGTAAACACAAATAATGTACCAAAGAGTGGTACTACGAAAAGAAAATCGTTGCCCGTCCAACTGAGACAATACAGCAAGCGATCACGAAAATAAATTAATTTTTTTCTTTAATTTTTACTTTTTGAAATAGAACACATTGAACTCAGGCCCGCACTAGTGGGGAAGAGGGGCTAACACCCCCTGGAAACCTCTGAACCTCCCCTGAGATTCTGAAAACTATAACTTTTTTATTAACACACTTTCGTAGGCCAAACACCTTTCAGAATTTCGCTTGCGGCGCATTCAAATTTATACTCTTAATACTCTTAATACTCTTCAACTTATATATCAGCGACATGCCAGCAACATCAAGTCGGAAATTCGGATACGCAGATGACTATGCAATAGCGACGCAATCGAAAAGTTTCCACAAGAAACTCCGAACAAGGATCTGGTAGTTCTTGAAAAGTATTTTAAAAAATGGGGACTAAAACCGAACACAAAGAAAACCGAATCAATTTCGTTTCACCTGTATAACCACCAAGCCAATTACCAACTGAAACTTTGCTTCTGTGGACAACCCGTGAGACACAACAGTCACCCAAAATATCTTGGCGTCACATTGGACCGGTCTCTCACAAATAGATATCATTGCGAGAATACGGCAGCCAAGATAAAATCTCGGAACAATATTATCCATAAACTTTGCGGAACATCGTGGGGTGCGAACGCTGACACATTACGAACATCAGCCGTTGCACTAGTCTTCTCCGTAGCGGAGTATTGTTCACCGGCCTGGCTCAATAGCGCACACACTAGCAAAATCGATGTCCAGCTTAACGATACTCTACGCACGATCAGCGGAATGGCTTCCGGTACTCTGCAACATAGCTCCACCCCACATTCGACGACAACAAGCACTGATGAGAGAATATCGGAAAATTCAAGAAAATCAACAGCTGCCCATTCATCAGGATATGGAACTACTGCAGTCAAACAGATTAGTGTCCAGAAAAGCGTCGCGTCGCTGAAAACAGCGGCCACACTACAAGTCAATGGCTTCCATGCAATGGACCAATGGCAAGAAGAGTGGCACAGTAGCAACATCGATCACAATAACCTAACCACGCGTGTGCCCGGTTTCGATTTACCGAGGAAAGGATGGATAACACTCAACCGCATGCGAACTGGCCATGGAAGGTGTGGATACCGTATGCACATGTGGAGATTGATCGACAATCCAGGCTGTTACTGTGGAGCACGATTACAGACAATGACGCACATTGCAACCGAATGTCCGCGGAGGTCGTTCTCGAACAACATTATGGACCTTCACGAAATGGCTGTGGGACAGAGAGACTGGTTAACGGGGCTTGACCTGCAACTGTGACGTAATGCTTAATGTGATATATATATTCCTGACGAAAGTGTTCCTACTGTGATATTTGTATAGGCAAACTTTGTGAAGTCACAATCGCTAAATAAATTCATAAATTACATAACGCTAAAATTGGCATTTTTCAGACCTCCCTTCCCCCTGTAATGCAAAAAGAGTCAATTTTGACCCATTTTTGTTCTAGCCGTAACGCTTACTGTCATTTCCTTTGGACAGAGCACAGTGGGGAAGTCAGGGCGCGTACCAACTTTGGCGACCCAAACGTTAGTAATTTCACATTATGCTTCCACAATAACCATCAAAATAATAAATTGTTCCTGTAATTTCACTGTGATTTCCTTTTATTGATTAATTTCAATTAGAAAATTTTAGCGCCATCAGAACAATGGACACTGTTTGGGGCACTTAAAAAACTGCACAGTTCGCTAGAAGATTTTGTAATTCTGGAGAGAAATGAGCCATTTTAAAGCTTGAATTCCAATGAAACCGAAAGTTATTAAACAAAATTTCACTCGCTTCGCTCGCGATTCATAACTTCTTTAACAATATGAACAACTTTCCGGCCGAACGCTAGTTTCAGGCTTTTTTTGAAAGGTTTAAAAATTCATATTTTCTGTGGCACTTAAGGGGGGGGGGGGCTCAGCCTCCCCTGTCAAGTTACTCTGGCTACGGGCCTGATTGAACTGAACGACTTGGGATTTTTTTAGAAATTCTAAGAATTTTCAGAATTATTTAGGAATTTTAAGAATTTTTTAAGAATTCCGAATAATAAGCCCTGGCGCTTATTAATAACTGGCGCTTACTACAGCGGATTATTGGACCGATTCGACATTGCGTTGAAGGAGAAACGGCCTCGTTTCAAACGTAAGAAAATACTCATACTACGACAATGCCCTCGCACACTCGGCTCTCACTACCAATTAAAAATTATTGGACCCCATGCACCGTGTTCGCCAGACCTGACCCCTTGTGACTTTTTTTTATTCCCAAACCTGAAAAAATTGCTTGCTAGAATAAGATTCGGCTCGAATGATGAAGGCATCGCTGCGACGGAAGCTAATTTTACATACCTCGACAAATCGTACTTTTCGGACGGATTAAAAAAATTGGAGCATCGATTGGAGAAGTGTGTTGACCGTCGAGGGGATTATGTTGAAAAATAAAAATATAAAATCTAATAATTTATGTCTTTTTCTTGTACAGGCCGGAAACTTTTCAAATACACCTCGTATTTACAGACAATATTATCTTGTTACCGAAAAACAGAATTTTCGCAGAGAAAACGTAGAAAAATGGTTTTCGAACATTGTTTCCAATTTCCGTGAATTAAGACAATTATCAAATTTATGAGGAACATTTTCTGAACTCATGTATATTTTGATGAAAAGATGTAATGTACTTGCAAGTTGAAAACAAGAAAATGTCAAGAAAATCGTTTAAAAATGTCAGTGAACATTGAATATTTCATGAAAATGATGGAAAAATTGAAAAGTTCTGAATGTAATATTTTCTTTTGGAACTGTCACTTTATGCCTGAAATTAAATTCGTCTAAAGAGATTGATGACGACAAAACCGTGATAAAAAAAAGAGAAGAAAGTGACATGTATGTTTGGCAAAAGTTTTTCGAAAACTTTTCGTATTATCGTCCATAAACAAGCTCTCAATTATTGATTAAGAAAAATTGGGCAATCTGAAAAACGTGAATTTTCCTTTTCGTAATTTTGTCATAGTTCTAACTTGCCAAATATTGGTTTTCGTAAGTCATCTTGTCATTTCAGACGGTGAGATTTATGAGAAAAGTTACAAAATTAAGTAGAAAGATGAAATTGTTATACAAAATTGCTTAGCTAATGATTTCTTGTTGATGAATCAGACCTAAACCATCGATATTTCTATAAGTAATCGAAAAAAGCATCTGTGGTCATAGCACATAATAAAACTAGCGCTCAACAACTTTCTGCTAACTTCAGTTTTATTAATATCCTAAGCATGAAAAGCGTTTTATTAAATATTTTCCTAATAATCAGTGGAGAAAGAGTAAACAGAGACATCTTTCATAGAATAGGCACTTCACACAAATATTTTCTCATGTATTGTGTGTAACAGATTGCGTAAATATAATTTACAAAACTTTCCCCTTTTTACGCTTTTCCCCATATTCTTTCTCAAATATACTCTACAACATCGATTCCCTGCATTAGTTCGCCACTGATGTTCTAAATGGTTGGTTCGTTATTTGGATCACACAAACAACCGAAGTGCGTGCGATAAGCACATTGAGGAAGTTTTGTCTACTGTTATATTGGTGGATAAATGGCACGAAAAATGAAGACAGAATATGTGCTCGATGTATAAAAACACAGAAAAAAAAATTGAATAAAGGAAGATAAAGGAAGTTTTCAGTCAACTGATTTGTTTTGGTAAAGAATGATTTATTGAATTTTTTGTTTTTAACTTTAACGTTTTTATTCGAATGTGAACTCAATGATTGAATGGAATTCAGCGTTCATTGAATCAGTAAATAGTTTATTCAGATTACGACATTGTATTCAATCAGTGACACCACCCAAAAACGGAAATTTTTAGGAAATTGATGTCACAAAAGTGTGACTTACGTGCAATATGCAAGACATATTTGTGATACGAATGGCGTACGTTACATTGGCATGTGACGCAAGTATTTGTTTGCATTGAAGCCTTTTGCTTCTTATTGCATATCTGCCACGTACTCACAAATGGCATATTTGTCTCAGCAACTTTAATACTTAATTGGAAGCTGTTTTACCTTGAAAGAATTGTAACATTTTAATACCGCAGATTAATTCCTACAAGAATGCATTTTATTGCCTCTAATATAAATTACAATTATTACATTATTGATCTCGTCACTAGATTGATGCTTTGAGTTCTAAGATAAAGATGGCGCCAAAGTCTTCTGAATGCTACATATTTACCAGTGGTGTGCCACTCTTTTGTATTGATCTTTGCAAGTAATACTCAACGTTAAGTTGCGATTGAAGCTAACTTCATAGACTGTGTCTTGTTCGTGTCTTCTCCCCGAAGCTCAATTGGTGACATCTATGTTTTTTCATAGCTGAATTAACGTCTCAATATAGAACTACTCCCTTTTCTCAAGTGACGTCACCAATGCTCTCATACCTGAATACGGACAAACATAAAACTAATGACACAATCTATTGCATTTTAATCAGTTGATTTTTGAACTTTTCAA
This sequence comes from Pseudolycoriella hygida, assembly GCA_029228625.1. Classification (NCBI taxonomy): domain Eukaryota; kingdom Metazoa; phylum Arthropoda; class Insecta; order Diptera; family Sciaridae; genus Pseudolycoriella; species Pseudolycoriella hygida. The sequence continues at coordinate 163,851,223 of CM055403.1, forward strand.
TGAAGTCAGCTGATTTTGGTAAATTTATGAATGAAAACATAACCAAAGACCCGTACGTATCAGAATAGATGTGACAAACATAATAGATGAGGCAAATAGAACAAATCTTCCAAAAAGACTCGAACGTATCTTAATATAGTATAAGCAAACAATCCAACGTTTTATGTTCTCTTATAACTATAAGAATTTCAAAGATCCATAGAAATTACCCAAAGTAATGTCAAAGGCTCTACCAAAGTAAAACTCAGAACATTCAAATCTAGAAATGGTTATATCCAAGGATCGGGCAATTTTTCCCTCAAACCCTGAAACACGTGTTCTCTAAAATTTTGTTCTATACAACTTTGCCTTTGGAAGGAATTTTGTACCTCTTATAGTTCTAGAGATATGGATTATCCCTCCCAATTCTATAAGTGGTCATATTCCAGGATTATGGCAATTCTACCCAAAACCTTGAGACACGTGTTCACTAAAATTTTATTCTCTACAACTATGCCTTTGAAAGAAACTTTCTACCTCATATAGTTCTAGAGATATGGACCATCCCTCCCAATTTTACAAGTGGTCATATCCCAGGATTGCGGCATTTTTACCCAAAATCCTGAGGCATGTGTTCTCTAAAATTTTATTTTCTACAACTTTGCCTTTAGAAGCAACTTTCTACCTCTTGTAGTTCCAGAGATATGGGCCATCCCTCCCAATTCTGGAAGTGGTCATATCCCAGGATTGTGGCATTTTTACCAAAAAACCTGAGACACGCGTTTGCTAAAATGTTATGCTCTTCAGCTTTGCTTTTGGAAGCAACTTTCTACCCCTTATAGTTCTAGAGATATGGATCATCCCTCATAATTCTAGAAGTGGTCCTATCCCAGGATTGAGGCATTTTTACCCAAAACCCTGAAACACGTGTTCGCTTAAATTTAATTCTCTACAACTTTGCCGTTGACAGTAAATCTCCATATTGCATACTTAAGGAAATAAACACGAACAACTGTTTTAATATATCGCCAAGAAACTTAATTTCGTCGATTCCATTTATCCCGGTGCCCCGACCCCTCACTAGATTCCCACAAAAGTTTTTTCCCAATTTTCTGACATTAAATCCTTTCATTTGACACCAACATGAGCAATTTCCGTGCTATACTTGCTGAGATATTTGCGAAAAAGTTTCACCGACCCTCGAAAAACCATGTTTTTGGTCACTTCCTCGACCATATCTCCGGAACCACTTGATAGATTTTGCTCATCTTCGAACTTGAATCATGAGAGGCATGTATCTTTTAGGGAAAAAAAGTTTATGTTACATTAAAATTGTTTGTAGTAAACGTAATCAGCTGATTTTTTTCCAATTACAGCTAACTTCACGTTAAATATTAATTGCTAAGATCTACATAAAAGACTTTCGTATGTTAACCAAAAAAACATATGCAAGGGACCCGTACAAATCAGAATATATGTGGCAAACAGAAGTGATGTTGCGAGAAGACTCGAACGTTTTTAAGTAAATGTTGTCTTAAGAGTGACCACTGCTTACTAAAGAGCCATCTGTCGGAATCTTTTCAACTAATGAACATTTGTATGGAAAAAGTCGCAATTTTCTGTAACGTTTTTCTCTTAAACTCTTAAATGAAAACGAATGCTTCTGTCGTCATTACATACTTAACCTATTCCCAAACAAAATTGCGGAAACTTTTTTGGAGAAAACATTTACATTTGCTAGAAATGTGAATTCCAATATTTCACTGCAAAAGTCAGTCTTTCAACTTTTCCACTTAATAAACACTTCAAAACGCATATTTTTCGACCAATGTGTTTGCTCACTTAATCTTTAACTGAATAATCAATTGAAATGACAGAAAACATTTTCTACGAGTCAGAAATGGATGAAAACTTTTTGAGTTGATACGTTTGCAAATATTTGTAAACGTCAAAAGCCAACAAAGATGGCTGCCATTTTTATTTGCAATCATCAACTCAAAATTTTTTGCATCAATTTCTGACTTTTGTGACTGATTTCCTGTACGCCAAACATCCAAAAAGTCAAATTTTTGCGTTGTGAAAGCTAAAAGAACAGAAAAATTATAACACTGGGGGTTCTGGCATTTGTGACGTATATTGTTTAACCAAAAATGAAAACATTCCAAAAAATTTTTTGCGTCACCCCAATTGATATCAGTTGTTTTGGAAGAAGGGACGAGGACTTGCGTCACGTTTCCCTTTTAAAAAGGGTTTTTGTTGTGATATCAGTAGTTTTGTTTTGAAAAGAAATAAACAAGAGGAACACAAAATTTTGGTGAGAAAAAAAAAAAAAAAATCTTCCGACGAAAAAAATTTCCACGAAAAAAAAAAATTTACCAAGGCGACTAAAAAATTACAGCGAAAAAAAAAAAATTCCGCCTTAAAAAAAACATTTTAGGCGAAAAAAAAAAAAAAGAAAAAAAAAAAAACTTTTCAGCGAAAAAAAATTTTGTGCGAAAAAAACACCGGAAAAAAAAAAAAAAAAACAAAAAAAATCCTACGAAAAATTTCGGGTGAAAAAAACAATCTACGGCGACAAAAAAAAATTTCGGCGAAACCAAAATTTTTCGGAAGGAAGGGAAAGATGAAAAAAGGAAACAAAAAAGAAGAAAAAAAAATTTCCGGCGGAAAAAAGTTTCCGGCCGGCTCGGGAAACACAAAAAAAATTTTCAGCAACAAAAAAAAAATTCAGCCCACAAAAAAATATGGCGGCGCGAACAAAACAAAAAACAAATTACAACGGAAAAAAAATTATTTTCCGGCAGACAAAATTTTCAGCGAAAAAATTTCCGGCGAAAAAAATTTTCGTCGAAAAAATTTTTCCTTCCGAAACATCTATCTTCAACAAAAAAATTAGAAATTCATGCAATTATAATAAAATTCATTAAAATTCATTTTCCCCCTAAATCCGTCCCATACCACCGTCGGCCATTTTGTTGGTCACCCTGACACACTACACACTCAACCCAATAACGTTTCCTTTGACACCAAACATCTATCTCCATCCTAACACAGTCCAAAAATTTTGCTCATATTTGTCCCATACTTTGAATACACGCACACACACACACAAAACATTCCTTTATATGGCGCCTTCTAAGAGCCCTGGCGCCCAAACGAGGCCGGTACTGCCCCTTTTGTAAAATCTCGTATGGCGTAGAATGCCCTCCCGAAGGTCCCTGCAAAATTTCAAGAAAAGTTATCGAGCCGTCTTCATGCAAATGGCTAACTAACCCACTAACTAACCCACTAACTAACTCACTAACTAACCCACTAACTAACCCACTAACTAACCACTAACTAACCCACTAACTAACCCACTACCACTAACTAGCTAACTAACGTAGGATGTTTCGTTCCATTAACTTTGGCTTCTGTGAAACTGCACATTTTGTATGGAAAATGACGATTTTCTAAAGGTCATATCTTCGGATCCACTGGACCGATTTTTATGAGTAAAATGTCGATTTCAATCAAAGAATCCGAAAAACTAGGTCTCTAGGGGGGTACGACGCAAGGGAAAAAAGTCAAAACTTAGCTGTATATATGGTTCCGCCGTCTACGAAAAAAAAATTCCTAATTTTTTGATCGTATGGGGACTTGCGTCACGGCGCCCATGATTTTATGTTTACTTCAGGTAATTCATTATTTCAGGTATTTCAGGTATTTCATTACTTTATTTTCAAAATAATATATTTTCTCAACCGGAATCGAAACCGAGGCGTCCGAAACGCCCCGGTTGGATTGCTTCAAGTGGGGTGATCGCCACGTTCGCGTCAGTGTAGTCGGTGGCTCTGGGAAACACATCTGTAACGTCCCCAAGCTCATCCCATCGTGACCTAGGTGAAAATTTAATTCTTTAATTCTTTTCACGTAATTCATAATAAATTGAGAGAATACATGTTGTTACCCAGGTGACACTTCATCTTCTTTACAGATTGCACCAGTTTATCTTATTTTCAATGAAAACTGATATCTTCTTCACATGAACTGAACAAAAGTACATGTTGATCTTATGATGTTTACATTATTTACTTGGTAAATTGTTTCATAGAATCCCCCTGCACAATTTCTCGTACTAAGTGTAATGTGGTGAGTCATAATAAATTGAGACAATACGTACGGTTCACCACATTACATCACATCTACCTTGGAAGACCTGATGAATTTGAAATAAAAATACATTTTCAAAGTGGCAATACAGATGGAATGTGCTATGCATAAGATATATAAAACGGCAAAGCATATGCATGGGCCGCTAAAAAGAATAAACACATTGTGAGGAAAGAGACTACAAACTTCACCTTTAGTTGACCAACAACCAGTACAATAGCTAACACTTCGAAAGGTAGAGCACAATGAAGGATACTAACACTGAAAAGTAGTCGTTGTGCATCATTCAGTAAGCGCCTCCGCACCGTAAAAAGGTTTTGGCATCCGGCTGATTTTCCGTTCTAAAACTCAAGTGTATTGAAGGAGACGCAGCTACCTACATATTGACATTATCATATTATGATTTAGGGGTCATCCATAAAGGACGTCCGCTTTTTTCAGTGTTGCCGTAAATATTAAATCAGCGATATCTCGAAGTAGAAACATTTTTAAAGTGTCAAATGTATGACCGACCCCCCATTTAGGGGGTATAAAAGGGAGGTCGGCCATACATTTGACACTTAGAAAATGTGTTTACGTCGAGATATCGCTGATTTAATATTTACGGCAACACTGAAAAAAGCGGACGTCCTTTATGGATAAGCCCTTACGTTACTCTGAATAAAATAGTACATTACATCACAAGAAGCTAAAACGGTGCATTTAGAACCAGGTGGTAAAAAGGTCCGCTGCGCTCCACCCTCGGAGGACCTTTTCACCACCGTGGTCTAAATCAGCACCGTTTTAGCTCCGTGTGTTGTATACTATTTTTCGCGTAAACGGACAAAAAGTCAGATTTCGAACAAAACACTCAACAAACTTAAGTTCAAATTTCATATTATGATCATAGTAAGCATACGATTCAATTGTGTCACTACATTTTTTTCATTCGATTCGTTGTTTTCTTCTGTTGAAATCGTTTTTATTGATTTTTTTTTAAATCGTGTGTGATTCTTAGAATTAAGTGCTTAATAAAATCGACAAAATAGGCTAGTCAAAATTAGCAAAATGTGTATGGGAGACCTTGCAAAAATTAGGACAAAAGGATCGTATCTCAGCCAAAAAATTGCCAAAATTGGTGAGGTAAAGTGTTTTAGATACTTGGAACTATTTAAAATTTGAGAAAAATAGTCATCGGAAAATTTTTTGGAAAACTTAGATTTTCCTTTAACAGTAACAGAAACTTTGCACAAAACCTAAATTTTTGAGTTTTTCGCGATTTTCTCAAAACCCTACAGTGGGATTTTTTGGGACTTTGGGGCTATGGTAGACACCCCTCAGCCCTATCGAATCCCGTTTAATTTCCCTTTGTCCTAATATTTGTAAGGTTGAAAGCAAATTTGACCAGCCCAATAGGTGTGTGCCCGCACGTACCAATAAAAATGCAATTAACATGAACTTTTATTTTATAATTATTTGCTTGAACAAAACGAAATCTTATTTTGTTTATGTTGCAGGTGGATACAAAATGACATACTGGACTGGGATAAAAATGACGGGTGGGTAAAAAACGACATTTCAACCAGGGCAATAAATGACATTCAAATGTCACCCGAAAGAGGTTATTTTAGGATCTAAATTCGGTGAGAAAATCTGACGTTTTTTGTCCATCTGCGCGAAAATGCATTTTTTGCAAATAACTACAAAAAGGTCGCTTTTTCGTGCGTCATTTTGGTGTCGCATGAAGTCACTTTTGGCACTTCTGCGACAAAACTCTTTTATGCAACGCCGTTGTGAAAAGTGAACTTTTTCATATATCGTTTCGGTGACGTTAGAGAGGTCTTTTCATAACTGGTTTCACTTTTTATCACTAGTTCTAAAAAGTAACTTTTTATCACTCATTTGAGTGATAAGAAGTTACTTTTTGTCACTAGTGATAAAAAGTAACTTTTTATAATTGACTTGCGTGATAAAAAGTAACTTTTTGTCAATAGTGATAAAAAGTAACTTTTTGTCACGAGTGATAAAAAGTAACTTTTTATTACTCATTCAAACGTTAACGTTGTGGTATGAAACGTCTTGTATGAAACACGTTGCGAAATTGGTTGTTTTTGTCACAGGATGTGGTTATCCAACTCGCTTCGCTCGTTTGATAACTTCACATCTAGTGAAAAAAAACAACTCCATTTCGCAACTAGTTGCATAAATAACTATTTACGCACTAGTGAGATAAAACTCTTTTTACGCATTAGTGCGATAAATTTTTTAGACTAGTGCGTAAAAGCCGTTTTTCGGCTTCGGCTCGTATCAGCATTCTCACATCACATCCAGAAGCGAAGAAATTTATAGGCAAATTAGGGTGATTGATGACGACACGATGATGACGAATTACGCTCGAAAGAGAAGAAGATTTCAGTTGCAATTGAAAGAGTCTCAGTCTTTTTTTCGCTTAAATAAATAAACTTAAAACCTTCTTGTATCAAAAACTACTTTTTTCACACAATTTTCGCCAGTCGCGAGTGAAAAATTCTGGAACTAAAGTGATTTCTTTGCAGTCCCTAAATTATGTTACACTCGTAAGAGCGGGGATTGGTAGTAGGCTAGCGTTACGGAGCGTTACGAGAAGGGGAGGTGGATATTTTCTTCGAATATGAAAATGTCGCGCCCTATTTTCGTTTACATTTTACAAGAAAGGTCATATGTGAAATAACCAAACTTCGGTTCTCCCTAACTGATAACTGAATTTTCGCGGATACATTTCAATCTTTCGAGGTTGCTTTAAGAATATACTTTCTTACGTTACGTTACGGCCAACGTTACGGTTCGTTACGATAGGGGGGAGGGAGATGTCTAGAGAGGAAAATTAACGTTATATAACTTATTAAGGGAGGGCCCTGAACTTTGTGTTCACAGTGCTCAAAACATGTATTTGAAATGCTGCTACTTCAACGGAAATCTATTAACCTTTTATAATTAATTTGCGTGAACTTTTCCTGATGGTTCTAAAGTACACTGTCGTCCCAAAATGGTGCTGCAAAAAACATCTTCTGCTCCCTATCAAAATACTTGCTTAACAACGTTGTTTGCATAAATTTATTAAGAGACGAAATGGAAGCATCTCACTGAAAAAGGAAAAGTCATGTACATTATGTTTTCCATTTAATGTAAATCCATGTTCTTCGCGTATGGCAATGTGGTTTTTTATTATTTTATTTTTCTCCTCTGTTTTTGCATATTTTTTTTTATCGTTTCGTGTAACATAAACAGAGTGTTTGTAAGATATAACACGCCTTTATCATACGAAATATGCAAAAACAATGTTTTCTGGTGGAAATAAAATACCGACGTTTTCATCGTTCATATTACTAATCATTCATCGTCTTTTTCCTCGTGTTTTTCTTGTCGAATCTATTCAATTCAACGGCAGCTGCTGTTGTAGGGAGGGAACGATATACGACGAAATTAGAGATTTGTTAGTCACAAGAACATTGGACAAATTGATATTGAACTTTTTAGGATTGAGATCTAAGTACCTGCAACAGTAACCGGGCATTGATTTCTATGATTTTTGTAACTTAATACCGCTGCTGCTAATACTAGTTGCTGATTTTAAATTACCATCATTGGTAACTTGGTGTCGTGCACATATTACGTCACACTCAGAGGGGGAGGGGGGACACTGAAAATGTGACGGAATCGGACTGGGGGAAGGGGGGTGTCTGCATGGAACGTGACGGTACCATCGCTTCACGTCGCATAACTTTACAACCATTTGGTAAATTCATTTAAAACTTTCCCAGTACGCTTCTGTAAGGGGACGTCCATTAATTACGTACGCAGCGAGGGGGGGAGGGGGGTACGTGAAAGCGTACGGCTGCGTACGGAACTTTCAGGGTGGGGGGGGGGGTTTGGTACATAAAGCACGTACAACAAATTCATTTAAAAAAAAAAATCTATGCACAAGGTGCGAACGTATCGAATACTTAAAACGATTGTGATCTCTTATCATTATCTTGTAATAATATACGAACGGTTTGATTTTATTTGTAATGAGACAAAAGGAAGAAAAAATATTAAAGTCTGCCGATTAAATGGAACCACATGCATTCAATATATTTTATTATCGTTACACGCAAGGAAGAATAGACCAGTCCTAATTTTATTTTTACAATTTTCTTTCTATCTCTAATTTTATATTTATTTTCTGAAATTCCATATTAATGCAATAATGTGCCAAAGAACATGTGACCCATGCACCAAATTAAAGTACAAATGAAATGTAGAATTATAGTAACCTTACAACAGCATCATTGGTGTAGCCAGTTCAAGTTTCAAGCTTCAAAATTAATTATTTTTATCTGATCTTTTTAGTCTTTTTGCGTACGTACAAAGTGAGGA
>CM055403.1:163860230-163888835 GCA_029228625.1 Pseudolycoriella hygida
CGTACAGGGGGGAGGGGGGGGGTCCAAAAATCACATTTTCTTGCGTACGTAATTAATGGACGTCCCCTAAGATGACCTAAGATATCTAAAAAATTTTAACTCGAGGAGAACGAGTCGAAAAATTTTTTTTCTGTTAGGTAAGGAAGTTTTCGATTTATTTGATTCGTCAGATATCTTAAATCATCTTTCAGAAGCGTACTGGGAAAGTTTTAACTGAATTTACCGAGATTGGGGAGGAATATCTACGCCAAAATATCTACAGTCAAAATATCTACAGGTCAATATATCTACAGGTCAATAATATCTACTGGTCAAAATATACTCGTATACGCTACTAAAATCTAAAACCAAAGTGTCTTTGCGGTCAGATTGGTGAAATTGGTGTAACTATCGCGCCGCAGGGCGTAATCTTTCAGAGAAAAAAAGCGGGGTTTGGGCAGAGTCCCTAGCGGGGTTAGGGGTAGAGCCCCATGTGAGCAGTAAGTCAGTGAAACTGCCTGCAAGGCGAAAAAACGTCGCCGCAGGCGCGGGGATCTAGGGGGCACAGCCCCCTACGTGAAAAAATTCTACCTAGTAACAATAATTACGAGCATCTGCCTTCACTTCTTCTTTTCCATATTATTATAGAGGTTGTAGACATTGTTGTTTCGGTAGATATTTTCGCCTACAGACCTTTCCACATGGTACCATTTACGTCGTATATATTTTGGCTGTAGATATTTTGTCCTGTAGATATTTCGGCACAGATATTCTGACCTGGAGCCGAATTGACCAAATGGTTGCAAAGTTATGCGATTTGAAGAGATAGTACCTCAAAATTTGGTCCAAATGGAATTGTCCTTTTGTTCCAATAACCCAATGACCCGTAGGAAACCAGTTCAATCGATTCTGGTTGCAAGGATTCCCGTTCTATTAAATTACTGAGTTATCTTGATCGAGTTATTTACAAAAAACCCAAAATTACTAAAATGACCCTCGCCGAACGGCTTCTGGACATATATTTCCAGGTAGGGGGGGGGGTCGAAAATGTGACGTCATATTTTAGGGGGTGTAAGTCAAACGTGATGCAACGTGACATGGGGGAGGGGGGAGTAAAAAAATAGAGAAAAAATTATGACGTAATATGTGTACGACGCCAGAGGCTTTTCGAGATCTATTCGGCTGGCTCAAAGCCCATTCAAACTTTTATTTCCATAATTCGGATCTGCCTTTTCCCTGCAGTCCGAAAATCGAATTCGGATAAAGAAAATTGACCAATCAGTTGAGGCCTAGCCACCTACTCCTTCAGCCTACCGTACCCGTGGTGACACCTGTTACAGTGAACAACCCCCATGAATGATCAGGTAACCAACCCTGGTGTATTAGTGTGGCTCATTTGGCAGAAGGATGAGGGCACATTCTTCGGGTAGTATCTCAACACTACGTATAGAGAGGGTCGAAGGCAGCTAGGCGCTATCAAGATGGGATGGCGACTCAGCGTGGTGGCGGATGAACTCAACAGCAGAAGACAACGGCAGCTAGCACAGTCCTAGTCAGATGGACTACCATAACTCACCAACCTTCAGTGTAGGGCTTAGTGTTTTAATTCCAAAAACCCCCGAAAGAGAAAGGAGCTAGGGGAGGCCTACGTCCAGCAGTGGATATACATGGGCAAAGAAAGAAGAAGAAGAAGAGTTCAACAGAAGAAGTAAAGTAACGACAGTAACGACACAAAATTAGCTATGGCAATCTATAAACCAACGACCGTATCTGATTCATGACTTGGAAGTTTGTTACATGAAAGATTTGAGAAACGGCTAATCGTAGGATAATTATATTGGTAACAAAGATATTAGAGGTCCTATCGGTGGGAGGGTCCGGCCGCGATCAGAGAATGGGGTGGCGCTGAAGAGGGTGTTGTCTGCATAAGTTCCGGATGTTCGGCCTAGGAGTAGACAGAAGAGGATGTATATAGATTCAGTAAATTTGCATCCAGATGTTAGGTGGCTTCCACTAGACGGTCATACCTTCACTTTAGAAGGTGACAGAGTAGCATGAAGCGGTGACTCTTGATAACAACTTAAGAGCTCACGCCGAAAGGTGTCAATGGGTCTATAAAGTATGATAATGATGATGATGACTGTTGCCATTGCTATTCGGCACCAACGGACTCTGGGACAGTTTCGATAGATCTTCTCACCTTTAGTCTCCACCTCTCAGTATCTGATATTTGACAAAAATTCCCTAAGACACCCAAGTTCTAGGCCCTGCTACCACACGTAATATTTATATTGGTAAAGATAATCGAAGAAAAAACACTTATCACAATCACTAAACCTATCTTAATTGAATGATTTCCTATTAGGTTTTTGAATCATTAGGCGTCCAATTTCGATTTGGATGAATTACCTGTCAGATAAATACAGAGAAACTCAAGCGCAAATTCAGGTCGTCGAAAAAGTTCTAACAAGATATTGGACATGATTGTCGATAACAATAAAATATTGTTTTAGGTAACAATATTTTTATGTGAGATGAACAAATGCTTACCGTACATCCATTCAACGATTTTCTGCAGTAATATATTATCAAAGTTGTTTCCGCATATATCTCCCAAACGAAAAAGAGAAAAATGAATTTTCTACACAATTTCACATTCAATTTATTTTGAAATAAATTCTTCAAAACAAAAGAGCAGCTGCTAAAAAGCATAATATCCAATTTGTCGTTGAAAAAAGAAAAATTGGAACAAGTGGTAGTTTGAATTATAAAACTAATTTGACACATTTTCTGTTAGTAAAGCCTAAACAGACTAACATTTGCATTGTGCAGCATGATTGTTTTGTGGATATGATCATTTCGATCCAGGGGCGTGGCAGTCTTTTGTTTTGATCTTGGCAAGTAATACTCCATGAGAGGCTAGCTGATTTGTTTGCAATGAAGTTAGCTACGGTCGCAACTGCAGCTAACTTCACGTTGAGTATTACCTGCAAAGACGCCCCTGTTTCAATCCACACCATTGGTGCGTTATTGGCTTATGTCAAAGACAAAGTATATTGAATTTCATGATAATATGCACAAACAGTAAATTAATGACACTATCGTATTTGCAGACTATGCATCTTATCATGAAACTGAGTATACTTTGACATAAGCCGGTGACGTACTAATGGCGCGGATTATTTTACGAAAAAGAACGGAGTCTTGCGACATAAAAGGTTGAGTACTTTTTCAAAATTTCTTGGGCTTCACTATCAAGTCTTTCTATATGGTGTAATGACATGATCTACACCTGATCATGAATAGCTAAGAATAACAAACTCGTCCTAACCTGGTTAGAGAAAACCTAGTCTGAAGTAGAGATGAGTGGGCATAGCAAGTTTTTGTGCCCTCATGCCAACTATGCCCACCGTTTGAGAAAAGAAGCCCAATGCCCGGCACGATGCCCGTAAGTAAAATGCCCATGGACACTGGCCCAGTCCACAAACTATGTGTATAAAAATCGCCGAATTGGAAAGTTTTAAACATTTAATTTCATTTCATTTTTCACCATAAAAATTCATTAGAAAGGTAAGTCTACACTTGTGTGTATGTAGAGAAGGTCTCCCAGAGATAACCCTGTCAATTGTGTCTTTTTTGGATTTCGAATGATTCCAGCGTCTGCAAAGTTTCGTTCATCCGTTGTTTCCGCCGCCGGTATCATCAAACAAGTTCTCGCAATAATACTCAGTACTGGGAAGTCCTTCATTTCACTCCAGAATTGCAAGTAAAATTTCACTCGAACTATGTACGATACATTCACAATGGTTAAAACTTTATGAATCGCAGTCGCTGTAAGTGATACTAGTTGAAAAAGAAAATTCACCAATTTTGTTGACAATTTTGAATGAAGGAAGTACGATGAAAAGTCCTAGTGTGGGCGCCCACGTTTTATGAAAGTGCCCATGCCCTGCCCACCGATTGACCGCGTCTCTTCGAATTTTAAAGCCCATAACGCCCATGCCCACTGAACTGATAACGATATTTTACGGGTAGTGACATTACATAATGAGTTAAACTTTCACAGAAACCGTAGTCGCATCAAAAGTGTGAATTTCTTCATTGTCAATATTTTAGAGGAAAACGAGACACGTAACCAGCCTGAATACCCTATGTCCCCAATTCGAATCAGTAAAAGAAAATTGCATTTAAAACTAAATAAAAAAGCTCTCAAGTACTAAATTCGTAAATTGTTACGATTCCCAGATACAAAGTCAAACGGTATATCCTCTCGTGCTGAGGATATCACGTGAAAGTAGTAGCGGCAAAACAATTTCTCTCTTCACTGTATTTATACAAATCGAATGAATTATTTATTTTCAGTTTTAAAGAATATTTATGCAAATAATGTTTTCAAATTGGAAAATATGATGAAATTTTTCTTTTCGTTTTTCTGAACAAGTTGAAACTCTAGTCTGTATGCATAAAGAAAACATTGATGAAATATTTAATGTTTATTAAATTCATCCATTTTGATTATTAAATCAGCAAACTCGATATGCTTTTTATTGCGAATTGTATGAAATATTCATCATGCATGAGGCTGTGATGGATATTATTATAATGCCAGATGAATAGACCGCTTTACCATTACAACATTGTGTGAAACGTTCTAATCGTTTTGTAATAAAAGGCAATGAAATATCCAGCACCGGTTTTGAAAAAGTCGAGACGAGACAACAATGGTTTCGGAATGATGGGACATTTTTTTTTTATCTTTTACTGTCGAGGGGCAGCTATTCAAGGGAAATCCTCTTTAAAAATATTCTTTGAAATGCTTTTGAGGAGACCGAGGAAATTCAAGTAAATTGAAGGCAATCTCGTTGAAAATTTGGGAAAATCAACCGAAATTCTAATAAGATCCTTATGAACCATGGGAACATCTTTAAAATTTTAGATGTATCCTGAAAATTAGGGAAATATTTAAACATTTGGGAAGATCATGGATATAATCCGAAGTTTTTGGAGAGACTTTTCAAAATAAAGCGACTTAATTCTAGAAGAAAATCATTCTGTGGGGAAAGATGAGATAAACATAAGAAAAACGAAGTGACTATTCGCCAGCGAATAATCAGAAGATATGAAAATGGTTATTGGCTGGCGCCGGCGAATAGTCGGAAGATATGAAAATGGCTATTCGCCGGCGTTCTTCACAAAATGTTACGATAATCTTAGGTAACGAAACTAGAGGAGTTTTCCTTTTATGAAACGTCACAAAAAAAAACACTAAAAATATTGCTAAAATCATGAAATCGATAAGAAACTTGGTGAAAAGTAAAATAACGGCCGAAGATCATTGTGATTTTGTAACGAAAATACGAAACTAGTGAACTTGCGATTTCAGGAAACGTCACGAAGGTCTAGAGAATTTGTCCTTTTACGAAATTCAGGAAACCTAGGTGGGTAACAAAACTAGGGACTTTGCGCTTTAAGGAAACATCATGGAAACCTAGAGAACTTGTCCTTTAACGAATTGTCCCGAAAACTACGTCGCTAAAGAAACTAATAAACTATCGCTACTAGGAAACTAGGAAACGTCACGAAGACCTAGGTATTTTTTCTTTTACGAAATGCCACGAAACCTTGGTGGGTAACGAAACTAGGGACTTTGTGCTTTAAGGAAACCTAGGGAATTCGTCCTTTTACGAATTGTTCCAGCGCTGGCGAATAGCCATTTTCATATCTTCGAACTATTCGCCGGCGCCGGCGAATAGCATCTACATAAGAAAAACCCTGAACGTTACCCGTACGATGATATGGCATCTATGTCTGTAAAAGGTCTGTAAAGAAACACTTCCTGAGCCGAATTGCGCTTCAGGAAAATATGACAGAAAAGGCTCTTACTCACCTTAATTCTTAAGAACTAACTCGTAAATATCTCAATGCGTCCAGATGCGTCATGAATGCAGTATTCACACACCAAAATTTTAGCTTTGCACGATGTGTAGAGTACGGGTAGCCAAATGTTTGGGGTATGAAATCTGAAAGCGCGGAAAAATTATCACGTTGGGAGAGCCCGGCGTTTGTGACGCACTTTTTTAATCAAATGTGAAAATATTTCAAAAGAATTTTTTGCGTTCCGAAGCTGTAAGCGTCACCCACATTGATATCAGTTGTTTTGGAAGAAGGGACGACGATGTGCACCTCATTTCCCTTTTAAAAAGGATTTTTGTTGTGATATCAGTTCTTTTGGAAGTAAGAAAATTGTTTTTGACGAATTTTTTTCGAGCCGCCGCCGTCAAACCGAAGCGCAACGGCTACTACTTCTATGGGCGAAAATGATACCCGCAACTTTCTCTACAACACATCTAAAGTTTTTTTGAGCCGCTGCCACTGCCAAATTGAAGCGCGGTGGCTACTGCTACCATGGGCGAAAATGATCCCCTTAACTTACTCTACAACATATTCGAACCCCCGCCTATTTTTCGCCATTTTGGCGGTAACTCCGATACACTACACACCCAATCCAACAACTTTCCCTTTGACACCAAACCTCTATCTCGAACACTCAACCTTTGTCTCATACAAAATGTGCTACCATACACATTACACACACAAACACATACATATGGGCTTTATTATGGCGCCTTCTAAGAGCCTTGGCACCCAAACGAGGCCGGTACCGCCCCTTTTTTAAAATATCATATGGCGTAGAATGCCCAGCCGAAGGTCCCTGCAAAATTTTAAGAAAAGTTGTTATCGAGCCTTGAAAGGGGGGAAGTCAAAACTTAGCTGTATTTATGGTTCCGCAGTCTACGAAAATAATTTTTCTTAACTTTTTGAACGCATGTGGACTTGCGTCACGGGCGTATTGCGAAATCGGTAAAATGGTTCCGGAGATATGGTCGGAAAAGTGATTAAAAAATTGGTTTTTCGAGGGTCGGTGAAACTTTTTCGCAAATAAGTCAGCAAGTATAGTTCGGGAATTGTTCATTTCGGTGTCAAATGAAAGCATTTTTTGGTGGAAATTGGGTCAGTGGTCTGGGCACTATGACCAAAGGAATGGACGAAAGCAGGTGACAGATGAAAGACCTATGGCGGTTAGAAAATTGCTCCCAAAAGAAAAGTTGCAGAGAATAAAATTTTAGAGAACACATGTTTAAGTTTAATCGATCCCAATATATTCACTTTTACAATCGCCGTATTCGGGAGGGTTATCCACATTACCTTGGGTAATTTCTGTAGGCCGTTGGGATTCTTATAGATACTTTGCAACAATTTTCAATTTTGCACCTATTTGCAAAAACTGTTCGGCTTCCCACATCTATTCTGTTTTCCTCATCTATTCTGTTTGCTACATCTATTCTGATACGCGTGGGTCTTTGGTTATGTTTTGGGTTTAAAGTCCACCCAGACCTTGATCTTGACCTTGCATATTCAAGTTGGTGCCTGTGCACACGTCCAGTGAGCTTGAACGTTGAGTCACTTATAGTGGAGGAACCACTTGGACCTCCCTTTTTACTCTCCAAGATGAACATAATACCATATGCAGTGTATTATGTAAATAAGCGCTGCCTTTACTATCAATGGGTCATCCAATTTTTTTGGTTTGAAAGGTCTGGATACGCCTGACAATTTGTGGACTTCAGACTTCACATGACAGACTTAGTGCATACCGCCGACCCCAGATAGAGACATTGTTATCGTTGACTCCTTAGTCATTCCTAGTCCAAATTTGGGCGGACAGTTCCTATTTCAGTCAGGCTGGGGCGCCACCTGTCATGCTGGTACTTATCCCTGCGAACGTTTAGTAATCAACTACTTTTTTAGTACCGAGTAATGACTTTTGAAGCTATTCGAAAGTACTTACTTCAGTGGGTTTTTCAAAAGTCATCACTGTCAGGTATTTCAAAGCCATTTGCAATCGATTCATTTTCCACTGGTATGCAGTGATATACAGTGAGAACTAACAACAACTGTCGCCGCTCGGTCTTCGGTCTAACTACTTAATTTACTTGATATTTTTGTAAATCTTTTATTTAATTTGATTTAATACCTCGTACCTGGTGTGGCGAACACTGGCGAAACTCGTTCCCTAGACTTTCTGCTCCAGCGGATATCGGTCGCGATTCAAAAAGGAAATGCCATTTGTATTCGCGACACGTTTGGCGATTGTCGTGATTTTAATGTCTTCTTGTGATTATTGTAATATTCATCTTTATTGTGATAGTATTTGTAGTATTTTGTAGTAGTATTGTATTGTAGTAGTGTTGTAGTATTTGTAGTAAAAATAGGCATCTTAAAGACCTCATTAGTGATGACCTTCTTGATTTTCCCATGGCCCGAAGTGAAATTCAGAGTCCAAAGATCATTCTGTAATAACCTATCTGCCGTAGCAAAGGCTTTCGCCTTGAATTCCACGTAGACCGGTGGCAGGTTAATCAACGTCTCAATGGCCGCCGTAGCTGTCGACCTCATAGCTCCGGTAACACAAATGCACACCAGCCTTTGAATCTCGTTCAGCTCTTTCATCGCACTCCCTATGTCGAGTTTCGGCCACCACACAACGCAGCCGTGACTCATCATAGGCCTTATGACAGCTTCGTAAATCCACAGTATAGCCTTGGACGGTAGACCTCAGTTCCTCCCAAAGGAGTTCCTGCAAGATCAGAAAGCTACTATAGCCTTCTGTGCCTTGTCCTTGACATGCTCGATCCAATTTAACTTGTGATCGAGAATAACTCCCAGATACTTCACCTTCTTTCCAGGGACAACGTCTGTATCGAACAGCTTCAGTTCAACTACAAGTTCTTGACCCGACGTTCTCTTGCTAAAGAGAACTATGTCCGTCTTGTCCGGGTTAACTCTAAGGCCGTTGTTTCGACACCATTCCTCAACTACTTTCAGCAAGTACCTCATCCTATCGCCAAGCGTGCTCTCGAACTTACCTCTGATCAGAATTTTCAAATCGTCCGAGTACCCTAGGGCGAAAATCCTCTCGTCGTTAAGCCTCCTGATGAGGGAGTCCACGACCATGCACCACAGCAAAGGAGATAATATTCCCCCCTGAGGGTAGCCCCTGGCTGCCCAGAAACTAGACTTGTGGCCACATACAGTTGCCTCAACTGCCTTGTTCCTGAGCATACCAGTGATCCACCTCGTCACCATCTGTCCTACTCCCCTACTTTCTAGGGCTCGGCGGATGATCTCGACGTTGGTATTATCGAAAGCACCTTGAATATCCATGAAACATCCAAGTGCTATCTCCCCCTCTTCGAAGAATTTCTCTACCTTGGCCACCAGGCTGTGCAGAGCGGAGTCAGTAGATGTACCTACCTGGTATGCATGCTGATTCACATGCAGTGGACATCTCGGAAGAATTTCATCTCTGATGTAGAAATCTATCACCTGTACCGATTTACTCGCTCTTGGGTCATTAACTTGCTTGTCGTTCCATCTTGTTAAATTTATCAAGCTGGGCGGCCGGAAAAAAGGCGACCACACGACAACAGTCACTTTCGTCTTCTTCAAAAACTTTAAGTTTGGCCTGCGCGTCAAGTCGACTTGGACAATTGCTACACAAAAAAAATGCACACTATGCCATTTGGACCAATATAACAGTTTGGTGGGGAACCAACTGTCGGCAATGAGGGAGATGAACCCACTGCCTGAGAGCTCACTCAAGGTCAACGAAAAATCATAGATAAACCAAAATGCTTGGGGCGTTGACTAGACATTTTCACAATTAAACAATGCAAGCATCCGTTCAACAAACTTTCGAGTCGCTTGAATTAGTATTTACAATGAATTCACTGATATTATTTCAGTTTTTAAAATAAATGTGACGGAGAAAAATATTTTCTCAGGAAAAACCGCCCAGAAAATGAAAAATCATATCTCAAAAATTTTTTTGAATATTCCTCTTTCATTTGAGCCCAAAGATAATGAAATCGGTCCAACGATCGCCTCTCAGTAAATCGTCAAAGTTACCTCTGCACTGAAAACTTTGAGTGGGGCTGGGAGTCGAAGGGGGAGGAAGTTATTTCTAAAGTTCTCCTATTCGTTGTGGACTCTACTCATCAGCAAAATTTGTGACAAAGTGAACGAAAATGTCGCTAACGAACTCCGAGGGTTAAAAAAATCGTCAAATTCATTGACAATCTTCAAAAAAAATCCTTTGAATGACAAGAAAATCCTTGGAAATCACAGAAAATCATTGAAAGTCAAAGAAAATCCTTGAAAATCCCTAAATATCGGGTTAAAATGCTACAAAATCCTCATAAATTAACAAAGAAAATTCTTGGAAATTAAAGAAAACGATAGAAAATCATTAAAAATAAAAAAATCGTTTCTTCAAGAAAATCCTTTTGCACTTAAAACACACGATTATCAGCCCCTCGGAGAACCCTACTACCATTAAATTCTTCCTCGAAATTCTTTTTTTTCGGTGTACTTATTAACTTCTAATCCTCCCATAAAATGACGATAGGTGGACATTGCACAATAATCGATAACATTCATTCGCTTATATTCAAATTCAAACCGCAAAACCCATTTTCAATGTGGCAAAACAATTACGTACAAAAACCATTAAATCAATTCGTTTTATGACCACTAAATCCATATTACTTCGCTTTTCTATTACAGAATGTATATTTGTTCGCATTATTAAACCTAAAGCCTTCAGACAATTTTCGCTACAACACACTAAATTTGATTATCTCTTCTTTCCGACTCTTTCGAGTCCACATTATATCGGTGATAACATCCATATTCAAAGAACTGAAGAAAATAATGAATTTTCACGGGAGAAAAAAAAACTAATTTCATTATCCTTAATGCGAGCCTATTACATATTGACCAGGGTTTTTAATCCGAATGGACATGGAATGGACATAAATCGATACAGTTTCCATGCACAATAATGTAGCTCTCGGTTTGGTATTGTGTTTCCCAGGGTTTGGTAAGTTGGTCAATATTATGTCGTTTATTTGTCTATACGAAAGCAACAATGGACATTAATAGCCCATAAAACCGGGATCTCTGTGTATTATGTGGAGGATCAGTGTAGTTTATTTATTTCTCCACGACGGCATTTATCGGCATTGATTGAGAATGATTACGGAAAGAGTTTATTTTTAAAGCGGCGTGGTGGGAACTTGAACGAAACTTCATGCAAATTTATTTTAAGCCAAATTGAAAAATATGCAAATGACGGTGCTTAGAAAATGTTTTCCTCTTAAAATTGAAAATAAAATGTCAAAAAATACGTTAAAAAAAGAGCTACTTACCCTGTGTGTATAAAATCCACTCCCAGAAAATGTAAAAACGCTTCTATTTGGATACACAACATAATTCCGCGAACAACAATTTTATACACGTACTGAAACAATGTCTTGTAAAGGATTATAAATGAAAGTTTTTATGTGAGTTTGGTATAATAATATGTTTGGGTTTGCTACATGCATTTTAAATGTTCATAAATTAATTGCGAATTTTCCAAGTAAAGTTTTACGTTTTACTTTTCGACAGCAAGATTATTTACAAAGAAAATTTTGTTATTTCTCGAGTGGAATCGCTGTGCCTGTTATACTTAAGCGGTTATGCATAATTTCATTACACGTGAAGTCAGCAGTGACATGACATGAACTCAAATTCAACTCTCTTTATTGAATGTTTTAGATAACTTTCTTGCTTCAATTATATGTCTGTTCTCGGTACATCGGTACATCGTTTCATTTTTCTTTTTCTGAACAAGGTTTTTAACTATACGAGTAATTGTGAGTTGCTGGAATCGACAATTATACTGGGTTTTCCATTGTAATCCGGCTTTTACCACAGGCTAAACAATGGAGAACGCAGCATATTGTCCATTTCATGAACCACAAATCGAACATTTGTTTCAGCGTATAATAAGGAGCCATTCATAAATTATGTCACCCAAATTGATCAAACCCTCCTGTCACGTTAGTGTCACGCCAGCAGAGGCGTCGACTTAACGGGGGCCGCGGGGCGGTGGACCCCAGTAAAAATATTTAAGGGGGGCTCAGCCCTGAGCAGATTTTCAAGTTTTTCTTAAATTTTTACTTTTCGGAAACCGGATGAGAATTAGAAGATACATATTTACATCTTGACCTGCAGCGCTCAAGTGAATATCACGATTTAATTAAATAACTATCAAAGATCTTAAAAATTTTCGCCTGCCGTGCTATACTCGCTTAGTCCATAACTAAACTCAAAAAATTTCGCCTATGGTAATTTTGCAAAATCTTCGAGGTAAAAAATTGAGAAAATTCTCGTTTTGGTACAATTGCACCTATAGAAGTAATATTTTACTATGACTGCTGACCGAAACAAACTCACCATTCTTTTACTTCCAATTGTTCAAACGAAATGACATGCATCCAATCGTAGGATCTGAATTGTATAAAAGGCGAGTTGACATAGTCTGGGTATCATTCTATGGCCATCGTTGCTGATATACACATGGTCTTAAGACAAGGTGTACTGATGAGTCGTAAACGACGAAATCAGCACTTTTAATTTTTCGATTTTTGTTGAACAATTGGAAGTAGGATGAAGAATTGTGAGTGGCTTTTAAATGCAAAATCTTCGAATTACCTAAAAAACGAATTGAGGCATTCTCAATAAGACCTAGTCGTCTTAGCATATCCCGTACGAGAAAGTAACTTCCCAAGTAAAATATAATAAAAGCACAGTATCGCATTCGGAATCAATACTTTGAGGGTTCATATTTTCTTAAACACCCGAAAATGGTGCCAACAACAAGGGGTTCCGAAAATGAGTGCCGACGCTGGTGTCATCGGGGGATGCCGAGAGGGGGAGCGTTATAGGGAACAGAGGACACATTCTAATCGCAACGAAATTATTTCGACAAATTTTATGATAAAGAACTATCGAACTGCGTAGGTCTGCTCCCCTTTCCGGCACTTTAGCAGATCTAAAGTCAGAGAGCTATCGAATGTCATAAGGTTGTGCACTCTAGATGTTCTAGGAGTCGATATATGCGAAAGGAAATGGAAATATGGAAGTGCGAGCATATAAGTGTTACCCACATGTGGGTTACCGTAAAGTCGGCTAATTTTGACCGGGTACCCTAACTTTGACCGTTTTTTCGCTGTTTTTGGTGTATTTTTGCATTTTCAAGACTGCTATTAAAAATTGAAATCGAAACGAAATGACGAATGCAGTTTCGATTATGAAAGCTTGAAACTTTACATTCATTTATAAAAAAGTTGCGACAGGCTAGAATCACTTGCTGAAAATGAGTGGCCACGTGTGTTCATACGTTTTAAAAAGTTCCATACAAAATGTCACATTTAAAGTTTAGTTGAAAGGTTTATGCTTTCAGAATCAGGTCTGTTATCGTCATTTCGTTACGATTTCATTTTTTTAGCAGTCTTAAAAATGCAAAAATACACTAAAAACAGCGAAAAATTCTATTAGACCAGCCCCCAGTAAAATAAATGAAAGTCGGCGCCTCTGCACGCCAGGACAATACTCCTTCCTTCTACCCCAAAGTGACGTAACGCAAAAAAAAAAAATTCGGAAAGAAAGATTTTTATTTGTCTATTACCCATACACATTTATCTTTATATCTTCGTCTATCACTGGAATTTTACACTCTTTTACATTCTGAATTTAGACCAGGCCTAAGCTGCGACAAGCCCATTTTCTTGTCATCATAGCCGAGCCAGTCAACATGTTCACAGTTCAAGCGGGACAAACAGACTATCATTTTTTCGCCTTAGCGTACAGCGGCTAGTCTATTAGGTATACCCGTTGATTGTGTGATGTGATGATTTGGTGACGATTTCCATCGGGCTTCAATCAAATTTTTCAGTTTGAAAATTTGGGTGCGACCAGTCTTAGTTGTCGGAATGTTTTATGTTATTTGTGAAATATCTCCTTTAGGTTGTGTGACGTAACGCTTCACCAGACCGCCGCCGCTCAAAATATGTCACGCAAAACCAAAAACAACCTCCCCCCCCCCCTTGCGTGACATAATTTATGAATGATCCCTAAAACATGAACGATAGCTGTAGTTTCAACTAGCTTGGCTACCCGGGATGTGTCCAAAAATTTTTCGGAGTCGAAACCTTCACCTCCAGAGTATGTTTTTGATAAATGGTAACAAAAAAAATTAAATTTAAATTATGCGCAAAATCGTTAAAGATGCAGACTGCCGCCATTTTCACATGCTAAGTTTTGAAAAATTTTCAGGACCAGCTATCGACCACAGCTTTCTAAAAATATAGGTTTATTTCGGAGCTCTGAACTCGACACAGCTTTATGCTGGAAAAATCGTGTACATAGATCAAATGACGTAGAATTCAATGTAGGAAAAGAAGTTCGTGAAAATTCGTTCAGTTTTCGGACGACGCGACGTCTATACTCATCAGTGTGAAAAAAGTCAGAGGTACGAGAAAATTTCAAAACACTATTCCCGTGTTGTAAGCAACTTTTTTCAAATTTTATTGTTTATAACGATAAATGTCTTTCTTCTTCTTTCTTCTTTAGGACTTATTCCTATTGTTTAAAATTTATTTCTGACGCGGTATTTAGATAAAACGTGGACTACGGTGGTCCAAAAAATTAAGTTGTCGAAAAGTCAAGGCTAAGGAGCTAAGACGACTCTAAATGGATTTCTGACAAACAGTCTCCAAGGATCCGATGAGATTGGATGCCATTGGGTGGTTTGCAAGAGCAAAATATTAAAAAAATAGAAAAACATTTGCAAAGACCCGTACGTAAAGCCTTCACGTCGTGCGGAAAGCCTTCACGTGCGAGAAGCCTCGATATGCCAAACTCTTACTATTATCATAAATATAATGCGCATCAGAATGCACAGTCAAGTTCTTTTAGAACTAACAGATTTTAAACGACTCAGAAATTACCCAAAGTAATGTGGAAAGCCCTCCCGAAGTACATTTGCTGAACTCTGACACCAATCACGCGTTGTCTAATGTTCTTATCCCTCTGAGTTCTAGAAGTGGCTGAATCTCAGGATTGGGACATTTTTCGGGAAAACCCTTAAACACATGTTCGATAACATTTAATTCTCTACAGCTTTGCCTTTGGAAGCAACTTTCTATCTGTCATAGTTCTTGATATATGAATCATCCCTACCAATTGTAGAAGTGGCTAAATGTCGGGATTTGGACATTTCTGGAGAAAACCCTGAAACACGTGTTCGCTAAAATTTAATTCTCAACAACTTTGCTATTAGAAGCAACTTTCCATGTGTCACAGTTCTTGAAATATGACTCATCCCTCCCAACTCTAGAAGTGGCTAAATCGCGGGATTGGGACGTTTCCGGGGAAAACCTTGAAACACGTGTTCGCTAAAATTTAGTTCTCTACAGCTTTGTCCTAGAAAGTAGCTTTCTAACTGCCTTAATTCTAGAGATGTCTGAGAAAAAGTCTCACCTACCCCCAAAAAACCATGTTTTTGGACACCTTTTCAACCATATTTCCTAAACTACCCAATCGAGTTTGCTCATCTTTGAACTTGAACCATGTACCTTTCAGCGAAAAAAAAAGTTCAGGGTGATCGGTGCAGCCGTTTCGAAAAAAAAGTGGAGACGGACAATTTTTTAAATATTGGATGTGTAGTAAACGTATAGGACCTTCATACTTCGTACGGGTCTAATTAGACACAACAGATGAATTTTGAAGAGCCATGCTAAGCCAAAATTGTCCTAATCCACTCAAAATTGCCCAGAGAAAACGTTTTTTTGATTTGCTTGTTGCTTCCGCACGATATCGGAACCATGTGAGCCTATTGAAAAGCCTATTCCTAGCGCTAGGGCGCTATCTTGAATTCTCTATTCAAGCTGCCGTCTGCAACTTCAACGATTTTGCGCGTATTTGAAATGTATTTTTTTTGTTATCATTTTTCAAAAACATAATTTTTCGGGTCAAAGATTTTTTCTGGAGGTGAAGGTTTTGATTCCGAAAAATTTTTGGATTTGAGAAACACCCTTCTGAACGTAATTAAAATGTCACACCAAATGTTCACCTCCCACGTAGTGAAATAATATACTTCAACATACCCCACACACGAGATGTGTGTGTGTATATATGTACGCGCGGGCGAAGCCCAAGCGAAAGGTACACATCGAATGTGTATTCTGGTATTTTGAAATATATTTTTCTGTAATAATGAGAGTGTGTTGGTGCACATACCGCGGAAAGCAACTTTTCGTCCCAAGTGATGGGAAAATATTTTCTATCGCAATATTCTATCGCATATTTGACTTTCTCGAAATGACGATCACAACAAAAACCTCTTAAAAGGTTGAGTGCGACGCAGTCCGTAAGTCCGCTTCCAAAATTAATGATATCACTTGAGATGACGCTATCGCTAATAATACGCAGAAGTTTGTTTGAATGGAATCTTGTGTTCAAAGTTTTAATTTCCTGAAAAAATTACAGCGCTTTTTTTAAAACAAAATTACGTTGTGCTAATAAAATTGCGTTCCCACATCATACCACATCATCCCACACACTTCCCACATTATCCCACACACTTCCCGCATAATCAGACACACTTCCTACTTCATTCTACACATTTTCCGCTTCATTCCACACACTTCCCACATGAACCCCCACGCTTTCCACATCATCCTACGCACTTTCTACATCATTACACATCAATTTCGGTCACTTCAAAAAAAAATTTTTTCTCATAGTCGCTTTACGGCGGCGTAGCTTCATTCGGACCACTTTGACCGACTCCTGACAACGACCCCCCCAACTGATTTCCCCCCAACTGGCTTCGTGAGATCGATACCTTTTATTTGATACCCCATTCACGGCTACCGATCGAGATATAGCCGAAAAAGTGCCCCCGTCGCGTCGGTGGATTTTCATATATGGGGATTGTATGGAAACTTTGAAGGCCAATAACTCAATTCCAACTTTTTTTGGGGGTAGTCACCGGCTGAATTTTCCATTTGGGACCGAAACTGAGCTTCCCTAAAATTTTGAAGGAAATCGCCCGGGCGGTTCTCGAGAAAAAAAAGTAGATAAATACATAGAGACACAGATAGATACATCGTAGACACACAACGCAGGAATAAAATTTTGATTATTTTCAAAGATATTTTTACCACTTTTATATGGAAAATGGTCATCTTCGATTGGCGATATCTCTGCTCGTTTTCAACCGATTTTAATGATACAAAGTGCGTTGGAATCAGGATAGGAAGTAGTTTTTTTTTAAATAATTTGTAGGGGGAAAGGGGCAGGGGGAAAAACTCCAAAGTTCGCCTATACATCATGTCTTGTCGCAAAGGTTTTTGTATGGAGTTTTTTGGGTTTGTGGACGTTTTTTTTGGGGGGTTTGGGGACTGCGTCACGCTCTCCGTTACCGCTCCGAGCATGATTTTGAGGTTAAGTATCAATTTGACGTATTGGATGCATGTCATTCAAATTTTCTAAATACTCATCCTACCTGTAGAATCTACAGTGTAGATTCAGCCGGCGGCACTTCTTATCATTTCTCTGTGGAAAACGTATGATAAATCTTAATTTTGCAGCAAGGAGGTACGTGGAGGGGGATTGGCAAACGTAAATCACCTGTAATTAAAAATGTGGTACAAGGGAATAAAAGAAACCATTGTAATGGGTATATGAAAATTGCGATAGATAGATAGAGTGAAGTCAAAAAAGTTAATGACAAATCACCGATGACAAACCAATGATGACAAATCAACGATGACAAATCATCGATGAAGAGTGCACAGACGGACGAACAGGAAGTGCGAAAACATAAAGTAGTTATCGCTACTTAGTAAAGGAAAAATGTTTAGAAAAATTGAGTTTTTGTAGGAGAATCTTCAGTGGAAATCCAGAGGGGCAGATAAAATACGTCCATTTTATATTTTGTATATATGCACAAATATAGTTCTTTAATCCTCAAGTTCTACTTTTCAGCGTGTGACCCCTGCTTGAGGGGAGCCTAAGTATGTCCCGATAGGGGCGGATTGATTCTAAACAACTTTCTGGTCTTGCCAACTATAAGGATTTTGGTATATACCCGTCCAGATCCCCTCCAACTCGGCACCCAAAAAATTGTCAGAAATTATGTTTCTGGTTTCTTGTCGATCAGTATGGTCAAAATCATAAAATTTTTTTTGGTAGAAAAGCATGTTTATTTGTCAGTAGGTCACTGGGTGAGTAATTACCTCGATGTCTGTATGTTAAAAGCAGTCATAACACGTTCGTTTGTTGTAAATCTACATGGCGATTTAGTGAAAAGTCTTCGAGAATTTTCCAAAACTGAAAAGTTTTTAAAATTATGGCTTGTTAATCGAAGAAATTAAGAAAAACATGGTAACCTTTTTGTTGGCTGATGCAGTCAACATTAACAAAACAGCAAAAACAAGAAGCATGCAATAACCATAGGTTTAATGTCGTAATGTTTAGTTTCAGAAGAGAAATACTGAGACAAATTTAAAAATCTTTGTCTTTGCCAGCCGGTACGAAGCGTAAGAGGGCTTATGCATTTAATTCTATGTTTGTTACATTCCGGATTTCGATGAAAGAGGAAGGAAATCATCTACTTTATTGCTTCGATTCGAAGAAGATGTTCTCATCCTTTCGTCGCTTTTCACACAAAGTGAAAAAGGAATCATTAAGTTATCTTCAGCCATGGAATCCAATTTATGTGCATCATTTTTGCGCCATGCCAGCTGTTTGCTCTTTCAATTAGTTTTGTCTGTGTTATGAGTAGTTCTCACTACGATTACTCACCAACAGAAGGTACGTGGTAATTTTTCATGAACATTCCGTTGAAATGGAGAACAGCTTCCACAGACAAAGTGGCAGAAGACCATGAAACATATGGTGTGAGTCCTTTGTCGTCCTTGAACTAAAAGACAATTTTAAGAAGTGACAAGAGAGTTAAAAGGAACATTTTTCACCATTTCTACGTCGGTTAAGTTGTTATTTCGAACGAGATTTCAACATTGCTGGATGGAATTTTAAAACGGCTTTGCTGGCTATGCGATAGTGCGGGTTTTTTCTAATGCTTTATGAAGGCTTTGCATTTTCTTCTGTATGTTCGTTCTTAAGCCACAAAATCATAAATAATTACAGTCGAGCTGTAAAATTGTGTCAAGCTATGTAATTGGAAAATTAATGGTATCTAGGAAATTGCTCTATAAACATGGCTTCGCTTATTTATTACTTGTATCTATAGATAAACGAAACATCACATGAAGTCATTTCCAGCATCTAAAATATTTGCAGCCATAAAGTGCTGCGTGAAATTTTGTGGATAGTATCTAAACCATAACGTATGTGCACTAGAAAAGGATGTTACTGTATAACAGCGTGTGTATAGGGTATGTTATGTATACGCTAAACAAATTTAAAGTCATTTTAGATCCTATTTGTTTGCTGTTGCGGAATAATGTGTTGCAACGTTGCCTGTGGTGTAGTTTCTTATTCATTGCTAATGTAAATTATTGTGTTTATTGATGAATTATAGGCTGTGGGTATTAGTTCATCGGTTAAAGTACCCAAAGAGCAACTAATAAATAGAATACAAGAAACTAGGTCCCACCTCTTGGGTGGGTGATTTCACTAAACCAAATGAAGAACTTAACATTGTTGCTAAAAAAGTTCCATATAAAATGAGAAAAATAAAAGGCTCGGAACAAGTCGGCTCAACCTGAAATTACCTGAATCTGTTTCGACCTGAAACCTGAACTAATCGATTTGACTGATGAATTGACCTGAAACCTGAATTTTTTTTTCAGGTCATGACCTAAACCTGACCTCATTGACCTGACCTTTTAATTACACCAAACTAACTGATTAATAGTACATTATGCTATGCACCGCTGTCCAGGATGCTCTATTTTGACGATTTGGAGGTTATTTCCCGAGCCGAAGGCGTGGGAAATAATCCAAATCGTAAAAATAAACCATCCTGGACAGCGGTGCATATATAGTTTTATCTATCGAGAGCAATATATCGAGTTAAATAGTTTTGCCCTAGGGAATTAAGTACGAGATTATTGCTCTAGATAGATAAACATTTTTAACACAGATTACATCATAATTTTCAACAAATAGCTAGAAGTGGGATCTAGCACCTTACAGTTATTTACGCAACAAGGGAGCAGGACTTTCGCCCCTTGAACTTACATTTTCAACTTTTGTCCCTCGTAGCAAGCATGAAATAGTTATTTAAGTCAAATTGGAAAATGTTGTTTTCATATATTTATTCGAAGGCGGTCGTTTTAATTGAAAGACTGTATGCTTATTTCATGCGAATTTTCGATGTCTGTTGGACATCATCATCAGGCGGTTATCGTATTATTTGAGTAAATTATTGAGAAAAAATTTATTAAAAAATTTAACATTATTCATTACTGAGCTATTAATTAAAATTATTTTAAATAAATTAGGGACGTTAACTGTATAACATGACTAGCAATAATAACCCTCCCACCTCGGGAAATATTCGTTATTTAAGTCGTCCATACATTTGGAATGATTGCTCATTCTAATATGATGTGTTGTGCTGATTTACACATAGTCCTAGTAAGATATAGGTGTACTGAAACGGTAATGATACGCCGAAATCAGCTTTTGTCCTTGTTATTCGTCCCTTGCTTTAAAAGTCTATTTGTTCTTTTAGTTGATTTATCGTATCGAAGCAAAACAAAAGATTTAGTAATTTTAGGATTTATTCTTCAGGTAATTTCACAAATTCGTCTAACATAAAAAATCAGTACATTTTTTTGCTTATTACTTTAGTTTTCGCGCTAAAATTTTAAATTTTGATAATTGAAACTTACGACGTTCCTCAGTGTTTCTGGAATCTCTAAGGAATATAAAATCTCTAAGGCCTTGTAATACGTATTACTTTCAAAAATATTTCTTCTGACCTGCATTACCGTCAAATTTAGTAAAGTAGGGACTCCGATCGGCGGCCTCCGAATAGTTACATATTTTGCTAATGGAATGAGACCATTCCGCAGTTGTCGATTCATAACTCCATATACAGAACGTTCCTGTTCGTTTGACAAAAAATTTATTCCATTTTTCAAATGCCGAAATCGAATATAGTTTGCGCCGTTGTCTCTGGTGGTACGTTCCTATTTAATAGCCGCATCATGTCACAGTTGTTGAAAGACCAACCATCCTTTGCTATTTCGGAAACACATTCGCAGGCGGTAGCTTCGTCAATCAAATATAAAGCAAATAGATATTCCAAAAACCGAACTTTTAGGCGCTTCAGCAACGTCATGTATTCAACTATCACTCTTGTATGCAAACCAGAGCCAGGTAGCTTCGCTTCAACTCTTTCCAACAACAACATAGACAACAAAGTAAATTCATCTGTGAGATTCGCATCAAACATTTTGTTCACTAAACTTTTTTTCGAACTGTTCGCAACTAATAAATTCACAATTTTGCGGAATATAACTACATTGCTTTCTGACTTCCAGAACATAATTCTCCATGAGAAACAGTCGACCAAAAGTAGCTTCACTTGCATCGATTCAGCCGGTTGTTTGAATGTTGCATAATAAAATTCAATTCCAAAGTCTGTTAGCTCTTCTACTTGTTCTATTTCCACTGCTTGACAATGTCGTAGCAAGTTGAGAAAGTAACAGCGACAGGCCAGCCATCCGTGTTCATCAGGCAAAAGAGGATTGCAATTGATTTCTAATAGAAAATAGCGAATTACATCAATTCGCATACAAAGCGCTGCCCTATGCAGAACATTCAATCCTAAATTGGATATGTGGTTAACTTGACATCCTAATTCAACAAGCAGTTTAATGACTTCGAGATCTTGCACATATATAGCCAGTTCTAAGGCATTCACATTCGACAGAGTGCAGGAATTCACGAAGTCCCTGTTGGCTTCGAACAGCATCTGAACAATGTTTTTAGTGATTTCCGGTGGATAAAGCCACTGTTCCGCCTTGAATATTCCCATCGGCCTACTTCCCGAAGGATTCATCGCCAGCAAAAAAACGTTCCATCCTCTGTTATCCACTGCATTAACGTCTAACTCTTCAAAATTAAGCAAATATGCGATAGCTTCGATGTTGCTGTGTTTTACAGCCCAGTACAAACAATTTCCGCCGAAACAAGAATCCTTTTGTTCAAATAATTGATTTCGATTTTCAGGTTCTTTTTCTAATATTAATTTAACTTCATCAAAACGTCCGGCTTCAAAAGCGTTTACAAACGAAGACATTTTTTTCAAAAAATTTCGGTCTTATGTTCGTTTGACTGTTACTTGAATACTGAATACTAAATTATTAGTGAGCGCACATCAGCAAAAATTGAAATGCGAATACAAATACCTTCCATAACCTTCGCAGATGACAAATCTTTAAAGCTCTATCCGACTCCATAAAACCTAATTGCACATAATTTACAACAGGATGTTTGCCTAAAATACTTCATGTTTTCTGCTTCGTTATTGTGTTTCGTATTTACTTTTCAAAGTCCACCGAAAATTTTTGAATTGTCCATGAATTGTCTTCTCTTTTGTAAGGATTGCCCATTGCCCACATATTGTTTCTGTAGAAAGACCAAGAAACTAAAGCTGTGTTAGTGAAACAACACCACACTCTACGAACATTGAAGTAATACCGGTTCGTCATCCATCGTTCGAAATACTGAAACTATTTTCTCTAAAATGTAATTCTCACCAATTTTGCCTTAAGAAGCAAACTTCAAACTGCCGCAATTTTATAGATATGTGTCATACCTCACAATTCTAGAAGTTTCTTTATACCGATATTTCGGACCGGGTTTGATTCTTCATCAGGCTATAATTATCAAAATTTCTTTCTCTTTACAAAATACATCTGGCTTCTATTCGATTTTTACTCTCACCTTGGTTTTTCCGTGATAACATAGATAAATAATGTTTAAAAATTGACTAGAAATCTGGCTGTGCCAGTCCAAATAAATTACAATAAAATATTGAGGACGTTCGTGAGGATGTTCGTGTCACCAATTCTTCTCACTGATTCATATAACTTCCCTGAAGAAACCAACTGTCTAGGTAGTCTTATTCAGAATTTAGCAAAAAATCCAAGATGGCGTCACTTTGACAGTTGGCAGCCATTTTCATAAAATGCTAAAAAATTCTCCTGACCAAACTCAATAACTTTCCCGAAGAAACCAACTCTCTAGCTATTGTCACTCCGGAGCTAAAATTTGAAAACTCCGGGCATTACCTAAAAAACCTTCAAAATTGACCACTTTTCCACATGCCACGGCTTTTCCAGAATTTTCCAGGAAAAGCGGCATCTGAAATTTTTCAATTGGGGCCGAGACTGACGTTCCCTGAAAATTTCAGGAAGATCGAATGTCTAGTTCTCGAGATCGAAAATTATTAAAAGATATAGCAAAAAAACCTCTTACAGAGGAGGTGTGACGCAAGTCTTTATGTCTGCTTACAAAAGTTGTGAAATCAGAAAAGTGTGACGCATTAAGCATCTAAGGTAAAACTATTTTCTTCCAGTTACAAAAGTTCTGAATCAGAGCGGGGTGACGCATTAGCCTTCGATTCGCAAAGAAAATTTTTAAACAAAATTACGTTGAGTTCAAAAAATTGCGTCACAAATGCCAGACCCACCAGCGGAATAATTTTTCAACACTTTCAGTTTTTACGCTGCAAAAATGTTACCTTTATTTCTTATTACATCGTTTAGCGTAAAGAGGGAGACCAAATTTATCCTCTATGGCGTCAAAAACTAAAAATTGATGTGTAAAATCCAATATTGACCCGATTTAAGTAATTTTTTTCTAAAATTCCCTTCGGTCTATGCCCCATTCGATAAAAATACATCCTTAATAGAAAAACAACAGAGGGAAAGGGGGGAGCTACACTTTGTAATTTTAACGGATCGGAAATAGATTAATGACAAGTTTAGAAAAAAGATTACTCAAATCGACTCAATAATCTATTTTTGGGATAAATTTTTAATTTTCGAAGCCATCTTGCATTGCAGCGCCATCTGTGGTCAGATCATCTTCAAAACTAAGGAACATCGACGTCACACAATATACTTTCATTTGAAACTAATTTCAACTACAATTTTAGGGGTGACGAAACGGGAAAAATTTTGTCATTTTTTGGACTTCCTATTTAAATTTTTGCGTGTAAAAACTGAAAGTGTTGAAAAATTATTCCGCTGGTGGGTCTGGCATTTGTGACGCATTTTTTTGAACTCAACGTAATTTTGTTTAAAAATGTTTGTTGCGAATCCAAGCTTAATGCGTCACCCCCCTCTGATTTCAGAACTTTTGTAACTGGAAGAAAATAGTTTTACCTTAGATGATTAACGCGTCACACTTTTCTGATTTCACTGCTATTGTAAGCAGACATAAAGACTTGCGTCACACCTCCTCTGTAAGAGGTTTTTTTGCGTAGTTATTTCGCCCCTTGAAATTACATTTTTCAACTTTCGTCCCTGGTAGCAAGCATGAAATAGTTATTTAAGTCGTCCATACATTTGGAATGATTGCTCATTCTAATATGATGTGTTGTGCTGATTTACACGGAAAAAAAATCACACTTTGGGCCAAATAAAAAGCCTTTAATTTGGCACAACTATTTATTTATTCATTCCAAATAAATAACTTATTTGGTACGAATGATTTTTGATATTTATTCGTGATGAATAAGTACTTATTTGTTACAAATAAATTTACAGCAAGAGAATCCTTAGATTGTGAAACTTTTTATTTCACCAGCTGGTTCACAAATACATTGAAAGTGAGCATCGTTATACAATAAATTGTTACCATGAACATTATTGCTACTTTGACGTGACGTACCTGCTCCTCTTGTAATTACATTACGCTTTTTGTTTTGGCGTGAATATTATAAACAATTGAAATATTTGTGTCATTCTCACCCTTTCCAAATCTTTTTTCAGCTTCAAAAGATTTTTTTTTTTTTTGAAGAAAAACATTATTGATTTTTCTACAAATTTCTACAAAGTGTTGAGAATGACACGAATAGTTCAATTGTTTTGAATATTCGCGCAAAAACGAGGGGTAGTCGCGTCGACTTAACTTCATATAAAAAGTCGAACATTACTTGTAGTTATTACCCCTTCAACTGCTGTGTGTTTTTAGACCCGTACTAAGTAAACAGGGCTCATGTGTTTATTACAAAATTTATAGCCAGCAAAATTTTGACCTAGGGCTTGTTGTGTTTTCGTTTTGAGAAACAAGTCCGTCAACACGATATCTCGCATAAAACCCGACTGATTTTTAAAATATATTTTCTCCCTGGGTGAGCGAAAAATTGAGGTCAAGTCCGAAAATGAACAAAATCGGTCAAGGCAAACATACTTTCACCCTGAAGTTTGGTGTAATTTGCTCGCTCCTATTTTTACAAAACTAGCAAAGAAATCGATAAAACTGGTGAAAGGTGGGTGAGTGATGATAATTCAGGCAACTCGACCGTACAAGGTTCTTGATTGTTTTTCATGAAAACTTCGTTCGTGAAACTCTGTCCGTAAAAACGACAACCCGAGTAAATCTTGATAGATTTTCCTTTTTTCTCCGTTGGATGGTAATCCCGAAAGAGGTCTTTGTATTGAAAATGGGCAAAATAATGGGTATACGGGCATTCCCCAAAGGGCCTTTTGCCCGATTCGGGCGATATCCCGAACGGGCTTTTCAATATGTTCGTGTTGTTCTTAACTTCACTCTAAATATATTTAAGAAAACACCACAATATGTTAACTGAACCGTTAACTCGTCGAGAAATATAGTATACTTCATTTAAAAGATCAAGGAATTTCATAATTTGTTTGTCTGATACATCGCACAGAAACTTGCAATTTTACTCTCACAAGTAAAATGGACAAACATTGTAGGCGTATTATGCGATAACTAAGACATTTGCTGAAACACGTAGAATACAGGACGTAAGTGCTTCCAAAATTTCATTTTGACGAGTGCAAATGGCTCATCGGGTCTGAATAAAACTTTCCCACTCGTCAAAATATAAATTTTGTAGCACTTACGTAGTCTACTATTACTTCGACTATTATTAACAGAGATATAGAAATTATGTCGTTCGCTCCACTACTTAAACGAAAAAAAACTTAAATCGTAGCAATTCGACAAGCATCCGAAAGTACTCGACATAGAAAAAAAAATTCACTCGCTCCGCTCACGTGGTGAATTAAATATTTTTCAAACAATCCTTACATCTACTCAACTTTCGGAATAATTCTTAAAAAGACAGAATTCTCAAACTTGGTTGCTTTGGTAATGTCAACGAGGACAAATATTTGACTAAGAAAGTTTACTGTAAGATATACAAACCGGTATCTTTATTCGTCGTAATTTATTCCTTGGATCAGACATGACAGCTGAGAGATTTTTTGAGATCGGCTTGAGCTTCGCCTGATGATGACGTT
Organism: Pseudolycoriella hygida; assembly: GCA_029228625.1. Taxonomy (NCBI): domain Eukaryota; kingdom Metazoa; phylum Arthropoda; class Insecta; order Diptera; family Sciaridae; genus Pseudolycoriella; species Pseudolycoriella hygida. The sequence continues at coordinate 163,886,642 of CM055403.1, forward strand.
GTAGAGATTAGGAGACTTTAGCAAACCATTAGACAATAATTAGAGGAAACTTCTTTTTCGAGTTTTTCCTCAAAAGGCGTACGAGTCGAGCTATTTCGTTTGATTTTGTATGAAGTCGATCTTTGACACATTCACGAGAATCTTCCACTTGTTATTATCTAATAGTTTGCTAAAGTCTCCAAAGCTTAACAACGTCATCTGACCCCAAGCCGAAGCTCAAGCCGATCTCAAAAAATCTCTCGGCTATCATGTCTGCCTTGGATCAGACATTTGGCAACAAGGTTAGGCCCGACGAGAGGGGGTAAGGGGGAGGGATTCTCACCGGGCACGGCTTTTGTAGGGGGTCCGGGATTTTGAAAAAACTTTTAATTTTTTTAGTATAAGCATAGTACTGAAAATAATTTTTGCCTGCGACGCTATAACAGAAGCTGTATGCTAGCTACTAACAAAAGCTGCGGCTAAACATTTACGAAATTTTTTATGTAAATAGTGTGAACGATTTCGGGAAAATATGGGTGCTGGAAAAGCGAAATAAATTTGACATTTTATGTTATTACAGTGAAGCACAAATTATATTCGGTCTTTCAAAAGTAACTCCACAGCCTACTACCTACGGTAGTCTCGTTCATCGAGGGTACGTGTAAAAGAGAGAGTCATAGTAGGCTGTGGAGTTACTTTTGAAAGACCGTATTGTCATAACTTAGACTTAGAGTAGCTTGTTTTTAAAAGTCCGTTGCCGCATACATTTAAGGCGTAGGGGACTTGGCACATTTAACTCACATTTTGTGGGTTATATGAACCAAGAAGAAGGCAATTTCATGTGAAGATAAGTTATGAGATTATTTTGGAGAGATGGGAATGCCATGAATAATGCTAAATTTTTCAAGACGGTGTTAAAACATTTATTTGCTCGCTCTGCCCGCGTTTCTCCATAAAATATGATAATTTGTAAAAGTTTTTTGAAAACCAATTTTTGCTTCGTTTCTGGCTTCAGTTCTATTTCAAAGACGAAGCAGAGTAGTGTTCTGGTGGGCGGCAGTAAACAAAAAGACAAATCCTAAAGACCGTGATAGAGTTGTGATGTAAACTCATTTAGGGGGGACCGGCCAAACACAACCCAACGGGCCCGGACTTATTAATTTTTGAAAACTCTTTCCACGACAAAGTATTTCAGCGTTTCAAAGTCATTATTTTACAAATTAACGTAGATTTCTCAGATTTCAATTTTATGATTCAGTCCGAATAGTCGCTCGAATGGAAGGGCTTTTTCAAGATTTACCCGAAGTGAATTTTCGAGCCAGTGCGGCCCTGTTTGTCTGCCCTAATCTGAAGCATGAAAATAATTTTCGTTTTTATTGTTATCAGACATTGATTACGTTACCAGGTTTATCTTTATCAAATCGCTCCGACGGGTTTTTATTATTTAATTATTTAATTAATTAATTAAGTCTTCGCAGCGCATCGGAATTCGTACGGGTCTACGTAACATGGTTTTGTTTTGATTATGGCAAAATTATTTTTCAAATTGTTCTTGTATATGACTAACGATCGAATAAGAACAATTTTTTTATTATTCGATTAATAATAAATTTTTCGGCAGTCAATTCGATTGCTTATAATGTTCAAAAGGTCCATGTAACATAAAGAATAACGAAACCGAAAACGTTTTCAATAGAATGCATCTTTTAAATATTCCATTACGTTCATATAGATATTTGGTCAAAGAATCCAAGCGATACAACGCTATCAGAGATATAGATTACACAGTCCTCGAAATATTTCTTTACACACTTCAATCTTTTACTTTAATTTAGAAAAATTTTAGATTATTATCTGAACTAGTCTCTAATTATTAATAATTTGGGAGAATAATAATTATTTTAAAAAATACGCTTTGGCTTGCCATAATCAAAACAACTAAACTAAGTCATGTCATGTATTGTTTACATTTGTCTTACACATAGCTCAATGCAAAGGGGTAATCTCTGCAAGCAATGTTCGATTTTTTATATGACATTAAATCGACGTGACCACCCCTCGCGCCAAAACACGAAAAAAAAATCACACTTTGGGCCAAATAAAAAGCCTTTAATTTGGCACAACTATTTATTTATTCATTCCAAATAAATAACTTATTTGGTACGAATGATTTTTGATATTTATTCGTGATGAATAAGTACTTATTTGTTACAAA
>CM055403.1:163898823-163916364 GCA_029228625.1 Pseudolycoriella hygida
ACCTTGTGTTAAAAGTTTTGATTTACTGAAAAAAGTAGAGCGCTTTCTTTGAAACAAAATTACGTTTTGTTAAAAAAATTGCGTCTCAAATGCCGGACCCACCAGCGGAATAATTTTTCAATACTTTCAGTTTTTACACGCAAAAATTTAAATTTACTCAAAAAAATCTACGCAATAAGAAACAAAAGTCAAATTTTTGCAGCGCAAAAACTGAAAGTACAGAAAAATTATTTCGTCGTTGGGTCCGGCATTTGTGACGCAATTTTTTTTAACAAAACGTAATTTTGTTTCAAAGAAAGCACTCTAATTTTTTCAGGAAATCAAAACTTTTAACACAAGGTCCCACTCAAACGAACTTCTGCGTATTATCTGAGAAGCGGACTTACGGACTGCGTCACACTCTACCTTTAAAAAGGTTTTTGTTGTGATTCTTTATACGAAGTTAAATCGGCGTGACTTCCCCTCAATTTGATGTCTCAACTATTCTGCGAACTATGTATAACTTGTATTCATAAATTGCCAGCTGAAAAAAAAATTATGAAATCTTAGGCTTGCCTCACTTTTCTCTATATAGCCACCCGAATGTTGTGGAATGTTGATGGAGGAACTGGGGCGGGGGTTTTACCCTGGGACTAGCACCGGCAGCGTTCACCTGGGTATGACCTCTAGCATCTTTCAGGCGGAATGCTTAGCAACTCTTGCAGGGGCTTGGGAAATTCTGCACAAACAGTGAGTCAGTGATAAAAGCACCGACGATGACATCCAAGTTGATTGAAGAAGGACGGCTACCTAAACCAGATTGGACTGAAAACTCAAGTCAAACCGGTTTTTGTACCCGGGCACTACGGAGTGGATGTAAACGAAATGGCAGACGAGCTAGAAATCTTTATCCCTAACTCTCTTTGCGTGAAAGCGATCAGCGTGGACGAAGGTGGAGCATGGCAGATGCTGGACAGTGCATGATGTAGGCTTGCATACCAAGCTTTTCCTCACTATTCCTGATGTAAAATAGGCGAGAGAGTTTCTGACGATGAGCCAGAATCGAATAAGTAGAGTAGTAGGAGCGATTACTGGACATTGTGGACTCAACAAACATCTAACAAAGAAGAGAGTCACATCATATGTGAATGCCCTAAATTCGTTCAGTAAGGTGCAGGACTCTTGGCGACAACGTCGTCCAATCTTCGAAAGTGGGCTGTCTAGGACCCGTCAAGGTAGATAGTTACCTGACCGGCACGCGAATATCAACGTAAAATTATAAATGATGAACGGTAAAAAAGAGCAAAGGGTCACAAGATCTGTGTTCTGGATTACGCAGTGATAGTCTCACACACCAATAAAATATAAAAAACATATGCAAGGGACCCGTACGTATTAGAACAGATATTGCTAAGAGACTTGTGTACGTATCAGAATAGATATCGCTAAATAATTAAGATTGGCAACCAACAGAACCAATAATGTCGAGAAATTTCCATATTGAGCTGCATTGGAAATTGCCGAAATGGCAATATTTAAAAACCCTTCCGAAGTAGTAGTGTGGAAATATTGGTTTTGGGCCGCAAACTCACTTGTTTATTTTGAGTAATTCGCTCTGAAAATTACGATTTTGAAACGTGTAGTTGCATACATCGTCTTCGGCTTGGATATGCAAACTCTACACTCGTCAAAACAACTGTCTCCAAAGGTTGGTGCTCAAACACTCGTGAGTATTACTCTTATCACAATTGTGTCCTCATATAATGAATTTTTTCGCAGGGTCCAATGAAAAATGCTATTTCAACATCTAAAAATAAAGTGATAGTAAAGTTACAGTTGAAACCTAATCGTCCCGGTTATTGTCATTTAATCCTAATTGACCAATTATTTACCAATTGACCACGTAATCGACCGATTGGAATTAAGTGCTGTCCCACCCAATTTCTCTAGTTGAAAACCTCTCGCACCAGGCTGCGTACTTGATAATTTTGATTGACAATTTAGAAGGCAGCCTAGTGCCGAAAACCGTTCAATGTCATCGTAACGGCAATAATGAACACTATACGTCGTATAAATTTCAAGCCGGCACTAGGCTGCGTACTTAAACTTTTGTTTTATGGCAGCAGCAGCCTGGTGCCAAATTGAAACTTATATGGCATACAAAATTTACTCCTGCCAACATTTTGGCAAAAACAGATTTGCAGCACCAAGCTGCCATCTACATTTTTAGCTCTACCACTGAAGTACGCAGCCTGGTGCTGTAAACCTTTTTTTGCCAAGATGTTGGCAGGAGTAAATTTTGTGTGCCATATAACTTTCAATTTGGCACCAGGCTGCTGCTGCCACCTACATCCACAAAACAAAAGTTTAAGTACGCAGCCTAGTGCCGACTTGAAATTTATACAACGTATAGTGTTCATTATTGCCGTTACGATAACATTGAACGATTTTCGGCACTAGGCTGCCTTCTAAATTGTCAATCAAAATTATCAAGTACGCAGCCTGGTGCCAAGTTTAAAACTAGTGCATAGTTGTGTTCTTATTACACCATCCAACATTGTTATAGACACTTTCTCGGCACCAGGCTGACTAGTCTGAAATGCAGACCTTTCTTCTAGCGAAAGATTTGTTAAAAAACTAAGCAATCGCAAAAAAGTAGCTCATATACTAGATCAATAAAAGATGAGTGTAGTTTAGTTACTTTTTTGAAAATGACACATTTGTATAAAAAAACTATAGCTATAAAGCTACAAACAACCTCGCAAAATTCAATATAAAATTACATCGAAATTCGACGTAAAAATGTCAGAGGATGGGATATTTTTTTGAAGGGAATGAGCCCACGCTTATAAGGTGAAACCACATGTTTCGTATTACATTCTTCTACAACTACAACCGAAAGTCTTAATTATGGCGGCGAATCGCTTATCCCAATGTGTTCAGGAATGTTTGGCAAATCCAAATTTAGCATCAAAGTGGAAAAACCTACTCACATTTGCTTACACCTCCCTTCGAGTAGCGGTAAAAATTAATAACGTCTCACTGTCAACAATGGTAAAGAGGAACATCGCGAAAACTGAATTGGTATTCACTAGGCGGCTCGCTAGGCGGTCGAATAAGAAATCACCCCTGTCTTTATCTAAACGAGTGGAATTAAAAAATTGCCGAAGGGGATGTTAAAGGTGCCGTCAAATTATTATCCTCAACAGACTCGCTTGCGCCTCAAAACTTTCGAAAAATTTAAATCGAAACACCCTCCACCCATAAGAGAAATGTCCTACCCAGATCCACCCAACGAGAATGACGAACCATTGGTGGTCTCCGAGAAGGACGTCTTCTTGTCAATCAAGAGTTTTCCGAATGGTTCAGGGTCAGGCATAGACGGTCTGCTACCACAACACCTGGAAGACCTCACACTACCTTCAACTGGTGAGGCTGGTCTGAACTTACTGAAATCAATAACGGTACTTACGAACTATATGTTGTCGGGTAAGGCCCAATCCGACTTCATCAAAATTATGGATGGAGTTTCGCTATGCGCTCTTGACAAGAAAGGAGAGACCCATAGCAGTTGGTAACACCTTCCGACGGATTACGTCCAAGTTAGCAAGTGCTGCCGTTCGTTCGGAAAGGTCTTTGAAATTCGCACCGCGTCAGGTGGGGTTCGGCATAAAAGGAGATTGTGAAGCCGCTGTACACGCTACGAGAACTTTTATAAAAAAAAATCGCATCGGAAGGTGGTGATTATAAAAATCAACTTTCGAAATGCCTTCAACGAGGTCGACCGTGACGTATTTCTCGAAAAAATGAAATTGAATTGTCCAGCAAATTTTCCCGTACTTATGGCAGTGTTACTCCTCACCTACTCTGTCACATAATGGTGCGCAACAAGGGGACCCCTGTGGCCCTCTGCTATTTAGTTCAGCGATACAATTTTTGGTGGAGTCCTTGGTATCTGAATTTATAGTTTTCTACCTGGACGACGACGGTACCATTGCGAGTAAATATGAAACCATTCTTCGGGATTTCAAAACAGTCAAGGACGAGTGCGCGAAAATTGGTCTCCAAATAAACCCCGAGAAATGCGAATTATATTTTTGCTCAGAAGTGGACCGCGACGTAGTTAGTCAGTTTGAACAAATTTCACCTGGCATATGTGTCATCAATGAATTCACACTGCTTGGCACGGCAATTACTGAGAATGCTTTTGAAAAAATTTTAAACGAAAAGTTGCGAGAATTGAAAATTTTATTTGAGCGGCTGCGTGAACCGGACAACTTTCATATTGCCTTCTACGTGCTCAAAAATTGTTTTGCCATCCCAAAATTGGTATTTTTGCTCCGGACAACGCCAACGTGGAACCATATGGACACCATTGATGAAATCAATAACGAAAACATAACCAAAGACCCGTACGTATCAGAATAGATGTGACAAACAGAATAGATGTGACAAAGTGACTCGAACGTAACTAAATATACAAATAAGCAAACAATCCAACGTTTTCTGTTCTTTTATAACTGTAGGAATTCCAAAGATCCATAGAAATTACCCAAGGTAATGTCAAAGGCCCTACCGAAGTAGTTCTCAGACCATTCAAATCTAGAAAAGCTTATATCCAAGGACTAAGTCGTTTTTCCCTAAAACTCAGAAACACGTGTTATCTAAAATTTTATTGTCTACAACTTTGTCCTTGGAAGCAACTTTCTACCTCTCATAGTTCTGGAGATCCAGGTCATCCTGCCCAATTATGGAAGTGGCCATATACCAAGATTGGGCCATATTTCCCCAAAACCCTGAAACACGTATTCGCTTAAATTTAATTCTCTACAACTTCGCCTTTGGAACCAACTTTCTAACTCTCATAGTTCTGGAGATCTGGGTCATCCTGCCCAATTATGGAATTGGCCATATACCAGGATTGTGTCACATTTCCCTAAAACCCTGAGACACGGGTTCGCTTAAATTTAATTCTCTACAACTTTGCCTTTGAAAGTAAATCTCTATATTGCGTATTTAAGCAAATACTGAAAAAAAACTATCTCTTATCATTTTAGGCAGAGAAATTTATTTTCGCCCATTCCATGGCTCCCAGTGCTCAGACCCCTGACCCGATTCCAACAAAAAAAATTCCCCAGTTTTTTGGCATCAAATGTTTTCATTTGACACCAAATTGAGCAATTTCCGTGCTTTACTTGCTGAGATATTTGCGAAAAAGTTTCATCGACCCTCGAAAAACCATGTTTTTGGTCACTTCTTCGACCATATCTCCGGAACCACTTGATCGATTTTGCTCATCTTCGAACTTGAATCATGGGAGGCATGTACCTTTCAGGGAAAAAAAGATTAGGCTGATCGGTTGAGCCGTTTGGAAAAAAAAGTGGGGACGGACGGACGGACGGACGGACGGACGAACGGACGGACGGACGGACGAACGGACGGACGGACATTTTTTTTATTGCTGATTTGTCATCTCTAGACGATAATAGATGCATCCCCCCCAACTCCCACCTCGATCTACCCCATGTTACAATAAAATTGTTTGTAGTAAACGTATAGGACCTCTTGTACTTCGTACGGGTCGAATAAAGTCTACATTTCAACTGCTGACGAATTCACGTTTTGATGATGCCACATGGTCATTAGCCTCCTTACCTGTCAACGCTGGTGGTACAGGTGTGCGTAAAGTTCGAGATATAGCCCTGCCTGCATTCCTATCTTCGGTCAACGCAGTTTCTCCACTTGTCAGTACTAAATGAGTGGCATTGCTGCGGATCGCAAGTTGACACAACCGGTCACCATGGTTTAAAATGTAAAAACAGCGCAGAACGCCATGCACGTCATGCTGAGTTGAATACAATCATTAAGCGAGCCTTGGTGTTGGCTGACGTACCAGCACAGTTGGAGCCAGTGGGCTTGGTTAGAGATTATGGCAAACGCGTAGAGGGCATGTCGTTGATACCATGGTCGAAGGGGCGTACTTTAATATGGGACGCTACATGTACGGACACCCTCGCACCAAGTAACCTAAGACTAAGCATAAGAACATCGGGTGCAGCAGCGGAAGAAATGGCTAAACGGAAGGCCAGAAAATACGGTGCTCAAAACTACTCTTTCGTACCCTACTTTCGTGTTACTATTTCGTATCCTTTGCTGTAGAAACCATGGGCGCATGGGGACGCGATGCCATCGTCTTTTTTGAAGACTTGAGCAAGAGGATTAGGATTAAAACTAATGAACCACGATCGAAGACTTTTCTAAAGCAGAGATTGAGTCTGGCCATCCAAAGAGGAAACGCTGCGGCGGTAATGGGTACTTTCAGAGACTCGGATAGGTTAAATGAAGTTTTTTACGTGCTGTGATTTGTTTTTCTTTTCCTATTTTTCATCTTATTTTATTTTATTTATAACGGACAATCCACGGAATAGAACATAACCTCAAAAAATGATTTTGTAAATTTTTCGTTAACACTTTTCGTCGACTTAAAAGTGAAATTGTGTCGATTTATACTTCGTTTGTTCCAATTTTATTATTATAAGTGACAATCGATAGATGACGGCTGCTGATGTCAATTCAACATCTTTTGCAGGTTCATTCGCAAAAACAACTTCACGAAAAAAATATATGAAAAAATACACCAAAAAATGTGACAGAAACCAAAAATGCTGGTTCAATGTTGTTGGAAGAATTTTTCATGCGTCATTTCATGCATCACCTCTCGATTGTATTCCATGAGGATGGCACGATCGTTTTTTTAAATAAATGTAAACACAACACCATTTCATCCTTCGTAAATTAGCACAACTTCACGTTTAAGTTGACGAAAAGTCTGAATGAAAAAATTACGCTGAGGTAATGTTTTCTTCGTGAAATCAAATTTTCTTACAGGGGTTCGATAGTAACGATGAATTTTCAGATGGGCAGGTAAAAAAATAACTCATATTGGATGCTGTGAAAATAATTCATTACATGAGGGACCAATTTTGTGAACTCGGGAACTTACGAATGTTTTCTGAAGCAACTCGCTTTGGAAACTGTTTTTTGACTCGCGTTGTTGTATACCTCGCCTTCGGCTCGGATATACAAACTCTACCCGCTCTACCCTCGTCAAAAACAGTTTCCAAAGCTTGTTGTGTCAGAACACATTCGTAAGTTCCGCTCATATCACAAAATTGATCCCTCATGTAATGAATTATTTTCACAGCATCGAATGTAATCTACTATTTCTGTACTTTCAGTTTTTACGCTGCAAAAATTTGACTTTTGTTTCTTATTGCGTAGATTGCTTAGAGTAAATTTAAATTTTTACGTATAAAAACTGAAAGTGTTGAAAAATTATTCCGCCGGACCCACCAGCATTTGTGACGCAATTTTTTAGAAGCGGACTTACGGACTGCGCCACACCCTACCTTTAAAAAGGTTTTTGTTGTGATATCAGACGTTTTGGAAGTTTTCAGTTGTTGAAAAAATTTCTATTTTTTGAAAAAAATTTCTATTTTTTGAAAAAAATTTTCTCCGAAAAAATTTTCTCGGAAAAGAATGTTTTTTTAGAAAAAAAGTTCTCCGAAAAAAAATTGTCTTCAAAAAAAATGGTCTTCAAAAAATTTTTCTACAAAAAAATTTTACTCCAAAAACAGTTTTCTCAAAAAAAAAATTTTTCTCCAAAAAAAATTTTCTCCAGCAAACTTTTTCTCCGAAGAAAATTTTCTCGAACACCTTCGGCTACCATCGGAACACTTCGTATCACCTTCGGCTACTTTCGGAATACTTTGTGTCACCTTTGCCTGTCTTCGGAACACTTCGTGTCACCTTCGGCTACCTTGGGAACACTTCGTGTCACCTTCGGCTACCTTGGGAACACTTCGTGTCGACTTCGGCTACCTTTGGAACACTTCGTGTGACTTTCGGCTACCTTCGGAACACTTCGTGTCACCTTCGGCTACCTTGATTGTTGTTTTCTTGTCGTGGATTTCCAAATGTATTTGTTTTGTTTCTTTGTTGCATGCGGCCTCGAATAAATATAACTTTAGACTATTGTAGCGATATTTCGGAAAGTGTTGAAAAATTATTCCGCTGGAGGGTCTGGCATTTGTGACGCAATTTTTTGAACTCAACGTAATTTTGTTTAAAAATTTTCTTTGCGAATCGAAGCCTTATGCGTCATCCCCCTCTGATTTCAGAACTTTTGTAACTGGAAGAAAATAGTTTTACCTTAGATGATTAATGCGTCACACTTTTCTGATTTCACAGCTTTTGTAAGCAGACATAAAGACTTGCGTCACACCTCTTCTGTAAGAGGTTTTTTTGCGTAGTTATTGCGCCTCTTGAACTTACATTTTTCATCTTTCGTCCCTGGTAGCAAGCATGAAATAGTTATTTAAGTCGTCCATACATTTGGAATGATTGCTCATTCTAATATGATGTGTTGTGCTGATTTACACATAGCCCTAGCAAGACATAGGTGTACTGAAACGGTAATGATACGCCGAAATCAGCTCTTGTTCTTATTATTCGTCCCTTGCTTAAAAAGTCTATTTGTTTTTTAGTTGATTCATCGTATCCGAGCAATACAAAAGATTTAGTAATTTTAGGATTTATTCTTCACGTAATATCACAAATTCGTCTAATATAACATTCGTCTAAAATAAAATTTTTTTTGATTATAATTTGTTTTTCTCGCTTTAGTTTTTGCGTTAAAATTTTAAATTTTGATAATTGAAACTTACAACGTTCCTCAGTGTTTCTGGAATCTCTAAGGAATATAAAATCTCTAAGGCCTTGTAATACGTATTACTTTCAAAAATATTCCTTCTGACCTGCATTCGCGTCAAACTTAGTAAAGTAGGGACTCCGATCGGCGGCCCCCGAATATACACATATCTTGCTAAAGGAATGAGACCATTCCACAGTTGTCGATTCATAACTCCATATACAGAACGTTCCTTATCGTCTGACAAAAAATTTATTCCATTTTTCAAAAGAAGTTTGCCGGAATCGAATATTGTTTGCGCCGGTGTCTCTGGTGGTACGTTCCCATTTAATCGCCGCATCATGTCACAGTTGTTAAAAGACCAACCATTCTTTGCGACTTCGGAAACACATTCGCTGGCGGTAGCTTCGTCAATCAAATATAAAGCAAATAGCTCTGCCAAAAACCTAAATTTAAGTTGCATCAGACAAAACATGTATTCCACTGTCACGATTCGATGCAAACCAGAGCCAGGTAGGTTCTCTTCAACTCTTTCCAACAACAACATAGACACCAAAGTAAATTCATCTGTGAGATTCGCATCAAATATTTTGTTCACTAAACTTTTTTCGAACTGTTCGCAACTATATAATTCACAATTTTGCGGAATATAACTGTTGTAGGATTGCGATAAAATAGTATTCTCGATATGTGACAGTCGACCAAAAGTAGCTTCACTTGCATCGCTTCAGCCGGTTGTTTGAATGTTGCCAAATAAAATTCAATTCCAAAGTCTGCTAGCTCTTCTACTTGTTCTATTTCCATTGCTTGACAATGTCGTAGAAAGTTGATAAAGTAACAGCGACAGGCCAGCCTTCCGCGTTTATTAACCAAAAGAGGATTGCAATCGGTTTCGAATAGAAGGTAGCGAATAACATCAACTCGCATACAAAGCGCTGCCCTATGCAGAACAGTCGATTCTAAAGTGGATATGTGGTTAACTTGGCATCCTAACTCAACAAGAAGTTTAATGACTTCGAGATCTTGCACATATATAGCCAAATCTAAGGCACTCTCATTCGACCGCGTTCTCGAATTCACGAAGTCCCTGTTGGCTTCGAACAGCATTTGGACAATTTTTTTAGTAATGGCCTGTGGATAAAGATACTGTTCACCTTTGGCGATTCTCTTCGAAACTCTTATTAGCAAAGGATTCATCGCCAGCAAAAAAACGTTCCATCCATGGTTATGATTGATAATAATTTTATTGTCTACTATTTTCTAGCTGACATGGAAAAAGAGTGACTATGACTGCTGTCATAGCCCTCGTTAAAAAACCATGAAAACGTTACAATATATAAATAACATTAATAACATTAACATAGAACAAAAGGAAAATTACAAAAAATTTACAAACAAGAAGTAAGAAAACATCAAAAATATTACGTCAAAATCAACATAACGAAAGTCACAAGAATAAATAATTTATGAATCTATGTCAAAGACATAGATCGTCAAAGAAAAACAAAAATGTCATAATGATATAATTGCAAAAAATGGCGTCGTCAAAAATATAAAAAAAGAAAAGAAAATTCGAAATTTCAAAGTAGCATCTGAGGCGTCGTCAAATACGTTGTCGTAACAATGTAGATGTCAAAAATATCAGCCATCATGTCATAAATAATTAAATTGCCAAAGTGACGTCATCAAAAATTGAAAAAAAAGAAAAGTCGAAATTAGAAAGTAGCATCTAAAGCGTAGCCGTCATCAAATACGTTGTCATGGAGACGATGTAGACGTCAAAAATTTCAGCAATCAAGGTGATGTTCTGCATAAATAAAAATAATAATTTAACTTTTTGAAAAGCTTAGAAAAGACGTAAAAGGTAATCACCGGGAAAGTGCTTTCGGATTTAAGTAGTCATTGTGTAAAGAAAGCACCAAAACAAACACATTATCCAACCATATCAAAAGTTTGGAATACCGAATCGTCTAGTTTGTGCACTTCGTTTCTAAAATAGCGAGATGGAAGTGTAGGATCGACGTGACTTGCGGCAAGATTAAACAACCGACATGCGAAGTTGAATGGTGAAAATTGAGAATATTCATGATCGCTTCCGGTGATTCTAATCAATGAAGATCTTCGTAAGACATGTGCACCATCGTTCAGAATAATCCTATTTCGGATAAATTGAGAGTTCAACTTTCCAGTCAGGACATCATGGATGAAAAAGATCGCTGCGTTGGTTCGGCGCCTTAGTAAGGATTTAAGGATTAGTTCAGCACACCTATCAGCATATGGACGAATCCGATAGGAGTCGGTATCTCCTTCAATCCGACGGTCACGGTTGGCATAAAGAACGAACTGTCTTTGAACACTCTCTATAGATTGAATGTGAACCGCGTGATGAGGTGCCCAAACCGTACTAGCGAATTCGAGATGCGAACGAACTATGGCGGAGTAAAGCATTTTGGCTATTCCGACGTTAAATCTCCCATAGCACTGCCGTTTTACAAATGAAAGCATTGACATAGCCTTCTTTATAGTGAGTTCTAAGTGGTCATTAAAGGAATACTTGTTATTATATGTGACTCCGATGTCTTTTGTGCTGTGAACACGATTAATCAGGTTGCCGTTCATATGATAGTCTGCCAAGATTGGAGAACGCTTCCGGTATATGCTAATCACCTTACATTTACTGGAGTTGAGTTCAAAGTCGTTGTCGGAGCACCATTTCACAAAATTATTGATTGATTCTTGCATGAAGTGAGTATCATCGATGGTAGAAATGCTGTTGTGTGTTATCCACTGCATTAACGTCCAACTCTTCAAAATTAAGCAAATATTCGACAGCTTCGATGTTGCTGTGTTTTACAGCCCAATACAAGCGATTTCCACCGAAGTCAGAGTCCTTTTGTTCAAATAATTGATTTCGATTTTCAGGTTCACTTTCTAATAATAATTTAACTTCATCAAAACGTCCGGCTACAAAAACGTTTACAAACGAAGATATTTTTTCAAAAAATTTCGATCTTATATTCACTTTGAGTGTCACTTGAATACTGAATTTTAAATTATTAGTGAGCACACATCAGCAAAAATTGAAATGCAAATACAAATGCCTTCCATAACCTTCGCAGATGACAAATCGTTAAAACTCTATCCGACTCCATAAAACCTAATTGCACATAATTTGCAATAGTATGTTTGCCTGAAATACTTCATGTTTTCTGCTTCGTTATTGTGTTTCGTATTTACTTTGCAAAGTCCACCGAAAATTTTTGAATTGTCCATGAATTGTCTTCTCTTTTGTAAGTATTGCCCATTGCTCATATATTGTTTCTGTAGAAAGACCAAGAAACTAAAGCTGTGTTAGTGAGACAACACCACACTCTACGAACATTGAAGTAATACCGGTGCGTCATCCATTCTTCGAAACCTTGAAACTATTTTCTCTAAAATGTAATTCTCACCAACTTTGCCTTTAGAAGCAAACTTCAAACTGCCGCAATTTTATAGATATGTGTCATACCTCGCAATTCTAGAAGTTTCTTCACACCGGGAGAACCGTTTAAGATTTCTTGTTCTATGTTTGTGTGACGTTTTTTTGAATGTTACTGTACTATATGTCTGCTTACGTATCGAATTATGCATGAAACTACATATCCTTAGTTTATAGAGACTTCCTATGTTCAGGACACCCGGACACTGAGCTTTGAACAAGTCAGCAGTGGGATGGCACTGTGTGGTAGCTTACATTGTTTGCTCATATTCATATTAAGACTTTCTAAATCACTTTGTATTGCTTGGATTTAGACCAAAAAGAGACCAAAAAGAAACATTTTCTTTCAATTCAACAATCTACTAGCATATTTGCTGATTTCGTCTTATCAAGAACTTATCAGTACACCTATGCTGGCAAGGCTATGTGTATATCAGCACGACACATAGTAGAATGAGCAATCATATCCACTGTCTTTTTGCTTTTATAGACACCTCGTTTGCTCGAACAACTGAATTTTTGCTAGATTTGCCACTTCCAGTGTTACTTAAAAAAAACAACAAAAACCAGGTGTCAGCACCCCCCAAATTTGTGGTAGCATGGAAATTGGGTCTATAATTTGCGCCTGAATTTGTGCTGTCGAATGGTACCAGTCCTAGAATTTGTGCTGCTCTGGGAGCCGAAAACGACTCGATCGAAAATTGAATTTTCCATTTTTCGTCATTTTTGTATGGGGAGCCTCTTTAATTTAAATTTTTCCAAACTCAAGTTGGTTTCCCGAATTAGTGCTCAATTTGTGCTGGCTAATGGTAAAGTTCCCAACTTATGAAGGGCTTTAAAGAGGTTTTCGTTGTGATGTCAGCCGTTTTGGAAGTTTTCAGTTGTTGAAAAAAATTCTATTTTTTGAAAAAATGTTTCTCCGAAAAAAAATTGTCTTCAAAAAAAAATGTCTTCAAAAACATTTTTCTCCAAAAAAATTTTTTCCGAAAAAATTATTCTCCAACAAAGTTTTTCTCAAAAAAAAATTTCTGCAACACTTTCGGCTACCTTCGGAACACTTCGTGTCACCTTCGGCTACCTTCGGAATACTTTGTGTCACCTTTGCCTGTCTTCGGAACACTTCGTGTCACCTTCGGCTACCTTGGGAACACTTCGTGTCGACTTCGGCTACCTTTGGAACACTTCGTGTAACTTTCGAACACCTTCGGAACACTTCGAGTCACCTTCGGCTACCTTGATTGTTGTTTCTTTGCCGTGGATTTCCAAATGTGTTTGTTTTGTTTCTATGTTGCATGCGGCTTCGAATAAATAAAACTTTAGACTATTGTCGCGATATTTCGGGTTTGGTCCTTCATCAGGCTATAATTATCAAAATTTCTTTCTCTTTACAAAATAATTGACTAGAAATCTGGCTGTACCAGTCCATATAAATTACATTAAAATATTGAGGACGTTCGTGAGGATGTTCGTGTCACCAATTCTTCTCACTGATTCATATAACTTTCCTGAAGAAACCAACTGTCTAGGTAGTCTTATTCAGAATTTAGCAAAAAATCCAAGATGGCGTCACTTTGACAGTTGGCAGCCATTTTCATAAAATGCTAAAAAATTCTCCTGACCAAACTCAATAACTTTCCCGAAGAAACCAACTCTCTAGCTATTGTCACTCCGGAGCTAAAATTTGAAAACTCCGCGCATTACCTAAAAAACCCTCAAAATTGACCACTTTTCCACATGCCACGGCTTTTCCAGAATTTTCCAGGAAAAGCGGCATCTGAAATTTTTCAATTGGGGCCGAGACTGACGTTCCCTGAAAATTTCAGGAAGATCGAATGTCTAGTTCTCGAGATCGAAAATTATTAAAAGATAGAGCAAAAAAACCTCTTACAGAGGAGGTGTGACGCAAGTCTTTATGTCTGCTTACAAAAGTTGTGAAATCAGAAAAGTGTGACGCATTAAGCATCTAAGGTAAAACTATTTTCTTCCAGTTACAAAAGTTCTGAATCAGAGCGGGGTGACGCATTAGCCTTCGATTCGCAAAGAAAATTTTTAAACAAAATTACGTTGAGTTCAAAAAATTGCGTCACAAATGCCAGACCCACCAGCGGAATAATTTTTCAACACTTTCAGTTTTTACGCTGCAATTTGACTTTTATTTCTTATTACATCGTTTAGCGTGAACACTGAACACTGCCCCGCGGGACAGTGACATAGGTAGTGCATTGCTGTTTCCGGCACGTCTCCGCACCTCCTGCAGTTCGGGTCATCACTGAGTCCCAGCTTGTTTCGATGGTATCTCAGATTATTGTGACCCGTCAGCACTCCTACTATCCTTCTTAAGGATCTCTTGTCCAGGCTCAAAAGATATTTGGTAGTGTGCTCGTTGCAACCTGCCAAAAATTCCTTTGCCTGTCTCCACGTATTCAGGTTTTCCCAAACACGCTGGTGCCTTTCTTTTGTTCTACGCCTTATCAGCGTCGATAATAATCCCTCGTGTAATCCGATTACCGGTTCTGGGCCTATGAGCTCTTTCTCACTGCCTCTTCTCGCTAGTTCGTCTGCACTTTTCGTTACCCGAAACATCTGAGTGGCCTGGGATCCAAACAAGCGATACTTCGTTGTTCTGTACTAGGGATTCCAGAGCTACTCTAGCCCCGAGTACCGATCTTGCTGACAGCTTGCAACTTGAGAGCGCTCCGATGGCCGACTTACTGTCAGAGCATATTGCTATTATCTTATTAATAAGTCGTTTCTCTGTCAGTCTCTTGCAACCCTGTTTGATGGCAAAGGTCTCAGACTGAAACACTGTGGCAAGCTTTCCGAGGGGAATTGATGTGTTAAGTTCTAATTCCCCGCAATGAATACCTGCCCCCGTTCCGTCCTCTGTCTTGGATCCATCTGTGTAGACTATAAAGTCCTACCCGGGAGGAGTGTCTCGAAGTTTTTTTTCGAATTTAAACGTTGTTGGAATGCGGTCGTTGGGCATTTCTATTTCTCTAAAGTCTTTCTTCAGTGAATTCAAAATGGCCGCGTGTCCCATATTCCTATTCAACGCCAACCATTGGCCGCTCGTGAATAATCTCGATATTGTCCGCTCTGCCTCTTGATTTATGAATAAACCAATGGGACTAAGTGACAGCAAGACTTCAAGGGCTGCCGTTGGGGTCGACGTCATCGCTCCAGTTATTCCCACACATGCTAGTCTTTGCACGTGCGTCAGCTCTTTCTTCAGACTAGCTGTTCCTGTCTTGCAGGACCATATCATACAGCCGTAGCTTAGTATCGGTCTCACTATCGCCGTGTACAACCAGTATAAAGCTGAGGGTCTTAATCCCCAGTTTTTACCGATCGCGCTGCGGCACTGTCAGAAAATTCTAATTGATTTGCTGATTCTTTCTGCTATGTGTTCCCTCAATGTCAGCTTTTCATCAAGTATGACTTCAAGGTATTTGACTTTGTTTGTCAAAACTAGTGGCTTTCCGAAAAGTTTCGGTTTATTAAATGCTTGGACCTTCCTCCTGTTGGTGAATAGCACCAGTCCGGTTTTATAGGTTTCATTTATTTTATACCAAATATTTCGGTCTACTATTCGAAATATTTGGTATATTTCGGTCTACTATTCGATTCCTGGACGTGGTGGCTCAGTGGTGACGCGCTGGCATTCCACCAAAAATATCCGGGTTCGATCCCCGGTAACGAATGGGTTTTTTCCATCAAAAAATTTTAATTCAGGAACGTCCACAAGTTCACCCAAGCTTCGATGCTTCGTTTAAATTGGGTAGTTACGGGATTCGATTGCCTGTAACGAAACGCGTGCATTCAGTGACGTCACTCACACTAGCAATGCACAATGAATTGGTCATCAAGGCACATTCAACGAAAATAGACACGAAAGATGGCGCCCAGATCACACAATGGGTTCGTGAGGTCCCAGCAGACAAAAGAGTCATCACTCGGTCGTCGGAACTGTTGGCTAGCCAATCTCCCCGGCAATAGCATCGAAAAACAAATCAACTACGAATGAATAAGTGTGAAAAAATAGAAATGTATTAAAATCTAATGTGCAATTGAGATATAATAACCGAACCTGTCGTAATGACCTCTCGGTCACTCACAATAGTAATAGAATAGAATAAAAAAATATATAATTGTAATAGATGTAAGAAACCATACGCTAAATAAATAAATAAATACTATTCGATTAGTTGAAGCAAATGATGTTCACTAAAATAAAGATGCAACCTCAATACTATTACAATCTGGTTTGATATACAAAATTACATGTTCTTGTGGTAAAGTATACATAGGCCAAACGATTCAGCGTCTTCAAAAGCGCCTAGAAAATCACAAATATACTTGTAGAGTAAGAAATAAGGAAATAAGGTGCGAACACATTATTGAAACCAATCATCAAATTAACTGGGATAATGTTAAAATTTTATTTAAAGAACCTAAGAAACAAAATAGGGATATAATGGAAATGATTGCTATAAAAACCACGCCAAATAGTATTAACAAACAACAAGAATGCAAGTTGCTATCAAACACATATAATAACATAATTAAAAATACATTTTATCGCATAGGGACTCGGTAAGTGGTCAAAACTAGTAACATTTTTATTGATGTAAATCAGTCTTAAATGGACGACTGCCGACTGCCGAGGTGTTCAGTAATTTTCATTACTGAACGGTTGGGTGTTAAAGCATGAAAATTACTGAACTGTTGGGTGTTCAATCATGAAAATTACTGAACGGTTGAGCGTTTCATCATGAAATGTACTTAGCACCTTATAAAAATTTTTTCGAACACGGGGATCGAACTCGGGTCCTACGCATCATGATGAGCGAGCGCTCTACGTAGTAGCTGTTTAAGTCATACGTACCGTATCGTTGAAACTCTGTATTATTACCAACGATCTTATTTATTAAAAAAAAGTTCACACGCCGGGATTCGATACCCGGTCATCCGCACGACTGCGCCACTTCGCTATTTCATGTGGGTACGCAAATGATACATGTAATTGAACGGGTATATATGCGCATTTGCAGTGGAACAAAGACCTTGCTTGCTGTTATTTAAAAGTATGACGGGATGCAACATAAACATTTACAATGTAAAGAAGTAAAAAAGAAAATTGTTACAGACAAAACTCGATTTCATAACAAATAAAAAATCGTTACAGAATAAAACTCGATTTCAAAATAATAATAAAAACATAACCAAAACAAACAGAATAGATGTGACAAAGTGACTCGAACGTACCTAAATATACAAATAAGCAAACAATCCAACGTTTTCTGTTCTTTTATAACTGTAAGAATTTCAAAGATCCATAGAAAGTATCCAAGGTAATGTCAAAGGCCCTACC
>CM055403.1:163916864-163932760 GCA_029228625.1 Pseudolycoriella hygida
CTGATGAACGCAATTTTATTGCCAACATTCAAATGATCCCGTGGTTCAGTGGTACAGTACTCGTCTCATACGTGAGGTGTCCCCGGTTCGATCCCAGCTATTGACAAATTTTTATAAAACAAAACCGACATGTATAAACTTTCCTCGTTCGCTATGCGATAAAATATACTGCAGAACATACTATGTGAGTAAGCCATTACTGAACGGGTTGTTGTTCGCACACGGTGAAATACTTGTGCGATTAATCCACTCGCTTCGCTCGTTCCTCAAACCTTCGCACTTGTGTTTCACCTTGTGCGAACAACAACCCGTTCAGTAATGGCTTACTTACATAGCATGTGCTGTAATATACTATAAATGACACGGAACTTTTGTTACAGTATTCACATGATACGTTGTGTGAAGTGTGAAGTGATATGTCGATTGTAGCATATGAAAAAGATATAAATTATTTGAATTTGATCCTAAGTTAATGTAAAACGAATCTGTGATAAAAAAACTGCGATATTTTATTAACTTATATTAGTTCTAAAATACCGGGTTTTTCATATGAAAGTGTACAGCCTACTATGATCCTCTCATTCTTCGATGGTACGTATGAAAGAGATAAAAGGATGGTCATGTTCACCTTCTATGAAAGTGTACAGCCTACTGTGATCCTCTCATTCTTCGATGGTACGTATGAAAGAGATAAAAGGATGGTCATGTTCACCTTCGGGTTTTTCATATGAAAGTGTACAGCCTACTATGATCCTCTCATTCTTCGATGGTACGTATGAAAGAGATAAAAGGATGGTCATGTTCACCTTCTATGAAAGTGTACAGCCTACTGTGATCCTCTCATTCTTCGATGGTACGTATGAAAGAGATAAAAGGATGGTCATGTTCACCTTCGGGTTTTTCATATGAAAGTGTACAGCCTACTATGATCCTCTCATTCTTCGATGGTACGTATGAAAGAGATAAAAGGATGGTCATGTTCACCTTCATATGAAAAACCAGGGTTTTTCATATGAAAGTGTACAGCCTACTATGATCCTCTCATTCTTTGATGGTACGTATGAAAGAGATAAAAGGATGGTCATGTTCACCTTCATATGAAAAAAGGGTTTTTCATATGAAAGTGTACAGCCTACTATGATCCTCTCATTCTTTGATGGTACGTATGAAAGAGATAAAAGGATGGTCATGTTCACCTTCATATGAAAAACCATTTTTCATATGAAAGTGTACAGCCTACTATGATCCTCTCATTCTTTGATGGTACGTATGAAAGAGATAAAAGGATGGTCATGTTCACCTTCATATGAAAAACCATATATAATAACAGACCAATTAAGGTACAAAATCAATTTTAATTATCAAAATTGTACAAATTAAGTCATTGACACGTATGCAAAAATTACAGATCAAATCACTACCGCCATGACATATAAGAACAAGAACTTCATTCATAAATAATAATTGTTTCATGTTAATAGTAACTTTTAGGGTACTGTATGAGTCTATGTAAGTTTTGATGAATATTTGTAATTGACGCATGTATTAAATGTTTTCAGATCTACCATTGATAATGGTCTCGAATAGTAGACCGAAACATTTGGTATAAAATAAATAATTTATTGAGCAACTCCAAGAAAGCGATTTCAAATTTAATTTAAAATTGATTCATGCTCAGACGTAAGTCAAAATAACTCAAACTTACAAAAGATTTAGTAATTTTAGGATTTATTCTTCAAGTAATTTCACAAATTCGTACAACATAAAAAGGCAATAAAAAATTTTTTGTTTATAATTTATTTTTCTCGCTTTAGTTTTTGCGTTAAAATTTTAAATTTTGATAATTGAAACTTACAACGTTCCTCAGTGTTTCTGGAATCTCTAAGGAATATAAAATCTCTAAGGCCTTGTAATACGTATTACTTTCAAAAATATTCCTTCTGACCTGCATTCGCGTCAAACTTAGTAAAGTAGGGACTCCGATTGGCGGCCCCTGAATATATGCATATTTTGCTAATGGAATGAGACCATTTCGCAGTTGTCGATTCATTACTCCATACACAGAACCTTCCTGTTCGTCTGACAAAAAATTTATTCCATTTTTCAAAAGAAGTTTACCGAAATTGAATATTGTTTGCGCCGGTGTCTCTGGTTGTACGCTCTCAGTTAATCGCCGCATCATGTCACAGTTGTTAAAAGACCAACCATTCTTTGCGATTTCGGAAACACATTCGCTGGCGGTAGCTTCGTCAATCAAATATAAAGCAAATAGCTCATACAAAAACCAAAATTTTAGTTGCTTCAGACAATTCATGTATTCAACTGTCACGTTTGGATGCAAACCAGAGCCAGGTAGCTTCTCTTCAATTCGTTCCAACAACAACATAGACACCAAAGTAAATTCATGTCTGAGATTCGCATCAAATATTTTGTTCACTAAACTTTTTTTCGAACTGTTCGCAACTATTAAATTCACAATTTTGCGGAATATAATTGTAAAGTGACTGCTTCTTAACCCCCAGCATGACTTTCTCCATGAGAAACAGTCGATCAAAAGTAGCTTCACATGGATCGATTCAGCCGGTTGTTTGAATGTTCCCAACAAAAATTCAATTCCAAAGTCGGCTGGCTCTTCTATATTGAGTTGAATACTATGTAGAATCGCGAAAAAGTAACAGCGGCAGGCCAGCCATCCGTTATTACACAAAAGAGGATTGCAATCCGTTTCGAATAGAAGGCTGCGAGTTACATCAATTCGCATACAATACGCTGCACCTTTCAGAACAGTCGATCCTGTTCTGGTTATGTGGTTCACTCGACATCCTAATTCAACAAGCAGTTTAATGACTTCGAGATCTTGCTTTTTTATAGCCAGCTCTAAGGCACTCTCATTCGACCGAGTGCCCGAATTCACGAAGTCCCTGTTGCCTTCAAACAGCATTTGAACAATTTTTTTAGTAATGTCCGGTGGATAACGCCACTGTTCCTCGTGTATTTTCTTCAAAATTCTTCGCAAGGGATTCATCGCCATCAAAAAATCGTTCAATCCATTGTTATCCACTGCATTAACGTCTAACTCTTCAAAATTAAGCAAATATGCGATAGCTTCGATGTTCCTGTGTTTTACAGCCCAGTACAAGCAATTTTCGCCGAACAAAGCGTCCTTTTGTTTAAATAATTGAGTTCGATTGTCAGGTTCTTTTTCTAATATTAATCTAACTTCATCAAAACGTCCGGCTTCAAAAGCGTTTACAAACAAAGACATTTTTTTCAAAAAATTTCGGTCTTATGTTCGCTTTGAGTGTCACTTGAATACTGAATACTAAATTATTAGTGAACACACATCAGCAAAAATTGAAATGCCAAATACAAATACCTTCCATGACCTACCTCCAGAAGTTTCTTTATACCGGGAGTACCGTTTAAGATTTCTTGTTCTATGTTTGTGTGAGGTTTCTTTGAATGTTACTGTACTATATGTCTGCTTACGTATCGAATTATGCATGAAGCTACATACGCTTTAGAGACTTCCTATGTTCAGGACACCCGGACACTGAACTTTGAAAAAGTCAGTAGTGGGATGGCACTGTGGTAGCTTACATTGTTTGCTCATCTCCATATTAAGATTCTCTAAATCACTTTGTATTGCTTGGATTTAGACCAAAAAGAAACATTTTCTTTCAATCCAACAATCTACTAGTATACTTGCTGATTTCGTCTTATCAAGAACTTATCAGTACACCTATGCTGGTAAGGCTATGTGTGTATCAGTACGACACAAAGTGAAATGAGCAATCATATTCACTGTCTTTTTGCTTTTATAGACACCTCGTTTGCTCGATCAACTAAATTTTTGCTAGACTTGCCACTTCCAGCGTTATTTAAATTTTAAATTGTAGAGTTGAACTGCTAGATCTGCCAACTTCTGGCGATTTCGACTCTGTTTTGTAAGATCTGCCACCTCTTACAATTTTGTGAAGTACAATTATTAAGCAGAGCTAATAGCGAAGCTAAAATCTAATATCCTCCGCTAATAGCGATTAGTGTTTCGCTAAAACCAGAATTAGCGAAACCAAATTTCGCTATTCGCTAATCGCTAAAATGTTATAAATTATCACAATCACAAACTTGTGAGACAATTGTTAAAAGAATCTTCTGAAATTTTTCTGCGGCCAGTTAGGTGACCCGCACAGTAAACAAAATTATTTTTTCATCAATTTGAGGCCTGTTTCGACTCCACACTACACAAAGTAACCCGAGACAATCGGAGTTTCATTTTTCCTGAAAGTCCCATTTATTGCGATATGCTATATGAGATATTTGGTTAGGAATAACAGTTTTGGCCACCGTTTTCAGTATGATAGTTTTTGCCTACGGAAGAGTTGACCGATTTTACCACCAAATTTGCAATTCTTAACTAAATATGAATAGCTAAATGCAAAAAGGGGTCATCTCCTATAGAGAATTATAAGTGAAATGAAGCTCACAATTTTTATACATGTATAACCTTTTTGTCGTTCTTTCCTTAAAATATTATGTGTTATTGTAATTTTTAAGAAAAGGTTGAGGTATGATTAATACCACACCTAGAAATTGCGAGCTTCATTTTACTTATAATTCGCTATTGAAGATGACCACTTTTTGCATTCAACTATTCATCTCTCAGGTAGGGTCTCGTTTGAAAACGCATAATTGTTGAGGTTTGCTGTGTATATGAGAAAGTTTTCCTTTCCCGTTGATTGAGAAAAGTGAAAAGTCGCTCCTAGCAGCAAACCTTAACCAAGGAAGTCTTTGCATATTCTGGTACCAGTATAGGTATACTAAGTACCCATATTCTTGGTTCCACAGTTGGCTGTTGCTGCAAGTGACGAAATTCGCTCAAAAAAATCTACTAAAATGGCCTATAGCTCCAGATGGTGTGCACCGGGACCATAGGCTCCGAAGCAAAATATCTTTGCAATACTGAGAACCATAATCGTGCTGAATTTATGAGTTATAGCAGAAAAACCATTTTTCACACCATCTGACGTGCTACTACTCCGCGGCCTCCCACCTTGGAACGAAGTGCAATTTCGAAAACTGAGAAAACGTTTTAATCTTCATGGTTCAACAAGTCGAATGGGTCATAAGTAAACTAAGACACCTTGTCCCAAAATTTACGACTTCGGTCGAAGTTTTCGGAAAATCACTCTAAAATTAGTTACAATTAGCGAACATTAGCGTCCGCTAATAGCGACCGCTATTAACGCGCTAATTTTTTTATTATTAGCGATTAGCGTTAGTTTCGCTAATATTTTTTCCAATTAGCGTTAGCGTTAGCTCCGCTAAAAAAATTGGTTAGCGAATACAACCCTGCTATTAAGATACGTTCGAATCTTTTTGCAACATCTATTCTGTTTGCCACATCTATTCTGATACGTACGGGTCTTTGGTTATGTTTGGTTTAGAAATCCAAATACAATACAAGTAAACAATTATCGGTGTTCGTTTGTGTGAGAGCTCCAACTGGTTCAAAATATTATGTCGGAAATACGAATTTGGCGGCTGTAAATATGACAAACTGGTATTACTTCAATGTTCGTAGAGTGTAGGGCTGCCTCACACAGCTTTAGTTTCTCAGTCTTTCTACACGATAGAAACAATATGCGGCAATACTTAAAAAAGAGATAGTTATTTGGATCACAAGGGACGAAAAGTAAAAATTTCAACCGTGTGTGATAGTTGCTGCCCGCGCCGAGGGCAAGGGCTGCAATCGCACTGGTTGAAATTTTTACGTCCGTCGTCCCTTGTGATTCACGTAATTTTTCATTACAACAAATACGAATATTGTCATTTTCGCTGCCCAAACTAGAAAAACAAAAGCAAATTTAAATGTGAATGCTGTCTTAGTCACCATCATAATCATTAAACTTTATAGACCATTAGTACCTTTAGGTGTGAGGTCTTTCTGTAGAAACCCCAAAATGGTGAGCTATCGTTCTCCATGCCCTTCCATCGCCCGCCATCGTACGATGCAACTTATTACATATTGCTTTTACTATGAACGTTTAAGCTCTTATTTGAATTATTTTGTCATTGACATGACGCTCAGACATTAACAAGTCTAGAACAGTTGTGTTATGGAGATAATTAGAAGAGATCAACATTTCGGCATCTAGTGCCAATATTCAGTCAGGTCATACAACTTTATATATGCTGATGGTCGTGATGGGCAAAGTGTTGACGCATCTATTTTTCTCGGTTAGAGGTATTGATTGGACTATCGAACTGTCACCGAAATGATTACTGTTGCCAAAATGTTGATCTCTTCTAATGAACTTCATAACGCAACTGTTCTAGATGCGTTAATGTCTATGCATCATGTCTATGACAAAATTATTCAAATAAGAGTATACGTTCATAGTAAAAGTAATATGTAATGAATTGCATCGAACGATTGATTCCAAGTTTGTGATTTGCAAAGTATCGAATGACTTTCCACAGTATGGTTTACTCAACAAAAATTCCTCTGAATTGCCAGGGAGATGGTTTGTTCGCTCATCGAAAGTCCCCTAACTTCCACATCTAATTTAATTGAATCTATGGTCCTTCTCCTTGGTCTACCACTTAGCCTAACACTCGGGACCTGTACTTCCAAATGATTTTTGGTAGCCTATTATTACCCATTCTATAAATTCATATCGTTTCTGAATTGTTGTTCTTATAAACAAAAATTTCTGCGATACGCTAGAGAATTAACATTTTGAAATAAATTCAATTGAAAGTGTACTTTGAAATATAGCCCTTTCAATTAGATATTAAAAACCTATAGATGTTTCTGCAGTTTTTCTAACTGAAACTCACATCCATATTTCGTAAATAATCTAAGCAGCGGCGCATGCGCTTCGATCAGAGTTAGCTCAAATTAAATTGAATTTAGAGAACCGAAAAAAAGTATTTTCGGTTCTCTGTTATTTTCGGCTCCCATTTAGAGAACCGAAAATATTTTCGGTTCCCTTATCAATCAAGAGTTGAATTTTTTCATTTTCGATTGTCATTTGGGAAGCGAAAATGACAATATTCGTAGTTGGTGTAATGAAAAAACTATTCATGCTCCCCATGTTCAAAAATTGTTAAATGGCGAATACAGCGAAGTTTTCTATTGTGTTGTCTTTTGTTCTAATGTCATGTTACGTCCCGTAACGTACTGTAACTTACATCGGTAACAGTGTGGACAATTCAAAAATTTTCGGTGGACTTTGAAAAGTAAATACATAACGCAATAACGAAGCAGATTACAGAATGTTTTTTAGACAATTAATGTTATCGCTTGAGGTGACGCTATCGTTGATAATACGCAGAAGTTTGTTTGGAAAACTGTGTTCAAAGTTTTAATTTCCTGAAAAAATTACAGCTCTTTTTTTAAAACAAAATTACGTTGTGTTAAAAAAATTGCCTCACAAATGCCGGACCCAACGACTAAATAACTTTTCTGTACTTTCAGTTTTTACGCTACAAAAATTTGACTTTTGTTTCTTATTGCGTAGATTGTTTGAGGTAAATTTAAATTTTTGCGTGTAAAAACTGAAAGTGTTGAAAAATTATTCCGCTGGTGGATCCGGTATTTGTGACGCACTTTTTTTAACACAACGTAATTTTGTTTTAAAAAAAACGCTGTAATTTTTTCAGTAAATTAGAACTTCAAGTACAAGGTTCCATTCAAACAAACTTCTGCGTATTATCAGCGATTTCGTCACCTCAAGCGATATCATTAATTTTGGAAGCAGACTTACGGACTGCGCCACACTGTACCTTTAAAGAGGTATTTTTTTGTGATATCAGTCGTTTTGGAAGTTTTCAGTTGTTGAAAAAATTTCTATTTTTTGAAAAAAGTTTTCTTAGAAAAAACATTTCTCTCAAAAAAAATCTCTCTTCGAAAAAAATATTCTCCGAAAAAAATTGTCTTCGAAAAAAAAATTTCTCAGAAAAAAAGTTTTTCTCCAAAAATAATTTTCTCCAACACCTTAGGCTACCATCGGAACGCTTCGTATCATCTTCGGCTACCTTCGGAATACTTTGTGTGACCTTCGCCTGCCTTCGGAACACTTCGTGTCACCTTCGGCTACCTTCGGAACACTTCGTGTCACCAATTCTTCTCACTGATTCATATAACTTTCCTGAAGAAACCAAGTGTTTAGGTATTCTTATTCAGAATTTAGCAAAAAATCCAAGATGGTGTCTTTGACAGTTGGCAGCCATTTTCATAAAATGCTAAAAATTCTCCTGACCAAACTCAATAACTTTCTAGAAGAAACCATCTCTCTAAGCAGTCAAGCTAAAATTCAAAAACCGAAAAAGCATAAAGGAAAATCCAACATGGCGTAGCTATGACAGCTGGCAGCCATTTTCTTATGATCCCAAAGAATTCTCCTGATGAAGCTCTATAACTTTCTATAGGAAACCATCTCTTAGTGTTATCATTCCGGAGCTAAAATTCGAAAACCCAAAGAAGCATAATTTATACCTAACAAAAATCCAAGATGGCGTCACTTTGGCAGATTTCTGATTATCCCAAAAATTCTTCTTATCAAACTCTATAACTTTCTCGAAGAAACCAATTCTCTAGCTATTGTCACTCCCAAGCTGAAATTAGAAAACTCCGAGCATTACCTGAAAAACCCTCAAAATTGACCACTTTTCCACATGTGACGGCTTTTCCAGAATTTTCCTGGAAAAGCGTCATATGAAATTTTTCGTTTGGGGGCGAGACTGACGTTCACTGAAAATTTCAGGAAGATCGGCTGTCTAGTTCTCGAGATCGAAAATTATTAAAAGATAGAAAGAACATAGATAGAACATAGATATAATCCGTAGAATGTTTTCATAATGATGAGAATAATAGAAAAATCCATTGGCCATAGCAAAACAACATTTTCAAACCTCGATGAGTCTGGGCTCGTTGGAAAGCTGCTGCGACATAGTTTATTGTAGAAATAATTCGGAGGGGGGGGGACGAGGGGAAAAAACTCAAAAGTTCGCCTATATATGGCTCCTTCTCCCAAAGGTTTTTGTATGGACTTTTTTTGGATTTGTGGCCTTTTATTCTTGGTTGTGGGGACTGCGTCACGCCCTCCGCTACCGCTCCGGGCATGATCTTCAGTTAAGAAGTACTGCCGTGTTAAAAGTCTCAAAATTTCGAAAAACATATACTCAAATACTCAAATACTCAAATTTATTGTCTTTCGAGGCGTTTTATGTTGGTCCATCAAAAGAAGCTCGAATCGCAAGTATTTTTAACAACTAATATCAGGGTCAAATAGCAGATTTCGTCCTTGTTCGGACAATTTCATTTTCACAAGTGAGAAAGTTTATAAGGTTTTTTAAGGTTTTCTAATGAAAATAAAAATGTTCAAACAACTACCTAAGTAATTTTTCTTGCAAAGCTCCGTAGAAATGCGAATTAACGCTAGCGTTGACGAGTAATTATTCTTTCCGATAGGTAGATAGGTAGATCTGACTGTCATGATGCGTTGTTTATGCACAAATTTTATGACAATAAATTGCGACAGAAAGCAAGTACAACAAAAAATGTTTGAGTAATCTCCTGTAGGGCGAATTAATGGTAACAAAAAGTAATACTTTCGTTCTCCCACCAGTATCGACTCTACCCTACCTCTTTATAACCTTGCTATAAATAATATCAAAAATCACGTAACAAATAGCGCATCCAAGTGTCGTTTACTACTAAGTAAAAAGAATTGGAACCTCTTGTGGGATGAATATCTTTAGAAACTCATATTATAGGTATTCTTGTGTGCCTAGACTGCCATTGGTCCCTAGAAGCCAAAAATATTTTTTATGAAATTCCTCCCTGCTTGCGTGGGTAATGAGAGGTGTTTGAAAACCGAAAACATGCAATTTTCTTACGGATGTAAAAAAATTTCGTTTCGCGGCTATATTTCAATTGTGTCTGACTTGAAATGCAAAAACAACAAAAACCTCTTTAAAGGTAGAGTATGACGCAGTCCGTAAGTCCGCTTCCAAAATTAATGATATCGCTTGAGGTGACGCTTTCGCTGATGATACGCAAAAGTTTGTTTGAATGGAAACTTGTGTTCAAAGTTTTGATTTCCTGAAAAAATTACAGCGGAATAATTTTTCAATACTTTCAGTTTTTACACACACAAATTTAAATTTACTCTAAACAATCTTCGAAGTAAGAAATAAAAGTCAAATTTTTGCAGCGCATAAACTGAAAGTATAGAAAAATTATTTCGTCGTTGGGTCCGGCATTTGTGACGATATTTTTTTCCCGTTACTCCTTACATTGGTGCACCTTACTGCACTTGGTGCACCTTACTGCACCTTGGTGCACCTTGGTGCACCTTACTGCACCTTGGTGCACCTTGGTGCACCTTGGTGCACCTTACTGCGCCTTGGTGCACCTTACTGCACCTTACTGCACCTTGGTGTACCTTCCGCTAGAATATCTCTTTTTTGCTTGTCTGTCCTCTTCCTTCCTCTTTTTCGTACGATAACGTTGAATAACCAAATTTTGCACACAAAAAGTTTCGCTACGCGGTACGATTTAAGATTTTTCCATTATATATAGCTTGAGGGTTGGATTTACATGTCGAATGGACATGAAGTGGAGAAAGAAACTGAATTTAGAAAGTGTGAGAATGACTTCTTGAAATGAAAATATTATTGCACTGCTGCCACGTGAACAAAATCGACACACAAATAAACTGCAATCTACGCATAGTTGCTGGAGTAGTAGATCCAACAAAAGTTGAGTGGCTGTACATGTACATACTAAGCAATATTGCACAACCACATATTCGGCGACAGGAAGTAGCTCTAAAGGAATGCAAGAAAATTGAAGCAGACACGGAGCTACCCTTACATATCGACATTACGTTTACGATCAAGAAACCGTTTCTGGAGGTTTTATCAAGAAAGGCACAGCTTGGCCGATTTACAAACCAGATGGAATGAATGGCGGCAACAGGCAACAGGCAACAGTGGCAGACACACAATTGATTGAAAGCCCGACAAAAGAGGTTAAAGGGCTAGAGCTACCAAGACACATATGGCTCAGAATGAACAGATTTAGAACTGACCAAGGCTGCTGCGCTTTCTTGTTGCACAGATGGGAGTTTGTCGAGTCCCCACTATGTGAATGTGGTGCAATACAAACCATGGACCACTTACTGACCCAGTGCCCCATCTATCGATTTTCCGGAAGCTTAACCGACATTCATGAAGCGACTGAAGAGGCGTTAGCATGGTTGAATGGACTTGGTGTGAACGTGTGATCGAATTGTGGAATACGTATTACGACATGTGATAAATTGTAATTAGAAATGAGATTGTAAACTATAACATTTCTTAATGTCATTTGAATAAATAAATAAAATTGCCCTGACCGAGATTTGAACCATAGATACTTTTCGATCATTTGCCTTCATCAAATCGATACTAAACAATTCACGACAAGAAGTAGTTGTGTCTTATTTGTCAACGGCCGAGTAGTGTGACTTGAGGTCACTCTCAGATCTCTAACTCATCACCAAGTAAACCGATTGTCATACAATTTTTTCCCTATAGCTGAGATCACCACCTTTCATTTTATATTCTAGTTGAAGTCGTAGAAGCTGCATTTCTGCAGCTATGCGTGAAAAACTTTCGACGAACCTCGCAAATACCAGAATACCACTTTTTCGACAATATCTTCGGACCTAGTCGATCGAATTTGCTCATCTTCGAACTTGACACCACAATTGTTATTAAC
This sequence comes from Pseudolycoriella hygida, assembly GCA_029228625.1. Classification (NCBI taxonomy): domain Eukaryota; kingdom Metazoa; phylum Arthropoda; class Insecta; order Diptera; family Sciaridae; genus Pseudolycoriella; species Pseudolycoriella hygida. The sequence goes on from CM055403.1 coordinate 163,928,638, forward strand.
TTTCTGGAATAAATAAAAAAAAACTTCTACGTCACTCGGTAAAGTACTTAAGACCCACTACCTTGTAACGTAAACAACTATTTCGAAATCGGAGTTAATTTACTCAAGTTAAGCGACTAACAGACAGACAGAATGATAGATGGTATGTTTTGTATGTAGAAGGAAGCAGCAGTTGTTGTAATTGTGATCCCATCCCTATTCGAGAGGGACATAGATGCTCAACAGTATTTGATTTCAAATATGAGTCCTAGAACTCACCTAAGAAAACGTTTGATATGTTATAGAGATGGCTGTTAAGAACATTTTTGCCCATGGAACCATGGGTCACAGGAGTCAATTTAGGGCTTTAGGGTGGTGGATTGATGTAAGCAGTGTAGTTTGCCAGAATGGTGCTGTGCTATATTTATAGTAAATAAACTACATCCTAGGCTGCCAAACCTGTCGTAAAGACCACCTGGCGACTTACAATCATCTTGTGTTACCGTAAAAGTAGAAGTGAAAGTTGAATCAGTGTAAAATGACTCATAATCACAACCGAAATGTGTGTGCAAGAAACATCGGGCCAACTCTACGTGTGTGTCAACTCAATGTCGAAGGCATTAGTATGGCGAAATGCGAATACTTATATAGATTGTTTGCCGAGGAAATGTGGATGTTGCACTCCTACAAGAGACGCACACCGCATCAATAGAAGCACTGCAATCTAGAGGTAGTATAAGCAATCGCACGGTGGCTGTATCGGTCGAATCAAATGTGCACGGAATTGCCACCACTTACGTAAGAGATGACTTGACAAATTTCGATGTACTGAAGACAACAAACGACGACGCGATTTACTCTTCTTCAATACGTGTTGGCCCAATAAACGTCACAAATGTGTACAAGGCGCCGTCGTCCATATGGACAGATGAAGTGCTCAAAACTTTTCCTCCATCGATGTATGCCGGCGATTTTAATAGCCACCACTGTGAATGGGGCTACAACGACAACGACGAAAACGCAGAACTTGTCGTGGATTGGGCCGTGAATAATGAACTGCATCTGGTGTTTGATCCGAAAGACGACTGTACGTTTTTCTCGGCTGCACATCAGCGAGGATATAATCCGGATTTATGCTTTGTAAGCACCGACAATGAAGGCATTCCACTTCAAATAACTGGGAAAGTTCTTCCACGTTTTCCTAGAAGCCAACACAGACCAGTCATTTACCAAATCAGACTGCAGATTCCCATCGTAAATTCCGTCCCAAGGCCTCGCTGGAATTTTCGAAAAGCAGATTGGAGTCGTTTCGGAGCTGAGCTAGATGCAGCCGCGCGTTTCATCCCGCCTGTCGCCAGAAATTATTACCGTTTCAACAAGCTGGTCATCAAAACTGCTAAGAAATGCATTCCACGAGGGTATCGAAAGGAATACATTCCGTGCTGGAATGAGGATAGTGACCGACTCTACGAAGAGTTCAAAGAGACTGAAGACACAGAAACTGCCAAAGAACTTCTGAGATCATTGGATGAAGCACGTAGACAGCGATGGATTGAAACTGTGGAAAAAGTCGACATGAAGCAATCTTCTCGTAAAGGATGGGCACTAATTCGCAAGCTGGGTGGTGCAAATAAACTGAACCGACACACATCTGCTGACAGCCCGAACCAAGTCGCACTGCATATTGTGCAGACATCCAAAGCTCCAGCAGATAAGGTTTTTTCTGGCCGAATCCACCGAAAATACCGAAAACTCCGGAAGTCGACGCCTAGAAACAGCTGCTTGTCCAGACCAATTAGCGTGACCGAAATTGATGATGCAATAGCTGACACAAAGAACGGAACAGCGGCAGGTTTTGATGCCATGTATCCAGAATTTTTAACCAACAGCGGTCCGAGAACCAAGTTATGGCTGTCTTCTCTATTTAAGAGGTGAGTGAATACCTAACCGTTCTGAAGAAAAAATTTGAGTCCAAGGCCTCTACTAGGGCCACAGGTCGGTACTAAGGTCATCCTGGCAAAAAAAATTTTTTGCTATGTTGAAGACAAAATAGGGTGGAACATTTTCGTCCATTGAAATATTGGTCCAAGGTCTCTACGCCCTTGGCAGGTCCTAAGCTCCGCCCTGGCCTAATAATTTCTTCTGCTATGTTGCAGAGAAATATGTGCCCATGGAATTATAGGTCCGAGGCTTATTGGATGGGCTGACCAGCCACTGTTCGAGGGATTTAGTAGGGATTAGAAAACTTTTTCGCACCGTTGCTTCGTAGGGGTTTTTCAATATTGCCTTTTAGGCAATCTCCAATGCAATAAAGTAAGGACGTAATCAATATTTAATTTTAATATTTATTTAATCAATCAATATGTTAAACTTCATCCCTTGCGACGGACGTAGGCTTTCGTACGAGTCCGCGTAGCATATGTTCATTGTATTAGTATAAACAAAAACGAGTAACGGGTGTGCCACGTTAGTGGCCTTGCTTGTTAACACAACGTAATTTTTTTAAAAAACGCGCAGTAATTTTTTCAGGAAATAAAAACTTTGAACACAAGGTACCATTCAAACAAACTTCTGCGTATTATAAGCGATAGCGTCACCTAAAGCGATATCATTAGTTTTGGAAGCATACATACGGACTGCGTCACACTCTACCTTTAAAGAGGTCTTTGTTGTGATATCAGTCGTTTTGGAAGTTTTCAGTTGTCGAAAAAATTTTGAAAATTCTCCGAAAAAAAATTTTCTCAGAAAAGAAAAGTTTCTAAGAAAAAAAATTGTCATCAAAAAACATTTTCTCAAAAAAAAAAAATTCTTCAAACAAATTTTTCTTAAAAAAATTTTCTGCCAAAAATTTCTCCAAAAAATTTTCTCCAAAAAAATTTTTCTCTTCAAAAAAAATTTTCTTCAAAAAGTTTCCTTCAAAAAAAAATTTCTCCAAAAAAATTTTTCCTTAAAAAATGTTCTTCAAAAATTTGTCCTAAAAACAGTTATCTCAGAAAAAAAAATTCTCCAAAACAATTTTTCTCCGAAAACAATTTTTCTCCAAAAAAAATTTTCTCCAAAAAAATTTTTCTTCAAAAAAATTGTTCTCCAACACCTTCGGCTACCATCGGAATAAATTTAAAAGATCTTTATTTTTGCCTCCGTACCACGTACACACTGGAAGAACTGAATTCTCGACCCGACCCAAAAGAAAACTGATGGCCCAAAGGCCGCCGAGCTAGAGTCGTTTAAGTGTTTTTTGGTCTTTTGTACATAATTCGATTTTCATACATTTTTTTGTTTGAAAGGCCGACACGATATGGAAGAAATTTTTTTAATTTTGAGCCCATCGCTTTAGCTAGGGCTCTAAAAACGAGTCTCCGAAACGGCCCTACAGGTTTTTCGTACATAACTCGAGTTCCGATTTTCGAAATTATTTTATTAATCGACAGGTCTATGAAAGCCCAACAATTTGTAGAAGAACCTTCTTTGAGATTAGACCCTTGGAGTTTGCTAGGGCACTAAAAACGAGTCTCAACTAGGGCCCTACTTTTTTTTACATAACTCCATCTCTTCCGATTTTCAAGAAATTTTTTTTAATCGAACGGTCCAGGAATGTCTTACATTTTATTGAAGAAAGTTTTTTGACTACAAGCCCTTGGACTCAGCCACGACCTTAATTTACATTCAATTTAAGCTCGGTGCCTGTGCTTAGGACTCAAGGTCGGCCCTAACAAAAAAGAAAGTTTTTTTGATATGTTGCAGAGCAAATTAATATTGTCTATGGAAGTATGTGTCCGAGGCCTCTACTTAGTGCCCCTAGGTCTGTCCTAAGGTCGGACCTAGACAAAAAATCGTTTTGTCTTATGTTGTTGAGGGGCAAATTTTTGTTCATGGGAGCATTTGTCGGAGGCCTCTCCTGAGGGCACTAGGTCGGTACTTAGGGGCCATACACAAATGACGTTCGGTTATTTTGACAAGTTTCCGACCCCCCCCCCCTACCCCCTGTCCCGAATTCGTCCGGTTTTAGAGTACCCACCCATAATAATGACGTCTGATTTCATTAATCCCCCCCCCCCCAATGAAATATTTGAGTTCACAAAAAACATATTTTGTTATTGTAGAATGAATACTTTTGTCATTTTTATGTACACTTTTCTTCTAA
>CM055403.1:163939479-164004866 GCA_029228625.1 Pseudolycoriella hygida
GATCTTAAGAAAATGGTTGCCAGCTGCCGTAGTGGCGCCATCTTGAATTTTCGTTTATACTTTTTTAGTTTTCGAATTTTAGCTCCGGATTGACACTACTTAGAGGGTTGGTTTCTTCTAGAAAGTTATAGAGTTTCATCAGGAGAATTTTTTGGTATTATTAGAAAATGGCTGCAAACTGTCAAAGTGACGTCATTTTGGATTTTTTGCTGTACAAGTATACCTAGACAGTTTTTTTCTTCAGAAATTTATACGAATCAGTGGGAAGAATTGGTGACACGAAGTGTTCCGAAGGAGGGCGAGGGCGACACAAAGTATTCCGAAGGTAGCCGAAGGTGATACGAAGTATTCCGATGGTAGCCGCAGGTGTTGGAGAACAATTTTTTTTCGGAGAAATTTTTTTTCATGATAGTGAACACGAATGGCGCATACTGTTTGAATTTCTGTCGTAAGACCCTGACTTACAGTGAAGAGAATTACATTCGGAAGGTACTTAAGAGAGTGTTCGTTTCGATCGTAACTTTCTCTTCTTACCCATTAGTGGAGCAGCTCTCCGGACGAGTTGTGATTGAAAGACTATTTGCCTCCGGGGCAATAAGTTTTACCTTTCAAAAACATGATAAGTCAAAGCAAACAATGCATAGTCTACTGTTTCAACTATTTTGTTTTTCTATTTATCATTGTATGAATAATATTGCCAGTTCAATGTTAACCCGCCCGAAATAATTGCGTCTCTTATCCTGACACATTTGGACTATTTGAGCATCTTTCAGCATTATTTCTCACACTTTTAGTACATGTTCGTTTCTCTCATTTCAAGTTTTTACACTTTTATACCATCCCAATACTTTAAACACACATCATTATTCATACTTAGTGAGTTTTTGATACTTTTAGCACACATTACTCGCTAGAATGTTTTAACACACGTTGACATTCCGACACTTTCAGTACACACCACCAAACTTTAAGTATACTTTGCTACACTGTTTTCTACACTTTTAATACACACGTTTGTTCCATACACGCTTTTAGTGCGGAATCGGCTTATGTCAAAGTATGCGAAATTTCAAGACGATATTATGTCAATTTACGAAAAGTGGCATACTTGTCACCTTATGCACTTCATTATGAGATGTTTATACTTTGACATTAGCCGACGTCGCACTAGACGCGTGGATTTTCTTCATGTTTACAAATTTAAAACTAAACCTCCAAGCCCCTTGAAATTTGTACGAGTCTGAAAACTCTCATCGCCCGGAGACGAATAAAATCCTTTGGTCACATATCCAATGGTGCCAGCTCTGAAGCTGATTTATTTAATTACTTGTTAGTTGTTAGAGTTAGCAAAAGAAATGTAATGTGCGCTAAAGCTACCATAGTATAAACTCGTATCTGTTTTATTAACATTTTCGCCTGCTGACCAACATCTGAAGTTGAACTTCAAAGCTCCCAGTGCACCGATTAACTTGTAAATTGTGCAGCCATTAACGTTCCTGTTTCATTTAGAACATTAAAACATGCGTTCAAATTCCAAACTTTTACTTCTACTTGAGTACTTAAGTTGAGATCATTGAAACAGAACATGTCGGTAAACTCATTCTCGTTTCATAAAAGCATTATTCAAACGTTAAACAAACAAATATATCACTTCAACTCCAGTTAGTTTGCCCATGTTGTTTATGATCCATTTGTAGACTTAATTTGAACATAGCTGAAGCTAAAGTGAGGTTTCGACATCATAAATGCATAGTCCCGACGAAACTTTTGTTATTAAACCAAATATTCCTAGCACTTACTCTTGTGTAAATGATACGTTTGACACATATACTTGAATCATTGCGTGAATAAGGTTTGACAAAAATATTTGACGATTCATGGAAAAACTACACCAGAGTCCAGAGCCGGAAAAAAACGGGTGGCGGCGGCTAGAGGGTGAAAAATGTTCGGCGGCGGTGTCTGAATTCCTCTAGCTAGGAAATATTGGCCTACTATGTTGTAAAACTTGTTTTCAAAACGTTTCAGCAAATCAACGGACCACCGTGTGTGATTTTATATCATTTTATATGGTTGTCGTCCTCGCACGCGGGCGCTTGTCGGACGTACAGCCGTATGTAAACGCATGAGAACACACGCGGCGGTTCGTTTATTCGTTAGGTATCGAAAATCAATTTTACAACATAGTAAACCAAAAAATATTTCCTCCTTTGTACAATTTTGTTTTAAATAAAAAATTTCATTTAATTTTTCAAATAATTTACGAAAATGCATTCCAGCCGCCGAGTTAGCCGCCGAGTTAGCCGCCGAATATTTTCACGGCGGCGGCGTGGCAGCTAGTCGTTCTAAAATCGTTAGCAGCGGCGGCGCTGACTTCAGCCGCCAGCCACCGTTTTTGGCGGCTCTGAACTCTGATCCACACCATGGGGATTCAGGACAAATCCTTTTCCAATAGTTTTCTTCTGTTAATTGGGTTGGGCGGGTCCGTCCGAAACTCGGCTTAAGATTCGACCCGAACCCGAATCAGTTTTTTTTCGGGTTGGGTCGGGTTTGAAGACTTCAACCTCAACCTCACTCGACCGGTTTTGCTCATCTTTAGACCACCATTCTCATTTTTTTTTTCAAAGAGAAAAATTTGTGAACTGTCAAATTTGCGATGTTTTTTTAACAGAATCTTGCTTAAATAACAAATTACTTAAAATTATAGCTTATGTAATGCGAGAGGATGACTCTTACACGAATAATAGATGAAACAAAATTCGAAAAGTTTGAGTATGAAGGTCGAAAGGTGCTCCGAAAAATCATCTCAATGCGATGTTATTTCAGAGCAAATTTGTACCTTCATACTTAAACTTTTTGAGTTTTGATTCATCTATTACTTGCGTAAGAATCATCTATTCCAGTACATGAGCTGCAATTTTGAATAATTTGTTATTAACGTCGCGTAAAAAAACATCGCAAATTTGACAGATCACAGAATCCTGCGAAAATAAGAAATTATTTAAAAGAAGAGCTTGTGTACTGTTAGAGGATGACTCTTACACGAATAATAGATGAATCAGAATTCAAAAAGTTTGAGTAAGAAGGTACGAATTTGCTCTGAAACAACATCGTAAACGAACTTGGAATGCGATGATTTTACAGAGCAATTTTCGACCTTCGTACTCAAACTTTTTGAATTCTGATTCACTTATTATTCGTGAAAGAGTCATCATCTCAAAGTACATGAGCTATAACTTTGAATAATTCTTTACACAGAATTCTGTTCTAAAAACATCGCCAATTTGACAGTTCACATTTTTGCGACGTGCTCTTAAGATTAGATATGTGCGCCAGTAGGTATTCGATCGGCGGCGGCGGCGGGATGAAAAATTGGCCATCGCCGGCACGTCGACAAATAGAAAATATCGGCGGCGTCGGCGCGTCGGCGCGCCGACTGCGTAATGAATTTTTCAAATGAAAGTAAGAAAATTGTATTTTGGAAGTATGTTTTACTAAACTCAAGCATTGTAATTACCTTTGAATACTGCTGACTTAGTAAGATTTTAATTTTGTCGACAAACAATGTGAGATTAAGATTACTTGATGACAAGCACGATTCGCGTCGTTATTTTGTATCCAGAGAAACGGGAAATGCGGAATTCGCAAAAGAATTTCACCGTATAGTTGGTCTCATGTTGAAATATCGTTTTATTGATATCGTTGATATATCGGTTGCCATTGAACGGTCAATGTAGGAACGGTCAATGTAGTAAAACTAATTTTTTAGTTTTCGTAATCAATTTTACCACTTTTTACTCTATTCAAGTACTTAGCTTCTTTCACGTAGTACCATGTTACGCACTGAAAAGATGAATTCATGTGGAAACAGAACCTGATTTAATAGGTCCGAAAATCTGAAAAATTCAGTGATGTAAGAAAATCGACTTTCTAACGAGTTGCAGAATGAAAACAAGTGACTGTGAATAAACCTACATAAATAAATGATCACGAATGTAGATGTTTTTTCCGTTTTTGTACACGGTTAAATGCATTTTCACTAAAAATCCACGCCGTCGAAAGTCATTCGGCGGCGGCGGCTTGAAGTATGCTTCGTCGGCGGCGGCGAGTGCTTATTTTCTGCCTTTCTTCGGCGGCACGCCGGCGCGCCTTCGGGGGCACACGTCTACTTAAGATTTGTTTAAAAAATAGCACTGCAATATCGATACAAACGCAGAAGTAAACGTTCTTCGTGCGACCAAATCATTAAGAGGAGCGAGGAGTTGTTTACGTAACTAGGTAGGTCAAAAGCTTAGTTTGCGTGTGTCTGGGAATACAGAACAGGTTCTAAATTTTTTTCAGAACAGGTTCTTCGGTTCTAAAAAAGTTAATTTTTTTAGAGACGTGTGAAATAACAAAAAATAATTTTTTGTATATTGCTATTTACACGATGCCGTGGACAGTATTTCAAGAATTTTGAATAGAAATTCTTAAAAACCCATTGCTTACTGTCCACGATAGTGCCATAAAAACAGCTTTACTTTCTAAGCCTACACCTACAATTTCCAGACCAGAGCTTTATTTGTTTGAGGACAATGGAAATAGTAGACTTCTGTGAGTAAGGCTTACTAATGTTTGTTAGAAACAAGATCGCACAAAGCACAAGATCCGAAATTTTCAGATGATACCAATAGATCGATTCCAATATTCGAAGCAAAAATTTCGACTAGGAAAATTCCAATACAAAAGTACGATGCCAAAATACATTTTGCTGGTCATCTCGTTTTTTGTGCCGCACAAGAAACGAGATCACCAGCAAAATGTTTTTTACCATCGTATTTTTCTAGTCAAATTTTTGTATGAACTTCAATCGCATAGAATAATTTTTATATTAAAACATAACCAAAGATCCGTACGTATCAGAATAGATGTGACAAATAGAATAGATGTGGCAAATAGAATAGATGTGGCAAATAGAACAAATCTTGCAAAAAGACTCGGACGTATCTTAATAAGCAAACAATCCAACGTTTTATGTTCTTTTATAACTATAACAATTTCAAAGATCCATAGAAATTACCCAAGGTAATGTCAAAGGACCCAATGAAGTACATCTCAGACCATTCAAATCTAGAAGTGGTCATATCCAAGGATTGGGCCATTTTCCCCTAAAGCCCTGAAACACGTGTTCTCTAAAAATTTGTTTTGTACAACTTTGCCTTTGGAAGCATCCTTCTACATCTTACAGTTCTAGAGATATGGATCATCCCTCTCAGTTCTAGAAGTGGTCATATCCTAGGATTGAGGCAATTTTACCCAAAACCCTAAAACAGGTGTACCCTAAAATTTCATTCTCTACAACTTTGCGTTTGACAGTGAATCTCCATATTGCATAGTTAAGGAAATAAACACGAAAAGCGAGAAAAACAACAAAGATCTATCCATTAACTCCAGACAAAGTAGCAACACAGCTCGTCGAAAACTCTAAGGGCGAGGTAACAGTCGAGCAGAGAAAGAGAGTCAACAAAGGATATCTACGATACCTGAGACGTAGCCAAAGAACATCAGTTTTCTCCGCAAAGGTGAGAGAAAAAGAAGTCGAAGGAGCCATTCAAGAAATTGAGAGCAGGAAAGCTCCAGGTCTGGACAACATCTTCCCTAACTTCCTGAAAAACTTAGGTCCTGCTGCGAAGAAATGGCTAGCAAGATACTTCACCGGCATCTAGGAGTTCGGTCAACTACCAAAAATATGGAAAAAAGCGAAGGTAATCGCAGTACTCAAACCACATAAAGAACCACAGCTGCCAGAATCTTATCGACCGATCTCTCTACTAAGTTGCTGTTACAAACTGTTCGAGATGGAGCAACATCGCACCTCCCCACATCCAAAGACAGGACGCAGCTCTCAAAGAGTGCAACAAAATAGATTTGGACACGGAATTGCCAATTTTCAAGGACATAGAATGCGCTCGCACTACGATCAGGCTGAAGTCAAGACACCACTTCTAGCTCTTTTATCGCGAAAGAAACGATTTACCAGATCTGAAAACAAGATGGAAGGAACGGTGGCAGGAAGCAGATGTCACAAATAAACAACTAATAGTTGACCCAACAAAGGAGGTCATGGGCTACGATCTTCCAAGAAAGCTGTGGGTGAGGCTAAATCGTTTCCGAACAGGACAAGGGTGTTGCAAGTTCCTAATGCACAGATGGATGCTATACTTACTGAGATATTTGCGAAAAAGCAGGGAAAAAAGGTTTAGGGTGATTGGTTGAGCCGTTTGGAAAAAAAAGTGGAGACGGACGGACGGACATTTTTTTTTATTGTTGATTCGTCATATTTAGATGATAATCAATACATCCCCTCAACTCCCATCTCGATCTACCCCATGTTACAATAAAATTGCTTGTAGTAAACGTATAGGACGTTCGTACTTCGTACGGGTCCAATAAGTTCAGTTTAGAAGATATAAAATGTATAAGAGCAGGTTCGAATAGATGACATTTCTATCACAATAGAAATGTCATCTAAACGGAGAAGTGTGAATCCACCTTAAATACATTAATCAAGGCGAAAAAATTGAAAAAATGAAAGATTTTTGAGATTTACTGGAAACTTGGAGTCGGTTCTGAAACCGGTTCTTCGATTTGAGGACCAAAAACAGGTTCTTCGGAACCGGTCCGGTTCTGCATTCTCTAGCGCGTGTGCGATGCCAAAAAGTGATGTAAGTGAATTCAAGTAAAGAAAGTTGAGGGCACCATTAAAATGAATGAATGTGAAGGTGTTCATTCTAGATTCATCTGGACAAAAACCAAAACTACCTCCTTAACAGACAATAGAGTTGCATAGAAACGTTGGTAGAACATTCAAACCACAAAGGTACTCAAAGAGTAATGTTGAAATGATAACCACGAATGTTTGAGCTGAAAATTACAACATTCTCAGTCTGTAGAATGGAACAATAAAGTATTCATGCATTAATAGTGGTAATGACTTGGACCCTTTACAATGTAGAAAAAAATGATGAATCGGTAGAATTTTCATTATCACACCTTTACTATTTCGTGCACCTGACCCAATAAAATGAAATCAGTTTCCAAAAATGCCGAAAAAGCGAAAAATATATTTATCATTATATGGCCATATGTGCATATGTACGATCTGCACCAATGTCCATCAATATCCATTACGTCTTGTAATATCCACAGCAAAGTTTATCCGAAAATACTTTGCAATTTTTATATTTTCCCAACAACATTTTCAAGATGCTTTTTTTATGAAATTGAAATACGAGGGGAACATAGTTTAAGCTGGTCCATATGTGTCCAATATATGTGTACATCGACGTATATATCCAACTTCGACATAAGCATAAAATATAGTGGATGTGACCAAAACCGGTAGTATTAACATGTCGTGTATGTGGACATCACTTCCTGAATAATAAACTAGTTTATCTGTCGAAATGGAGATCTATAAGAAGTGGTTTTCTTCACGTTGTCGCATGATGTATATGTACATCGAAAATGTGTCTTTCGCAAAGATGGATATTGGGAAAATGGTTCAATAGCGCTTATTTTCCCAACGATGTGTTAGTGTAAAATTTTTCGACAAACTTACTGTAATGTGGTTTTTACCAAAATACAAAGTCTGGCACTAGCTCAAAGTGCAGACGGTCAATTCAAAAGCCCTCAAGCAAATATTCCGAACCTCAATTTTCTCAAATATATTGTGTTTGTTTGGTTAACAAAAACTTCTCGATATACGACAAGGACTTTTTCATTTCATTTTGTTATAGAGGAAACATAAAATACTTATCAAACATAATCTTGTGCTAAAAGTGCATGGGATTCTTGTGAAAGTCAAGGGTCTATTATATTATTCAGTAATGCACCATTGCTTTCTGTTCTTTGTAGTTCTGATTATGTTTCGAAGCTTTAAATATTGTATGTTACATTATAGTTTTCCCTGTTACCGGATCGTAGTCGATACGTTATCAATTATGTAGCGGCTCTTGTTTGAAGATATCGATTTCAGTTTCAAGTACCAATTCCAGTAATTTTATTTATACGTAGCATTCAATCAATTCAAATGTTACCCCGAAAAAATATTACGCCATATGGGGGCTATTATTCCAATCGCATTGTCTGGTTGAATATACCATTTGGATGCCGTCAACACCTCTTAGTATTAATAGTCTAGACGTCGAAGTTTTCCGATCATTCTGATCTGGGTTCCCGGACACTCTGATGCAGGTACTATTTTTGAGAACTTTTGAGAAACTTTCAGAAATTTTAAAAATGTTGAGAATATTATGGGAAACTTTTGAGAATTTTGTGAGAAATTTTTGAGAAGTTTGAGAAATTCTTTTCGACAAACTTTGAGAAAAATTTGAGAAATTTTAAAAATTTTGTGAATTTTATTAGACATCATGCCCGCAGCGGCAGCGGAGGGCGTGACGCAGTCCCCACACTCTAAAAAAGAATTTCACAAACTCAAAAAACGTCATACAAAAACCTTCGGGAGAAGGAGCCATATATAGGTGAACTTTTGAATTTTTCCCCTCGCCCCCCTACCCCTCCAAATTATTTTCACTACGTCGCAGCAGCTTTCCAACGAGACCAGAATCATCAAAATCGGTTGGAAATCGGCTGAGATATCGAGGTTTGAAAATGACATTTTTCTATGGCCAATGGATTTTTCTCTTGTTCTCATCATTATGAAAACTTTTTTCTGATCTGTCGGTTTCTATCTATGTTGTAATGTTCTATCTATTAATAATTTTCGATCTCGAGAACTACACAGCCGATCTTCTTGAAATTTTCAGAGAACGTCAGTCTCGGCCCCAAATGAAAAATTTCATACACCGCTTTTCCGAGAAAATTCTGGAAAAGTGGTCAATTTTGTGTGTTTTTTAGGTAATGCTCGGAGTTTTCGAATTTTAGCTCCGGAGTGACAATAGCTAGAGAAATGGTTTCTTCGGGAAATTTATAGAGTTTGATCAGGAGAATTTTTTGGGATCTTAAGAAAATGGCTGCCAGCTGTCATAACGACGCCATCTTGGATTTTGATGCTTTTTCGGTTTTCGAATTTTAACTTCGGAATGACACTAATTGGAGAGATGGTTTCTTCTAGAAAGTTATAGAGTTTGGTCAGAAGAATTTTTTAGCATTTTAAGAAAATGGCTGCCAACTGTCAAAGTAAAACCATCTTGGATTTTTTGCTAAATTCTGAATAAGAATACCTACACAGTTGGTTTCTTCAGGAAAGTTATATGAAGCAGTGAGAAGAATTAATGACACGAAGTGTTCCAAAGGTATTTGAAGGTGACACGAAGTGTTTTGAAGGTAGCCGAAGGTGACACGAAGTGTTCTGAAGGTAGCTGAAGGTGACACGAAGTGTTCTGAAGGTAGCCGAAGGTGCGACAAAGTATTCCGAAGGTGATACAAAGTGTTCCGATGGTAGCCGAAGGTGTTGGAGAACAATTTTTTCGGGAAGCAAATTTTTTTCAAAGAAAAATTTATTTGGAGAAAAAATTTTCTGAGAAAAATTTTTTTGGAGAAAATTTTTTTTTGAGAAAGATTTTTTTGGACAAATTAGTTTTCTGAGAAACTTTTTTTGAAGAAATTTTTTTTTGGAGAAAAATGTTTTTGGAGAAATTTTTGTCGGAAAATTTTTTTTCGAAAAAATTTTTTTTTGAGAAAATTTTTTTCGATAAAACTTTTTTAAAAAAAGTTGTTTTGGAGAAAATTTTTTTGGAGAAAGTTCTTTTTGGAGAAATTATTTTTGAAAAACGTTGAGAAATATTTTAGAGCATCAAAAAATCTTAAAAATTTTGAGACTTTTGATGTGGCAAAAGTTAGACCAAAATCCTGTCTCGTCGCACCTATCACACCTATGATTCATCATTCTCCAGATATTCATTTCAAGCGTTCATCGCATTTTTCGCCGTTCATTTTACCCCTCATTCCGTTTATTGTACATTTTCTCCGCTGTCATTCTTTCGCCTTTTAATTATCCTGGGTCGCGACCAAATATCAATGTGTGTAAGACTTTGTATCATTTTTCAGGTGACTTTTGTGAACAATTTTTGAGAAGTTTGAAAAATTATCTTTGAGAAATCGATTTCTCAAAATAGTCCCTATTCTGCTATGGAAAGAAATATGTGGGTGAAGTAAACTCAACAGGATCTCAAGAAAATTGTTGAGATGTCAACAATCTTGTTGAGATCTCAAGAAAATTCTTTAATAATTAATAATTTTTTCTGTGGTGAATATAGGTTTTCATTGTGGAGAGCATCTGTTGATATTGTCAATATCTCAACATCAATTAAACAATCAATTTATTCATTATCGGACGGTGAATAGCTGAAATGGATTTCTTGTTGAGATTTTGAACAAGCCGAAATACATTTCTTCTGAGATTCAAATTACAACAAGAAATCCATTTCAACTATCACCGTTCGTTTCATATTGTATGATTGTATGTTGAGTCATTAGAAATGTCAAGAAATATTGTTTAGCAAGCGTTAATGTCCATACTCACCACTTGTACATTTATTTTCACTACAAAGAAAATTTATACTCACCACTGTTGAGATTATGTTAAGATCTCAAGAAAATTTGAGATATTGTTGAACTGACTTTACCTACGTGAAGGAAATGAGAGAGCGGAGGAGCTAGCCAAGATCGCACAAAAAGCACCGATTTGATTTTTTTTTTTTAAATTTCATCATGCCTACAACGGTAGCGGAGTGTGTGACGCAGTCCCCACACCCCAAAAAAGAAGCCCACCCTTGGGACAAAGAGCCATATGTGCGTGAACTTTTGAGTTTTTTCCCCCTGCCCCTATAAATTATTTGAAAAAACATATCCAAAGGACCCGTACGTATCAGAATAGATGTTGCAAACAGAGTAGTTGATGTTACGAAAAGACTCGAACGTATTTAGGTAAATAAGGAACCTTAGCTCTTAAGTGTATATTACGTCCACATTAAATTGTATTGGAAATTGCCGAGAGGACAATATTGGAAAACCCGTCCGAAGAAACGGCGTAAAAAAGGCCTTCTGTAAGTACAAAATTGACCCCCAAATAGACAAAAATGTTCATCTATATTTTTTCTACAACATAGCAAACAACAATGTTTTTGTCTAGGGCCGACCTAGGGTCCTCAGGAGAGGCCTCGGACAAATACTTACATAGACAAAAATATTTCCCTCCATTTTCTCTACAACATAGTGAAAAACCATTTTTTTGTCTAGTGCAGACCTTAGGACCGACCTAGGGCCATAAGGATATGCCTCGGACACATACTTCTATAGACAAAAATGTTTCCCTCAATTTGCTCTGCAACATAGCAAAAAAAATGTTTCCCTCAATTTGCTCTGCAACATAGCAAAAAAAATTTTTTTGGTTAGGGCCGACCTTAGGGCAGACCTGAGGCCTACTTCAGCCTTAAGCACAGATTCCGGGTCCAAATTTGTTTTTGAATGTAATTCGGTACAAATAGAAAAAGAATCAACAAAATCAGTTAGGATTTATCCAACTTTTGCAAGCAAACACGTTAGGCCCTAGTAGAAACTCAGTCCAAACTAAGTCCAAGTGTTTCTAATAAACAATTTTTCTTCCATAAAACGGGAGGCAGTCCTAGACCTTTCGATCAAAAAAAAATTGAAAATCGGAAGTGATTTACTCGAGTTATATACAAAAAACATGCAGAGTGCTAGCAGAAACTCGTTTGTATTGCCCTAGCAATATCCTAAGGCCTAATCTCAAAAAAGTTTCTCTACTAATTGTTGGGCTGTCATAGACCTGTCTACTAAAAAAACAATTATGAAAATCGGAAAAGATTTACTCAAGTTATGTACAAAAAACACGTTTCGTCCTAGCATAGACTCGGTTTTAGTGCCCTAGCTAAGTCCAAGGATTCAAATTTAAAAAGTTTATTACATAAAATGTCGGACATGCCCAGATCTTTCAAACAAAAAAAAAAGTTATGAAAACCGGAAAATATTTACTCGAGTTGTGTACAAAAGACCAAAAACCACTTAAACGGCCCTAGCACGGCGGTTGAGTTTTACTCTAGTCACGGACGGACGGACATTTCTTTTATTGCTTATTCGTCATCTTAGCACTATGATCGAAATTGGGGTGTTTACAAACGTCGTGGTAAAGGCATAAGACCCCTTTTTAAAGAATTTCGTTCTTCTTTCGGGTCTAAAAATACGTCACACATACCGGACCCAACAACGATATAATTTTTCTGTAATTTCTGTTTTTACGTTGCAAAATAGTAATTTTTGATATGTATGAAGGTAGTTTAACGCACTAGGTATGAGATTACCGAAACACGATTGGTGACACTCCAGCATACGTAACGGGTATCAAAGAACGTTTTTTGCAATTCACCGGCAAAACCGAGATTTTCTTTTAATATAAAAATTCAATTCAAGTAGTGCCTAGAGAAACCTTCATCGCACTAGTGCGTAAAAAACCGTCATCGCACTAGTAGTAGTGCGTAAAAAACCTTCATCGCACTAGTGCGTAAAAACCGTCATCGCACTAGTGCGGCAAAATGACTTCATGCGACACCGAAATGACGCACGAAAAAGCGAGTTTTTGTCAGTAAATTGAGAAAATAAATTTTTGCTTCTTTTTGCGAAAATTGTTTTGGGTAACTTTAAATTTTTGCGTGTGAAAAGCTAACGTTCTATTATCTATATATAACTAGTATTACACGCGAAAGCATCACTTCGAACGATATCATTAATTTTGGAAGCGGACTTACACACTGCGTCACATTTTACCTTTTACGAGGTTTTTGTAAGCTTCATGATTCGACAAAGATGTGCGAAAAGTTAGAAGAACTTCTTGTGGGATTTGATGTCTCCTTGTTACTGTCACCATGGCATGATGAGCTAACAGTAATATCGTTTCTAAATCCTTGTTGAATTCGTATCGACCTGCTTTCTGGCACTTATTCGTTGCTTCGTAGTTTGATGTTCCTCTCGCTTTGTTGGATTAGTCAAGTACAGTGTGGAGACGAACCAGCTCAATGTGCGACAAATTAAATTCACTGAAGGTTGAATAAAACTTTGATTCCAATTTAGAATGTATCCTTCCAAAGAGCACATACCTTTTGATTCGATAAACACATTAAAGCGTATACAAAAGCTGCGAAATCCTTACTTATACCCTTGGTGATTAAACCTTATTTAATGCTAATAATTTTCTATCCGTTTCCATCGTCCTTCTCAATTTTCATCAACTTGTACCGATTTTTCACCTAGTCCGCATAATACCACTTTGAGCTTTTATTATTTTTTTCTCGTGTTAAATATACGACAAAGACTAACCGGATTGTGTATGCAAATAGCATCGTCGAAGACAATGTTTCGATTATTTTTATTTTAGGGATAAGGAAAGGACTACTTACTATGTAACTATGGAAATTGAGGTCTTCGGATTTTAGATAATATTGTAATGGCTTATGGGTGACGAGGTGTATTGGAAAAAGTTGATGTTGTTACATTGTTTTTATTTCATTCAAGTGACTGTACTTTACTTACTCTGCATTAGACTAGTTGAACGAACTCTGTTGATGAGAGGTTCGATTTTCTCTCCCCGAGTTATGAACTATAAATCACACGCATAATTTATCCCCACCATCGTTGAGCCCGGATATTATCCGCCCATCCGAAAGGAATCTTAGGTAAGAAAGGCTTTCGCAGTTTAAATGTAAAAAAAGAAGGCTACTCGCTGTTATTTCAAACCTGTCCGTGCTACTTATGTAGTTCATGATACTTTTGGGTTCTAAGTTATTCATCATGTCAAATCTTAACGTGTACCCTCCTAGATGTAATCGCCTATTTGTGATGAATGCCGGGCATTCACACAGATAGTGTTCGGCTGTGTCTGAGTGGTACCCGCACAGATCTAACCCTGGGTCCGATCGTTTCCTGATTGTGTTTAGGTGTCTGTTAAAGTCCTAGTGTCCAGTAGTCACACCAGCAAAGATTTTTAGTCTGGTACGACCTATGGTAATGAGAAATTTAGAGTTTTTTTTTGTTTACCCTGATGCAGCTCTTTGCCTGACGACACGTGGGGATGTTGTGCCAGTAATCCCTGAATTCTCTCTCTCTCTCTCTCTCTCTCATCGTTTTAGTGATATTTTTCGAGTGTGTGTGAGGCGTCCCCATTACTGGTTCCGACCCGATTAGTGCGTCGAGCGCCCCCCAGTCTGGCTAGTTCATCCGCTCTTTCGTTTCCTTTGACCTCACTATGTCCCGGCACCCAGATCACGTTAGCCCCGTGAGCTTGGCATACGCTGTTGAGATTATCCCGACATTCTAGAGTCAATGCCGACTTGAAGCTGATGATATCGCTTGACTATCCGTGCAGATTGACAACTTGCGATCTAGTAGTCCTTTGTCTTTGGCAGTGTGACAGCTTTCAATAATTGCCCAAATTTCCGTCAAAAAGATGGATGCGTACTTTCCTAGTGGGATTGATTTCTCAATAACAGGATTCTAGCAGTAGATGCCAGCCCCTGCTGACTTATTTATTAGTGAACCGTCGGTGTATATTACATTGCCTTCCAGATTTATCTATCTTGTAACCATTCTTCTCTGCTCGGAATGTTGATGGCGAACTTTCTGTCGAACCTATTTTGCGTTACAATCCTGATGGCATGGTTAGCGATGGCTCCTTTATCAGTGTGGTGAACCAAATTTTGGAGTGGTCTGTTTCTCTGATACGCAATTTACTGGATACTCTGCTAAGGGTGTTGTGTGAAGTGGAGCTAGATTGAGCATTGCTTCTATTGTTGCAGTTGGCGTAGATTTCCAACATCCCGTTATTGCTTTGCATGCTAATCGTTGAAATTTGTTAAGCTTTTTCTGAACTTGTTTGGTTTTGTGGGCAATTCCTACGCATGAAATTCTCAGTCGTTACAAAGTGGTAGTCATAGAAAAATAACTAACCTCTAGTTGAAGGATCAATCCTTCTGATGCACCATTTTCTATGAATATCTTTTCGTAACTACTGAGCATTTCGAGCGTTGGAACGGAGTTTTCGTGGAATGGCCCAATGTAGTTCCATAGAAAGCTGACGTATGTTAGGATTGGTCTAATAATGGTGGTATAGATCCAAAACATCACCTTTGGTGAGAGACCCCACGATTTGTCATAAGCTTTCCTGCACTGCCACAGAGCAATGGTGGCTTTCTTAAGACGTTCGTCCAGATTATCTAACCATATGCCCAGAGGCGATAGCAGATCTTCATACCGGACAGAGCTGATTGGCTTGGAAACTGGCCGACCTGCCTTCCGGTTAATGGATTGGTGAGACGGATCGAAAACTGAGGAAGGAGCGGGATCCGGGGCTATACGCAGGATTTTGCGATATATAGTTTGAAAAAGTTAACGAGCGTCCCCCAAGCGGAGACGTTTGCGATGTTGAGGTGAGTAACGATGTTAATTCCAAAGGAAATGACGGGTGGCAGAGCGATCATCGGCCCAGATAACGAGTCGGTAATTAAGGCGACGTCAAAACTGGTTAGAGAGCTGAAAGGGACTCTAAACCGATTGGGACTGAGCACACAGGTGTAGACGGTGATGAGAGAGCAGACGAGCTGGCCAACCAGGGTTCAGCATCTGTTATCGATGGCCCACAACCCCACATCCCAATCCCACACTCGAGATGTGAAAGGGCGATGGAAGGCTGCGGCCGGGATGAGTCCGCAAAGAGTTGGCGCGCACGGCGGGGGAGAGCACACGAAGCTCTTCTTTCCTGCACAATACGAGAAATGGGCATAGGATCTTCTCAGAATGGACCGTAGTAGCATTAGGAGAGTAGTGAGAGCCATTGCGGGTCACTGTGGGTTGAACAAGCACTTGGCCAATATGACTATCTGATCTGATCTGATCAAGGCGACTGCGGCCTGGAGGAGGAAACGGGCGTTCACGTAATATGTGAATGCCCGAACTTCCACCTGCTAAGGATCAACAGATCTGTGTTTTAGGAGCCAGAAAATAATCCGTCCCATCCTGATAAGTCTAAAACAAAAATAATTATTTCTACACAAGTTTTATGGGCAAAGATAACGAGGTATTGGAGTGGAGGATGTAATTATGAAAGTTCTATGTCTTGGAATCTTTTGGAAACTAAGAAACCCTTTCATCAGAATCTTCAAAAATCAATAAAATTTCTTGAAAATTGACCAAAAACCATCTCAAACATAGAATCTTCAGGGGATTTTATTGATAAAAAGTAAGTGAAAATTTGAGGAGTTTTTTCAGTGAAACGTACCGCTGCGTGTTTTGAGGCATGTGCAAAAACCATATAAGGAACCAAGAGGAATAGCATAAAATAACTTTGTGATGAGTACAACCCGCAGTCCGTACCTAAGCCTCGAATGGACCTGTGTGACTTTTAAATTAGTTAAATTCTTGGGGTTGATTTGATGTATTTGAGAATGTACGATGGAGTATTTTGAAATTGATAAAAAGAGAGCCTAAATTAAGAAATCTAGTTATGGTAGGTAAAATTGTACTTTATGAGTTTTGTGCGGAAGGGGTGGGGGAAGGGTGGGATGGTAGCGGTCGACCCCCCCAACAATAATATGACGTTAACAGGTGGCGCTCACATCAGCTTTAGTAGTGGGAGCC
The DNA here is from genome assembly GCA_029228625.1 of Pseudolycoriella hygida. Lineage (NCBI taxonomy): Eukaryota > Metazoa > Arthropoda > Insecta > Diptera > Sciaridae > Pseudolycoriella > Pseudolycoriella hygida. The sequence goes on from CM055403.1 coordinate 163,956,124, forward strand.
GTTTAAAGCTATGAATTAGTGGTGTTACCATATGACAAAAAATGCATAATTGAGGGGTTCAGGAGCACAGATACATAACCCCAATTGGTTAAAAGTAACACCTGATGTGAGCGCCACATGTTATTGTCATATTATTGTTGGGGGGTCGACTCCTACCATCCCCACCCTTCCCCACCCTTCCGGACAAAACTCATAAAGTAAAATTTTACCGTTATGGTATCTATAGGAGGACCAAGAAGCGGTTTTAGAGGACATCGATTAGAAAATACTTCTTTAGGGTTGATTTTCTATAGCCATATTGTAGGTATCTTCAGATGGATCAGTCCTAAACATCACCATCACCTAAGTTTTCCACAGCAAAATCACAAAACGTACTGCAATTCCAGTCTTTGAAACTCAATATAAATAAATTAAAATGGGATAAGAGCATCGAATTTTTCGTCTACTTTCGTATGTACAAACATCGTGCATACATTGAAAACACGTCGAAACTTATGTTGGAAACATTTTTTTAGATCCACACAAAAGTCTCAGTAATGTAAAGTTCAGAAAGGAAAATTTTTGCTGTAATATCGTTTTTGTATTAATGTCCCCACAAAACTATCCGACATCAAAAGAAATAATGGTAAAATAGAATGTAGACATAGAAGAGTAGATAAGCCAAAAAAAAAAAGAATAAAATATTTTCAAACTCACTTGTATGTATCAATGAATTCACTTTCAGAATCCTTTTTTCATTTCACTGCATCTAATGGAAATACAATCAACATAAAGGACTTTTTTCTCAATGATTCGAGCCGATGTAACGTACACAATATGTGCAGTGTAAAAGCCATTCCATTTTCAATTCAGAAAGCAATGTCAAAGTGTTTTGTAAAATTAAATAGTTACCCACAGCTAGAACCATTGGTAAGTGACAGAAAAACGATAAAAAGGGGATTTCGAATTACGTTTTTCGTTGCGGAAAGTACAAATTGTGTTAGACACGGCACTACACTTTTATTTATTTATTTATTTTGCTTTGACAAAAGCTATCGCTGTAAAGGGTGACAGGAATTGCTCCAAAGAACTTTCTCCCTCCTCATGAAAATGAAACTTGATCTCACATCTCTTTTTTTATTACTTTAGAACTGACGCTTTCGTTCTTTATACTCAAACAAACAAATAGATTGATTGATTAGTGCGGCATCAGCTTCTGTCAAAGTATAGAAACTTTCATGGCGAAATTCTCCAAACACAAACTCGCCATGAAGCTTGATATGCTTTGACACACACACGGTTGACAATCACTGATGTTGGTTTAAAACTCTGCGAAAAAAGTGCTAGAAAAATCGGCCATAATCCCAAAATTTAGGAATAGCCCAAAATTATCGAAAAGCATAAGTGTTAAAGAGAAATCGTTATAAAGTCATATGACCCATCACGCAGTGAACTCAAACAAGAAAATAAAAAGAAATCTGGTCACTCACCAAAACTAAGTGTCGGAGCAACGAAAAGAGTAGTATGCTTTCAAGTGCAAAAAACAAGGTGGGTCATATTGGGATGCAAGTTTCATGTTTCAAATGTAACGGCCGAGACATTTCCCACCCGTGAGAAACGTATTCATAGAGATTTTGTTCTGAGAATGATATATGTGAGGCCTGTACACGGTATCAATTATATTCATTAGAAAGCTTATGGCCAGGACTATCTCTGGTAGAAGTCACCAATGAGTTCAAGCCATCCTTCCCAGACGGCAGCCCGAAGAAGGAAAGGAAGGCTTGGACTCATTGGCGACTTCTATCAGAGATAGTCCTGGCCATTAGCTTTCTAATTCCCAGAACAAAATCTCTTCTAATACATTTCACACTTTTCACATACTAACTCCCTTACCACCACATTCACTCACGGGCGAATTCTCTCACAACAAAATTTCTTTGAATAAATTTCTCATGGACAGGAACTTTCTGTCATTCCCAGAACAAAGTCTCTTTGAATACATATTTCACGGGCGGGAATATTCTCGGGCTGCCGTATGGGAAAGAAGGCTTGAACGCATTGGTGACTTCTACCAGTCCTGGCCATAAGCTTTCCAACAACTATACGCACTACTGTGTCCAGGCCTCAGATCTCGCATCCTCTGAACAACCTTTTTTTTAGACATATTTCAATGTATGGGGACGTTATTAACATTTTATATAAAAAAAAACGGAACCGAACCGAGGACCCCTCACACGTAAAGCGCCGATAAACCCGCAACGCTAAAGGGGAGCTTGTGAGTGAGCATTGAATGACGCAATATAAATATTTGGTTGAGTATAATACGATTGTGAGAGACTCTCGAGGAGCCGTTCACTTTTTACGTACCACCATATTCTCTCACGGGGGGATTCTCTCAGGGGCTAACTTCACAGCAGTAAAACAACTCGAAAAAATACCAATTTGCTGCTGTGCAATTCTTGCCAAACACTTTGCGAATGGAAAATTCATCATTTCGGATGATGAGAAGTGCTTCACTTTTTTGCACCATGAATTGAGTGGCAACAACAGCTTTTATACTGATAACATTGAAACAACACCCGGCGATATTAAATATGTCGGCAAATTGAAGTTTGAGCCAAAGGTATTTGTGTGGATATGGGCAGCCATATCATGGAAGGGTGTTTCAGCTCCTTTAATTTGTCCAAACAAATCTTAAGCGATCAATGGTGGCATTTATATCGGTCAGTGCTTGCCGAAATTGAAGATATAAGAACAGATGTGTCAAACAGAGAAGATGTGACAAACAGAATAGATGTTACAAAAAGACTCGAACGTAGTCATCCTTCCCGACTCTAAAAGTGGTCATATCACAGGATTAAGCCATTTTTTCCTAAAACCCTGATACAAGTGTTCTCTAAAATTGTTTGCTCTACAACTTTGCTTTCCACGGTAAATCTCAACTGAGCAAATATAGACGAAAAACCATCTCCTTTTGTATATAACCCGTCCAAACCACTGATCCCAGTGCCCAGACCACTGACTCGATTCCCACAAAATATTTTACCCAGTTTGGTGAGATCAAATGCTTTCATTTGACACCAAAATGAACAACTTCTGTGCTATACTAACTGAGAAAAAGTTTCACCGACTCTCGAAAATCCATGGTTTTTGGACGCTTCTTCGAGCACATAAGGAACTACTTCACTGATTTTGCTCATCTTTGGACTTGGATCATGGACATATGTACCTTTCATGGTAAGAAAGCTTAGGGTGATCGGTTGAGCCGTTTAGAAAAAAAAGTGAAGACGGACGGACGACCACACTAATTCGTCATCTCTAGATAATAAAAGGTGCATCCCCCAATTCCCGCCTCGATCTATCCCATGCTATAATAAACCATTGTAATGGTTGTAGAAAACTGGCGATGGAGTGAAGCATAGCCCTTCTAGCATGTTCATATAAAAAAACAGAGTACCAAAAACGTACAGTGTACCGGTGTCACCGACGAAAAACACTGTTAAAAATTTTTTGATTAGTGATATGAGCCGAAATTTCTTTGAAAGAAATTTTATTTTTCATATAAATTTGAATAACCTCGAAACGGCTCACTGCACGCCGACTCATCTTCCAAAAAAATATATCGGCAGCTCCGTATGAAAAAGTACTCTATTTGACACATGCCAAACCTATGCACATGCTAGAAGAGCTATGAGTGAAGTCAAAGAAGTTCATGATTGATTGATGCAGCTAGGTGCAGTGACGTGGGGTGAGGTGCAGTGCATAGACGGACGGACGGACCAGAAGGGTGAACACATAAAGTAGCTATCGCTGCTTAATAAAGTTGTTTGCAGTAAACGTACGGGTCCAAAAACATCTCCCTGGCGACTAGATAATTTTCTGGCCAGATCCCGCAAGCAGCCACTATGCTAAAAAGAGACGTTGGATTGGCTAAATTGAGAAAAAATGCCAATCGTTTCGAAAAGGCACAATCCACCAAATATGCCACATGCACGTCCATTTAAGAATTTCTGGGCTACTCTCGATCGTAATGTGGACGATATTGGTTGGTAGGCTCGAAACGAAAAACCGTCAATTAATCGAATCAAGAGAAAGTTAAAAGAAATCGAAGCAAGCACCGTCAACAGCCCAATTCAACATATTCGCTCCAGACTTAGAAAAATAGAAGATAACGGTCAACACAGTGTACTGTAATAGCAGTTTTTGATGCAAGTTACGTATGAAGGTAGGTTAACGCACTTGATGTTAGATTGTCGACACGAGCCGAAAGCGAGTTCGGCAACACATCGTGTGAGCTAAACTACCAGCAACGTAAGGTGTTCCAAACAACGTTTTTTTGCAATTCACAGACAAAAAACGGGCTTCTCCCTGCGTTTTTCCACTTGCGAAAATTTGTCAAAATTTCAATTATTTTTTGCACTAGTGCGTAAAAACAGATTTTACGCACTAGTGTTATAAAATTTTGTCACACTAGTGCCTAAAAGCGGTTTTATGCGCTAGTGTGAAAAAACGTATCGCACTAGTGCGTTAATAGTAATTTTCCTACCTAGTTTTGTAACTAAGGTTTTTTCAGCATTAGTCCTAAATAGTGTTCGCACGAAAAAATCTAGTTACAAAACGAGGTAGGCACAATGTTTTCTGCAATTCAATGCCGAAATAGACAAAACCAAACAATAAAATTTCTATTTCGATCACAATTTCTTTTTCATCATTGCATTTTTAATGTCAATTAAAATTGAGTGCTGAAAAACTTTTCCGCACTCAAATTTGAGTGCTGAAAAACTTTTCCATACTCACTCTAATCTGAGTGCGGAAAAGTTGACCTTTACCGCACTCAAAGCAGTATTGAAAATTGTCGTATTTCGACATTGAATTGCAGAAAAAAGTTTTTTGCAACTCACGTATGTAATAGGTTGTATTACCTTTGCATTTGGTAGTATATAAACTCAAATATTACGTACGGTAATTTATATTTCAGTGCGATAATTCGGTAATTTCTGTTTCAGTGCGGTAATTTTTTATTTTTGTTCATTGCAAAAAACGTTGTGTGTTACACGTAATGTTAGGACTAATATTAGATAGCGTCAGATTGCAATCATTAAATCCAACAAGAAAGCTAAACACTAACGATAAAGGCAGATGTCAAGATTGACGCATTCATTTCTGCCAAATCTTGACATTTTTTGTCTTTATCGTTAGTGTTTAGCGTTTTTGGTTGGATTTAGCGATTGCAATCTGACGTTCTCTATTAACGCACACTGGTGCGGTAATATTCGTCCTTACATTACTTGTAACGCAAACTACTATTGCCGCACCGAAATGACGCACGAAAAAGGAGCTATTTGTCGACGAACTTTTTGACAGTTTATGAATAAAATTTATTTATTTATTCCAATGGTTTTGGGAACTATACAGAAAAGTTAACACAACAAAAATGCTACTTGTGAAGCTAACGCGTCGATAAATATTAGAAGCAAATCGACTGTTCTTGTATCGGATGACCGGGAGACTTTGACGAAGTGTTCGGCCAAAATGTTCCAACAAAATCCTTCAGAAGTGGCGATGGTTTGCGTTGCGACCGAAGGTCATGTGCCAATTTATATTGTAGGCAGTTTGGCAAATTTCGAGTTCGTTCACCGGGAGGCTCCAATTGGAGCTTTCGGACAAAATTTAAAAAAAAAATCATTTTTCGGCTACGACTTTGTCGCAAATGGGGGCGCGAGAAGTTAGTAAATTGCATGATAGACTGGGAGATTTTCGAAAAAATGTTCAGTCGTGATAAACGTACAATTGTCACCAGCATCTCCAGTCCCGACTGTTGTTTTGTAGATTTGTATGTTCCTGCGTTCCTTGACTGGGAGATTCCCAACGAAATGTCCAATCACCTGATTGACAACATTCAGACGTAAGTCTTCGAAGACCAAATGATGTGAGTCAAATTAGTTTGGTTGTCGTCTTCTTCCATTAAAGCCCAGCAAACGTCGACACGCACAGTTGGTGAAAATTTAGGTTAGGTTATGCTTCTGCATGTTTCGTGTTGATTTTGTTCATAAATTGCCTAGCTAAGTGATGTACTTCAACATGTTAGCGATAGTGAACCTTTTCTTAATCGTTATAGGTTCACCGGCTCATTATTAACTTTATTAACACTTTAAAAATACGATTTTCTGTCTCTTCCAAACTGTTGACGTTATGTGCATTTGAACTTAACCTCAAAACTTTCTTTATGTTATGTGTGTGCTTTTCACATACTCAAAAATTATTAACGATATTTGAATTCTTTCAATAAAATTTATTTAAATTTATTCAAACAACAATTACATTTTACTTTCGTATGAAATTTTATTTACAAATGAAAGAATTTGATTCGATTGACTTGGATTTGAAAAAGATTTGATAAAGTAAAATCACCTCTCCTAACAACGACATTGAATTTTTAAAACTAAAATCGTTCCTCTCCATGAAATGAATCACTCATCAATGCTAGACGTTTTTTCTTCCGAGCATGTCGTCGTCGTAGATTACATGCCAACCGTAAAGTAACAAAATAAACTGCTTCGACTAAACTTAGAAACGAAAATCCCATAAACAGACCCAGCAAACCCCCACAGTTGGCAAGAAAATCGGTTTTTCCATACAATTGCGATCGTCTTGAAGCGAAAAATTGATTGTCCTTGAACGAAATAAAAATTCTCGTCACGTCATGGCTGAAATTGAACAATACGTTGAACGACAATTCACGTCATTTGGAAGTGCTCCATTACTTCGTGATATTCCTTCTTTTGGCCAAATAATATTTTTGGAGTCTGAACTTCGCAAGTGACATTTCCATATCATAAGACAGTGAACTACAGGATGGCAGACATCCGCATAAATTGTATTGGCCAGAGGCAAACTTCTTTAGCTTCGATTTCCGATGGCAGTCGTAGCTACTCAATCCACAAATGGAAATGTTGGCAGGTCCTGTAAGCACAACGTAAAGTTAGATTGTCTTTAGTTGGAAAAAGAATTGAATTTACTTGGCATGAAGAAAGGGCTGCAATGGCATTTTTCAATAGTGTAGTTAGTAAAACATTCCAATTCACAATTTCTCTGCGTATACGTTTTGTAATAAGTCAACTGTCGCTCATTCTCAAAAAAACACTGTCGTCTGAAAGTTAAAAATGGGAAAAGGTGTATAATCCCCGCACATGAGAAGATTTCTAAAATTCTCTTTCTCTCTCTCGCTCTCACTCTCACTCGTATTCTCGTATCGCTTGCTTCCGAAAGCTGCTTTTAATCAAAACATGCAGTTGACGACAAAATATAAATGTGACATTTTTATTAATTTCACATTCATTCCAAAACATTTACAGCATGAAATCAGGGGCCATGCATAAACTACGTCACGCTTGCTATAAAAAATGAGTATCCTAACTCCTTAGGTCATAACTCAGTACGGACAGCAAAGTCTGTTTATAGAATAGGGTGTGTGTCTGGGGGGGGGGGGAGTAGCCGGATACTATAAACAAAATCTCTTACCAATTTGACGTGACGTAATTTATGCATGACCCCTAAATGAAATGAAACCAAAACCTTTTTGAGTCATAACTTTTGAGAGTCCCCGATGTGCCCATGAATATTGGCTTCACAGAGAAAATGACCTGGAAGTGAAAATATTAGTTGACTAAGTACATGCTAGAGTTGCTTTCGCCCATCGACCTCTTGTTTCATTGGAACTCTGTAATAGTATCTGTTCATTTGTGGTATTTCATTAGGTGGATGCAGCAGTAGCTTTAAAAAAATGGCTTTTTAGATGTTGTTTCGAATTGAACTCAGAGTTACCAAACCTTGAATCCGTCAACGCTTCCTCCGCATAAATAGTCGAGATCATCTTCGAAGATTTTTAAATTCACCGTTAGTCCTTCACTAGCTCCAAATACTCGGTACTACAATAAGAAATACTTGCAATTTGTTGATAGTCTTGACAACGAGGTGTATTATGAGACCCGTACGAAGTAATGGAATTTTTGTTTCATTTATTTGACTCATTGGGCGTATATCCTTGGACCTGCAGACAAAGCTATGTACCCCGAATAAAAAAAAATATCAAACCCGACCTGAACCGAACCCGATCCGAAATAAAAAACTCAAGACCGAACCCGAAACCTTGACCCGAGACCAAACATTTTGATATGTTTTTAGACCCGTACGAAGTTCTTCGAAGAAGGGTCTGTTGCGTTTACTTAGATGACGAATCAGCAATAAAAAAAATGTCCGTCCGTCGCCACGATACCTTGAGTAAAACTTAACCGATTTTCAAAAACTTTTTTTTCCCTAAAAGGTAATCGAAAAATCTTTTATGAGATTGAATCTAGGCACTGTCGGCCCGAGGGTATTTGGTGTTTTGTACATAATTCGAGTAAATCTTTTCATGGTCGACTATTTATGGAAGAAACTTTTTGAGATTGGGCCCTTGGACTTATGTAGGGCGTTAGAAACGAGTCTGTGCTGGGGCTCTACGTGTTTGTTTACGCAAATCAGGTAAATCCTAACCGATTTTGCTGATTCTTTTTCTTTCACGCCGGTGCCTATGATTACGGCTCAAGTGACCCTCAAATCAGTCTTAAGGTCAGCCCTAGCCAAAATTTTTTTTTTCTTTCTGGAAACTTTCCATCTCTATAGATTGTGTCATTAGTTTTATGTTTGTCCGTATTCAGCCATGAAAGCATGGATGACGCCACTTGAGAAAAGGGAGTAGTTCTATGTTGAGACTCTAATTCAGCTATGGAAAAAACGTAGATGTCACCACTTGAGGTTCGGTGACAAGACAATGACATGACACGGTCTATTCAAAAACGGAATGGAGGATCGATAGTAAACAGAGGTGCATAATTCAGACCGTTATGCAGTCTAGTGCGCCTGGGAAAACTTCTTCTATGTAGCCAAATGGTTGTATAACTTAGACCTTTGCTGAAGAAAACAATATTTTTCCATTGAAAGAATTATACCTTTCCAATAGGACACGGAATAAGTTGATATTTAGATCCAGGAGTTGTGGAATTTAACACATAGATAGATCTTCCTGAAAAAGTTTGATTTTCGAAAGAGAAAGGTCGGTTCCTAGACTCTCATTTTGTTTTACGGTGCTTCGAGATGTTTTTTTTTCGCAAAATTTTTGCGAAATGCAGAAAATAGTTTCTGGTGCCTCTAACACGTTTTTTTGTGCGGACTTAAGCCAACATACGTCCTATTTTACTTCTATATCCATTGAAGGACATAGCCTGTGATTTTTCCATCTGGCTCCTCTGGCTACAAAATGCTACAAAGTTGTAAGCCCAGCATAAGAGTAGATAATAGATAGTAGAGAATACATGCCGTAAGCCGTAATGGATATATTTTAAAATTATATTCGGCAAAATTATATTTTTGATGTAACAATAACCTAAGTTTAGTGTATGTTTCATGGAAAATTCATGGATAATTTATGTAAATCTTTTAAAAAATTGGCTTATTATAGGCTCGAATGTGATAAATTATGTTAAAATTATGCAAATGCTTTTCTAATTTGAAATGTAAAAATGATGGAAAAATAATGTAACAACGACCAATTTTGTTACATTATTTTTCCATCATTTTTACATTTCAAATTAGAAAAGCATTTGCATAATTTTAACATAATTTATCACATTCGAGCCTATAATAAGCCAATTATCGCACTAATAATGGGGCTATAATCGGCCTATTATAGTCGACTTTCTTGTTAAAAGTAGGGTTGTAATATAACCCGGTTTTTTAATTATGACGACGTGGGACGTAGGCTACACTGAAACAATACGAATGAATGAGAATGAAACGTGTGTTGTTATGACAACCGCATACTAAATCGAAAAATCAATCTACACGACATTTTAAGCAATAAATTCGATGAGTTTTGATTTATGTTAATTTTGTTATCATGTTTTGTGCATAATTGACAATTATTTTTTTTTTTGTCATATGCCTCAAATGTGATAAGCTATCGTATAATACAAGGGGAACATTGTTCCCGGAACAATCGCGCAATTATAGTCTCGGTGGGTGAAAATTCTCGGGGCTAACGCCCCTTGAAATTTCACCCTACCTCGACTATAATTACGCAATTATCTCCTTGTATTATAATATACTATTACATCATTATTTACATAAATTTTACATTATTTTTACATTAATGGAAAATTTATGTAAATCATGTTAAAATGATGTACAAAACATATGCACAGAACACGTACCTATCAGAATAGATGCGGCAATATTGAAAAACCCGTCCGAAGCAACGGTGTAAAAAACCCTTCCGAAAGCACAAAATTGACGTCCGACCTACGGCCATCAGGAGAGGCCTCGGACAAATACTTCCATAGACAGAAATGTTTCCTTCATTTTTCTCCACAACATAGCAGAAAACAATTGTTTTGTCTGGGGCCGACCTAGATTAGATTAGATTAGTGGTGGGTGGGCCGAAGTCCTGCACCTAAGCCTCCGATGGGCCTGTTGTGTTTTCCCGGTTCAATGTTCAAGAGAGCTTCTAATGAAGCTGTGGGAGTTGATCGCATAGCTCCCGTTATACCTATTAGAGCAAGCCTTTGAATTTTGGCTAGTCGAGTCTGGAAACTCTTTAGGCGGCATCTTGGCCACCACAATGTTGCTCCGTAGACTATCATTGGTCGAATGATCGCCGTGTAGATCCAGCTTAAAATTTTTGGTTTGAGACCCCAGTTTTTACCGAATACTCTTCTGCATTGCCACATTGTCGATATGGCTTTTTTAGTTTTAATTTCCAGATGAGTTTCATAACTCACATTTTCTTCAAAGTATACTCCCAGCACTTTGGCAGTTTTGATAGCGTAATTTCTTTGCCAAAGAGTTTTGGAGCTTTAAATCCATTTTTCGTACCTTTATTGTTGAAGAGAAGCAGTTTCGTTTTGTCTGGGTTTGCTCTTTGCTCGTTGATTACACTCCATTTTTCTATTACTTTGTAGGCCGACTGCATTAATTCGCATAAGGTGGATATGCAGATTCCTATAAGAATTATACTTAGGTCGTCTGCAAAGCTTATTGAGTAGAACACGTTATCATTTAGTAACTTAAGAAGACTATCCTTGACTAAAATGTATAAAAGAGGTGGTAGTACTCCACCCTGAAGACAACCTTTAACAACAAAGATTGTGGTTTTTATGGAGCCTAGATACGAGTTAACGACAGCTCTTAGCATTCTGTTTATCCAGCTAGTGCATGTATTATCTATTCTGCGTGCCACACAAGCTTTGATTATTGCTTTGAAAACCATGTTGTTGAATATCAATGAAACTTCCAAAAGCATATAGTTTATGCTCCTGAGCAGTTTCAATTTTTGAGGCAATACAATGTAGGGCGCTCTCAGATGATTTCTTTGGTTTGGATGAATTTTAATTTCGCTAAGGGGACCATCGCGCAAATATCTGTCTATCATTTTTTCAATTGTTTTAAGCAGAAAAGATGACAGGCTGATAGGTCTAAATGATTTTGCTAGGACGTATGATTTTTGTCCTGGCTTGGGGATGAAAACCACTTTTACGTAACGCCAGACTCGTGGTATATGTATTAAGTGTATGCTCGCTATATACATCTCCTGGAGCAGGTCTATTATATTTGATAGGCAGTTTTGAAGCATTGCCGGAAATATACCATCTTCCCCTGGTGATTTTCTTGGCAAGAATGAGCTTACCGCCCATCGGACTCTTCCCTTTGTAACGATGCTCTTCGCCATTCTCACGCCGCCTAATGTTACTAAACAGTCCGATTTTACTTCCTCTAATTGTATTGCACCTTGGTGAGTAACATTTCCCGGAAAGTGATGGTCCTTTAGATGTTTCAGTGTATCCCCGGGCGTATTTGTATATTCTCCTGACGTGAGTTTCATTGATCCGATTGCAAAGAATGGATCTTTTGCTAAAGTTTTTGTAAGACGTGCTGTCGCCGAGAGAGAGCTTACTGAAGTACAATAATCTCTGAGTGATTCTCTTTTCTATTTTCTCAATGCTTTATTGTATAGGTTTTGCGCTTTGCGCCTCTTTTTTCCATAGCTTTTGCTGTTTTTATTTTGGCCCGGTTAAACTCTTTTCTTGTTTCTTGTCTCATACGACGAATATCAGAGGTGAAAAAGGGAGCTGATCTATTTACTTTTATTGTTTTTCCTGGCCATGCAACGTGGAGGCATTCTAGCAACGCCGTGCTGAGGGATTCTGCTGTTTTATCTAATTCTTCTTTCGTGAGAATAGATTGATTTTGTGTAGGTTTAATTTTATCGACCGAGGACCTAAGGACCGACCGAGGACCATAAGGATATGCCTCGGACACATACCTCCACAGACAACAATGTTTCCCTCAATTCGCTCTGCAGCATATCAAAAATTATTTTTTTTGGTTAGGGCCGACCTGAGCCGATCTAAGCGAAGGCACCGGGCCCAAATTTGTTTTTGAATATAATTCGGTACTCGGTTACCTCTCAAATTATTATTATTATTAGACTCGTTTTTAGTGCCCTAGCTAAGTCCAAAGACTCAAATTCAAAAACGTTTCTTTTATAAAATCGGTTGAATTTTACTCAAGTTGTCGAGGTGACGGACGGACGGACATTTTTTTATATTGTTGATTCATCATCTAAAGACCATGATCGAAGCTCCCCCTACTTCGGGTCGAAATTGGGGTGGTTACAAACGTCGTGGTAAACCCATAAGACCCCTTTTCGAAGAACTTCGTTTCGGATTTATGGTTTTGGACTTCAGTGATATTCGGTCGAAAAAATATTTTAGTAGAAAAAATTTTGGTCTAAAAAAATTTTTCGTCTAACCATTATTATTGATCGTATGGTTACAATCTAATACTTAATTCTTTCGAAAATTAAAACACACTGAGTGCAATATTGATATCAGCCACAGAATAATTCGTCATTCACATTCGTTGTAGTTCGAATATTTGAACCATTCAAACACGCTGCTGTCCGGATGTTTGTGAAATTTTTTTGATCGAGAAAAATCCATCTATTTTTGACTGATTTGTAGGTACTAGGAAATCGTTGTCGCTGTGAGGTTCAGAGAGAACAGGTACAGCGCCAAAGTGATGATATTTTGTGGTCCAAATAGGTAAATCAGGTTACATTGAAGTAACAGTTTGATACGTTATCAGACCAGGCCAGAGGCGCCAGAGGCGGCTATCATCATCCGGTCGGACAGCTAATGCACTGACTTTTCATTTGAAAACATCTTCCACGATGATTACTTCGTTGTGTGTTGATACAGCTGCTTTTGTGTTGCTTTTGCGAATGCCAACCATACACTCGTAAGTGGGGTTATGTTGGACATGATGAATTTTGTTTTGGTCCAGCTGATGAAACGGCAGCATCGATTTATTTAACTTCACAAAATCCAATCGGAGGGTATCCAAAATACCTCTTACATTCACTTTTTAATCGAAACAATGGAATGAATCTCGTCAAAATTTAAAAAAAACATTGAGACGAAAACATTAACAACACTTTTTGCAACGACAGTTGACAGTTAGACGGTTGGTCTAACCATAAAGCCATGTTACATCAATCATTCATCTTTTGTGCATCATTTTAACATGATTTACATCAATTTTACGTTATTTATCCGTAAATTTTCCATTAATGTAAAAATAATGTAAAATTAATGGAGAAATGATGTAAATGCTTTTCTAATTTGGAATGTAAAAATGATGGAAAAATAATGTAGCAAAATCCATCGTTGCTACATTAGTTATCCATCTTTTGTACATACTTTTTACATAATCTACATAAATTTTACATTAATTATCCATGAATTTTCTACGAAACATATACACAATTTGCATTATTCTTACATCAAAAATATAATTTTGCCGAATATAACTTTGAAACATACCCGCCGTAATAGCAGTCCTAGGGATTTGCGGGAAATGTTAAACTCCTTCATAAAATTCAAATATTACATCTTTTGATTCGAACTGCAACCGCCGCGTTGGTCAAGTAATAATCTACTGCAGCACAAAATATTTTATCGTATGTATTGCCCTTTATAATAAAAATAACGTTTTTTTTTTAAGTTGTCTAAGTTTCTTACAAATTGCAATTTAACTCAAAAGTATTTCCATCAAAAGTAATTTAAAAAAAAAAAATGTGAAAGAAAACCCATACGTGGGTGCTACAGTTTAACTCACACAGCAGCATATGCACATCAAAAACTATAACTTTCGAGAGATTCGGAAAGCTCTACTGAACTTTACAGAACTATCGAGAAGTTTTCCTGAACTTTATAGAAATTTTCACAACTTTGAAGAAATTTCAAGAATTTTTCAAAACCTTCAAGAACTTTCTAAAACTTTCCAGAACTTTTCAGAGCTTCCAAAATTTTCTAGAACCTTCTAAAAATTTTCAGAACTTTCCAGAAAATTCCAAAAGATTGCAGATTTTTCCGGAAATGTCCCGAAATTTGCAGAACTTCTTAGAAATTTTTGGATTTTTCCAGAACTTTCCGTAATTTTCCAGAACTTTTTAGAACTATCCAGTCTTTTGACAACTTTCAATATTCTTGATACGTACACTCCCCTTCAGTACCCTCCCACTCTGGAATTGCTGCAAATCGAGAATAAACAGCTATCGAACGGCATAAGTTTGAGCTATCTAAGTGGTCTAGCAGCCGAGATTTGCGTGCCATGTACAAGCGACAGACGACGCGACACCCAGAAATACGAGCGTATATGTGTCAATCACATGCGGGCTGCTCTAAAAATGCTGAAACTAATGAAGCTTATAGCACAGAATAAAAGGTACGCTGTATGTAATTTTCGCAGTGTAACTTTTTCCTCTTTTTAGACCACACATAACGAAATCGTCTGTACAATTTTCAAAAATTCAAACAAATTTCTAAGCATTTTCTTCGTTTTAAATGCGTTTTTCGAACTTGTGACAAAAATTGTGAGCACATTTGTTTCACATGCGAAACACATGCGTTTCGCATTTGAAACGAATGTGCTCACATTTACGACGCACATGTATGCACATGCGTTTCAAATGCGAAAAACGCATGTGCTCACATGCGTTTGCAGAGGTCTTAAAATCACAAATTCTCCGATTTTATCCAATTTTTCCAAAATTTTACAGCACATCCTTTAATTTCAAGTAATTATGTTCATAATTGACGTAAAGAAGATTCGATAAATATTTTCTTCATGTATGCATGTGTCGATTGAATATCGCGAATTCGGCCAAAAAACGCACATTCGCCCATATTCATTAAGTGAATGTGTACATAAGTCAAACGTGTAATCATCATGTTTTTGCACATTCGAAATTGATTCCATCTGGATTTAGTAGATGTGCAATAATTGCCGGAAAAAATTCTGTTAAAACGATGAATTTGCAATTTGAAAACTTTACAAAAACGAATTCGAAACGCATGTGGTCGCATGTGCGTCGTAAATGTGAGCACATTTGTTTCAAATGTGAAACGCATGCGTTTCGCATGTGAAACGAATGTGCTCACATTTTCTTCGAAGCTCGAAAAACGCATTTAAAACGAAGCAAATGCTAAGAAATTCAATTCCTTGTAAAAATTGAAAAAACGTTTTTGTAATATGTGCTCTATAAAGAGAAAAAATTTACACCACGAAAATTACATTCAGCGTATTTGTATTCTGTGCTATAAGCTTCAATAGTTTCGGCATTATTTAGCGTAGTCCCCACGTTACTAACGCTTCTAGGCTCGTATTTCTGGCTGTCGTCTGTCGTTTGTCCTTATCACGCACATCTCGGCTGTTAGGCCACTTAGAAAACTCAAACTTGTGCCGTTCGATAGTTGTTTATTCTAGATTCGCAGAAATTTCAGAGGGGGAGTAGTGTACGTATTACATACATGTTGAAAGTTATCGAAAGTGAGAAAAGTTCTGGAAATGTCTCGAAATTTCAGGAAAATTCTGAAAAACTCAGAAAACTTTTGTAAGCCTTTGAAAATTTTTAGAAAGTTATGCAAAGTTCTGGAAAAGTTAAAAAATTCCCAAGAAGTTCTGAAAATTTCGGGATAATTCTGGCAAAATCTGCAATCTTCTGGAAAGTTCTAGAAAATTTTGGAGGCTCTGAAAAGTTCTGCAAAGTTCTTGAAAGTCCTGAAAAGTTCTTGAAACTTTTTGAAAGATGTGAAAACTTCTGATAATTTCTGTGAAGTTCTAGAATATTCAGGAAATGTTTTGATATTTCTAGAAAGTTCAGTTGTTCTCTCCACATTTTTCAAATTTTTGATGTGCATTTGCTGCTGTATTTGTTAAACTGGATCACCCATGTATGGGTTTTCTTTCACATTTGTTTATAATTACTTTCGATGGAAATATTTTTGAGTTAATTTACAATGGTAGAAAAGTAATTTCAAATAGTGGGAAATTTAATGAAAACGAAATGTCGATAACGTTCATATTCCTGAGAAGGGAAGATCAACAATTTGTAAGTAACTTCGTCAACTTTTTATTTTTTTATTATTATATACTTCTGAAGGTATAGAATAAAATATTTGTTGTTGCAAATGTAGATTATTATTTGACCAACGCGACGGTTGCAGTTCGAATCAAAAGATGTAAACATGTTTTGAATTTTATGAAGAATGTTAACATTTCCCGCACCTCCTAGTGACCTTTTCTACTTTTCGATGAAAGAAATTCTTTCGTACGGGCGTACTGCTAATAGTTTTTATTAAATTATGTTGTGTACCGGATAGATATAATCCTCGGAAATGTTTTTCGTTCTTTTGTAATTAGAATTGACGTTCCAATATTTTCCTGACATATTATGTTTCGTCAGTGGAAAATCCTTATGCAAGCTTAAACAATCAATTCATATTTTATTGAGAACGGAACTCGTTAATATAATTATTTACTTGTTTCTCCGATACAGTTCCGAAGCGTTTAACATATTAAAGGTGTAACATAATCCTTCCTCAGTCCAAACTTCTTTAAACCATTTCGAACAATCTCCACTCTTGTGTCCATTAAAATCACAATGGTACATTATATCAGAAAGTCTGGGTGCTAGTTCCTTGAGATTTGTGTAAATATCTTTCGTCGTATTGAGGGAGCCAATTTTGAATAATCCCTTGGACACAGTTTTACAGATCTGGGCCACTGATTTTAGACGTGATTGTTGCAACGGATCTAACTTCGACACCTTCGTCCAGTCCTTCTGGTATAAGTTGAAGTAATTTGTATAGTTGAACTTCGTCTGTTTGGCTTTGATCTGTGGACAAAGTGTCACAGCTGGAAAAGGCACTTCCCAAATTTGCGTGGATGTTTCAGCGAAAGTTACAATAACCGGAAACTTTTCCCATTTGATAAAAGTATCAAAAATAAGCTTTCCACAAATAATTAAAGAGATCATAAAGGCAAAAGCCCACCAAACTCTGAAATATATTTGTTGATAAAGTTCACAGTTTTCAAATTATCATCTAAAGCCTACCGTTCTATCCAATGGCGTTTTTTCTCTCCAACATACTTAACACCATGCAGTGTACTTGCTTCAGAATATTCCGAAAAGAGCTCCCACATGGCCTTTAAATTGGATAACGATTAATTGTTGTTTTTTGTTACATTGAATTTTATTTGCTTACATTTATTTGCTTTTCGTATTTCGAACGTCGTCGCATGAGTGTTTTGGTTGCTTCTTGGAATTTCTTTCCAGAATTTGATGATAAATTGTTTTCCTCATTTGAAAGATCGCCGTCGGGAAAGCTTTAAATATTCAACATTTCATGGTTTATTTAGTTAAGTTGTAAAAGCATTCCATTTCAAATAGACGCTTTGTTCCACTTCAATTGTGAATTTTTTTACTATGGTCTTGCAGTGGCAGCAAAACGAATTCTATTGTTTGCGTACGTTACGTATGTATTTTATGCTTTCATTGAATGAGAACGCACTTATTCGAGTGGAAATATCGCTCAAAAATTTCACATTTTTATCATTTTCCTCTGCTCGTTAAATAAACAAGGAAAGAGCTGGCAGTAAACAAAAAAGCTAGATTTACAATGTGCAAAAATATTGTTCTGTTTGAAAACTGTTGTTTTGATTTGTGTCAGGTAGATTCATAACTAAGTCGAAATGTTTGTCCTCATCCCTAATTTACATATCTTAAAATTCATGGCTTTAAATACGTGTGTTACCCTCGCTCTTGAGGCTATCAAACTCTGCTGAAACATTTTGTTATTCCAACCATCTAAAATAAGAAAGAGTCGACATTAATGGGCCATTCACAAATGACGTCCCGTTTTTTTTTACAATTTTTCGACCCCCCCCCCTGCCCCCTCGTCCGAATTCGTCCGATTTTACAGTACTCCTCCAAAATAATGACGTCTGATTTCATTGAGAGAAATTTGAGTTCACAAAAAAAAATATTTTTTTATTGTAGAATCAATACTTTTGTCATTTTTCTTATAACAAACTGTCAAAGAAACTACAGGAATAGTCTGCGTTTCTCTCTCGACAAACAACCTAGGGCATGCTCCTAGTTATAAGTTATGAATTCTTGACAGTTTGACAAAACCACGAATTCTCAACCGGACGTCACGTTTCTCATAACCACCCCTCCCCCCACCGTCCGAATTCGTCCGGTTTCCCTTTATCCCCTCCACTCCTCCCCCTGACGACCGGACGTCATTTATGAATGACCCCTAAATGCTTATTTCTAGTCGATCTCGAAAAATATACGTCTAAAAATCAAGGCTGGCATGAGCGCCGCTCATTTTTCAAACTGACGAGCGGAAGTACGAGCGCCGCTCACTTTTAGGTCTCGCGCTCGCGCTCCTTAAGCTCTTTTTAACTAAAGCTTGAGCTGAACTCTTTTTACCGGATGTCCGTCCATGGCATTTTAATTCATTCTCTATGATATTGTAACGAAGAATAAATCCTTTTTATGGAGTTCCGCTGGTCGATTCGAGTTATATCGTTAAAATTACAAAATATTTTAATTTTATGATCTTAAACTTAAAATAACTTAACTTTGATGAAACAAATGTTTAATATTACGACGAAGAGGCAATGAACGAAATTTCTCAAATTTGTTTAACGAAACAACTCAACTTATGAACAAGACCGTTGATTTTTCTGATGCATTATAAAGTTTTCCAACCGGATTTGATCTCAGAGCTATCCTATTCGGTTCGTGATGAAATCATTCTTTTAGTATATAAGTATCACGCCGAAAAGGAAAGGAATTGGCACGGGAGGAAGGATCTAAAAATCAGTAAAGAGTGATATCAGTAGCACGAAAACATTAACTCTAGCTTGTTTAATCTATTAAAGTCAGTCCTCTAATAATGATTGGAAAAGATCAAACTTTGTTGAGCAAACAGTTTGTTTAACCAAATCAACCCGAATTTATAAAGTTGTAGGAATTCAATTATCCTTCTTTTGTTCAAAAAATATATCATACCATTAGTGTTTATCTGGTTGAACACAACTCAAATTTCACGAACTAACCAGTGACTTGATTCACGGCCCGCTTCTAACGTCTAGCCATGATATATTGATACTTTCTGCCATTCAGTAGAGAACACAATATGCCTGATGTGCGGATTTGTACTATTTCTACCATATTCTATGAACTGAATACTTGTGACATTCTTTAGATTATTGAAAACTTTACATTGTTTTCTTGAATTGAGAAGTGAGCGAAAATTTCGAGCGCTAAGAGCGCCGCTCGATTTTTGAGATTTGAGAGCGAGCGCTGCCAGAAGGGTAACTCACTTCTGAGATTTATGGATTGAATGGACTTCATTCCGTCCCAGGCCCAGACCCGGGCCCGACCCAGTCCAACTCACTTCCACTTTCGTTCGAACCCATTCGAGCTGATTCGAGCCCAAAATCAAATTTTTAAATTGCGATGTAGGGCACTAGGGTGTTCCACGAAAAAAAGAAAAGCCACAGGTTGATCTCGTTTCCCTACACAAAAAATTGTGGGAGTCCAAAACGCCCATAATTTTTTTTTTGAATTTTTTGAATGAAAACTGGGTGAGAGATAATTCAAAAATTTGATTTTTCCGCCATTTTTTAAATTCGTACCGCATGTTATGTAAAAAAAAATTTTTTTTCACAGTCCCATATGGAAAGATGCGGTCTATTACATGTAGGGTTCTTTCGATATTTGTGTTCACATGTAATAACATTTTGCCCTATCCGCAAAACTCATTTACATACAACTAATGTCATTATCACCGTTTTAGTACCAACATTATAGTCGAAACGGTTGAAACCGTCGAATGTTCGAATGATGTGAGCAGGTGTTCAGGTGTACAGTCAACATGTGTTTGATCTATTCTTCAAGCAAATTCGGGAAAAAATTAAATTTTAATTGTGTTGTTGTGGTTTTTTGTTTGATGGTGGGTAAATATACATGTATTGACAACTTCTTTCCATATGGAACAGCGATAGGTTCCATGTTGTGAAAATAATTTATTAATTCAAGATCCATTTTGTGAACTCGGGAACTCAATCGTGAATTTTCGAGCAACTCGCTTCGGAAACTGTTTTTGACGCGGGTAGTTGCATACCTTGCCTTCAGCTCGGATATGCAAACTCTACCCTTATCAAAAACAGTTTCCAAAGCTTGTTGCTTGCACAAACACTCGTGAGTTCCGCTCATATCACAAAATTGATTCCTCATGTAATGAATTATTTTCATACATACAACGTAATCCACTATTATTCACCGCAATGCTTCCCTAATAATACAGTTTTTATCTACTCAGGGAATTACAGACAGTAAACTAAGAGTATATTATTAGCCAAGGGATGTAATGATGCCATTATAGTCGAGGTTAAGTGAATGTTCACGTACTGAGACTATAATCAAGCTATTTATCCCTTGGTTAATACGATAGTTTATATCATTTGAGCATATAATTTGCCATTTGACGTGGCTTTTTTTTATTTCCTTTGAGATTTGACGTCACGATATTATAGTCGGAATAAATGCCTATTATATACCTCCCAGTTTGTATGAAACTCGACTATAATATGGTATATAAATGGCTAATTATATGCCCGAATGATATAAAAGTATTTACACTAACTAAAATCTTACGGTTTTATGAGAATGTTTGCTTTCGAAGTAATCAATTGAATCTTTATTTGGCGCGAAATTCGAAGTTAAGTGCAAATGGCAACTATTGAACTTTGTTCAGTTTTATTTTATCTGCAATTAATCCAAGGGATTTCGAATTTCGCACCGAAAAAAAGTCGTTTGATTACTTGGAACGCCATCATCGCATAAAACCAAACGATTAAGCATTACTGTCTGTACATTTCTCACCTTCGGCTCGGGATGCAAACCTCCCCCTCAAAGATAAAAAAATTTCCCCACAGGTGCATAATCAACTATTATAGGAGGCCTATTTTTCTACCTATCAAACGGTACAGCCGGCCGAACGTAAGAAGGGGTAAAAATCAAATATTTATTAGATTCCACAAACATTTGTCCTACATTATCTCAAGATATATAAACAGAGAAGGTAATGCAATTCAGATAAATTCGCGGAGCCCAAGTTTGAGGTGAATTTATACAAGTAATGTTGCTTGCAAGTTAAATTGCCTGCATATTAAAATCGTATACGAATGAAACAGGCACAACAACATTAATCGCATGAATTTGTCACACGTTGAAATATTACCTCAAACTCCCTAGAAACTCTGATTTGCACTACCTGTGCGTATATATATCTTGTATTTATCCCACTCTCGTAGTTCGTAGTCAGCTGCTTGTGGTGGCGCAACAATCATCGTATTTCCAATTCGAAAAATAAACATGGTAGCGTCATTACAAATGCGTAATTGGAATATTACCTATTTTGTTACCTTTACTTTTGATTTTTACGTGCTAAACATTAGCTATATTTGACAAAAATTATTTAAAGAGATGGAAGCATTTTTTTTGCTGGAAATTGCAAAATTATAGTTAATATTTTGGCCATTATTTCGTCATGGCCCCACTTTCTACGTCAAAAAGACATTTGAATATTTTTCCGCTGCATTTACGGGCTCATTTAGAATAAGCATGGTTAAGTCGGAGGCTTGAAGATGTATCGTAATGTCCGGGACCAAAAAGCGAGATTCATTTGGCGTGTACGGCTTGTGCCGGAGGCTAGAAGATGTATCGTAGTAGGTGTGCTCAGACGACGAGGCTTAGTCGGCGTACCGGTTACAACTATGCGTTCTGAAATGGGAACATTCAAATGTAGGAATCCAACTAAGACAGAATACATGACCTGGTGGAATGATAGAAGAGTAACGGGGAAGGAACAATGGATCATAGTATCTGTGTTTCAAGGCCAGTTGGCCGCCTCGACCCGAAAATCTAAAAAGTACGCAGCAAGGTGTCAAATTGTAAACTGACGATGTAATGTACTTCCTTAATTTTGGTATTTTCAAATTTTCGGCACCAAGTTTCCTGGCTGAAAGTGCACACTTATCTTCTCAAAAAAGTAGCTCAACTACTAGATGAAAAAACAATGATTTTATATAGCTATATTGAGGCACTTTTTTGAAACTGACAATTTTTTTAGCAAAAGTTACTCTGAAAAAATATCGTTTTTATCGGACGCGCTCAACAGTATGCGTTCGTTTTCATCTTAACAATTTTTAAAGTAAAGCATTACAGCTTTCAGGTACCGTTTTATTGCCCTTAGCTGTATGCAAACAGCATACAGAAACAGCTTGGCTTAATTGTTGTTTGCCACATAATTTACAACATTAAACCTATAAAATCCTCGAAATTTGGTTTGTTTACGTGAAATGAAACCTAATGATTCATGGTTCAGACATTGATCATTTCTTTAATTTTAAAGCTTACCTAATACGTTTTCCAGTAGAAGGTAATCTCTTCACAGAGCTTTTCTTTTTCTCTGAATTTTTCATAGTCTAAATGATATTAAAGTCTAATGAAAACAAACATCCACAAAAATCCGCTTTCCTTCGGAAATGAGACACTCGATCATTTGATAATAAAAACTTTGCTCGTTAAACTATTTAATTTTTGATGATGCCAAGCACTTGACTATAAAACCCGACTTTCCGTTACGAAAGGAAATTTCCGACTGGATATTAATAAAAAAATTTATCCATAGCAAAAGGAACTTCAATTTACTAATGAAGTTTACTAACTGGTTAGCTCATCAATCCAACTTGCTATTAATAGTTCTAGTTTCTACCACAAGCAATTAAGTAGAAAATTATAAAAAAAATTCAAAAGTATTGTTGTCAAAGTTAAATTATTCCTGTGAGCATTAAATAATGAAGGGATGGGTCCTGTTTGAATAATCTAACGTAATGTCGTTAATTTAATTAATATACAATTGATGTTCTGAGTGAATACATAATTGTGGCATATGTACGTTTCGTGCCATTTATGGCAGTCATAAAAATTTCTCACCTTAACCATGACCCAGCTAACCATATTCACATCTCAATTAGAGCAACATGTAATCCCTTGCAATGGTTTGGAGTGCAGTTGGGGAGAGATTATTGCATTTCAATTTTTGAATTGTTTTGACGAGTGTAAAGAGTAGAAGACAAATGATTTATGTACAGAACACACTTTGACAACAGGTGGAAAAGTGTGCAAATATACGCTTTGTAATAATATGATTAGTAGACTCTTAACAGCTGATTTCTTCAAATTTTTGTGCGATTCTCATTTCTGTTTGCGATATCACGCAAAAAAATGTTATTCAGGCCCCCCTCCTCTTGTCAAAGCTGTGTCACACGAGGTTCGACCTCACCCTCTGTCACATTTTGTCTGGCCCAAAACGCGTGGACAAAAATATTCCTCTCAACTGCCACTGCAGCTTTCGTAATTTATCCTCTATACCTGTAACGAATGAAGTGATCCTGCAGTCGATTGGTCCGACTAAGGCTCATACTGGGGGCTCATCGTAACATCATAACATTAAACAACTCAATCGGCAACAGACATTTTTCCCCGTATCTTTCATTTGATTTTATCAAGCATTTATGAAGAACGGGTAAAGGGGACAGACATATTTCGGCCTATAAATGGAAAACCCACGAAATTGGGAATAACAATGTTACAAAAGTAGTGAGAAACACTGTGCATTAGAAAACGCTAGCATCTTGGTTTACAATAGAAAACGCAATATAACAACAACAACTGCAGTAACTCAGAATTGCTTATTAGACCCATACGAAGAACGAAGGGGGTCTATCGTGTTTACCACCACGTTTGTAACCACCTGGTTTGAAGGGGGGGGACGGATTAGGGGCAGAGCTCCGTAATTTTTTTAGATCAAAAAAATGTCGATTTTGCTGAACTATACCTCGTCTTTATATGGGAGTTTATATAGCTCAGTGGTGAACGCGCTGGACTGCCTGACCTTGTCAGGAATTTTTCTCAAAAAAATACAACGTCTCTAAGTTCACCCAAGCTTCATAAAGTAGGTAGTTACGGTATTAGAGAGTTTGGGCAAAGCGACTTATAGCCAAATTTATAACATATTCATAGCTATAAGTAATAAGTTATATGTTAAGGTTAAAAGTTATAACCTTACGTTTTAAGTTTTAAGTTTACGTTACGATCTATGAGTGATATTTTTTATAAGTTATAAGTTTATAGCCCACATTAGTATTGATCAGTTTTAAAACTGATTCGAATCAGTACTGATCAGTCTCTTAACTGATACGAATCAGTACTGATCAGCATCGAAACTGATCCGGATCAGTACTCATCAGTTTTAAAACTGATCCCGATAAGTACATATCAGTCTAAAAACTGATATGAATCAATACTGATCAGTTTTAAAACTGATCCGGATAAGTAATGATCAGTTTTAAAACTGATACGGATCAGTACTGATCACTTTCAAAACTAATAATCCAAATAAAGCAGATAAATTCTGATGCGGATCAATTTTGGAACTTATCAGTACTTGTCTGTATCAGTTACAATACTGATCTGGGCTATAAACTTAAAATGTTAAATTATAACGTAAACTTATAACTTATATCGTAAACATATAACTCAAAACAAATAGCTATATGCATATGTTATAAACTTGGCTATGAGTGGGTTTGCCCAAACTTTCTATTCAATAGAACGTTTCACCCAAAAAATAATGTTTTAGTTTTAGTTTTCATATAATTCAGAAAAATTGATCAGCTGTTTGACATTTATGAATCAGCAGATCGTTTTTTGTAAATTATATGAAAACTAAAATGGTCTTGCTCTAACTGTCCTCCCGGAAACTAACACATCAAGCCTCAACAAAATGCAAGAAACCTTAACTCATCAATGTAACAATAGAATTACTTAGATGCAAGAATGCATATGTGAATTAAGCGATGCAATGTAAAAAACTGAAATTAATTGTAATAACTATAAAAGATGCAAAATAACCACAGGATATAATAATACGGGGTCTTTCAAAAGTAATTCTACTACGGTAGTCTCGTTTTTGGGAGTTTAAAAACTAAGTTCCTGTTGTTGTAGTTTTGTTCCAAAAACTGTCAAGAGCCTTGTTCACGCTGCATATGCGACACAAGAACAAACGAGCTTTAATGAATAGAGAGTTTTGGCAAAGCGACTTATAGCTAACCTTATAACATATAATATCTATAAGTAATAAGTTAAATGTTTACGTTACGTGCTATAAGTTATAATTTATAAGTTACAAGTTTACAATTCAAGTTATAAGTTTATAGCCCAGATCAGTATTGTAACTGACCCAGATCAGTACTGATCAGTTTTAAAACTAATCCTGATCAGTGCTCATCAGTTTAAAAAATGACTTGTATCAGTACTGATCAGTTTTAAAACTGATCCGGATTAGTACTAATCAGTCTAAGAGCAGATATGGATCAGTACTGATCAGTTTCAAAACTACTAATCCAAATCAGTTTTGAAACTGATCAGATCTGATGCGGATCAGTTTTGGAAGTGATAAGTATTGGTCAAGATCACTTACAATACTGATCTGGGCTATAAACTTATAACGTAAACATATAACTCAAAACAAATAGCGATATGTTATAAAGGCTATAAACGGCTTTGCGCAAACTCTCTAATATGCGTTACAATTGAAATTTATCAGTCAGTGACATGTCATTTATTTATTAAAGTTTGGTGTTGTCTCTTGGAAAACAAGGTTTACGAATTGAGCCGCAAGGCAATATTTTGAGAAATTTTACGTTGGGACCCTTATACAGTCTCAACACATAAATATTTAACAAAAATTAACGCAAATGTCGAACAGTTTTGTGATTTTCATGAATCGAAAACAATTGCATAATTTCTATGACTCGTTTGTGTTATTAAAGTGCTGCATGTGTGAATGTTTCTACGTAAACAATGAAATGAGCGATATTTGGCTTTCGTTTAAGCAGCTTGATGTAGTAACTGTGGGGTAAATTGTTACTCGGGATCGATCGCATAGACAATGTCAAGAGCCGAAATATGATAAATATTATGGTAAGTTGCTTTTTATTTTGATTAATTGACGTCTTGGGTGTCTATAAGAGTGGATAACTCAACGTATTACACAGCATTTAAAAACCAAGTTGCGTTGAGACTTTTACTCCCCCGAGTGTCTGTCATTTGCGAGCAACGAACGGAGAAACACAGTCACGAATTTTAAGGACTTTGTGCCGAAGTTTTTCTCTATAACAAATCATCCAGAGCTTTTCGCCAGCATCTTTACAATTGACTCATTTCTTTCGATTGTATACAAAACGGTAAGTTTTGATTTTCAAATGCAAAGGCCCGTGCAGTCTGCAGGCAGTTTCTTTGCTCCTCGTGAGATTTACAATTTTGTAATTTTACATCGAATAAGCAAAATGTCGAATTGGAATATTGTGAGGCATCTCCCAATATGTCCTTCAAGACTGAGTAAAGCCCGAAAATATCACTCGGGGTCATTCTAACCGATGTTATTCTGTCCAGACGTTATTTCGTCCGGGTTTCACATTTCAAGATAGTTTGCAAAAACATAGAAAATTCTTGTCCAATTTTGAAAGTTCTGTTTTCAGTGGAGGTAACCAGGTTGCATGTATGAGAGTTAGAACTGGCCGACAAATTAGAAATTCATTGTCAAATAGTGGATTTTTTAAAATCACTTTCAGACCTGATTACATGAGGGAGCGGAGGGGGTCTCTGTGTCTGAAAATTAAAAAAAACGCGTCTTCATGTTTATTTTTTCAAAGTTTTCGCCTGCGGCAGCGTTCAGGCATTACAATGAGTTAATTAAAGAATTAGTAAAGATCCTAAACATTTTAATCTGCGGCACTTTACGCACCCAATCAATTCTGATGAATGTAGCGGCGATTATAGGAGCGTCTGCATTTTTTCCGGGTTTTTGAGTCCGCCCCCTCCTTCTTGACTGCAATGTTCCATACAAAATATAATTTTTTTGTATGAAGTGTCTGTTTTCTTAAACCCCCCTCGCTCCTAACAAAGACGTCATTTATGAACGCTCCTTTAGCAAAATCTTCGATTCGTGGATCGACTAAAATGAATATAAATAATTGCAGTAATATATAATTTTGCTCCGTATAATTTTGACAATACATTCAAACATTACCAGTGCAATCCATTCACACGTTTTGTGCATTTTCAAGCGAATCCGCTTATACATAAAGAACAAGTGAAGACAGTCTACAATTTTGCCTATGTGGCGCAGCGCTAGACTTAAAGATCAATATGGGTATTTGAGCAAGAAACTTAAAGTAAGGGACCATTCATAAATTACGTACGCTTTCTTCAGTGCTGTCATCAGATTTAAATCAACAATAACTTGAAAAATATTTACTTTTGAGACATCAAATGTATAGCCGGGGGTCGGTCATACATTTGACGTCTCAAAAGTGAATATTTTCCAAGTTATTGTTGATTTAAATCTGATGACAGCACTGAAAAAAGCGTACGTAATTTATGGATGGTCCCTAAGTGCTGCAGTAGCTGATCTTGGTCCTGTAGCCGACCAGACAAATATTTTGTTAATTTTCAAGAAAAAAAAATGGAATTAGAAACATAACCAAAGACCCTTACGTATCAGAGTAGATGTGGCAAAAAGACTCGAACATATCTAAATATAGAAATGTCACGATATTACTGATTTAATTAGTTTGATTATATTTACTATAACAACCTTCCGTACACAAAAAAACTCGTATAAGGTAAGTGCTATAGTAGCTGAACAGTTAAGGAATTTTTCAACTTTGAACGTATGGACGCGCGGTAGCGATGCGCCCGTGACGCAAGTCCACACACGAACAAAAAATTAAGAGATTTTTTTTTCGTAGACTGCGGAACCATATCTACAGCTAAGTTTTGATTTCCCCCCTTGCGACGTACCCCCGGAAAATATTTTTCCTGGATTTTACGGAAAATTCTAAGGCGAAGTGTCTTTGCACTCATTAAAATCGGTTTTGTGGATCCGAAGATACGACCTATACAAAAAGTGCTTTTTCATAGAAGCCAAAATTAGAGCAAACATCCTATGTTAGTAAGTTGGTGTGTTAGTTAGTTAGTTCCAGGGCCATTTGTATGAAAACCGACTTTTTTGGCTCCCGCTCGAAAACTGCTCGATAACTTTTCTTGAAATTTTGCAGAGACCTTCGGGTGGGCATTCTACGCCATATGAGATTTTAAAAAAGGGGGGTACAGGCCTCGTTTGGGCGTCAGGGCTCTTAGAAGGCGCCATATAAAGCCTATATGTATGTGTTTCAGAGATGACAGCCGAGATATTTTTTCAAGTATACGAAATACGACCTTAGCCGAGCTGTAACTTTTAATTTTATGTGCAGCCGATCGCTGACACCTTCAAAAAATGATTCCTCTAATTAATTTCTAATGTTTTGCTGAAGACACCTAAGCTCTACAACGTCATCTTCACCCCAAGCCGAGGCTTCAGCCGACTTGAAAAAATATCTCGGCTGTGATCTCTGATGTGTTTGTGTGTGTAATGTGTATGGTAGCACATTTTGTATGAGACAAAGTTGGGTGTTCGAGATAGAGGTTTGGTGTCAAAGAGAAAATGGTTGGGTTGGGTATGTAGTGTATCAGGGTGACCGCCAAATTTGGCGGAAGTTGAGGGGATCGTTTTCGCCGACGGAAGTAGTAGCCGCCGCGCTTCGGTTCGGCGGCGGCGGCGGCTCAAAAAAAACTTTTGATATGTTGTAGAGGAAGTTGAGGGGATAAATTTTTTTCGCCGGAAATTTTTTTTCGACAGAACTTTTTTTTCGTCGGAAATTTTTTTTATTTTAACTGGAGTTTCCATTTATTGGTTTTCTGACGAATTTACCTGTCAAGAATAATTTCTATAATAATAATATATAATATAATAAGAATAATTAATTTTGATGACCGTAAATCAAATTTGAAATGAAATGAATGTGCTTGGTACGGTGGTTCAACTCCCCGCCTGTACTGAAATTTTTCATTTCAAATTTGATTTACGGTTATCCAAATTAATCTTAGGAATTTTTTTTGTCGGAAATTTTTTTACGTCGAAAAATTTTTTCGCCGGAAAATTTTTTCACCGGAAATTTTTTCCGCCGGAAATTTTTTCTCCAAAATTTGTTTCCTCTTTTCTTCCAAAACTACTGACAACAAAAACCCTTTTTAAAAGGGAAACGCGACACAAGTCGCTTTCAGATTTCGCACGCAAAATTTGACTACCCGTACTCCACACATCACGGAACAGAAAAACTATAACATTGGGAGGTTCGGCATTTGTGACGCATTTTTTTAATAAAAAGTGAAATTATTTCACTGTTAGCGTCACCCAAATTGATATCAGTTGTTTTGGAAGAAGGGACGAGGACTTGCGTCACGTTTCCCGTTTAAAAAGGATTTTTGTTGTGTTGTTTATCGTTAAATTATTAAATTTCTAGGAATTGGATCAATATTTAGTAAAAAAACAGGTTTACTGATCACCGGTTTTTGTTGCAGTAGCTAAACAGCAAAAAAAGTGTCTTTCTATGTAGAAACAAACTGTAAATTTTGTACAAATGCTGAATAAATTGACATGAGTCAGTGTTTCTATGGCTGAACGTTGTGTTTCAGTAGCTGAACCTAACTAAATTAATAGTTTTACATTGTTGTAGATTTTTTTAGATTCTATCAGTTTGCGACGATCACTCTCGTGGTCTGGAGCACAGATCTTGCGACCCTTTGTTCCTTTTCCCGTTCATCATTTAAAAATCATGAAAACCTCTGCGTGCCGACCAGGAACCTGTCTAATATGATAGGTCCTAGTTCGGCCACTTTCGAAGGGTGCACGTCTTCTTCTTCTTCGGGATCTTCTTATACGATCCCGGCCCATCGTCAGTAGCTCTTTAGTCCATCTTTCGTTCGGAGTGGGGAAGAAATGTTTGGTATGCATTCCTCCTTCTTACGCTGTGCAGCTTTTGCTATGCTCTGCCCTCACCCATTCCTTCACCGCTTTCGCACAAAGCGAATTCAGGATGGGGATGTGAGGTTCGGGTCCGTATGTGATTGCCGTTGAGCCGGTTTTTGCCACCTCATCAGCCTTCTCATTACCGTGTACTCCGGAGTGCCCAGGCATCCAAACTAGTTTGACTCGATTTCTTAGCCCTATCTGGTTCAAGTAGCCTTTACATTCTGCTAACAATTTAGAAGTCACAATGGGTGATACCAGCGCTTCTATTGCTGATTCACTATCAGTGCACACGATCACGTGTTCGCCATTCAGAATTTCTCGAGCTCCCAAAAGAGCTGCTGAAGTTTTCGCCTGGAAGATCCTGGATAACCTTCCCAGCGAAGGGTGACTCACTTCTGAAATTTGTAGATTAAATGGACTAAATGGACTAAAAAAGTAAATAAATCAAAAAATGTAATTTGTTACCAAATCTGCTAAAACGCTTCGAAAGACTACATTTTAAGATAACAACTCATTACTAACTTTAAAAAAATGAAATATCACAATTTTTAGCGTATTCAGGAGTATTTGGTGTAAATGGGATTAAATGGACTAAATTGAAGTGAGTGACTCCTCGCTTCCCAGGTGCCAGTATCCGTCTTCGGGTCGTATACCCCGGCTCCAGTCCCTTCACATGTCTTCGACCCATTCACTGTCGGTTAGCGTAAGTGGCCTCCCATTCGCCCACTCGTCCCTGTTTGGGAACAGTACTTCAAAGTTTCTTTCGAAACTTAGTTTCTGTGTCATAAAGTCCCGCGGCATGTCAAAAATCATATTATTTAATTATTTTAACAATTTTCAAAGAACAAGTGTACAAGTTGTGCTAGTTGCGAGGTTCCAAAGCACAAGTGATGGTAACATTCTGAAGATCAATCAGAACACTCATTTGAGTGCTTTAGTCTAAAATTATTTACTTTATATGCGACGATACGCCTAACATTAAATGCCAATTTTTGAGACGGAAAATGAGAATTTATTGCATTATTCTCAGTATTTATCCGACTAGAGGGATAAATTCCACTGTCTAGGGCGATAAATAACCAGCTAGACCAGAAATATTAAATAAAAAAAAAAAAACCGTCCGTTTGAGAATCGAACACAGAACGCCCCGCGTTCCAATCAACGATGCTAACCACTACGCCACATGACCTTATTAAACACATGAATTGCGAATTATATTATCGCAGCTAATGTGATTCAATTGAAAACTCTCATAAAATGTGTTTTCTATATACGTGAATGTGTGTATGTAAATGCATTGAACATTTAGAACATAAAAAATAATTAATTTTTGACCAAACGGATTTTGATCAAACAAAATGCCAGTGTGCAGCACTTAATGTCAGGACTTCTGTTAAGTAATTGTTTCCTCAATCATATGAAAAATGTTTGATGGAATAAATAAAAAATGAAAAAGTTTTTAATTTAGAAAAAAAAATGGATCATTAGACATTGAACCCACATGTGTGTGTGCTTAATTCGAAATTTTGTTTTCGAATGCACATGCGCATTGTTCATTGTAACATAATCTTCGGTTGTGTTTTATATTAGTAGATTATGCACCGCTGTCCAGGATGCTCTATTTTGACGATTTGGAGGTTATTTTCCGAGCCGAAGGCGTGGGAAATAATCCGAATCGTCAAAATAAACCATCCTGGACAGCGGGGCATATGCTATTTTATCTACCGAGAAAAGATATATCGAGAAAAACAAATTTGCCCTAGGGAGAAAAATGCGAGATTATCGTTCTAGGCAGATAAAAATATTTATATGAAATGTGCATTTAGGTTCAAGCATGCCCGTTTTTTTTTTCACTTTCTTCTATCTAGATGCAATAATTTGATAATTTGAATATTTTGTGCATGAAACAAACATAAAAAAAGTAAAAAAAAAAAGTAAAAAAAAAACAGAATTGAACCCCCGACACCTCATCTCAAAAAATTAGCGCTACCGTGCCCTAGCTCGCTCGGCCATCAGTACTTGCGTTTAATGTTCGGCGAATCGTCATTATTAAAGTAAAATAATATACTTATACATTGTGGACACTCGAACAACCGTTCGCGTGTATATTACACACACTTGCTCGCTATCGCTTGCGCGCTGTGTGTAATATACACTTGAACGGTTATTACTCGCTTACCACAATGTATAAGTAATCTTATATTATCGAAACTGACGAAAACATTCAGTTCTTCACCTACTTGCTACTACCACGTCTTCAGCTACTGCAGCACTTACCTTAATTCACTTGACCGTCCCGCACTGTTTACTGAGAGAAAATTGAGAACACGTTTACTATAATTAAAAGTAGAATGAAGAAAGAGTGATTATGATGAAAATTTGTAGCAAAAACCTCGTTTCCTTAAGCACTTGCCACAGCAAATTGACTTTTTAGATAACAAAATGCTTGCTCTCATATTCTTCGGCGTCAATCAGCGCGTCTGCAGCCGGCGCACACCTCTGATTCCACCTGTGCGCAAAGTACGCAATCATAATGATCGATTGCTAAAGTATCTAACCGGTGTTGATTGAAATCGTTGAAATACGTTTAAACATTAATATTGTACGATATTATCGTGACACTTTGTGTACAAAAAAAAATGTAAAAATTCACAAACTCAAGTTAAACCTTGTATGTTGAGTGAGGGTCAACTACTGGAGCATAAGTGGTTAGACTTTGGAACACGCAATTTTTTCTGGTCAGCTATTGGATCAAAAACAATTCTTTTTAAAAGTAATAAAAATGTAATTTACAATATTTCCGATGTTCTACTGAATTAGAACAGATCAAATTAAAATTTGTAGAAATCTAAACCTATATTTTCATCAACTTAATCTAAATATTGATGATAAAAGTCAAAAAATTCCTTAAAGGGTCAACTACTGGGGTACTTACCTTACTTGCTTGTAGCGCTAAAGCTTCTGCATATCTTGCAAGTAGAGCATCATAAAACCAAAGCATTAAGCATCAAAATTTTCGTCAATGTTACGACCTTTATCAGTTTTTAAAATATTTCGGGCGATTTTCTCAGAAATAGATCAAAATTTAGCGTTAATTTAGAAATGTGGCATAGATTTGTCGCTTTTATAGCAGACATGTTTCTATCCATTCTATATTTTAACAATCCACGACAAAATGTTTGGCTGATTGAGACGTTTACGCCTCTTCAGTACAGATAAAGTCGCCCGAAATATTTTAAAAATTACAAGACCAAAGAAACATTGACCGAATTGAAATTTATCAGTTTTCTTTGTTTTTGTAATACAAAGAACGTCTATTGATAGAATTGTTGTAGTGTTCTAACACCAACCAAGGAACAGTTAATTTTTCTATTACTTCCGCAAGTATCGCATCATATTCTAAATCAAGGTGACTGCAGTTTTTATGCTAAACATCTTGCAAACGAAAGCAAAATCCAATATCTCAGTTCGAGCAATTATGATAGCGGAACTATTTTTTTTTATTTAAAGACCAATTAACAGGCCAAGACCCAATGACAAATCAGTCAAGAAAATTAATTACATTAATATGATAATTTTATAAAATGATATGAAATGAATATAAAAAAAATAAGAAAATCATGATGGGTCAGTGATTGACGATCAAAATAGTACAATTTAAAGTATGATTTACTAAAAGTAGATCTGGAAGTCACCAGACGAAAAAGTTTCTAACTGATCATGCCCGGAGCGGTAGCGCCCAAAATATATGAAAATGACTATTCGCCGGCGCCGGCGAATAGCCAAAATATATGAAAACGACTATTCGCCGGCGAATAGCCAAAATATATGAAAACTACTATTCGCAGGCACATTTGACGAAAAGGTTACAAAATTATCGAACTAAGCAATTTGTTCTTTAATGAAACGTCAGTAAAATGGATGACCCTGGGCGCCCAGGGAGGGGCTTCCGCGCCCCAATTCTTGTTGTTTTGTCATCAGAAGACCTCCCTCTATCGATCCCACCCTCAAGCACCCCAATAACAGCTGTTTCCGTATACTGCATTTTTGCCGTAACATTAACTTTAATATATAAGTTAACTATTATCTAGTTATTAATTATTGTCTACATTTTACTGACGTTTCATTAAAGAACAAATTGCTTAGTTCGATAATTTTGTAACCTTTTCGTCAAATGTGCCTGCGACTACGTTTCCATATATTTTGGCTATTCGCCGGCGCCGGCATATAAAACATATAAAGTTGCATGACCTGACTGAATATTGGCACTAGATGCCGAAACGTTGATCTCTTCTAATTATCTAGACGTGTTTATGTCTGAGCGTCATGTCAATGACAAAATAATTCAAATAGGAGCTTAAACGTTCATAGTAAAAGTATCGTACGATGGCGGGCGATCGATGGAAGGGCATGGAGGACGATAGCTCACCATTCTGGAGTTTCTACAGAAAAAAGTTTGATGATTATGATGCTGACTAAGACTTCCATTAGAAACTGATATTTATAACGGTTGAAATGTTTTCACATTTAAATTTGCTTTTGTCTTTCATAATAATTTATTTATTTCGCATATAAAAAAAAGGCCTTTTTTTTAATTTCGGGCTTTTTTAAGGATTGGAAATATTTTTGCGCCGTTTCTTCGGACGTGTTTTTCAATATTGCCCTTTCGGCAATTTCCAATCCAATTTGATGTCGACGCAATTCCATACACTTAAGAGTTAAGGCGACATTTACTTAGATACGTTCGAGGCTTTTTGTAACATCTATTTTGTTTGCCACATCTATTCTGATACGTACGGGTCCCCTGCATATGTTTTTTTTAAACTTCCCTGGATCCAGGATTACGAATAATTTCCATGCTTGGGTTAAGCCTTCTCTTTGACTTACACATACTCCCTGAGCACCCGGAACTAACAACAGACAAGATCCTCTTCGACTTCATGTTATCCCACATTCTCTGAACGTTTTCGCACCAGCGCAGATGACCAACCCTTGCCACTTCTACAACAGATGAGATATTACCATTCACTTTAACGCAAAATCTGAGAAACATACAGGGAGGTAATCATAACCTTGTGCACATTTCTTTATTTCTCCTTTATCTGTCTTTTCACGTATTCTCTTGTAGTTTATTCATGTAAAAGTCGGTCTTATGGTCGAAGATTATAGATTTATCACGTTGGGATGGCTTTTGGCCGCGAAACACAGATCTATCGATCCTTTGTTCCATCTCCCGTTCATCACGTAAATCATTAGAACCTACCCGTGCTCACTAGGAACTTGTCTAAGACAATTGGCCCTAGCTTCGGCACATCGAGCGATCTGATCATGATCACATGACCAACATGGGCCCTTCTCATATCAAATTGAGTTCTTTTTTTAGGCTTGTGGAGTTATTTTTCTGGTAGATATTCGAGTCTAGATCAACGTTTACGAAGATCATTTTTCGAAAAAATGGTGTCTAGGCAGCCGCGGATCACTGTTCTTCTATTTAAAAGCGTTGGTTAGAAAAAGACAGATATAATTGGTCTCTTTCTAGCCAACGCTTTTAAATGGAAGAACAAAAATCATCCGCAGCTGCCTAGACACCATTTTTTCGAAAAATGAACTTCCTAAACGTTGATCTAGGCTCGATTATCTACCACAAAAACAACTCCACAAGCCTAAAAAATGAACTCAATCTGAAATGAGAAGGGCTTGACCACCCAGCATCCTATGTCTCAGTAAAGAAAATTTCGGACATTCACAAATAATGTGGTGTCCTGTTTCCAGGCCACAGGTGCAATTGGGATCATTGACGATGCACATTCTGGCAAAGTGACTGTTTAAACCACAGTGACCGGTGATCGCCCCCACAACTCTCCTTATTCGATCCCGGTCCATGTGCAACAGTTCCTTCGCCCAACCACGATCGGCCACTGGGTAGAACCCTTTTGTGTGTAAACCTCCCTTAACCCTTATGGTCGAAAGACTTAAAACGAAATTGTTCCTGTTTTTTCCGAGATTCGAATTCGCCTGCGATCAAAATATTTGCTACTCATCTTGGTTACTATTTAAGGTTCGACTAGAGCAACACTTCATCTTTTGTAAATTTATTTTGGTTGCAATCAAAATGCCTCCTACACTAGTTAGTGTTGATCTTAAAAAGTCGGCGGAGAATCAACCTATACCAATGCATAACCGTTGGCATCCATCGATACCACCCGTTGCTCGTGTACGCGTTGGTGAACCGTTTAGAATGGAGTGTATGGATTGGACTGGCGGTCAAATAAAGAACAACGATTCCACTGACGATATTGAGAATGTAGATTTGGCTAAAGTTCATGTCTTGAGCGGACCAATTTATGTGGAAGGTGCGGAGCCCAATGATTTGCTGGTTGTGGACTTTCTGGATATTGGAACATTTCCGCAAATGGAATGGGGATACACGGGAATTTTTCCGACGACTAACGGAGGTGGTTTTCTCACCGACTTATATCCTAAAGCTGCGAAAGCAATTTGGGACTTCGAGGGTCGTCATGCAACATCTCGTCATATCCCAGGTAATTGAGTAACGTGAGTTATTGAACACTGATTCACGCTTCATTTTTACCTCATAAGGAGTGCGTTTATCAGCATTAATGCATCCTGGTATCATTGGATGTGCACCATCGATGGAATTACTAAATGAATGGAACAAACGTGAGAGCAAATTAGTGGCAAAAGAATCGATAACCGTTCCGCCTCGCGCTCTTTTGCCAGAAAAAATCAGAGCTTTGGTTGGTACTTTGAAGGGAAGCGAGGCAGTTAGCGTTGCTCGAGAAGCAGCGAGAACTATACCCCCACGAGGTACCATAGCATTTTCTTTCCAATCCATCTCTTTACACTTTTGCTTTTACAACAGAACACGGTGGCAACTGCGACATAAAAAATCTTACAATTGGATCAAGAGTCTATTTACCAGTTTATGTACCAGGTGCCAATTTGTCCGTTGGTGACTTACACTTTTGCCAAGGAGATGGAGAGATAAGCTTTTGTGGTGCCATCGAAATGGCTGGTTACATTGATTTAAAATTATCGTTGATCAAGAATGGTGTCATCAAATACAAACAAACGAATGCAATGTTTGCGCCGAGTGCGTCGAGATTGACATACGGACCACATCTTGTGTTTGAAGGTATCAGCGTTGATGAAACTGGTCGCCAATATTACTTGGATGCAAATGTTGCTTATCGGCAGGCCACTCTAAATGCAATTGAATATTTAAAAACCCAAGGATACACTGGTGAACAAGCTTATCTCTTGTTGAGCGCAGCTCCAGTCGAGGGACACTTGAACAGTTTGGTTGATGTGCCTAATTCTTGTTGTACGTTGTCGCTACCTCTGGAAATATTTGACAGAGACATTAGTCCAAAAGTTGATGTTACTGAGTAGAGCTGGTTCACGATCTCTTGAAAGGAATTCACTTGTTAAATGAGATCAGGCAATAAAAACTTTTATTTCATAAAAACATTTGATGTTCATTTTTTGCGCCTAATTACTCGTAAATTTTCAATGGGAAGCCATGGTGGCTACTTTTTCAGATTTGGCTTGGGAATCCGTCACAAGCAAACGTTTCCTTGTTTCAATATGGTGAAGTAGCCATCCTGGCTACCCTATGTTTAAGACTAGAATTACAAACCTTTTTCATGAAAATGAAAGAACTGACATTTTTATACCATAATAAACAACAGGCTACGCAGGCCTTAGAGATGGTGGGTGCAAGGTCACTCGTAAAGTTTTGGAGAGGTTGAGTGCGAGGGCACTCGAAAGCAATAGAGCTGTGATGTCATTTCACAAAATTATTTTGTATACCAGGAGGCTGCTGCCCCCTGGACCCCCGCTAACCATTAGTATGTTGTGCTTTATGTGCCTGTGGGGCTTTATGTGCCTGCGACGCTTTATGTGCCTACGGCGCTCTATATGCCTGCGGTGCTTTATGAGCCTGCGGCGCTCTATATGCCTGCGGTGATTTATGTGCCTGCGGCGCTCTATGTGCCTGCGTCACTTTATATGCCTGCGGCGCTTTGTGTGCGAAAGTCGCTTTACGTGCCTGCGGCGCTTTTTGTGCCTGCGGCGTTATTTGTGCCTACTGCGCTTTATGTGCGTACAGTGCTTTATGTGCCTACGGCGCTTTCGCTGCCTGCGGCGCTCCCTTTTCGAATCCTGCTTCAAATCCCGATTCGATTCTTGTTCCGAATTGTCCAAGTGCCCGTCTTACATTTGCCGAAGAAACCAATGCTTCATCTCTCATAACTACACACCTAATTCGAAAACACTAAAAATTGATCACTTTTCCAACTGCATGACATTTTTCACTATTACCGGTCTTTTCTGCTCACAAAACTCTGACACTACAACTACGAAGCTTTTCATTGCTGGAACCTTTTGATTACCCGTTAGAACACACAACTAAAACCATCGCGTTTTTTCGTCGACAGAACAAGCGAAGGCGAAATTTGACTTCTAAAAGTATGTGAGGTGAACTGGACCCATCTACTGAACTCAAACTGATCAAAAAAATACGTAAATAACATCGAAGACTTGGACAGAACTTTTACTAAACTAACATTTCTTAGGGAGGAACTTGATTGGTCTGAGCGAAGGTCTGAGTGAAAAGAACGCTAGGGTAGAGCGATAAACCTCAATTCCAAAACTTAGAATAGCTTTGAAAGAAAACGTTAAGGGAAAAGCGCACACAAGTTGCTTCTTACCAACACCTGATGAATAAGACTGAGACACAGCACAGGTCGCTATCATATTATGGGGTTGTTAAGCACTCCGGTAAAAAAACAGAACAGGTTAGCTCAGTGGTAGCGTACTGGCTTTCCACCAAGAATATCCGTGTTCAATCCTGGTGGGGACAGATTCTGTGTAAGATTTTTCTTCAATGTCTTCAATTTGGTGCCGCAACGAATAGTACAGAGAAGAATGACAAATATGACGTCACCCATATTCGATGAATTCTGTGTACATATATCTGAGTCTGACTTTTGGCGGAGATGTAATTAGCAGCAGAAGAAATTCTAATGGTAAAATGCTAGCTACCGTTAGGCGTTAAGCATGTGGTCCAAATATGCCTGCCGGTAATACACATTGATGGAGCGAACCGGCATTCTAAGCCCTACTAGTTTCCACACCTTGTTCATCGCAGATGGAAACTAGGTTTGTGTGCAACTGACTGACACAGTAAAAACTTCGGTGACGAAAGGATCTCTAAGAAGAATCCATCTGAGTAAAAGCTCACGAAAAGTTGCGGAACTAGTAAATAAAATGGTTTAGCCGCTGATCCGGACGGGTTGTAAGGGCGGGTTAAGCGCTCTGGTAAAGATTTCACTCGTAAAGAGGCATGGGAGGACCGAGTAGCCCAGCTAAGAAGGGTGAAGTAAAGGGTCATACAAGTTAAAAAATTACAGGAATTGTCATTACTCTTGACAGAAGTTTTTAGACCCGTGCACAGAACGAAGTGCCTCAAAAAGGTGT
Organism: Pseudolycoriella hygida; assembly: GCA_029228625.1. Lineage (NCBI taxonomy): Eukaryota > Metazoa > Arthropoda > Insecta > Diptera > Sciaridae > Pseudolycoriella > Pseudolycoriella hygida. Next base: position 163,996,041 of record CM055403.1, read on the forward strand.
CAATTGCGTTGACCACGACGTTTGTAACCAGTCGAATTTGTAGCGAATTTGCAGAGGCGTTCGAGCCGCAGGGTGTATAATGTAGACATAACCCGCGATCAGAGCCCAGAGCCGCCAAAAACGGCGGCAGGCGGTTGAAATCAGCGCCGCCGCCGCCAACGATTTTCGAACGGCCAGCCGCCGCTGCATTTTCAAAAATGGTTGAAAAATAAATTGAAATTTTTTATTTAAAAAAAATTGTGCAAAGGAAGCCACCTGGCACTTGCTTCGCCCATACTTGGATTTCGAAGTAAATAAAAATTTACAGTGAAATCTTTAAACAGATTTTTATAAAAAATGCTTTGCTCGCTTCGCTCGCACATTTCATCCTCTTATCATTTTGCTCATAAGAGTATCAAAATAATGCAAAGGAAAGTGCTACAAAAGTTAGTAGTACGGTATTAGACTCAATGTTATCACTTTTCTTATACTTTTTTAGAGGAATAAACGGAAATTACTCAGTTTAGATGATAAGTGAAGATGAAAAGTGTCATTTAACTCTGTTAAGTTTGATAAACGGCGCGGCGGCACCGGGAATTTACAAACAAACATTTGATAATTCTTGCGAGAAATGAAAGAAATATAAAGGCCTGACATCTAATGATAAATATTAAAAAATTGCGCTCGCTTCTCTCGCGATTCTAAGTTTCTTTCCCGATAAAAATTATTTTTTTGACAGACGAGAAAACGTGCGTGTTACATTTTTCTTGTAAAATTCATATTTTCCAATGACACTTGACGTAGCGCCGCCGCTTCGCCTGTCAAAACATCCTGGCTACGGGTAAGTTAACACTAACATTGATTGTGGTTTGGATTCAGTAGATACAACTCCGAATTTCCTATTAAAATTAAACGGGACTTGTTCGATGAGCTTAGTACGAACTTATATCAGCAACGAATCAAAATTTTCAACTACCTTCGAATAAAGAAATTTTGAAAGTAGCTACGATTATTAAAATTATTTCCTTCAACCGCAGCACACAAGGAAAAAACCATTCATACGTTTATGACCGGCGGCGCGGCTGAGCCGCCGCTCAAGATTTTTTTCGGCTAGCCGATTTCAGCCACCCTCTAGCCGCCGGCCGCCAGCCGTTTTTTTTCCGGCTCTGGACTCTGCTCGCTATGCGATTCTACCGGTTTCCCGAATTTCCGAATTTCCTAAAATTTCACGAAATTTGTAAAATTAAAAAAAAATTTTTTTGTTGATATGACGATCGGAAAAAACCATCGAAGTACTCATTTACTTACTAAAACATCCTTAAACATATATTTTACCTGCGTTCCGTTGAAATGACGGCAATGAAGACGTCTAGTTTGTAATATGTCTTTTGCTAAGAAAGTAAATATTTCATCACAAAAAATATTTCAAATCAATATTATTAGCTTTACTTGCTTATCTAAATGATGTTTTCTTGTAGTAAAAGCTGTTGACTCGCTTCACTTTTCCAAAAATTTTCTGGTGTTTTCTTGAAATTCCCGAAAAATTCCTGAAAATTTCCTGAAATTTCCTGAAATTTCCAAAAATTCCAGAAATTTCCCGAAAATTTCCCAAAACTAGGCTCTGGGAGGTGCGGGAAATGCTTGATTTAACTGGTTTTTTTACCAACTTCGCATTATTCTCCAAATTTCTCATATAATTACTGTTGCCCGTTTAACCTTACAAGATCAAAAGTGTACTGTGCAATGATGACAAAGACATTTTTTTCTTATCCACTTTGCTAGTCTTCAATGATGATTGCATCAATGCATGCAATCATATCGAAATGCTAGCGATAATTCGCTAATATTTCTGTTTTTTAAAACTGTTAATTTTTCGGTGTAATAGTAGCGGTTTTATCGTAATTTTGTCCAAAATTTCAGCTATTTTGCGAACATTTGCGTTTGTTTACTTCTAATATCATATAATTTGGTATGTCTTGAAGAGATCTTCCCAACGAGCCCTCTTATGTTGAAATTGAACTGCTTTTCAATTAAACTTGAGAAAATGTTCAATATTTTACCCATTTTAGCGCTTTCTTTTTATGTTTTATGTTTAATTTCCTCAAATTTCGTATGGTTGGATAAGTTTTGACGAGACCTTTCTAATGAATCCTTTCTCATGTCAATCTGTGTTTTTTGGATATTTTTTTTTCTTTTTCTCATGTATTTTTGTAGCGCTTCGTGTAGCGCCGTGGTACTTCAAAAATTAAAGTATCCCACATCCTAAATCTTGTCTCACTGTTTCCAATGAATCACCACATGAGAAAATCTGCTATAGGTAAGAAATGTATCTGAAGATGTAAAAATCGTCAAAACAGTAAATGTATACTTTTACGAAAAAGTAATTTTGTAGCGCTATTATGACCAAATTTTTTTTGTTTGAAAGATCTTTGATTTCTCTAGGATGTGAGATACTTTTTAAATTAAAAGGGATGGCAAAAGGCTTCCCAAAAATCCTCCCTCACATCCAATTCCCGAAGAATTTCCGAGAGAACTGGATGTGTTGGAGGATTTTTGTGAAGCCATTTGCAATCCGTTTACATTAAAAAGTATCTCACAGCCTAGAGAAATCAAAGATCTTTCAAACAAAAAAAAGTTTGCCCAATATGGTGCTTTGATCGGAAGCTATGAGGATGTGAAGTACAGTGTAGGATGTACAGGTGGGTTTTCAAAGCATACTTAAAGTATACTTTTGGTATACTTTTGGTAGGCTTTTTGACGATTTTCACATCCTCCGAAAAGTATCGTAATCTTAATCGATTTTAGTGTTTGGGGGCTCGTTGGAAAGAGTGAGACGAGTTCTAGGATGTGAGACATTTTCGAAGATATTTGTAGCGCTACAGCGCTATTCGTAGCGCTACGAAAATAGGACGAAAAAAGCCTCAAAAAGTATCTGAAAAGTGTCCAAATGGCACAAAAGCGGGTTCATATGAAAGGTATCATCAATGCATACGAAACTCTATGAAATTCGTGGAAATTGGAAGCACCTGGGTGGAAATTTGGTCAAAATAGCGCTAAAAAGTGACTTTTTCTAAAAACTATGGTTTTTAAGGTTTTCATGATTTTCGCATTCTCCGAAAATTATCGTAACTTTAACAGATTTTGACATTTGTAAATTTTTTGGAAAGAAATGGACAAGCTGTAAGATGTGAGATACTTTTAGAATGTATTTGTAACGGTAGATCGCTACAAGTAGCGCTAAAAGACGAAAAACTTCGAAAAAAGCCTCAAAAAGTGTCTGAATGGTGAAAACGTGAGTTTTTTTGAAAGACTTTATTAATTTCTATTATACCTTATGAATTGCGATTAAAATGGGAATCACTGGGTGAATATTTGGTCATAATAGCGCTACAAAATTACTTTTTCGTAAAAGTATACTTTTATTTACTGTTTTGACGATTTTCCTCGCGATTTTTACATCTTCAGATACATTTCTCACCTTTAGCAGATTTTCTCATGTGGTGATTCATTGGAAAAAGTGAGACAAGATCTAGGATGTGGGATACCTTAAATTTTTGAAGTACCACGGCGCTACACGAAGCGCTACAAAAATACATTGGAAAAAGATAAAAAAAATATCCAAAAAACACAGATTGACATGAAAAAGGGTTCATTAGAAATGTCTCGTCAAAACCTATTCAACCATACGAAATTTGAGGAAATTAAACATAAAACATAAAAAGAAAGCGCTAAAATGGGTGAAATATTGAACATTTTCTCAAGTTTAATTGAAAAGCAGTTGAATTTCAACATAAGAGGGCTCGTTGGGAAGATCTCTTCAAGACATACCAAACTATATGATATTAGAAGTAAACAAACGCAAATGTTCGCAAAATAGCTGAAATTTTGGTCAAAATTACGATAAAACCGCTACTATTACACCGAAAAATTAACAGTTTTAAAAAACAGAAATATTAGCGAATTATCGCTAGCATTTCGATATGATTGCATGTTGGATCTTTGCATGAAGCGTTAGATGCGATCATCATTGAAGACTAACAAAGTGGATAAGAAAAAAATGTCTTTGTCATCATTGCACAGTACACTTTTGATCTTGTAAGTTTAAACGGGCAACAGTAATTATATGAGAAATTTGGAGAATAATGCGAAGTTGGTAAAAAAACCAGTTAAATCAAGCATTTCCCGCACTTCCCTGGTCTGATGCCTATCCTTATAGGTCGATCCTAGCACAAACCTTTTTCTTAATTTTTGTCTAAAAACTTTTTTAGAAATTTTTATTTGAAAATTTGAGATGTTTTGTGGGGGCTTTTTACACTGTTGCTTCGGACACGAGTTTTTCAATATTGCCCTTTTGGCAATGTAATTAAATATACTTAAGAGTGAAGTCAATATTACGACTTAGACACATTCGAGTCTTTTTTGTAACATCAATTCTGTTTGCCACATCTATTCTATTGCATACGATTTTCTTAAATATTTTTCATCTTTGTTCTGCTTTCATTTAATAACGTGGGATGCAATCTCATCAGGTGATTGTGGCAGTGGTAACAGCCGAAAGGGTAAGTTATACTTTTGTCGTGTGAATTTATCTGGAGATTCATAAAAGAAATGAAAAAGGTAACATCGTCATAGCCATAAGGCTGTAATGGTAAAGTAAAAGGTATATACGCTATAAAGTATGAAGGTAGAGTTGAAACATTTCATTGTTTGCGTCATGAAATTGCAATCCCACTATCAGGGACCACATTTTAGCATTTTGTTTGAAATAGTTTCGTCTACCTAAAAATTATGTATTTTATTTGCATTAAGATGACGATTTACATTCCGAAAATATGAAAGTCTGTGACTAATGATAGGAAAAAAGGGTCAAAGAAAACATATGTTTTAGTTTTAACATCATACACATAGTGTTCGTGCTTATCTTGTTGAAAGGTTTGTGTAATGTGGCAAATTCATTTCAATATGACGTAATTAACATTAACGGAATTCGCTTTAAATATTCCCTGCATATAAATAAATAATCTAAAAAATATCGTTTGACATGAGACGGACAAATTAATCGGACGCTATATGAAGTAGTTTTACCTGGCTTGCAGCCTATTTATTATGCATTTAAACGTCCAATGACTTTATGAGAGAAACTCTAAGGAATTTTGAGTTTCCAATGCGTTGCATTTGTGTTTTTCTTATTTCTAATGATTTTTCAGGTAGACAATGAGTCACGCCCAAACTCAATATTGAACTATCTCTTGGGATCAAAGGTCAATCTGTTGCAGCTGTCAAAGTGACGTTTGAAACAATAAATAAACAGATTTTCTTTCATATTATATTTAGGGTAAATGCATCAGTAATCGGCCATGTAGTAGTCTCCTGCCAGCACCAGTAATCGGACATATTCAATGCGAAATATAGCCGGTAGCTATGGTTTGGCCGGAGACTACTACATGGCCGATAGCTGGTATATTATGTACTATATATATACATTTTTGATGAAATATATCAACGTTATTAACGACACAAACATTTTGGAGCTTTGACGTTTAAAACGTCACTTTGGACGGTTCGAGTAGACCAAATTTTTATCCCGACTATAGTTACTAGAAGTCTTCAACGTATAATTTCCGCTAGTAAATTCGGCGTGAAGTGCCTTATCTTTGTACACATTCAATACAATTCCATGTTCTTTTACACGTACAAAATACGTAACACGAAAATATAAAAAACAGATTAAAAATTCATCATTTTTTTTAGTTTAAAATCGGGACAAAAATAATTAGTTTTTCATTTGGAAATAGTTCTCCGAAGTGAAACGAAATGAAAATACAATTTGTTTGAAATGAAAAATAAAATTCCAGCGAATTTAATAATTGTGAGGTAAAGTTGCTTTCATTTTTATTTCTGAAAATAAACCGCAAAACTTTTTCCTCCATTGGAACAGGCCACAAAGCAATCACGTGTCGAAGGTAACAACGAAGAACCAACAGCGGACAAGAAAAGTTAAATTTAAAAAATGGAAATTCATTGAAGAGTATTGTGAAAATAGTACGGTTCATGGATTAAGATACGTTTCCAAAAAAAATGCTCATCCTGCTGAACGGTATCTAAATTATGTATATGTGAAAATGGGGTTAACTTTCTTCTCGGAACTATTCTCAAACATTAGGCACTGTGGCCAATGTTTGTAATAAAGTAGAACAATTCGAAAGGAATGAAATAACCAAATTAGTTTTTTCCCATCCATATGAATATTTTTTTTTTCATTACATCGAATAGGAAACTCCCAAATGAGACGCAAAAATTAAAAAATGCAACTCTCAGTAGGCATTAGAATGCTATGGGAAGCAAAGTCCAAAACAGATACACAAAAAATTTTTCATGCAGAGGTCCAAAATCGAGAGAAATTTATAAAACCCCGAGGCCAACCCCGAGGCATGAAAAAGTACTTTCGGCCCTCTAAACAGAGGTGCAAAAGTAAACAGAGGGGCGAAAGTACTTTCGGTCCTCTAAACAGAGGTGCGAAAGTAACTGACACAACAAAAAACTTCGACACTTCATTGAGTTTACTTCGATCAAAGTGTAACAAATCTGTGCGCCAGTGCTACCAAGATTTTTTACGCGGAATTAAACATGATATTGTTGACGAAGGAAATATATTTTTTTTTGAAATTAGTTTTGTGAACGAAGTGAGGTCTACACGCGAAAGTGCCTCAGATTGATCGTCCTAAACAGGCGCGTATACAAATGTTCATGCCGAGCGCCTAAATTACGAGAAAAATTCTGTAATTTATGCCCAAGGCATGAAAAATAATTTAAAAAATGCCCTCGTTTTCGTCCCCGTTGCATGTAAAACATCATAATTTTTAATTTCTATATGCTATTGCTGCTATTACTGCAGTGATGTTTAAATCGTAACAATTCCAATGAATAAATTATTGACTTTAGTTGAGTTTATTAATGAGTAAGCTTTCGTTTCGAGTTGCATTTTTTAATTTTCGCATCTATTTGGGATTCGAAAACTAAAAGTTTCGTATTCGTTGTAATGGAAAGTTGTGTGAATCACATGTGACGACGGGCTGCAAATTTCACACACGGTTGAAATTTTTCACTTTCGTCCCTTGTGATTCAAATAACCATTAAGGCACATGTTTAACTGATCTCACCCGCACATACGCCGAAATCAGCATTTTGTTATTGTTATTGTTTCGTCCCTTTTATAGTGCCCTTCATAAAAAATGGAAAGTAAGAAATACCTTTTTTTTTAGTTCGTGCACTCTAATATTTTTGTTCAAAATTCCAAGCCATACAAAGCTATCAGAGATTTAAAAAATTGACCAGCTATAAAACAATATAACAAGAATGGGTCAATATTAATAGCTATCTCTTGAAATAAGGAAAGCCAAACAACATGCTTTCAAACTGTTCCTTTTGAGTGACTGAACTAAGTGTTACGGTGTGACAGACCTAATACATTGTTGGAAGTAAAAAATCCGGTATTGCAAAATTATTGCTAGAAGTAACAAATCTAGCATACAAAATATATCAAAAAAGAAGTCTTGTGCTTCAACCAAAGTAACCGTTTAAAAACAAGTGTATGTAAGCAAAGGTAATTCGAATGGTTGCTCATTCTGCCTTTATGTCTGCTGATATACACATAGTCATACAAAGCTATCATAGATCAAAAATTACTTTTCGGTGATCGCTTAAATACTACCCTATTCAGACCCGGACGAAGGAGGAAGTTCTTCGGAAAGGGTCTTATGAGTTTACCGCGACGTTTGTAACCAGTCGAATTTCAACCCGGTTGTTGGTTACGTTTTCGTTTCGGGGTCTAAATAAGATGCAAAAATGCAAAAAAAATGTTGGCTGTCCGTCTTTCATTGCGACAACTCGAGTAAAACTTGGCCGATTTTCAAAATCTTTTTTCTCCGTAGAAGGTAATCAAAATGGCTTGTATGGCATTGAATCTAGGCACTGTCGGGCCGTTTGATTGGTTTCTGGTTCTTTTGCACATAACTCGAATAAATCGTTTCCGCTCATCATAATTTTTTTTTGTTCGAAAGGTCTGACCGATTCATGGAAGAACTTTTTATTATTTTGAGCCTTTGGACTCAGCCAGGGCCCTAGAACCGAACGTGTTTTTTCTACATAAAGCGGGTAAATCTTATCACAAAAAAAAAACTCTTTAAAGGTAGAGTGTGACGCAGTCCGTAAGTCTGCTTCCGAAATTGATGATATCGCTTGAGGTGACGCTATCGCCACAAAAGTTTGTTTGAATGGAACCTTGTGTTCAAAGTTTTCATTTCCTTTTTAAAATTACAGCGCTTTTTTTAAAACAAAATTACGTTGTGTTAAAAAAATTGCGTCACGAATGCCGGACCCAACGACGAAATAATTTTTCTGTACTTTCAGTTTTTGCGCTGCAAAAGTTTGACTTTTGTTTCTTATTGCGTAGATCGTTTAGGGTAAATTTAAATTTTTGCGTGTAAAAACTGAAAGTGTTGAAAAATTAGTCCGCTGGTGGGTCCGGCATTTGTGACGCAATTTTTTTATTAACACAACGTAGTTTTTTTTAAAAAAACGCCCTAATTTTTTCAGGAAATCAAAACTTTGAACACAAGATACCATTCAAAAAAACTTCTGCGTATTATCAGCGATAGCGATATCATTAATTTTGGAAGCGGACTTACGGACTGCGTCACACTCTACCTTTAAAAAGGTTTTTGTTGTGATATCAGTAGTTTTGAAAGTTTTCAGTTGTTGAAAAAATTTCTATTTTTGAAAAAAAAAAATGTTCTCAGAAAAGAAAATTTTCTTAGAAAAAAAATTTCTCCGAAAAAAATTGTCTTC
>CM055403.1:164004889-164061435 GCA_029228625.1 Pseudolycoriella hygida
ACCATCGTAACACTTCGTATCACCTCCGGCTACCTTCGGAATACTTCGTATCACCTTCGGCTACCTTCGGAACACTTCGTCTCACCTTCGGCTGTCTTCGGAACACTTCTTGTCACTTTAGGAACACTTCGTATCATCTTCGGCTGCCTTTGGAACACTTCGTGTCACCTTCGGCTGCCTTCGGAACACTTCGTGTCACCTTCGGCTACCTTTGGAACACTTCGTGTCACCTTCGGCTACCATCGGAACACACTCGTGTCACCTTCGGCTACCTTAGTAACACTTCGTGTCACCTTCGGCTACCGTCGGAACACTTCGTGTCGACATCGGCTTCCTTCGGAATACTTCGTGTCACCTACCTTAGTAACACTTCGTGTCACCTTCGGCTACCTTCGGCTACCTTCGGAACACTTCGTATCATCTTCGGCTGCCTTTGGAACACTTCGTGTCACCTTCGGCTGCCTTCGGAACACTTCGTGTCACCTTCGGCTACCTTTGGAACACTTCGTGTCACCTTCGGCTACCATCGGAACACCTCGTGTCACCTTCGGCTACCTTAGTAACACTTCGTGTCACCTTCGGCTACCGTCGGAACACTTCGTGTCGACATCGGCTTCCTTCGGAATACTTCGTGTCGACTTCGACACAAAAAAATTCTCCTGACCAAACTCTATAACTTTCCCAAAGAAACAAACTCTCTAGCTATTGTCACTCCGGAGCTAAAATTCGAAAACTCCGAGCATTACCTAAAAAACCCTCAAAATTGACCAGCAGGCATGACCAAAGGTTTTTTTATGGAGTTTTTTGGGTTTGTGGACGCTCCCGCTGCGGGCATGATCAAGATATAAAAAATTACCACCCGAAAATGAGATCTTACCGCTCGAAAATAAGAAATGATCACATTTTTTAATAATAATAATAATAATAATCCGTTTATTCATGTCATAAAGAGCGTGAGCTCAAACCTTGACTATCTTTACAATATTTTCTTTTTTGAATTTTAACAAAATGGGTAAAATAGTTGAAAATTTGATCAAAAATAAAATAAAATCGATAAAAGAAAAAAAAAATTGCTTTGGTAGCTATCACAGTTGGAATCGTTAAATTGATTAATTCATAGTTAAATTTTAATTTAAATGTCGAAATTTGATTTAAAATGTTCTTTTGACGTTATTTTAAAATGTTTGCTATTTAATGTTTTCATGTTTTCTTGCAGTGTATTGTAAATCTGAATTGCTCTGTTAAGGCATTGTTGTTTTCCATATCTTTTCGTATTTGCCCGATCTGTGTGCAGGTGTGTTGCATTTCTCAAGTTGTAACTGTGGTGTTGGTCGTTGGTCGTGAGTGCCGTAGTTGATCTAATATATTTGTGTTTGATGTTGTGAATGTGGGTTGCAAGTTGGTGATGTGCTTGTTGTTTTATTGTGAGTATATTATTTTCCTTGTGGATGAGTTTTGTCCTTTCCATTTTATCGTATTGAAACAAGTTGCGTAAGGCCTTATTTTGCAATGTTTGGATTTGCTTCAGTTCAGTTTCATACGCAGATGACCACACCAAAATTCCATATGTTAGCCGGCTACTGAACATGGAGAAGAATAATTGCCGTTTGTACTCTTTCGGTATGTACGTTGCAATTTTTCTAAATATCCCCGTGATCGCTGCCAGCTTGTTTTTCGTTTGTTTGATTTGGGCCTTCCAATCTAGGTTGAGATCAATGAGAACGCCTAGATACTTCACCATTTCAGCTCTCTTTAGTACTGTTCCATTATAAGTTATTCGCGTTGCTTGGCTGGATGGTGTTCGGAAAATGATGTATTTTGTTTTTCCGGTGTTCAATGTTAGTTTGTTTGCTGTCATCCATTGGTGTAATTTTTCACAGTTCCGATTCATCGTGTCGCTAAGTTGAGTAATATTTTCTCCGATTGTGACAATGGCTATATCATCCGCATACAGGAATACGTGTCCATCGATGCGTATGTCTTTAATGTCATCGATGTAAATTAGGAAAAGCGTTGATGCGAGGTTAGCTCCTTGAGGAACCCCAGTCGATGTATTTTCCATCTCCGTTTCTATACCCTCGGTTGATGTGTATTGTTTTCTGCCCGAGAAGTAATTTTGGAAGAAAAAGTGCTCTTTTCCCATAATTCCCAGACTGCTCATTTTTTGTAGAAGGATTTTCTGGTCGACTGTTTCGAATGCTTTTTTCTTGTCTACAAATACTGCTCCTACTTTCTTCTTTTTGTCAAGCGCCCGCTGGACTACGGTGATGAAATCAAATAGTGCTGTGTCTGTGTTCGATTTTTGTCTGAATCCGAATTGATGACTGTACAGCAAGTTGTTTGCTTCTAAGTAGTCCATTAATTGCTCGTTCACGATTTTTTCTAGAATTTTATTGATGATTGGCAAAAGGCAAATGGGTCTGTAATTGGAGCAATCGGCTGGATCACCTTCTTTGTACACTGGACAAATTTTTGTTATTTTCATATTGTGGGGTATTATGCCGGTTTCTACAGTTTTGTTGATTATTTCTCTAATGTTTGTTTTGATGTGATGAATGTTTTTCTTTACGATTTCTATTGATATTTTGTCGTATCCTTCGGATTTTGTGTTTTTAAATTTGTTGATAGTTTTGACCAATTTATTTTCTGAGATGGTTTTTAGTTTAAATCGGGCTGTTGTTTTGATGGCTTGGTGTATAGGATTATTTGTGTTAAATTTTGCTGCAAGCTTTTTTCCTATCGTCAAAACAAATTTGTTGATGTGGTTGACGTTGATCTTTTTGTTTTTCATTGCGGAGATTTGGTTTTTCTTTGGTTTTTTACTGCCGTTATATAATACTTGTTTGATGGTTTCCCATGTTTTCTTGTTGTCACCAATTGATTTCTTAAATTTATTATTGTAGTACTGATGTTTCTTCGCCCTTGCTGCTTTCGTTGTTTTCTTTCGTGCCGAGTTGTACTCTCTGATGATATTTTCCGGTTGGATTTTTTATTTTTTTAGCGTACCAAAAATTTTTAACTGTGTACAGTTTTATTAGTTCTTGGTCAATCCACGGTTTTGCTCGGTCTAATTTTGTAAAGGTCCTACTTGAAGTGCATTTTTCGACATGGGTACGGTGTTCATTTATAAAATTGTCGTACATTTCATTTACTGAAGCATTGCAGTCAGTTTGTATAGGAGCATTTTTTAGATTTTCATTTAATTTTTCAAAATCTATTTTTTTTACAGTGTAGTTTGTTTTTTTATTCGGTACTTTTGTGTCAGTTAGCTCCATACAGATCAGTCGATGGTCAAGTATATCATATGTTACGTAATTCAGATTTATTTGTGCAGTGGGGTTGTTGGTGAATATGTGATCTATTGATGTGCTTGTGGCTGTTCTTGTGATTGTTTTACGGTCACAGATGTGTAAATTGTTCGCTAACATATTGTCAATGTGTTGTTGTGCTAACGCATTATTTTCATTGCGAGTATTGATGTTGAAGTCTCCGTTTACGATTACATGTGTGTTTTCGATGGCATTAATTTTTTCCATGTGGTTGTTCATTTGGGAAAAGAATTGCTGCAGTTTCTGTTTGTTTATTTTCGGTGCTCTGTAAACGGTCGTGACTATCCAGTTCGCATTGTTGATAGTGCATTTCAGGCTGATAATACTATTTTCATTAGTGCTAAAGTCATCGATAATTTCAAAGGGGATAGTGTTTTTGATGAATATTGCGGATCCACCGCCGGATTTTTTAGGTCTGCACGAGAAAATTGTGTGGTATCCATTGAACGTGAAGTAGGATGCATCATGTTTATTGATCCAGGTTTCTGTTATTGAAATGATGTGAATGTTTTGTTTCAGTGCATTTGTTATGTAATCGATTTCTTCGAGCTTGTTATTAAGGCTTCGAGCATTCAGATACAAAATTTTTAGACTGTCTTTTTTAAAGAATTTAACGTCAGAAATGTTGTCTATAATATTTGTGTTTGATTTGGGTGAAAGGTGGGAATGTTATAGTTTTTATTGTACATCATTGTAAATATTCAAATCGTTTATGTTTGTTATGCTGACAGCTTTCCTGTCTGCAGATTTTCTTATTAAAATTTTGCCATCTTTCACCCATGCAAATTGTTTTTTTTTCTCGTTTCAAATCTCTTGCCTTCTTGAATATAAATTGTTGTTTCGTTGTCAATTGTTCTGTTATAAAAATTGGACGGTCATTATTGCTACTCGCCAATTTCTTACGATTTTTGATAAGCAGATCTCGTTTGCTTTTATCATTTATTTGCACAATAATTGACTTTGGGAGACCAGAGCTTTTGCTGGCTGTTGCCATTCTTGCTGCAGATATTATATTCTCAGGCGTTAGTTCGACATTAATTGTTTTCCCAATTTTTATCATAAGTTCCGAGGTATTTTCATTTTCGGTCTCGGTTACACCATTTATTATCAGGTTGTGATTTAGTTTCCGCTGTTTGTCCTCATTCAGGGTGTCTTCGATTTTATTTATTTTTGATCGTAAAATTTCATTGTCGTTTCTTAATGCTATGTTCTCTTGTATGAGGTTGTCGGTGATGACTTTGTGATTTTCAAGGGCGCTTTTTAAATCGGTTATGTGCTGTAGGCTTTCATTATGTTTCTTATTCAATTCTTGTAATTCTTTCAAAATTACCTGTAGCGTAGCGTTTGAGCTGTTGTCTTGTGGAATTGAAGCTATTTGTTGTGTTGTTATGGGTGTGCTATTCGAGGCGATGGTTGAATTTATGCTGACGTTCATTGTATTTCTCCGTTTCGTTCTCCTTTTTTGGCACGGGTCACAAAACCATGGAATTTCGTCGTTATTCATAATTTCATTATATTTTTCCTCACTGACACTGTAACATTTCGGCACATGCCAGCCCTTTTGGCACTCTCCTTCACAGAATAGGTGTTTTTGGGTTCTTAAATTAATGTTTTTTGAGCACTTATTACAAATGTGTTTTTCAGTAGGCGCCATCTTTGGATCTAAAAATTAAACCAAAAAAATAATAATTTGATCGCAGCAAAACATAAATTTGATCGCGGCAAACTAGTAATTTGACTGCTGAAAATGATAATCTGATATAGGCAAAATGGTATCCCAGAAATAGAAAATTGATATCTCATCAGCAAACCAAGTAGTTTTAACACGCGTAAAGTTCTAATACGTGTGAACGTTAAAACGAGCGCCGATCCGGCCCATGGACACAAATTTCTCCCCGGAGCAGCGCGCGGGACCGCCGACCGTGCCTACCACTCCGACTTTGCCCGTTTCTTTTTGTCTGAAAATTTGAATTTGCTTGTTGTTCCGACTGTCGATTTTATTACACGGCGTCGTTTCTTTTTTACGGTGATCGATCACTATTTTGCCGCTATCAAATTTTTATTTTCCGGTGATCGATTGCTATTTTCTCGTTATCAAATGATCATGATCCCGCGGTCTTTTGTTACTGTGATTCACAGTATCACATTTCATCATAATTACAGCGATCAGTTTTTTGTTTCATTGAGACCGTTATTGTTTTCACATGATCATTTTTTTGTTCTCCTGCGATCAAAATTTCTTTCATTTTTCTATTTTTTCGCTATCATGTCTCTTTTTTCGGCGATCAGTTTGAATACACGCCGACATAAATTTCAAAAATCGAGTCAAAAATTCTGAATTTTGGAAACTTGCCGCCCGCTGGAGTCCATCTTTTTTTTTTGATCCAACCCTTCACTCTCGGCCGACACTTCAGGAACCGGTAATAAATTACGTAACGCAAAAATGGAAATTTTTTCCCCTCCCCTTGTCGACTTTGTTGGGATTGTCACGGTTGTCTTATACCATTCTCCTCACACCTTAGAGACATCGCATGCCCATACCTACGTAGTCGTTTATTATGATCCATTGAGCAAACTCCCTTTCATTATTGAAACAGAATTTGGTGGATCCTATCAGTTTCGTGCTCCATGATAGTATGTTGCATTACTATTTCCGAAACATATCAGAAGTGGAACGAAAATCCTGTTATTGTAACATTCTCCGAAAGAATGACCCGTCTAAGAGACATACCCTTTCCAGCAATATCAATTTGTCCAGGCAAGTTAGACGCAATAAAAGAATTCCAAAATCTGGAAACTTTATTTTACAGAAACGAAAACCCAGAAAAGTGTTTTCAATTACTCTGAAGCATTGCACAAAATTCGACTAGATTCACCACCGAATTACGGGCTATCGAAAAAAGAGTAGGTAGCTGCAATAGAAATTGACTTGAAATTGACTTACGAAAAATGTAGGTTCGAATTAACCTCATCGCAGTTCCAAGTTTGTGGTCCATCTGTTATTCACAACAATGCAAATATTGGAGACAACTTTACAACGGATATCATCTTTGAACTGATAAGAGAAGTATGATTTTGTACACCACCCGTTCCGCAATGGAATTGATTCAATAATCTAAAGGTTGCTCCGAGAATTTCACAATCACTGACAACATGCTCTTTCCGGTCGATTATTGATATTTGTGAAGATTTGTTTCAAGAAGTAATTACTGACGATGGTCTCTGCTTCACATTCAATTCTTTAAATGCTAGCGCAATGTTCATGGACAATATCAAAGAGGAAATAATTACCCAAAATAATATGTCAAGTTTAGCTTACCAAATGTCTTACCAGTGGACATTGGAAGATGGTTACACTGATGGCTACAATGACGACCCGTCTACTGACTCCTACTTATACCCATTCCGGGTTCTAAATGCTGGATCGAAAGCTGGTCTTAAAGTAAAAATGGCAATGAAAGTGGAGGATATGGACTATGTTTGCCGAGGTCCCGTTCAAGGATTTAAAGTCGTATTGCACACACCGAACGAATTGCCGCAGGTTGATGGCCAGTACTTTCGAGTACCGGTTGGACAAGACGTTCGTGTTTCCATCAAACCAAATGTCCTGAGAACAATGAAAGCACTTAAAGGCTATGATCCCTCAAGGTTGTAGATTTTCGTTTACTTCTATGCAAGATGTCTCATCTTTGAACAAATCAAGATGATCACAACATTTTTCTTGCAATATCCTTGCAAGTGGTGACCGTGAGGTTCCTAAGATCTCAAGAAATCTCTACAGTTCTAATTTTTTTGAATTTTCTGTGAGAGCTTTGATGTTTGTATCTTCAGCAACTTTTTTCTTCCTGAAATTTCCTATTCAAAGACTAATTCCACTTCTAATGAAAATGTCTAATTGAAAATTTCTGAATTGTCGCGTTTAGGAAATTTGTTTTGTCGACATCCTATCGATTTATTGAGTAACGATAGCTACTTTATGTTTTCACTCTTCCTGTCCGTCTGTCCGTCCGTCTGTGTACTACACCTCAAAGCACCTAGCTGCATCTCTCTGCACATCACTACACCTCACTGCACTTAGCTACACCTCACTGAACTTAGCTGCACCTCACTGCACTTAGCTGCACCTCACTGTACTTAGCTGTACCTCACTGCACTTAGCTGCACCTCACTGCATTTAGCTGCACCTCACTGCACTTAGCTGCACCTCACTGCATTTAGCTGCACCTCACTGCACTTAGCTGCACCACACTGCACCTAGCTGTGACAGATTAGAATAACTATTTGTGTACTCTCTAAAGAACAAAAAAATCGCATACAAAAACCTCTTAAAAGGTAAAAGTGAAGCAGTCCGTAAGTCCGCTTCCAAAATTAATTATATCGCTTGAGGTGACGCTATAGCTGATAATGCGCAAAAATTTGGTTGAATGAAATCTTGTGTTCAAAGTTTTATTTTCTGAAAAAATTACAGCGCTTTGTTTAAAACAAAATTACGTTATGTTAAAAAATTGCGTCACAAATGTCGGACCCACCAGCGGAATAATTTTTCAACACGAGTTTTCACTCAAACAAATTTTTGCGTATTATCAACGATAGCGTCACCTCAAGTGATATCATTAATTTTGGAAGCGGACTTACGGACTGCGTCACGCTTTACCTTTTGAGCGGTTTTTGCATTCGATATCAGATGTTTTGGAAGTTAGCAGTTATTAAAACTAAATTTCACGAGAAAATATTTCTCCGAAGAAAATTTACTTCAAAAAAAATTTTCTGTTTATTGAGAAAATATTTCTCCGAAGAAAATTTACTCCAAAAAAAATGTTCGAAAAAAAATTTCCAAAAAAAATTTTTTTTTCTCTGAAAAATGTTTGACCACAAAAAAATTTTCTTCAAAAAAGAGTTTTTCAAAAAAAAATTTCTCCCACAAGTTTTTTTTCTTCTCGGAAAAAATTTTTTCTCCAAAAATTTTTTTTCTCTGAAAAAATTTTCTCCGAAAAAAAAAAATTTCTCCAAAAAATTGTTTTTTTTCTCTGAAAAAATTTCTAAACGAAAAAAATTTTTCTCCAAAAAAAAATTTTTCTCCCAAAAAATTTTTTCTCTAAGTTTGCAGTTATTGAACTAAATTTCACGAAAAAATTTTCTCTCCGATAAGAAAATTTTACTTAAAAAAAAATTTTTATTCTCTGAAAATTTTTCACAACACAAAAAATTTTCTTCAAAAAAAGTTTTTTTCAAAAAAAAAATGTCTCCAACAATTTTTTTCTCTCTGAAAAAATTTTTCTCTAGAATGTTTTTTTTCTCTGAATTTTTCTCTTTCTCTAAGTTTGCAGTTATTAAACAATTTTCCACGAAAAAATTTTCTCTCCGAGAAAATGACTTAAAAAAAAAAAATTTTCTTTTCTGCATGAAAAAATTTTTCTCGCAAAAAAATTTTTTTTTAAAAAATTTTTTTTTTTTCGAAAAAATTTCTCGGAAAAGAAGAGTTCTCCAAAAAAATTTTTTTTCTCTGAAAAGATTTTTCCCAAAAAAGTTTTCTTTCGTTGAAAAAATCTTTTTCGAAAAAAAATTGTTCTCCAAGAAAACTTTTTCAGAGAAAAAAAATTTGTGGAGAAAAATTTTTTGCGAAAACAATTTTTCGCACCAATCTCTTTACCGAGGAAACCAACTGTCTAGCTATTCGCTATTCTAATTCAGAAAATTGCAAAAAATCCAAGATGGCGTCACTTTGACTGCTTGCAGCCATTTTCTTAAGATCCCAAAAAATTTTCCTGACCAAACCTTAAAACGTTTCCGAAGAAACCAACTCTCTAGGTATTGTCACTTCGGAGCTAAAATTCGAAAACTCCGACCATTACCTAAAAAACCCTCAAAATTGACCACTTTTCCAGAATTTGGGGCCGAGACTGACGTTCAGTGAAAATTCCAGGAAGATCGGCTGACTAGTTCTCGATATTGTGATCTGTGAATAGATGATTTGACGATGATTTGAGACGATGATTTGATTATAATCACATACAGAGTAAGTTGAAGGGTTTTGAAATTTTGGAAAAACTTGTCTTGGTGCCTTTCGTGAACTTTGAAATGCCATATCTCAGCCAATTTACAACCGATTTTGATGAGTCTGGGCTTGTTTGAAAGCTGCTGCGGCATACTTTTTTATAATTTTAGGGGGTAGGGGGAAAGTTTCAAAAGTTCGCCGCTACCGCTATGATTAAAAATTCTTAGTCGTCGATAACACTGAAATTGACGTCTTATTATTACTAATTATGGTCGAGGCATGGTCGAAGTATGATCAATAATTCGACCATGCCTCGACCATAATTTACCCATGATTCGATCTTGCCTTCACCACCCTCTGATCTTGATTCGACCTTGAGCTGACCATGCTTTAAGATGATTCCACCTTGCCTTGCCTCAAGCTTTTTTTTACGATTATTTTCACGACCAAACAACCAAGAGATAAAAACACCAGGCCCCTCAAGTATTTCATCTTTAGATATGCAACATTTTGATTTGAACTAATTTCAACCATACACAAATTCTATACACAATGAACACTGCCAATCGTTCGTAATACACACACCGCTTGGTCATACGATTTGTAGAACTAGAACAATCTATTCTATACACTATTGTTCGCAACGCGTTCCCTCCTTTTTCTGTTCATCATATAAACCGGCACTTTGCACAGGAATAAATCCTTCAATCAAAGTTATCACTTTCAGTAAAACTATTGTCACTAATTAGTTTAGAATTCGTGCTGATAACGTGTCAGATTAGAAAAAGAATCACCGGTATTATTAAGATAAACATTTATTGCATGTCAACTACAAGGTACTTGGTGAACGGTTCGTACAAGACTACCTTGAAATGAATAGACAAAGTGCAGAGGGCACACATAGAAAAAGACAAACATATCTAACAAGCTACACCTCACTGCAACTTGCAACTAGCTGCACCTCACTGCAACTAGCTGCACCTCACTGCACCTCACTGCGACTAGCTGCACCTCACTGCAAATAGCTGCACCTCACTGCAAATAGCTGCACCTCACTGCAACTAGCTGCACCTCACTGCAACTAGCTGCACCTCACTGCAACTAGCTGCACCTCACTGCAACTAGCTGCACCTCACTGCAACTAGCTGCACCTCACTGACACTAGCTGCACCTCAATACAACTAGCTGCACCTCACTGCAACTAGCTGCACCTCACTGCAACTAGCTGCATCTCACTGCAACTAGCTGCACCTCGCTGCAACTAGCTGCACCTCACTGCACTTATACTCATTTATTCTTTAACATTTTACTTTCATGTGGAATTTTGGAAGGCAGCTGAAAGGAAAGAACAAAGAGGTGAATCTAACTTTTCTGAATTTTCCATTATCCGAGCAGATTTCAATTTCCCGAAAAGTATAAGGAGATGGGATCGTATTTTGTAAGATTCCTGTTTTCATGCTTCTTCTACTACTACTTCTGTGCTAAAGGACACTGCGACGATAGCTTTTGTTTGGTGGTGTCACTCCAGCCAAGTCAAAAAATTATGGAGAAAGAAGCTAGTAGCCACTTCTTAATGACGCAATGATTTTTAGTTTCACACCAGGCTGTTGCTGACGTCTCCATTTCCACGAACATATAGATCGCAGCCTGGTATCTAGATGAAAATAAAAAGAGTTTTGTAAGGCATGACGTTAATGCCGTCACAGTTATATGCTTCAATCTTTGAAAAAAAAAAAAAATTTCTCCAAAAAAAATTTTTCTCCAGAGTATTCACAAAATCCAAGAGGGTGCCACTTTGGCAGCTGGCAGCCATTTTCTTAAGGTCCAAACTCAAACTTCGCAACTTGAGTATGGGTCCAGGTCCTTTTCCCAGTTGAAGCGCACTTAGAACGTTATACGATGCTTGCCTTGCGTATGCTTATATGATTGGGCTTGTATCGTCCGTAACGCTTGGCTTCGTCATGTATTCCTCTGTATCTCCGGGTTGCTCGGGAGCAGTGGCTAATCTACGTCAGTAATACAGCGCTGCGCTGGGCCGCCCCTTGAGCTGCTGTGACTTATGTTCTTCCGAATGTCAGGCACATTTATGCACCCCAGCAAATAAAAGAAGCCGGCATGTCAAAACAAGGAACAAAGTCAATTTTCACTCAAGTGACAATCTCGGTTACAGAGCAATTGATGTTTTCAAAATTCCTGAGGTGACATGCATTGTGAAAAATTACTTCACCTTTACACTACCACTCAGCAAAACACTTTCGACGCAAATCATTGATCACTGGAGCGCGGAAAACACGCGTCCTTCCATTTTCAGCATCGCCTACTTACATCCATTTCCTTAAGGTTCCGGGGCAATATATCTGTCTCACGCTTTAGAATAGAAGAGTAAAAGTCGCGTGCCTATCACGTGCCAATCAATTTTTTCGGAAAACGTCATTCACAAACGTTCAACTACGTCAAATTATCTGCCAGAAAAACTACTCTTCAAGATGAAAAAGACAAGTTGGCCTAAGGTTGCATGCACTAGAGGAAAGATCCTACACTAACACCCCTGCCTTCACTAAATAGGAGAAGAAACTCACGTTAACACCCCTGCCCTCACTTAATATGAATGAGGAATTTCATGTAAATACCGGAAAACAATTCTTATGAATTGTTAAACCTTCAAATCTAAAGTTTTCTCTAAGATCTAAACAGAAGATCATCTTGAGTAATGTCGACTCATATTGCTACATCTGATTGAAACAATTTTATAAATCCTTACAATTTGTAGAAGACAGTGTTTTTTCAACTCTGAACGTAAGCTTCGTTATATGCGGACATACTCACAACGAAATTGCGAATTAGAATGTTTGACTAACTTTACACTCGATATGTGTGGATGTGTAAAATTTTCAATGCCTCACGACGACACAACACCGATTTGCGGTGTAGCTAAAGTCAATTGCTATACCGACGCTGAAATCCACTTACTAGAGGATTCGAATTCAATCGAAGCGTCCACAAATATTATTAGCTGCAACTGTTTACCAGCGTGCACGTCTATATCCTATGATTCTGAGATATCACAAGCAGGATACGAGTGGAAAAAATACTCAAAAGCGATAAATTACACAGATGAAGATCAAGGGTATTTCTTAGAATAAACAAAATTTATTCTCTTACTCACCTACTTATCTCGCAGGTACCAATTCGCATCTCTTTCAGTTTTCTTCAAAGAAAGTCAATTCATTACATCAAAACGTTCCGAGCTAGTGGGCTTCAATGACTTTGTATCAGCATGTGGCGGTTTACTGGGCCTATTTATGGGAGTTTCCATACTTTCCATAGTTGAAGTCATTTACTATTTTTCACTTCGTTTGTTTTACAGCATGCGTTCTAATAAAGTTGTTGATCAGCGGAATAGACTACCGAAGCTGAAAGCAAGACCTAATTGGGAGCAATCAAAGCCACCATGGTACATAGGACAGTAGTAAATTTGTGTTTCATAATATTTGCAATTGTTTGATGTTTGTCTTTGAAGATTTCCAATAAATGTTTTATTAGCATTGAGTTTTTCGAAGTTTTTCATTCCTTTGTCGGCAATGTGCATTGTGAAGGTGTGAGTGACATTTTCAGGGCGCTCACACACACTCGTTCTGTATAATGATTGAATTCAACTTACTCGTGTGTATGACTCACTTACTTTATCAGGTTTGTAAAACACTACAACTCTACTTCAAGACGGGTATATATTTACCTCTAAGTCGCCCATTAATTACGTTACTTCATTCGAAAATTGTGAAAAAACTAAAGAGTCAATGGCGAAATTATTCCCCAACCCCAAAGCAGTGGTCATAAAAAAAGTAAGCAATATCGCTAAAGGGGGCATCGCCATAACAATTAGTGAAGGTGAAACAACAAAATTTCAAGAAGAAGTATCAAAGCAGTTAGGAGATAATTATACGGTAGTCGTTTCAGAAGTTAAAAAACCAAAATTTGTATTGACAGGGATGAGTGAAGAATTATCTAGTGAAATAATAATTGAATATATTAAAGATCAAAATAGTAACATTGTACTCAACGAAGAGTTACGAGTGCTAAAGGTTTTTACAGACAAATTTAAAAAAAAGTTTGGAGCTATAATTTCTGTGAATAATGGCGATACCTTTGAAAGAATTATCGCAAATAAAAAACTATTAATTGGCTGGGACTCATGTACAGTGAACGAATATTTTAATGTAAAAAGATGTTTTAAATGTTCAGGTTATAATCACAAGTCCAATGAGTGTAGGAACAAAGAAACATGCATTAAATGTGGAGGTGAGCACAAAATTGACAATTGTAAAAGTGACAAAGTGGAATGTGTAAACTGCAAGACAGCAATTAAAAGATGGAAGGTCAAAATAGATGCTGGGCATATGGCAAACAGTAAAAAATGTTCTGTGTACCTCAACAAAATTGAAGCAATAAAAAAACGTTTTAAGGACAACAAATAGCAATTACAGAACGTAGGAACAATTGAAAATGTTAATAAATGTGTTTACTTGAATTGCCGAGGATTAATCAAAAACTATGAAGAAATTAAAAGGGTTGCTAAAAAATATGATGCACTTCTGATGATGTTGAGTGAAACACATTTAATAGATGAAATTGAAAACAGTGAAATAAACATTAAATCGTACAATATTGTTCGGTGTGATTCGCATTCAATAAAAACTGGTGGAGTTGTGATGTACATTAAAAGAGATATCAATTACACAGTAATTCATGATGAGAAATTCAAAAAGAATGTGTGGTTGCTAGCAATTAAACTGAAAAACAGAAACTTTAACGGAGTAATTGTAGTGCTTTATCACTCACCGAATGAGAGTGACCCAGAATTCATAATGTTCTTTGAAGATTGGTGTGAAAAGAACTTGAACGAAGAAGATTGTAACATTATTGTGGGAGACTTTAACTTAGATATATTAAGCGGATCTTTCTATAGTAAAAAAATTATGAATGTGATAAACTCATTAGGAATGAAACAATTGGTAACATCGCCAACAAGGGTAGTAGAAAGATCGAGAACGTTAATAGACTTTGTTGTGAGTAATAAATACGATCTTAAGGTAGATGTTCTTATGGAGGATAAAGTGGCAGATCACTCAACCATAGTTATAGACTTAAATAAAAATATTCAACAAAATAAACAAATTTACAGACATAAATTAGTGAAATATTCAAAAGATAAATTTGTCGAAAATATAAATAAAATAGACTGGTCCAAATCAAACAGGTTAAAATTAAATGATAAAGCTAATTTCATAATTAATAATTTGAAGATGTGTTTAAGTGAATTCATTAAAAAAGTAAAAGTAAATGAGTCTTCAGATAAGGTATGGTACAATGATGCACTTCATGAATTAAGAAGAAGAAAAGAATTATCTTATAAAAAAGCTGTTTTTACTGATTTGGTAAGTGAATGGATAGAGCACGAAAATATAAGTAAATAGATTAAAAATATCTTATTATGAAAATAAAATTATGAGTGCCCAGGGCAATCAGAAAGAGACATGGAGAATTTTAAAGGAAATTTTGAATGGTGTGCAAGATGAAGTTAAAAGTGAAATATCTTTCTGTGGGTCTGAGGTATCTGGTCACATGATGATTGCCACGGAATTCAATAAATTTTACATTAATAGTATTGATAATATTGTTCAGAGTATACCCAATCAAAATGAGCTAGATTTCATAAAATTTAAAAAACCAAAAGAATATATAAATCTTAGACTCGTGGACAAAGTTAATATGTGTAAAGTGTTAAAAGAAATTAAATGTAAAGGAGACATTGAGTGGTTAAACAAACAAATACTTACCGACGCAATAGACATAATTAGAGACAACATGTTGGGGATTATTAATTCGTCGATAGAAGAATCATGTTTTCCTGACAAATGGAAAAACTCAGTGGTGACTCCGATTCCCAAAAAACCAGGGACGAAGTTAGCAGAGGAATTCCGACCAGTAAACATGTTACCAACGTATGAGAAAATTTTGGAAGGAGTTATTCGTGAACAGTTAAGAGAACATGTACAAAAAAATGAAGTTATAGTAGACGAGCAATTTGGATTCAGACAAGGTTACGATTGTGAGGCACCCCTAGACATTTTAACAGTTAGATGG
Organism: Pseudolycoriella hygida; assembly: GCA_029228625.1. NCBI lineage: Eukaryota > Metazoa > Arthropoda > Insecta > Diptera > Sciaridae > Pseudolycoriella > Pseudolycoriella hygida. The sequence continues at coordinate 164,020,358 of CM055403.1, forward strand.
AAAATGGAGGTCGAAAACTATAAAACAGTGATTGCAGTAATCCTGGACTTAATGAGGGCTTTCGAAACAGTAGCAAGGGACAGGCTTATAACAAAAATGGAAACATATGGAATCAAAGGTAGCGCTGCAAATTGGTTCAAAAGCTACTTAACGAATAGGACGCAAAAGACGAAATATGGAGAGGAGATGTCGCGTTCCAAGATGGCCGATTCTGAGTAGAAAAGAAAATTCAGCTCCGTCGTAGAAATGCGTTTTTATTAAATTATTCGATCAGTTAAACTTCGAAATTGTTGTAAAAATAAAAGTATAACGTCGGGCCGAGTTAGGTTGAAGAATTTTTGCAAAAAAATTGATCGTTTCACAGTGTTCGTGAACAATTTTGCTAGACTAAGGACAGCATTGTGTGAAAATTGAACAAGTGATATAATAATGAACATATTTGCCGCTTATTAACGTTTAGCAACATACTATTAGAACAATCAATTATTTGCCAATATTATCCATTTTGGTGCATCAAATCAACGTTATACAGCTAACATTGGAACAATTTTTTCTTCTCGCCCAAGTTGAGGTTATGTTGAACGAAGAGAAAAACCTCAAGAGAAGGGCTCTTGACCCAGCGATAGTGGAGCATACAAGTGGATCAAACATGGACCAATTAAAGTCATTCATTCTGGCGCAGAATGAAGATCTACAGAACAAATTCAACAAGACGTTACAGGAGACTATCGAAACCAACAACAAGACCAACGTTCAAACGTTTGAGATGATTTTGGACAAGAAATTGAATCTGTTAGCAGGATATGTTGATTCAAAAGTGGAAGCAGTCCGTACTGAATGCATGGCGTCTGTGGTAGAAGCTTCGGACGTATTGAATGACAAAATATGCAAGGTGAAGAACGATATCGAGGATCGGCTGGATTATTTCGAAAGGCAAACTAAACTGTGTGATGTCGTCATTAAGAACATTCCGTATCGACCAGATGAGGACATGAAAAATCTTGTATTTGGCATTTGTGAGGTCATTCAATTCGGCAACACCGATTCAATCAAATCTGCATTTCGCTTATCAAAGAGCCAACATAAGTCAAATCCGATTATTATGAAATTTTATGAAGTTGGAAACAAACAACAGTTTATAGACGCATATTTTCGACATCAAAATCTCAACTTGGCGGATATAGGTTTCAGAACTAAATTGCGAATTGTAATATGTGAAGCCCTTACACGGAAGAACAAAGAAATATTTCAGAAAGCGATGAATTTGAAGTACAAAAAATTGTTCTCGTCAGTCAGCACGAGAAATGGATTCGTGTATTATCGATTGAACCACAAATCCCGGCCGGTCAAAATTACATCAATCGCATTGCTGGACGCATTCGAAACGACTGGTGCGAACGAAAACACTGAAAACAATGAAAATAATGAACAAAATATGGACGAGAAAGTGGGTCAGACACAGGCGAAGAATGGTGGAGTTGATTATACAAACGATTCAAACATGGAAGTGGTACACGGTTCATCCCAGAAAATCCAAAGTGTTGCCATCGGCGAGTCATCAACAAAAGGCAACAGCACCGAGATCAATACGATATGTTTGGATGACGACACTGCTTCAAATTAAGAAAGAGAAGTACGAAAGGGGGGGAGGTTTTGTCTTTGTAGATTTAATTGTTGCGTTTATTCGAGAGAGAGAGTTTGTTTCATTAAGCAGTAGTAATAAAGTTGAATTTGATGTAAGTTTTTCATGTTTCATGATTTGTTCGATAAATGAATTTGATTCGGCAGAAAGAGTTGATGATGAAATAAGGTCCAATGATGTCGTTAAGTGATGGGAGTCGAGGTAGCTTGAACAGAGTAAGTATTCCTAATGTTCTGTTGAAGACGATGTTTAAAGGCGAAGAACAGTTAAACTTTTGTCATTTGAATGTGTCTAGTGTCAAACCAAAGATTGATGAACTGAGAAGTATCTTTCTCAATGTAAATGCGCATGTGATATCGTTCAGTGAGACTTGGTTTAAGAGTTATCATTCCAATAAGTCAGTTGAAATAGACGGGTACAATCTGCTTCGATGCGACAGGAGGATGAAGAAAAGCGGAGGTGTTGCAATTTACTTGAAAAAGGATGTAAAGTTCCGTGTTGTTGCTTCCTCAGAATGTAAATATGAACTTCAGCAGCGAGACCGTTTCAGAGTAGACTATTTGTTGATTGACCTGATATTTCCCGACGTAAAAGTATTGTTCGGTGTTTTTTATAAAGCTGTTAAAACGAATGAATTTGACGTTGTTAGAGATGTGTTAGCTAAATATGCAAATGACTATGAACATGTAGTGCTAGCAGGCGACTTCAATGAAAATTTAATGGATGAACAGAGACAATCTCGGATGAACGATTTTAGAAATATTTTTGTGAATAACGATCTGAATATTTTAAACGAATTGCCTACTCACTACTTTCAGACTGGAGCATCTTTGCTTGATTTGATGGTTGTTCGTGATGTAAACGCTGTTAAAAGATTCAATCAGATTGACACTGGCATGTCTCTACATGATGTCCTATTGGTAAGCTATAAATTGCCGTCAATGAAGTTACGCAAACAGCCTAAGGTGTGTCGTAATTATAAATCGATCGATGAAGATGCTTTATTCATTGATACGTGTTCGCTGCAATGGGAGCGAGTTCTGTCCATGACAGATAGCAACGATATAGTAGAAGAGCTTGTACGAAATTGGAAGTATTTACTGGATAAACATGCACCACTTCGGCCTGTTCGTGAGCGATTGAAAACTAATGCACCATGGTTTTCGACAGACATATCAACAGCAATCGTGGAACGAGACATAGCTAAGCGATATTGGAGGATTGTTCGTACAGCTGACGCACATCAAAACTATCGTAAATTGAGGAATAAAGCGACTGCAATGATGAACCGGGCGAAAAGCGTATATTACGATAATGTTCTCAAAAATTGCAAGGATTCAAAATCGATATGGAACAAGCTGAGAAGATTGGGAATAGGAAAGGACAAATCCGAAAATGATCCGCCATTTACAGCACAGGACTTCAACCGATTTTTGCTAAATAATGCAACGTCTGAATATAGCGCCCTGACATCGACTACATTACCATCGGATACGGAGACACATAGAGTGCGAGATTTTCCACCGTTTGCATTTAGCGACATTAACATGGAAACCACTAGGAAGGCAATTCTACAAGTTAAATCAAGGGCAGTGGGCCTGGATGAAATACCGATTAGTTTCATCAAGATGACGTTACCAGTCACTCTTCAGTATGTGAATCATATGTTCAATATAGTTATATCATCAGCGGTCTTTCCTGATGTATATAAAAAGTCGAAAGTTTTTCCAGTCCACAAGAAGTCAAAGAAATACGAAATGAAAGATCACAGGGGAGTACATGTGTTACCTGCGCTATCGAAATCTTTGGAGAAGGTATTGAAGTGGCAGATATCAGAGTACATCAATACACATGACTTGCTTTATCAATTCCAGTCAGGATATCGTCCTAAACATAGTACTACCACGGCATTACTGAAAGTTACGCATGATATTAGAGTTAACTTGCATAAGCGAGAGGTGAACAAGAAGTTTGTTTCATTTCTATTGATGTTGGACTTCTCTAGTGCATTCGATTTGGTTCGACATGGATTACTGCTAAGGAAACTACAACTAAATTTTTTCTTCTGCGGACATGCCACGGATCTAATTAAATCTTATCTGAGTGGGAGAAGGCAAGCAGTAGCAATCGATGGATTTTTATCAGAATTCTTGCCGACGACTACAGGTGTACCACAAGGATCAGTTCTTGGTCCCCTTTTGTTTTCACTATTTATTAATGACCTACCAAGTGTTCTCGCCCACTGCATATGCCATTTGTTTGCAGATGATGTGCAACTATACCTGCATCACGATTGGCTTAACTTTAAAAATGGAGTAGACTTGATCAACGCAGACCTGAGAAGAATTGTAGAGTGGGCCCGGGAAAACAAACTGAAATTGAATGCTGCGAAATCTCAGGCCATGGTGATATCTGAAACTGAAATCAGTATTTTGGATCCAAGACTAGTGGCGAATCCAATATTAATGATCAACGAGCAAATATTCTACGTGAGCAAGGCAAAGGTACTTGGCCTATGGATCAACTGTACGATGTCGTGGACAGACCATACAAAGAATATTATGCAAAGAGTTTATGGAGGACTGCGAACGCTATGGAATTGTGGTCCATTCTTGTCGCTTGCTAAACGAATGATGTTGGTGAAAACGTTGCTGCTGCCACATTTTACCTATTGCGATTCAGTTGTGTGTGATATGGGTGCAGAATTGAGGAGATTACTGCAGGTAGCTATGAATGCTTGCATTCGGTTTGCTTACAATATGAAGCGAAGAGAACACATTTCGTCTCAAGAGAGTGCAGTTTTGGGTTGTGAATATCCAAACTTTAAAAGATACAGAATGTGTGACATGGTGCGTAAGATCTTAATTTATGAGCAGCCGGGATATTTGTTCAATCTGATTACGTTAACGCGAAGTGTGAGGAATCCGTCGTTGATTGTGCCTATTGCTGTGAGATCGATATTGAAGGATTCGTTCTTTGTTCAAGCTGCCTCTGTGTGGAACTCACTCCCCTTAGATTTAAAGAGAAAAATGTCATCTAACTCTTTCCCCGAAATGTGTTTGGATTATTTTTCGCAGCATTAATTGCATTAAGTTAGTAATTTTATTTTATTTTTTCTTATTTTTCGTCCTTATCACTCTCTCTCTCTCTCCGTGAAGATTAGTATAAGGTTTTATTTTTAGTTAATTTTTATAACGTTTATTTAAGATGGAAATCACAGGTAGTTATAAGGCATTAGCCTTCTGTGAGTTAATAATAATAAAGATACATACATACATAGATATCGAAACCAGATTCGGAGTTCCACAAGGATCCAAATTATCATCAGATCTATTTCTTCTCTACATCAATGACATCACTTGTTGCCTCAAATTTGCAGAAATTATACTCTTCGCGGATGACACCACAATATTCATTAGCGACGAGGATGAGTTTACCGCAGCAAATCGATTAAATGAAGACTTGAATCGTATTAGTAATTGGTTGAACCTCAACAAGATGAAGTTGAATATTGCGAAAACGAAATATATAATATTCAATAAAAACAGCGGAGGCCTCAGTAATAATTTACAAGTGAAGATAGACGGCGAAATCATAGACCAAGCAGAAGAAATAAAACTCCTGGGAGTAGTAATTTCCAAGGACTCAAAAATGACTAAACATATTCAATTCGTGGAAAAAAAAATAGCGAAGAAAATAGGATTCATGGCGAGAATTAGCAGGAAACTTACACTTGGAAGCAGAATCACTATCTATAAATCAATTATTGCACCTCACTTTGAGTACTGCCCATCTCTTCTTTTTACGTGCAACCAAGGTGAATTTCAAAGATTACAAAAACAACAAAACAAGGCGATGCGAATAACGTTAAGGTGCTCAAAACTTACGAGCGCAAAGAAAATGCTAAAGAAGTTGTGTTGGTTGAGTGTTAAACAGAGGGTTTACTATTTGACATTAATTAGAATTTTCAAACTAAAAAATTTTTTAATGCCTAAAAAACTTAGTGTCATGGTGTGTTCGAGATCGGAAATTTAATTATTGGATGAGAAATGAAAATGACTTTCATCTGATAAGAACTAAAAAAACATCGACGCAAAATACAATGATGTATAATGGCTTAAAAACTGTTAATGAACTTCCAAAAAACATTAAAAACGAATCAAATATTAAAGAATTTAAAAGACTACTAATTAAATACATTAGGAAAATATTGATACTGACATTTAAGAAAGTTTTTAATTTAAAATAATAATAATAATAATAATAATAATAATAATAATAATAATAATAATAATAATAATTAATTAAAAATAATTCATTCATTCATTCATTCAGATAGGAATAAGCAATGTGAATCGTATGTGCAAGGTTTTCGATTACAGTTTCCACTAACCTCAATAAATGTTAATGTCATTGTCTTTCAGGCCTGCACAAAGCTTAAGGTACTAATTAGCCTTATCTACCAGGTCTATGATTTATCTCATAATTTGTGTCATCCTAATAAACCAAGTCTCATAATTCGTTTTGCTTATAAGAACTCGATGACCGATCTTCATTCTATTTATTTTCATCTCATAAGTTGTTCACACATACCATGCCTAACAAAAATCCTGTACAAAGAGAGATGTGACGCAAGTCTAAGTTTCTTCTTCCAAAACAACTAAATTTATGTGACGCTTTCTTCCTTGATGCGCAAATAGAATTTTTATTGAAAAAATGAGCCACAAATACCAGACCCAGCAACGTGATTTTTTTGTCTTTCAGCTTCCACATCCCAAAAAATACTTTAAAGAATTTCTGAAAATTGTTTTGCGTAAAGCTTTTTGGCGTGTGAAATCTGAAAGCGAAAATACTTAAGAGTGCACAGTGCTTATAAAAGAGCCATCTGTCGGAATCTTTTCATTTAATGAAAATTTACTGGAAAAAGTCGCATATTTCTGTAACGCTTTTCTCTTAAAGCATTAAATGAAAACGAATGCTTATGTCGTCATTACACACTTAACATATTCCCAAACAAAATTGCGGAAACACTTTCGGAGAAAACATTTACATTTGCTAAAAATGTGAATTCCAATATTTCACCATAAAAGTCAGTCTTTCAGCTTTTCCACTTAATAAACACTTCAAAACGCACAATTTTTTCGACCAATGTGTTTGCTCACTTAATCTTTAACTGAATAATCAATTTAAATGACAGAAAACATTTTCTAAAAGTTAGAAATTGATACAAAAAATTTCGAGCTGATGATTGCAAATAAAAATGGCCGTCATCTTTCTTTGTTGGCTTTTGACGTTTACAAACATTTGCAAATGTAATCAACTCAAAAAGTTTTTATCCATTGCTGACTCATAGAAAATGTTTTCTTTCATTTCAATTGATTATTCAGTTAAAGATTAAGTGAGCAAACACATTGGTCGAAAAAACTATGCGTTTTGAAGTGTTGATTAAGCGGAAAAGCTGAAAGACTGACTTTTGCAGTGAAATATTGGAATCCACATTTCTAGCAAATGTAAATGTTTTCTCCAAAAGTGTTTTCGCAATTTTGTTTGGGAATAGGTTAAGTATGTAATGACGACATGACATAAGCATTCGTTTTCATTTAAGACTTTAAGAGAAAAACGTTACAGAAAATTTCGACTTTTTCCATTAAATTTTCATTTCATTAGTTGAAAAGATTCCGACAGATGGCTCTTTAGTAAGAAGTGGGCACTCTTAAGATAAAACTGTCACATGTTCATCTCAAAAGAATGAATGAATGAAATGAATGTGGCAGTATGAGTGTGTAAACACAATAAGACAATAATAGCCAATGAAAACAGTGTAAAACTAGTCTAGGACATAGAAGTGTGGAAAGGAATGAGAAAGCAGATGCACTGGCAACACGATAACTCGAGTAAAACTCAACTGATTTTCAAAAACGTTTTACCCTGAAAGGTAATCGAAAAAATGTTTATTGGGGGGTGAATCTGGTCACTGTCGGGCCAAGTGGTTTTTGGTTTCTTGTACATAACTTAAGTAAATCTTTTCAGATTTTCATAATTTTTTTTTGTTTGAAAGGTCTGGGTATGCCAAACAATATATGGAAGAAACTTTTTTTCATTTTGAGCTTTTGGACTCAGCCAGGGCCCTAAAGCTGAATCTCTACTAGGGCCCAACGTGTTTTTTCTACATAAATCGAGTAAATCTTATCTGATTTTGAAATTCTTTCTCTTTCCTGAAAGATAATTTAAAAATTGATTAAGGGATTGAATTTGTGCAAAATCGGTTGAAAACTTCCGAAGTTTTGGTCGAAAAAGTGGTCAAAAACGTGGTTTTTTGAAGGTTGGTGGAACTTTTTCACATATATCTCCGCGAAATTAGAACTGAAATCTCTACAGAAGGCTTAAAATAAAAGATATGGACATCAGAAAATTACATTTAAAAAAATCTGTTGAGTCGTTCGGGCTGTGGTGTGGGTGTGGGCCAAACTAACCACCCAAGGACCACGCGACCCTACACGATATTTGGTCGTTTTTCATGACTATTTCTTTAATGGTGAGTATTTTTGTGCAATGTTGTAGAGAAAAAAGAGGCAAACTATTTTGTGTGGAAGTGTGGGTTAGGTGCTGTTCATAAATGACGTCACGCTTGCTATAAAATCCACAAATTTCATAACTCCAAACTGGTGAGACATTTTCTTTATAGTACTCCGGCTTGTTGAGTTAATGTTTTAAGCCATATTCTGAAATAACGTGGTACTTGGAAGATATTTTTGGATCCTTATACGAAGTACAATGGAGCGGGTTGGGTTAGCTCAGTAGTAACGTACTGGCTTTCCGTCAAGAATATCCGGGTTCAATCCTGGTGGGGACATGATGTATAGGATTTTCTTCAATGTATAGCATGAGGCAGGGGGTGTCAAAGGGTGTGAATACGCGAATACAGTACTCCTAAATGTACCTTAGCCTCTATCCACCAACTCCTACATCCTTTCCCACCCGTGGTGACACCTGTTATAGTGAGCAACCCACATGAACGATCAGGTAACCAACCCTGGTGTAGTAGTGTGGGTCACTTAGCCGAAGGATGAGGGGGGCTGTCTTCGGGTAGTACCTTAACGCCACGTAGAGAGAAGGTCGAAGACAGCTAGGCGCTATCAAGATGGGATGGCGACCCAGCGTGGTGGCGGATGATCTCAACAGCAGGAGACAACGGCAGCACGCACAGTCCTAGTCAGATGGACTACCATCACTCACCAACCCGCAATGGCAAGCGTGGTGTTTTAACGCTAAAAACCCCCGAAAGAAAGAAACGATGAACGAGACAACTAACCAAATACGGCCCTCAGTTCCCGGTGGCATGATACCGTTACCTGACTCCGGCAACGGTCAGAGACGGTTTGCAGAGGGTGCTAAGAATCCCCGGGTTACGGCAGGTTGCCACACCAAATTACACGTCGCAGGATACAACGCCAGAACTTTGTCATCAAATGGAAAAATGTCCGAAATGGAAGCTGCATTGGAGAAAATCAAATGGGACGTGGTCGGAGTAAGTGAAGTGAGAAAATCTGGAGAAGAATGCCTTAAAATGCCTTCAGGACACACATTCTTCTACCGTGGGAACGACAGTCAGACTTTGATGCACGGGGTCGGATTATTTATACATAAACGGTGGTCGAAACGCATAACTCACACGAAAAGTGTATCGGAAAGAGTCGTGTACGTATGCCTGAAAATCAACAGCAAATACAGTCTGAAAGTAATTCAGGCCTACGCACCGACATCCACCCATGATGACGAAGAAGTAGAAACGTTCTACGAAGATGTTGCAAAGGCCATCGACGAAAATAAGACTTATTACCTGTACATAGTCGGTGATTTCAATGCGAAGCTGGGAAAAAGCGAGGAAGAATCCGAAATTTCCATTGGGAATTTCAGCTACGACCGAAGAAATGACCGTGGCGAAACCTTACTAAATTTTCTACAGCACCACAACCTGTTCGCGATGAATTCATTTTTCCCTGGAAAAACTCAACGTAAATGGACTTGGGCAAGTGCAGATGGCCACACGAAAAATGAAATCGATTACATCATAACAGATCGCAAATGTACAGTGCATAATGTCACAGTCCTCAACCATTTTACTATGGGGAGTGACCACAGATTGGTGCGGGCGAAAGTCAGACTGAACACACGGTTTGAGCGATCAAAAATGGTGAAAAAACAAGACAAGGTAGATGTGGGAAGACTTCAAGAACTGAGTACAGAATTTGAGACAGAAATGAAGGCAAAGTTAGAAGCTTCAGCTGGACAAGATGAAACATTGAGCGAAATGAACAGCAAGATTGTAGAAACCATTATGGGTTTTATGGAATCTAAATGCAAGACTGTCCGCACGAAAGAATCGAAGCTGAGCGAAGAAACACTAGATCTGATTGCGAACCGGGTAGAATTGATCAAAAGTGGAAGAAGGGACTCGGTGGAATACCGAAACCTGACGAAAATGATCAATAAAGGGATGAGGTCAGATCTCAGGAAATACAACGTTAAGCTGGCACAAGAAACGATCGAGGCAAATTGCAACATGAGAGTTCTACGTTCCAAGTTGATAAATGCCAAAAAGGAGATCTTCAAGTTGAAAGATAAGACGGGAAACATTCACACTGACCGAAGTGCAATATTGAATATTGCAAAAGAATTTTATGAAGATCTATTCTCATCAGTTCGACCAAATCCATTGACAACGACCCAAGAACATCATAGAAATAGACCAGTCATTACGAATGTGGGTTCCGAAGATCTGCCTGACATAACGGTGGAAGAAGTCAAAGCTGCAGTAGCGGAAATGAAAAATAGGAAATCTCCGGGTGAAGACGGTGTTCCGGTAGAAGCCATGAAATTAGGAGGTGACATGTTGTTAAGTGCATTAGCGGCATTGTTCAATAAGTGCCTGGAATTGGGAAGATACCAGAAGCATGGGCAGAACGCGATGATCATACTGTTACACAAGAAAGGAGACATGACGAAACTGGAAAACTATCGCCCCATCAGTCTTTTGTCCAACGCTCTACAAACTGTTCATGAAGATCGTTGCAAAAAGGAAACGAACAACCTGGACTTCTATCAACCAGTCGAGCAAGCAGGATTCAGATCTGGTTTTAGTACGAATGACCATTTACAAGTGACTTAGGCTGATTTTTAACAGCAAAATGAACAACAGCCTAAAACGGAAAGTCTTCGATACTTGTGTCCTTCCAGTGCTGACGTACGGAGCAGAAACATTAACATTGACAAAAGCATCCGGAAGCAAACTGAGAACAGCACAAAGGGCAATGGAACGTAGTATGCTTGGAATTTCGCTCAGAGATAAAATTAAAAATCAATGGATTCGACAGCAAACGAAAGTCGTCGACGTAATGGAACGAATAGCATCTCTGAAGTGGAATTGGGCAGGACACATTGCAAGGCTAAAAGATGAACGATGGACCAAAACGATAATGAATTGGAGACCACCAACAACAAGACCAATGGGTAGACCGCCGGAAAGATGGACCAATTCGATCAAGCGAGCAGCAGGGAGAAACTGGCAGCAAGCGGCACAAGATCGTTCAAGATGGAAGGAGTTAGGGGAGGCCTACATCCAGCAGTCGATAGCAACGGGCTAACGAAGAAGAAGAAGATAGCATGAGGGTAACGTTCCTAGGCACACCCAAGCTTCATAATATGGGTAGTTGTGAATTTGTTGCCGCAACGAATCGTATGACAAATGAATGAATGACAAATATGACGTCACCCATATTCGATGAATTCTGTGTACAAATATCTGAGTCTAAATCGAGGAATTATTTTACTCATTGAAACTACTACTTGCGGAGAATAAAGTCCGCTTCTCATCTTGAACGTAAAACCATTTCGTTACTTGATAATGTTATGAATTATTTTGTCACTGTCATGACGCTCAGACATTAGCACATCTAGAACAGTTGTGTTATGGAGATCTACAGTTCGGCATATCGTGCTAATCATCTATGTTGATGGACATGAAGGACGATTTGTTATCATATCTATTTATCTCAGTTTCTGGGTCTAGCGAATCGTAACAGAAATGTTCACAGTCGCCATCTATTGGAAGCACGATTTGTTACTCTATTTCTTGAAAGTCATGCCTCTAAAGGTAATTCAAGATCTTATCAAGTTGTTTCTACGAAAATTTTTTCGTCTTTATTTGCTCAACTATGCAATGTGGAGATTTACTGTCAAAGGCAAAGCTATAGAGAATAAAATTTTAGAAGACACGTGTCTCAAGGTTTTGGGTAGAACTGCCCCAACCTTAGGATATGACCACTTCTAGAATTGGGAGGGATGATCCATATCTCTAGAACTATTAGAGGTACAAAATGGCTTCCAAAGGCAAAGTTGTGGAGAATAAAATTTTAGAGAACACAGTGTTTCAGGGTTTTAGGGAAAAATTATCAAATCCCGGGATAGTTCAACTTCTAGAAGTGTGAGGTATGACACATATCTTCAAAATTATAGCAAAATTGAGGGAAAGTTGGTGAGAAATACATTTTAGAGAAAATAGTTTCAGGATTTCTTGGAGGAACTACGTTGGTCCTCTTTTTGATATGGTACACGGGAGAACATTTAGGCCGTCAAGATCAATGGTCTCAGATGTACTTTCTTTGAAATTCTTATAGTTATAAAAGAGCACAAGATACGTTCGAGTCTTTTTGCAAAGTCTATTCTGTTTGCCACATTTATTCTGATACGTACGAGTCTTTAGTTATGTTTCTGTGATGAAAAGGGTTTTTGTTGTGATACAAATTGATAAAAAGTTGAATCGATTTTATTTCAAGTTTTTCCCAATTTTGCATTTTATGTACCACGTGATTTCACTTTAGAATTATTCAAATTATTTAAATTATTGAACTTCGTGTGTACAGTGACAATTTACTGTATATCACACAAGAGACAAACGTAATTTCACGATAATTAAAAATCCGTACGATGCATACAACGTTCAACGTACATAAAAACAACGTTTTTCTGATAATTATATTCGCTACATGTTTTTAGAAAACAGGAAAGCTGTATGACTGCAACAGAAAGCGAGAGTCCATTTTCATAAATCTGATGGAAATAGCCGGTCGTTCGATAGGATCTAATAGGAATGACAGGTTTTCGCTACAGTCGATATGTATGCCTTGTGGATGTCGTTCAAATCTACCTGTTCGTGACAATTTCAGTTTATTTATTTAACAAAATGAGTTTCAAAACCTATGGCCTAATATTCGCTGAAATTGTAAAATTTCTTTTTTCTTTTGTGTCAAGTTTCCGCGTATTTCTCACGTCGTTTGGGAAAAACGTTGGTCCTAACTTATGCCAACAGGCTTTTTTAGCGAATTCCTCCCAAAAACTACTTGCGTAAAACTGTACCGTACGGGCCTCACAGAGCATTCTGATTGTTTAATAAGTTTTTATCAAATTTAGTGCTTCCACACTCCATATCTAACACTATCGTTGAATGTTTAGAAGGTTCAAGCTTACCGTTTTTCAATGTGTTTTGATTAGATTTGTTAATAAAAATAACTGCGCTGAGATTGTACTCTTGTCATGTCAGTCGTGATTATCACGTCCTTCTGTGAAACACCAAAAAAAAAAATCATGAAGGTCGTCATACCGATACTTTTACTTGTTCAATTTGCCGTTGCAGCGTAAGAATTTGTATTCCATTTGAAGCCTTAAGACTTTCACATTTAACTTTTCTCTTAGAACCAATCAGAAAGCTTATTATGCAAAACTACGACAAAGTCCAAGTGAAAATTTTAAATGTCTTATCATCGAAAAAAATAGTCTTCGAACGTTCAAAGGATTCGAAACGGAGAACCCAAATGAGCTAAAACTTATGATGAAACCAGCTGTTTCAGCTCCAAATGAAATGATGCTTAAAACTCCCGACGATTCCAAAATCATAGAAATTTTCGCTAAAACGCAAGAAGTTTCCGATGCTTACATTGACACCATCTGCAAGACGAAAGACGTAATACCACCACTTCCAATTCAACGGCAACAAACGCGTGAAGGTCCAGAAATCGAAAAGATTGTGGATGGTGGTGATCAGGCGAATAGAATTGATGTCGTTTTTATGGGAGATGGTTACACGGCAGATGAACGAGATCAGTTTTTTGAAGATATACAAAGACTTACTGAAGATATGTTCAATGGTGACACCTTCCGCTCATACTTGCCTTTGTTCAATATTTGGGCGGTGTATGTGGAAAGTGAGGAAAGTGGAATCGGTTATGATGGATACAAAAACACGTCGTTCAGATTATATAGAGAACGTGGCCAATTGAGAGGTATTTACACAGGGAACGCACAGTATGCACGACAGGTGAGATAACTTTCTTTTTTCGAAAAGAAGGAAAACTCCTACGTAAACAAGAATTGATCAGAAACTTTAAACTTGCTGGAAATTTGTCAAAACTATGTCTTACCGCTTAAAAGAGTCACACAGAGTCACCTTTTTTCAGTTCTGACCCATTATTTACTAATATTTTTTGTGCAAGAGCCGACCAACTGACCAACCCAGAGCTCTAGGCTGGACCCATCTATACTTGTAGTGCAAAAACATATTTTTTAGGGTCTACCTTTGGGCTAGCCTATTTGCTAGGGACAGGCATTGGATCAATGCATCCAGGACAACAAAATTTTCCCTATTTTCTCTTCATTAAAGAAATATCCACGAAAAACCACCAAGTCACGTAGTGCGAGTTAGGCCCATACAATGGTCCCTACCAGTCAAAACTACTAAACCGATTTTAACCATTTTTTTTTCCGTAAGTCCGTTTTCAAAATCTTGAGGAGAGATTTCTGCGCTAATGTCGTGCAGATGTAAGCGAAAAAGTTTCATCAACCATCCGCAAACATCGTTTTCTGAAACCGTGGTGATTATTTTTGTAGCAAATATTGTGTACTTGCATCCCTTTTCAGTTCTTTCAGTTTCTTTCTGTTCAAATATCTGTTGAAGCATAATGAAAGGAATTTTTTTGTTAAAGTCGGACGAGCCTAGAACCAGCCTTGGAACTAAAGATGACACCCATAAGATGTTTCTCTCAATTTTTTTATCAATACCACAAAAAGAACTTGCACTTCATAAAACAACTACATATAGTATACCGTCTTGTAGCAATATTAAGGTGCAATGTATGAAAGAGGCATCCACCTACACCTCACTACACCTTGGTGCACTTCACTACACCTTACTACACCTTGGTGCACTTCACTACACCTTAGTGCACCTGACTACACTACCTCATTGCACCTCATCACACTTCACTGCACCTTGATGCACTGAACTACACCTCCACTGAAACTCACTACACCTTACTGTGCCTTGGTGGACCTGACTCCACCTTGATGCATCTTACTGCTCCAAAATACAGTAAGAGGCAAGGTGCAGTGAGGTACAGTGAAATGCAATGATGTGCAGTAAGGTGTAGTGAGGTACAGTGAGGTGTAGTGAGGTGTAGAGTGGTGCACTGAGGTGTAGTGTAGTGAGGTGCAGCAAGGTGCAGTGAGGTGTAGCGAGGTGCAGTGAGGTATATTGTAGTGAGGTGCGGCAAGGTGAAGTGAGGTGCAGTGACATTTTGGATTTCCTTTGTCTCTGTCCACTTGGTCACATCTTATTGATGTGGACACTCCCTTACTTACTTACTTACTTATCAGCCTTTCTAACCCAAGGTTTAGAATTAATTTATCACACCAAAAAAACTTCTTCGAAGGTAAAGTGTGACGCAGCCCGTAAGTCCACTTACAAAATTATTGATATCGGTAGAGGTGACGCTTTCGCTGATAAGACTCAAACATTTGTTTGAATAGAATGTTAGTTTGTGATCAAAGTTTTATTCTTAAATTGAAGCAAAAATTTGCACCACTTTTTTTAAAACAAAATTACGTTGTGTTCAAAAAATTACGTCACAAATGCCAGACCCACAAGCGTAATAATTTTTCAACAATTTCGTTTTTCACACGTAAAAATTTAAATTTATGTTAAACAATCTTCGCAAAAAGAAAGAAGAGTTGTATTTCTGCAGTGTAAAAACAGAAAGTACAGAAAAATTATTTCGCCGTTGGGTCTGGCATTTGTGACGCAATTTTTTAAACACAACGTAATTTTGTTTTAAAAAAAAGTTGTGCAAATTTTTTTAAGAATGAAACTTTCACCACAAGCTAACATTCTATTCAAACAGATGTTTGCGCCTTATCAGCGAAAGCGTCACCTCTGACGATATCAATAATTTTTAAAGTGGACTACTTACTGCGTTATACTTTACCTTCGAAGAAGTTTTTTTGTTGTGATATCAGTAGTTTTGTGAGTTTTGTAAGGCGAGCTCTGCGACCTATGCTTCCATAAACAAAAATGATCTGAGATTTTCTGGCAATTGCTGACAACTTTTTGACACTTGCTGAGTACTGCCTGAGACTTGCTGATAACTTTCTCACACTTTCTGACACTTGCTGTCAACTTTCTGACACTTGCTGACAACTTTTTGACACTTGCTGACAGCTTTCTGACACTTGATGGCAACTTTCCGACACTTGTTAATAACTTTTTGAGACTTTCAGACGCTTACTGATAACTTTCTGAGGCTTGCTGCCAACTTTCTGATACTATCTGACAATTTGTGACTAACTGACACTTACTGACAACTTTCTGACACTTGATGACAAGTTTTCAAGACTTTCTGACACTTGCTGACAACTTTCTGAGACTTTCTGACAACTTTCTGAAACTTGCTGACAACTTTATGAGACTGTTTGACACTTGCTGACAACTTTTTAAGACTTGCTGACAACTTTCTAAGACTTGCTGACAACTTTTTGACACTTGCTGATAACTTTCTGAGAATGTCTGACACTTGCTGACAGCTTTCTTAGAATTTCCGACCGAATTTCAACCGATTTTAATGAGTCTAGGCTGCTACGACGTAGTTTCCTTAAAAAAAATTAGAAGGGCAGGGGGGCAGGGGGAAAAAACTCAAAGGTTCGTGTATATATGGTGACTTATCCCAAATGATTTTGCATGGCGTTTTTTCAGTTTGTGGACTTCTTTTTATGGGTGTGGGGACTGGATCACACAAAAATGCCAAACTTTCGACTGGTTACAAACGTCGTGATATGCACATAAATATAATTACATCAGCGTACAGTTACTTTTATTTATTTTTAAAGTTTTATTCAATATCCACATATTTCTTAGAATTCCATTGTTCGAACGCGGACACACGGACAAAATCGACCCTAATTCGGCCGTAAGACCCTGACTAACGTCAAGGCAACATGACCCAACATCATTGGTGTCTTCTTTTACTCTTGTCAGATGCTCCAAATTAGACGTGACACCAAAGCCATTACTTTCCAAGTTCAGGTAAAACAGGATAAACCATTGACATGGATATAGTTAATTAGCGATAGAGTCGATAGAGTGAAGGCAAAGAAGTTGATTCCCTAGGTACAGCTGGTTGCAGCTAGGTACAGTGAGGTGCAGTAAGGTGTAGTGAGGTGTACTGCACAGCCGGACGGACGGACAGGAAGGGTAAAAACATAAAGTAGCTATCGCTACTTAATAAACCATTGACATCGGTCACATGAGTATAGAAAAGGAACGAAAATGTCTTGTTGAAGAATAAAACGAAACAATCTATGACGTCATAGCTTTTTGTGACGTCATTTTTGTGAAGACGTATTTATGATCGCTACTTTATAAAGGAACGATAAAAGACTTCATCTCTAGGTCAATTCGTGTAAGCATCCGGGCAGTACCTTCTAGATTTGTTTTTCTGTCAATTCCCTCCTCTCTTGTTTCAAAAGTAAAATGTTTGTCTCAGGTTTGTCAACTGACCGGACCTGGTGGGTGCGATTACCCTTCTCTAATTGGTAACGATGATTTCTATGGAGGTCTCGGTGGTGAATTCGTTATATCAACGAAGTCAAATCGTACGGGAACAGTTGTGCTAAGACACGAAATGGGTCATAACTTTGTCAATGTTGGGGAAGAGTACGACAACGGACAGGCATATCGAGGTGTTAATTCGGCAGCTAACTTAACTCTTGTAACAAGTAAATGGGGACATTGGTTGACTTATGAGCCTGCTAGAGAAGAACGAGCGATCTATAGATTGTTGGCGTATCCATGGGTAAATCTTGCTAGTGGAACGCAAACATTCAACTTTACGTCTGACGGACTTTATTCGCGGTGGTATCTTCTTGTGTCAGTGAGCGCTGCTGGCGAAGAAGACTCTCTAGAATTCGAATTAGACGGTCGTATTCTTCCATGGGAGTCAAGAGGCTACGATGATAGAGAATTCTACGACTGGTTTGACGATGAAGGCTTCACTGCAGGTAAATGGAATATATCGGAAATTGAATCGATTTTCATTGTGTCCCATACAGGAGAACATACTTTGACCTTACGCTCCAAAACACCATCAACGCACCCGTTCATTCCGAGGATGCTCTGCTCTGTTAATCTACACGAGTTTGGGAATTACGATGAATTTCACGTTGACAACAGCGTAGTTTCGGCTTATCCGACGTGGGATGTGAGCAGAAGAGTAACTTATCGACCGACGAATGCTGGATGTCTAATGCGAAATATGACTCACAATGAATTTTGTTCTGTTTGCAAAGAGGGGATGTGGTACCAGTTCTTGCAACGAATTTCTTTGATTGGTAATGTTGAAACTCGAGTATTCCAATAATTCTTTGTATTTTTTTGGCGTAGATAATGTCAATGTCAGCAGAAATCCCAATACGGACAAAACGAAGCGAGTTGAAGTTAACACATTGAAATTGGGACAGCTAAGGGCACCTGATAATCAAGTTGAGGATGAAAGTTTAGAAATTCGATGGTTCCATCAGGGAGAAGAGCGGCCGGAATTCAATGATCAATTCGTAATTGATGCGGAAGGTGGATCTTGGTCTGTGTCGGTGCGATTACACACTCCGGAAGTAAGACACGATCCCAATTCACTCTTACTGGATTCCGAAAATTTTACAGTGACATTCCCTGTCAATTCAACGATGACAAGTGTTCCTCTCTTTTAAACTTTTTAACAAAAAATGTTCAAAATAAAGCTTTTTACAATTTCCAAAAATTTGAAGTTCTCAAAGTAAATTGACGTTGATGGTGCTGGTGATGGTTTATTGTTTCAAAAGTGCTGGGACTTGCAAATTTTAGAAGTTTCAAAGACTCGGGCTTCAAATTGAGTTGGTTTTCCGAAGTTTTCTATTTTGTTGCCAATTATCTTCCGAGTACAGAGACGCGAAACACTTGAGTAATCTGCCAGAATGATAAGCTAAATCGAATTAACACAATTTGATAAAACGATGAAGCAGCAGAAAATAAGTCAGAAACTTTTTAATAAACTCTGTGATTGAACAATGCAATAAATGGTGTTATGTCTTCCAAAAGATGAATAAATTGAAAAAAAAAAAAACGTTCGACACACATGGCACAAGGGGCGCGTGTGGAAAAAGTGCGGTATCCTTGTATCCTAGATACCGGGAAGTTTGGGAGCCGAAAAATTGAATACCGGGAAATTAGAAGAAAACATACGACGTGCCGAAGAAATCGGGAAATAACTAAAAGTCGTTAAATAAGTAAAAAACTGGAAATAAGTAAAAATCAGGAAATGACTGAAAACCGGGAAATGACTAAAAATCGGGAAATGGCCAAAAACCAGGAGTTGACTGAAAACCGGGAAATGACTAAAAATCGGGAAAAGACTAAAAATCGGGAAATGACTAAAAATCGGGAAATTCAGGGGTCACTCACTTCCGAGCTTAGCAGATTTAATCGATTTAATGAGATTGTGTCATTGCGAAGCTAAAATTCGAAAACCAAAAAAACACCTAATTTATTGCTTGGGAAAATTCAAGATGGCGCCAGTTTGACCGCTGGCAGCCATTTTCTTAAGATCCCAAAAAATTCTCCTGACCAAACTCTATAACTTTCCCGAAGAAACCAACTCTCGAGCTATTGTCACTCCGAAGCTAAAATTCGAAAACTCCGAGCATTACCTAAAAAACCCTCAAAATTGACCACTTTTCCACATGCCACGGCTTTTCCAGAATTTTCCCGGAAAACGGTATACGAAATTTTGCATTTGGGGCCGAGACTGAAAATCCCTGAAAATTTCAGGAAGATCGGCTGCGTAGTTTTCGAGATCGAAAATTATAATTAGATAGAACATAGATAGACAGAAACCGACAGATCAGAAAAGTTTCCATAATGATGAGAACAATAGAAAATTTTTTCTCCATACAAAAATGTCATTTTCAGACCTCGATATCTCAGCCAATTTTCAACCGATACTTGAATTTCAGATAAAAGATAAATATTTTGAAAGTTAAAAAACTGAAATCGACAGATAATGAAATGCATTTTTCAGATATCAAAGAAAATTATTGATATTGCTTGCTGTTGGGGAATAATGTGCTGCAACGTAGCCTGTGGTGTAGTTTCTTATTCATTGCTAATGTAAATTATTGTGTTTATTGATGAATTATAGGCTGTGGGCAATAGTTCACCGGTTAAAGTACCCAAAGAACAACTAATAAATAGAATACAAGAAACTAGGTCCCACCTCTTGGGTGGGTGATTTCACTAAACAAAATGAAGAACTTAACATTGTTGCAAAAAAGGTTCCATACAAATTGAGAAAACTAAAAGGCGCGGAACAAGTCGGCTCAACCTGAAATTACCTGAATCTGTTTCGACCTGAAACCTGAACTATTCGATTTGACTAACGAATTGACCTGAAACCTGAATTTTTTTTCAGGTCATGACCTAAACCTGACCTGATTGACCTGAACTTTTAATTACACCAAACTAATTGATTAGACATTTTTAACACAGATTACATCATAATTTCCAACAAATAGCTAGAAGTGGGATCTAGCACCTTATAGTTATTTACGCAACAAGGGCGCAGTCCTTTCGGCCCTTTAACTTACATTTTTCAAATTTCGTTCCTCGCAGCAAGCATGAAATAGTTATTTAAGTCGTCCATACATTTGGAATGATTGCTCATTCTAATATGTGCTGTGCTGTTGTGGTGGCAAGACATGAGTGTACTGAAGCGGTAATGATACGCCGAAATCAGCTCTTGTCCTTGTTATTCGTCCCTTGCTTTAAAAGTCTATTTGTTCTTCTAGTTGATTTATCGTATCGGAGCAAAACAAAAGATTTAGTAATTTTAGGATTTATTCTTCACGTAATTTCACAAATTCGTCTTGCTTTATGTAATGAAAAATTTTTTGCTTCTAATTTATTTTTCTCACTTTAGCTTTTGCGTTAAAATTTTAAATTTTGATAATTGAAACTTACAACGGTCCTCAGTGTTTCTGGAATCTCTAAGGAATATAAAATCTCTAAGGCCTTATAATGCGCATTACTTTCAAAAATATTCTGTCTGACCTGCATTCGCGTCAAACTTAGTAAAGTAGGGACTCCGATCGGAGGCCTCTGAATAGTTACATATTTTCCTAAAGGAATGAAACCATTCCACAGTTGTTGACTCATAACTGGATATACAGAACCTTCCTGATCGTCTGACAAAAAATGTATTCCATTTTTCAAAAGAAGTTTGCCGAAATTGAATATTGTTTGCGCCGGTGTCTCTTGTGGTACGATTCTATTTAATCGCCGCATCATGTCACAGTTGTTAAAAGACCAACCATTCTTTGCGATTTCGGAAACACATTCGCTGGCGGTAGCTTCGTCAATCAAATATAAAGCAAATAGCTCATCCAAAAACCAAACTTTTAGGTGCTTCAGACCATTCATATATTCAACTATCACATCTGGATGCAAACCAGAGCCAGGTAGCTTCTCTTCAACTCTTTCCAACAACACCATAGACACCAAAGTAAATTCATGTCGGAGATTCGCATCAAATATTTTGTTCACTAAACTCTTTTTCGAACTGTTCGCAACTATTAAATTCACAATTTTGCGGAATATAACTGTAAAATGATTGCTTCCTAACTGCCACAATCTCATTCTCGCTAAGAAACAGTCGACCAAAAGTAGCTTCACATGGATCGATTCAGCCGGTTGTTTGAATGTTGCCAACAAAAATTCAATTCCAAAGTCTGCTGACTCTTCTATTTTGAGTTGAATATTGTGTAGAATTACGAAAAAGTAACAGCGGCAGGCCAGCCATCCGCGTTCATTAAGCAAAAGAGGATTGCAATCGGTTTCGAATAGAAGGTAGCGAATAACATCAACTCGCATACAAAGCGCTGCCATATGAAGAACAGTCGGTCCTAAACTGGATATGTGGTTAACTTGGCATCCTAATTCAACAAGCAGTTTAATGACTTCGAGATCTTGCGCATATATGGACTGATGTAAGGCACTCGCTTTCAACCGAGTGCACGAATTCACGAAGTCCCTGTTGGCTTCGAACAGCATTTGAACAATTTTTTTAGTGATGGCCGGTGGATAACGCCACTGTTCCACCCTCGAATGTCTTATTCGCAAAGGATTCATCGCCAGCAAAAAAGCGTTCCATCCTCTGTTATCCACTGCATTAACGTCTAACTCTTCAAAATTAAGCAAATATTTGATAGCTTCGATGTTGCTGTGGTTTACAGCCCAGTACAAGCAATTTCCGCCATACTTAGAGTCCTTTTGTTTAAATAATTGAGTTCGATTTTCAGGTTCACTTTCTATTATTAATCTAACTTCATCAAAACGTCCGGCGACAAAAGCGTTTACAAACGAAGACATTTTTTCCAAAATTTTCGGTCTTATGTTCGCTTTGAGTGTCACTTCAATACTGAATACTATATTCATAGTGAGCACACATCAGCAAAAATTGAAATGCAAATACAAATGCCTTCCATAACCTTCGCAGATGACAAATCTTTAAAGCTCTATCCGACTCCATAAAACCTAATTGCACATAATTTACAACAGGATGTTTGCCTAAAATACTTTAATGTTTTCTGCTTCGTTATTGTGTTATTTATTTACTTTTCAAAGTCCACCGAAAATTTTTGAATTGTCCATGAATAGTTTTCTGTTTTGTAGGTATTGCCCATTGCCCACATATTGTTTCTGTAGAAAGACCAAGAAACTAAAACTGTGTTAGTGAGACAACACCACACTCTACGAACATTGAAGTAATACCGGTGCGTCATCCATCCTTCGAAACCTTGAAACTGTTTTCTTTAAAATGTAATTGTAACCAACTTTGCCTTAAGAAGCTAACTTCGAACTGCCGTAATTTTATAGATATGTGTCATACCTCACAATTCTACAAGTTTCTTTATACCGGGACTTGATAATTTTTAAATAAAGTGCCAGA
Source organism: Pseudolycoriella hygida (assembly GCA_029228625.1). Classification (NCBI taxonomy): domain Eukaryota; kingdom Metazoa; phylum Arthropoda; class Insecta; order Diptera; family Sciaridae; genus Pseudolycoriella; species Pseudolycoriella hygida. The sequence continues at coordinate 164,043,359 of CM055403.1, forward strand.
TGTTTAGAAAATTATACTTTGACAACATAACACGGGTTACATTTACAACTTGCTCATATGTGCTCGTGCATCTCCATACATAGCGCGTTGCCGCCATTCTTGAAATATTCGGCGGGTAGATTGTCTGTCCCCGGGGCTTTGAAATTTCTGAGCCTCGAAATTTCAGCTTCAACTTCTTACATCGTTGGTTCTTCTATGTATGGTTGCGCAGTATGAAATGGCAATTTGTTGGTTTCGGTTGAGCGATGTGTTCGGATTGAAGTACTGAGCCCATCTCGCAATGCATCTTTCCTCATCTGCTAAGACCAATCCATTCTTGTGCTTACACAGCAAAGGTTGCTGACTGTAACCATTTTTGGATTCGTTTACTTTCCGATAGAAGTTCCGAGTTTCCTTCCTATTGCCAAACTTTTCAATTTCGATCAAAACGTTCCTATCCTGCAGCCGTTTTTTGAACAGTTTTCGAGCGAAATTTCTCTTCGAACGGTACTCTGCCTGGCCTGCTCGAGTGTATCGACTCAGAGTTTTTAGTCGAACTGCGTTTTTGTTCTCCAGAGCTCGCTGGTATTCATCGTCGAACCAGTTATTTCTTTTATTTCCCGTTCTCGTTCCCAAAGTCTCTGCTGCGGCGCTCTCTACATTCCTCCTAATTTGATTCCACGCATCGTCTATGCTGTGTTGTTCACCGACCATTTCTTCAATAATGTTTCTCTCCAAACTATCCACGTATTTGTGTTTAATGTCTTCGTTCCGCAGTTTTTCAACGTCCCAATTTTTCAATGACTGTTGTCGGTTGTGTTGGACCAATATGCAAGACCTAACAACTCTTTAACCAAGTAGTGGTCAGAATCAACACTTGGTCCTCTACAGCTCCTGACATCCTGACATGTTCGAAATACGTACTGCTCACAACCATATTTCTTGATGCAGCGAAATGAACTACCCGCGTACCGTTGCCGTTAGAGTTTTCATGGAAGCTGTGGAGGCTGTATTTACCAATTGTGGGACGATAGAAGACTTCGCGACCTATCTTGGCATTCAGATCTCCAAGCAGAATCTTAATGTCACGTTTCGGTGCTCCAACATATATCTCTACCAGTTTCTCGTAAAATAGCTCCTTCGCTTCGTTCTCTTTTTCCTCCGTGGGTGCGTAGGCGTTAATAAGAATTTAGTTGAAAAATTTTCCTCTTATCCGTAGAGAGCACAATCGCTCGTCAACAGGATTGAAACCAATCACCGCGTTTCTAGCTGTGCTCAGTGGTGACGCGCTTGCTTTCTACCAGGAATACCCGGGTTATATCCCCGGTAACGAATGGGTTTTTTCCTTCAAAAATTTAGATTACGAACGTCCACAAGTTCACCCAAGCTTCGATGCTTCGTTCAAATTGGGTAGTTACAGGGTTCGATGTTTGTCATATTTACAGCCGCCAAATTCGTATTTCCGACATAACATTCTGAACCAGTTGGAGCTCTCACACAAACGACCACCGATAATTGTTTACTTGTATGACGTATTTTATTCAAATCAGTCAAGGAAAGGTGCTCGAGCAAAGCCGTCATTGCGACCTGTAAAACCTTGAATCTTTTCAACTACATTACAATTTTATTTTCCTATATAATAAATTTCGTCCAATCGCTTCATTTCTTGGGGTATCGTCCCTAGTATTGACGCTGCATTGCCTCTCTGGTTAGCAATACTGATTCGTTGGACCAGAAAATTTTTAGACCTGGGCTCGCCAGTGGTTTGTTTCAAGGATGTGTTTGTTTCAAGGACCCATCGTCTCTACTGCAATTGGACAAAAATAAAAATTGTTCTCTAGATCCCGATACTTAGACCTTTTCGAGATTTCTCTACATGATGCTGCTGCCCCTGATTGTCGGCTAGTGGATGCTACGTACGATTGACATGTTGTGTCGGCGCAAGTAAAATCCCACAACAGAGGCTTTCCGAATTTCCATGTATATACTTGTATTGTATTTGGATTTCTACACCTAACATAAGCGAAGACCCGTACGTATCAGAATAGATGTGGCAAACAGAATAGATGTTGCAAAAAGACTCGAAAGTATCTTAATATGGAGATGAGCAAACAATGTAAGATACCACAGTGCCATCCCACTGCTGACTTGTTCAAAGCTCAGTGTCGGGGTATCCTGAACATAGGCAGTCTCTATAAACCAAGCGTATGTTGTTTCATGCAGAATTCGGTACGTAAGCAGACATAAACATTCAAAGAAACTTACACAAACATAGAACAAGAAATCTTAAACGGTTCTCTCGGTTGAAGAAACTTCTAGAATTGTGAGGTATGACACATATCTATAAAATTACGGCAGTTTGAAGTTTGCTTCTTAAGGCAAAGTTGGTTACAATTACATTTTAAAGAAAACAGTTTCAAGGTTTCGAAGGATGGATGACGCACCGGTATTACTTCAATGTTCGTAGAGTGTGGTGTTGTCTCACTAACACAGCTTTAGTCTCTTGGTCTTTCTACAGAAACAATATGTGGGCAATGGCCAATACTTACAAAAGAGAAGACTATTCATGGACAATTCAAAAATTTTCGGTGGACTTTGAAAAGTAAATATCGTAAGTGCTCCAGTAGCTGACCCTTTAAGGAATTTTTTGACTTTGATCTTCAATATTTATATTATATTGATGAAAATGCTAGGTTTTAATATCTTTATATTTTAATTTGATCTATTCTGATTGAGTTGAACATCGGAAATATTGTTAATTATATTATTTTTACTGTATAAAATGGGATTTAAAAAAGCACTGTTTTTGATCCAGTAGCTGACCAGAAAAAAATGAGTGTTCCTATGTCTGACCACCTGTGTTCCAGTAGTTGACCATCTCATATCATGCAAGAATTTGTAAGATTTAGAGAAATTGTTCTTCATTTTCTTGATTTTTTTGGAAAGAAAAGAAAAAGAGCTCTTGTTGGCTGATCATATAATGCAATGCATCAGTGTGTAATGTAAAAACACCCTTCAACTTTGTAAGTTACTAAAACGTGTGAGTTTTGTTTTTCGAAAAGAAGGCTGAGATATGTTTGATTAAAAATGTCCTTTCTTACAACAAAACTCTTATTATTTTATTGTTTTGTCAGTTATAATGGAAGTGACAAAGAATTCGGCGAAAAGGTTAGCTTTTCTTCATAGATGCAAGACTTTCCTTTTCTCCGTAAGAACTTGCTACGGGCTAATAGGTGACAAGAATTGAACTAACCGAATGGCTTCTCTTGATCACCACCGTAAATTACGTTCTTTGGGGGCTTTTATGGTCAACGTTCATCGAAGCTTCTGGGCATAAACTTGGTTTATGTCACCCAACAGTCCGCCGAAGCTCACCCCTATATTGTCACTACTAGATACTGTCGAGCGGTAAGATACAGAGGAAAAATGTGAAAATATTAACATCAGATTTATATTTTATTTATATAATAAACATAGTCATTTTCGTGGTTAACTATAGGAACAAGACCCAGTGTTTTGATTCGATAAATTATAAAGTTTTTGATTGTCAATGGGCGAAAAGGCTATTGAAATGTAAATAATGAACACTTTTTAACATTATTAAGATTAATTACACAAAATCTACAATTTAATTAAACGTAAAAATGCTAAATTCATCGACAAGATCCTTACCGATTTCGTAACAAAACACCTCTAACAGGACTTGACTTTGACGACAATATGATTTGTCGGTCTTTTTCGCAAATAAAACGGGAATTCACCATTGAGCACGCCCGGGTAAAAACGATGATTTTACAGAGCTAGTTTTGTTAAAAAAAATTGTCAATTTCAAAAAAGTACTTTAATAGCTCTATAATTTCAATGTTTTTGCATCTAGCAGATAAGCTACTTTTTTCGGATTGCTTAGATTTTTTAACAAAACTTGCTCTGGAAAATAGGTCTGCACTTTCAGCCAGGACATTTGGTGCCGAAAATTTGAAAATGCCAAAGTCAATAAAATAGCGAGTACATTACGTTCGACACCTGGCTGCGTACTTTGGCCCATCACCTGGAAATATGGAAGGCAGCCTGGTGCTAAGTACCTGTTTTCACCAAAGTGTAGACAATAATAAGATCTATACGTCATATAAGTTTCAACTCGGCACCAGGCTGCGTCCTTGAGCTATGACCCTTTGAATGCACAGGGCAGCAGCAGCCTGGTGCCGAGTTGAAATTTATGTGACATATAGAACTCACTAGTGCCTCCAATTTGCCGAAAACAGATTTTCAGCACCAGGCTGACTTATTTATTCCCAGACTTAGGGCACCAAGTACGCAGCCTGGTGCCGACTTCAATTGTGTTACTAACTAATCACCTCGCTTCTTCTTACATATAGGCGTTGTCAGAATTTCAGCACCAGGCTGCCTTGGTTTTACCTTTCATCGGACACCCTCTTAACACGTGATGTGAAATAACACAATTGATATTCTGAACAGAAACCATTACTTTTTTATTCAAATTTATTTTTAATTTTCTTGAAAATAGACAAAATATTTGTCTGGTCAACTACAGGTACACGGTCAAATACTGGAGCACTTACTATAAATAACACAATAACGAAGCAGAAAACATAAAGTATTTTAGGCAAACATCCTGTTGTAAATTATGTGCAATTAGGTTTTATGGAGTCGGATAGAGTTTTAAAGATTTGTCATCTGCGAAGGTTATGGAAGGCATTTGTATTTGCATTTCAATTTTTGCTGATGTGTGCTCACTAATAATTTAAAATTCAGTATTCCAGTGACACTCAAAGTGAACATAAGACCGAAATTTTTTGAAAAAAATGTCTTCGTTTGTAAACGCTTTTGTCGCCGGACGTTTTGATGAAGTTAGATTAATAATAGAAAGTGAACCTGAAAATCGAAATCAATTATTTGAACAAAAGGACTCTCGGTTCGGCGGAAATTGCTTGTATTGGGCTGTAAAACACAGCAACATCGAAGCTATCGAATATTTGCTTAATTTTGAAGAGTTAGACGTTACTGCAGTGGATAACAATGGATGGAACGTTTTTTTGCTGGCGATGAATCCTTTGCTAATAAGAATTCGGAGCGGGGAACAGTGGCGTTATCCACTGGACATCACTAAAAAAATTGTTCAAATGCTCTTCGAAGCTAACAAGGACTTCGTGAATTCCTGCACTCTGTCGAATGTGAATGCCTTAGAACTGGCTATATATGTGCAAGATCTCGAAGTCATTAAACTGCTTGTTGAATTAGGATGCCAAGTTAACCACATATCCAATTTAGGATTGAATGTTCTGCATAGGGCAGCGCTTCGTATGCGAATTGATGTTATTCGCTACCTTCTATTCGAAATCAATTGCAATCCTCTTTTGCCTGATGAACACGGATGGCTGGCCTGTCGCTGTTACTTTCTCAACTTTCTAGGACATTGTCACGCAATGAAAATAGAACAAATAGAAGAGCTAACAGACTTTGGAATTGAATTTTTTTTGGCAACATTCAAACAACCGGCTGAATCGATCCATGTGAAGCTACTTTTGGTCGACTGTTTCTTAGCGAGAATGAGATTGTGGCAGTTAGAAAGCAATCATTTGACAGTTATATTCCGCAAAATTGTGAATTTGATAGTTGCGAACAGTTCGAAAAAGAGTTTAGTGAACAAAATATTTGATGCGAATCTCAGACAATTTACTTTGGTGTCTATGGTGTTGTTGGAAAGAGTTGAAGAGAAGCTACCTGGCTCTGGTTTGCATCCAGATGTGATAGTTGAATTCATGAATGGTCTGAAGCAAATAAAAGTTCGGTTTTTGGATGAGCTATTTGCTTTATATTTGATTGACGAAGCTACCGCCAGCGAATGTGTTTCCGAAATATCAAAGAATGGTTGGTCTTTTAACAACTGTGACATGATGCGGCGATTAAATAGGATCGTACCACAAGAGACACCGGCGCAAACAATATTCGATTTCGGCAAACTTCTTTTGAAAAATGGAATAAATTTTTTGTTAAACGATCAGGAAGGTTCTGTATATCCAGTTATGAATCAACAACTGCAGAATGGTCTCATTCCTTTAGCAAAATATGTATATGTTCCGGGGCCGCCGATCGGAGTCCCTACTTTACTAAGTTTGACGCGAATGCAGGTCAGACAGAATATTTTTGAAAGTAATGCGCATTATAAGGCCTTAGAGATTTTATATTCCTTAGAGATTCCAGAAACACTGAGGAACGTTGTAAGTTTCAATTATCAAAATTTAAAATTTTAACGCAAAAGCTAAAGTGAGAAAAATAAATTAGAAGCAAAAAATTTTTCATTACATAAAGCAAGACGAATTTGTGAAATTACGTGAAGAATAAATCCTAAAATTACTAAATCTTTTGTTTTGCTCCGATACGATAAATCAACTAGAAGAACAAATAGACTTTTAAAGCAAGGGACGAATAACAAGGACAAGAGCTGATTTCGGGGTATCATTACCGCTTCAGTACACTCGTGTCTTGCCGCCACAACAGCACAGCACATATTAGAATGAGCAATCATTCCAAATGTATGGACGACTTAAATAACTATTTCATGCTTGCTGCGAGGAACGAAATTTGAAAAATGTAAGTTAAAGGGCCGAAAGGACTGCGCCCTTGTTGCGTAAATAACTATAAGGTGCTAGATCCCACTTCTAGCTATTTGTTGGAAATTATGATGTAATCTGTGTTAAAAATGTCTAATCAATTAGTTTGGTGTAATTAAAAGTTCAGGTCAATCAGGTCAGGTTTAGGTCATGACCTGAAAAAAAATTCAGGTTTCAGGTCAATTCGTTAGTCAAATCGAATAGTTCAGGTTTCAGGTCGAAACAGATTCAGGTAATTTCAGGTTGAGCCGACTTGTTCCGCGCCTTTTAGTTTTCTCAATTTGTATGGAACCTTTTTTGCAACAATGTTAAGTTCTTCATTTTGTTTAGTGAAAACCCAAGTGGTGGGACCTAGTTTCTTGTATTCTAATTATTAGTTGTTCTTTGGGTACTTTAACCGGTGAACTATTGCCCACAATCGTACAATTCATCAATAAACACAATAATTTACATTAAGGGCCGTTCATAAAGGATGTCACGCCCAGGGGGAGAGGAGGGGTATGCGGCTGGCGTGGCAGAGCGTGACAGGAGGGGGGGCGGCGTTCGAGAGTTGCGTGACGTCACGCGAACCCGTTTCGCATAAGTCTAGTGGATAAGGGGGGGGGGGGTACGAAAAATGCCGATTTTGGCGTGACATCCTTTATGAACGGCCCCAAAGGTCCGTGAAGAATGCAGACGTCGGGCCTTGAAATAATTTTTGTTTCGAAGTAATTTGGGTTGTGAGTTTCGAAAAACTTGAGTTTCTGGTTCGGTCCGGGTCGGGTTTTGAGACAGTTCGGGTTTCGGGTTTCGAAAAATTTTATCGGGTCGGGTTCGGTTCGGGTCGGGTTTTGAAACAGTTCGGGTTTTGGGTTTCGGGTTTCGAAAATTTTAATCGGGTCGGGTTCGGTCCGGGTCGGGTTTCCAAAAATGGTCAACTCGCTCATCTCTAATTTGTGATCAGTATTTTTCTATTTTTTACTCCTTTATCTACTTTTGTTTGAATTTTTTCTGAAGTAATCATTAGAGCTAGCGCTATAAACTAGTGGTAGCGGTAACGCTAGCGGCGCGGCGCTAGTAATATTGAAATAGCTAAATGACTTTTTTTATTAAAACAATTTACCCGTAATTCTTTCGGGTAATACAACTCGAACCGAAATTTTTTCGGGTAACAGAACTCGGCCCGAACTTCTTTCGAGAGGTTGGGTTTCGGGTTTGAATTTCGAGTCGGGTTCGGGTCGAGCTACCAACAAGACGGGGGGTCGGGTATCGGGTTAAAATTTTTGGTCGGGTCGGACTACAAAAAAAAGGCCGAACCGCTCACCTCTATGACGTACCTCATCAAATTCAAAAAGTAAGCCCAGCCGAACTTTGCTGACAACGCGACGATGTTAATTTGCGAATAAATGTTTCTATTTAACTTCATTCCTCTGCGTTTCTGTTGCGGAAAGCGCTTGAAACACTAAAGAGTAAGTTTTAAAAAAATTCGCTGGCTCCGCTCGTGTTTTCAATAATTAACGTCAATATAATTTTCTTTATCCCAGGCCCGAATCTGTCAAATCAGATTCTCGTGCATAATCTACGAAATTCAAAAATAAATATGAAATTTTGGCCTGCGGCGCGGCGCTATCTTTTATCTTCATATGAAGGAAAAACAATTGGAAGAAACGCCTTAAAAAATTTCGCTCGCTATTATTTAATTTAATTAATCATATGCTGCACGGCTCAGTTATTTTTCGGTTGTCCTTTGTGCTGAATACCTTAATCCGCTACTAAACGAGGAACGTACATCCAGGTACGTCCTATCTTCGACATATGGAAGTTTGGCTACCAAAATCGGGAAATTTTACTTTCAAAAAACGGGAAATTCAGGCTGATTTTAGCGGATACCGAGAAAAATCGAATTTAGATATCGGGAAAAAAACATAATTTCCACTCATGGGACAAGGCATGGGAACACTATAATGATCGAATGCTTTTCAACGACGATCGAGCTATTAAAGAAAGTAGGAAAATTCTGGAAATGCGTATGGAAATCCCTCTGAAAATTTGGGGATTAAAATGTGAAGGGAAATTATGAGAGTAGTGGAGAAAAAGTAAGATATCGTTTGAGTATATCGTCATATCTCTTAGGGGCCGTTCATCAATTACGTAACGCTAAAATTGGCATTTTTTAGACCTCCCTCCCCCTGTAACGCTAACGTAACGCAAGGTCCCGATCCCGACATAAGTCAAATAGAGGACCAAAACTGGATTTTGGTGAACAACCAATACAACCAACATGACGTAGTGAACGGACTGTGTCAGATTTCGTGTCAAAATTGTTTTCACCGCACACACACATGTTGCTTTCGTTTCAAAAATCGTTATCATCACGTATACACAGCTGAGGTGAAAACGGTTTTTGGAACGAAAGCAACATGTGTGTGTGCGGTGAAAACAATTTTGAAACGAAATCTGACACAGTGTATTTTGTTTTGTATACATTTGCAATGCAACTTCGATAATTCTGGTCGTCTATTAGACTTATGTCACATCCTAGGTCCGTGCTTCAGAGTGCGTTGAAAATGTGCATTACTCCATGCTGACAAAGTTCGGACTTCACATAATGGAAAATACGATTTACTAATTTTTAATCGACTAAAAATGTTTTACTACATCTTTGTAAGAAATATGTTGTGTTACGTAACGCTACTGTTGTGCCCCCCCCCCTCCCCCCTGTCACAAACTGTCACGCTAGGCACGAAACTCCCCCCCCCCCCCTAGAGCGTTACGTAATTTATGAATGGCCCCTTAGGGAAAAATACTTCAGTCTTTTCATTGAATTAGTAAAAGTGTGGAGTAAAACAAGGCTAAAAAATGATGAAAAAACGACAGCGTTGGGCAACCGGTTTGATCACTTCAGATTTAGGTTCAACAGCCCTCCCACTTCTTTTCGCCGTGCCCGAAATTCGGACATTTTTTTCGAAAATTTCGGACATTTTGCCTCATATTTTATAAAAAATTCCGAACATTTTGTCTACAAAATTGCTAATATTTATTTAAAAATTTGATAGGCAAGGCAGTGAGGCAAGTGAAGCTTGCATGCAATTGAGAAGTTCGGAATTGTATTTGTGCTATCAAAACTTCAATTTCTATTTCTGGTATTACAAAAGTTTCAACATTATCATTCGAATAACGAATTTCGTTCTTAACGTAACGTAACGCTACTAGAGACCCCTGTTTTCCTGTCCGTCCGTCCGTCTGTGCACTGCACCACCTCACTGCACTTCATTGACATAAAATTCGAATTTTCAAAGAAGTCTCTGGTAACACTGGATTAAAAAAATTAAATGTGCCGTTGGCGATTTTCAGAATTAAAAACTCTGGGTTTCGCATGTTTTTCGCAACAAATCTTGGACAAATTTTCAATATTTCGGACATGTGGGAGGCATGAGTTTGTAATAATTGTTTAAAGGCGGTGACCTTAGAGTTTTCGACACTTTTCATTTTTAGACCACCCTTGTCTTTCATAGTTGAGAATCTTGTTCCTAATTAAAGAGAGAATTTTCATCATCTAAATCTTTCCATACATGAAAACCGAAAGAAATTCTAAATTCCCCAACGACAAGATACAATTCGATTATGAAGTCATCTACAGACGATTGGTAAAAGCTTTGTGCTTTGCTGCCTACATCCATAAAAGCTTAAAAGTTCGAGGTCTGTCAGGTACGAATGCGTTGGATAAGAAAAACATTTGAAGTGTTAAAGGAAAATCTCTACTACTCCACTCCACTACAATTTTCACTCTCTGGTGAGGAAGATGTTGCTTCTTGTAATTGCCAGATAATATTTTCGTTTTTATCTTCTTCATATTCTATTTTACGGAGCTACAGTCACCTATATTGTCGGTCATCATCATCATCAAACTTTATAGACCATTATTACCTTTCGGTGTGAGGTGCCTGCCAAGGAGATGGTTTGTTCGCCCAGAGAAAGTCCCCTCTCCCTTCTCCTTGGTCTACCCCTTGGCCTAACACCCGGGACCTGTGCATCCAAGATCCTTTTCGGTAGCCTGTTATTACCCATCCTTTGAACGTGCCCGGACCAACGCGGACGACTGGCCCTTGCCGCCTCTTTCACTGACGAAATCCCTAAATTTTCCCTGATATCGTCGTTCCCGATATGGTTGTCCCACTGCTCCCTCCTATTAACCTTCGCTATATTTCTAAGAACACTCATATCAGAAACCTCCAGGTCATGCACGAGATATCCGTAATCAACCCAACTCTCACTACCACACAGAATCGTTGGCCGGAATATTAACCCGTAAATGGCCAACTTTGTTTTGCTACTTAATTCCCTTTTGTTGAACACGTGCGACCTCAACTGACTGGCCACAGCGTTTCCCATTTTCCTCCTTTCCTCAAATTCTGAAAAAGTGGTTCCTAAGTACATGAATTCAGAAACCTGCTCCAGCTCCTCCCCATTTAAATTGCAAGCAATCTCCTTCCGAGAATTGCCAACATGCATAACCTTAGTTTTCCCTACACTTATCTTCATCCCATACTCCTTACATACAGCATTCAGGCAGTCGATACCACCCTGTAAATCCGTGGTATTATCTGCCACGGCAGAATCCTGGCAGAATCCTGGCCTATATTGTCGGTTTTGTGACTAATTCTTTTGTCCCTTAAATGACATTGATTTTGCACCAAAATCGATTGTGCATTGAACCTGATGCTGAACCTGATGATGTTAGAAAGGGACCAACTATATATGTCTCATTCTAACCAAAGCTTTTGAATATAAGAACAAAAGTCACTCACCTAAATCCAATTTTTTCGATAAATGATCTTCCCAAACGTTGATCTAGGCTCGATTATCTACCAGAAAAACAACTGCACAAGCCGTGTTACGTCTCTGACGCAACGGATCCCTAGCATTACAACCGGTGCAGCGGAATGAGAGAAACGAATCACGAGAAAGAACAGTGACACGACGAACTACAGAAATCAGTTCGCTAGCGGCGCCCGCGACGAGTGGACGCACCGAGAAAGAAGGTACCACACCAGGTCCAGGGTTCAAGTCACTGTCCACGCGCCATGAATAAGCTGCAGGCAGCCCGCTACGACAATGTATACCCCATATTCTCTATTTAACTAAACTTTATTCGTAACTATTGAACAATGATATGTGTGGTGGTGTGGTGCCTTCTTTCTCGGTGTGTCCACTCGTTGCGGGTGCCGCTAGCGAACTGATTTCTCTAGTTCGTCGTATCACTGCTATTCGTTTCTCTCGTTCCACTGCACCGGTTTTAATGATTGGGAGCCGTTGCGTCAGAGACGTAACAAGCCGAAAAAAAGAAATCAATCTGAAATGAATTTGGCTATTGTACACGCATCAGATTGAATGCACAATCGATTCTAAGCTGTCGTTCGCTTCGGCTCGACTTCAGCGGCCGTCATGTGTGCCACAGAGCGTCCAGAAAATTTTTAACCCTGGAAAACAACTTCTAAACATACTTATTTCGTAATTTCTCCAATAGATACTGAAAAGACAAATTCAGGACATTTTTTTGGCACAGTCAGTTCTAGACTTGTGAGCCGGCGCCAGCCGCACCGATCGCCGCCGAAAAAAGTCTAAAAAAGTGCGCCGCCGCCGTAAAAAATTTAAAATTTGTCAGCCGATTGCGCCGAAGTTGAAAAACACTTGCGCCACCGCGCAAAAATTTTCGAAATCAGTTCTAGAATGAAGTCAAAAATGATAATACACGATAGTAATTTGTTGATCATGCTAGAGAAATCAATAGATTTTCAAAAATGTTTCAGTTTTGGGTTCTTTATTAAAATCGTTATCTAGGACCAGCACCAACTAATTTCTTCACAAAATTTTGTATATATTTCGAGTACTGTCAATCATACCCATCCGCAGCCAATAATTTCTGAGATTGATTACCAAAATTTTTAGACCCGTACGAAGAACGAACTTCTTCGAAAAGGGGTCTTATGCGTTTACCACGACGTTTGTAACCACCCCAATTACGACCTGGGAGTAGGTGAGGAGCATCGATCCTGGTGCTTAGATGACGAATCAACAATAAAAACGTTGTCCGTCCGTCTGTCTGTCACCGCGATAACTTGAGTAAAACTCAACCGATTTTCATTAATTTTTTTTTTTTGAAAGATCTGGGCATGACCGACAATTTCTAGAAGAATTTTTTTTCAAATTTAAGTCTTTGGACTTAGCTAGGGCACTAAGAACGAGTCTATGCTATCTCCCTACGTGTACATAAAGTACATAACTCGAGTAAATCTTTTCCGATTTTCAAATTTTGTTTGATCAAAAGGTCTAGGAGTGTCTCCCATTTTATGGCAGAAAGTTTTTTGCTTAGAAACCCTTGGACTCAGTCAGGACCCTAAAGCTGAGTTTCTACTAGGGCCCAACATAAGTTACATAAATTGGAAAAATCCTTACTGATTTTGTTGATTCTTTTTCTATTTGAGACGTAATCGAGTACCGAGTTATATTCAAAAACAAATTTGGACCCGGTGCCTGTACTTAGGGCTAAAGCGGGTCTCAGGTCTGTTCTAAGGTTGGCCCTAGCCAAAAAAATATTTTTTTGCTATATTGCAGAGCAAATTGAGGGAAACATTTTGCATATGGAAGTATGTGTCCGAGGTATATCCTTATGGCCCTAGGTCGGTCCTAAGGTCTGCACAAGACAAAAAAATGGAGGGAAATATTTTTGTCCATGTCAATATTTGTCCGAGGCCTCTCCTAAAGACCCTAGGTCGGTCCTAGACAAAAAATTGTTTTTTCCTATGTTGTAGAAAAAATTGAGATGAACATTTGTGGCGTGCACACATCGCATAATTATCAACGGCCTTCCGCCGCTAAGTTTCGGCTGAACATTCTGTTCCGCCACCATTCGCCACTCGGACCGGCTGAACATTCTGTTCAGTTCCTAGAACAATTCAATAGAAAATAATTTTTACATTTCAATTGTATCTGAAGTTGTAAATGTTTTATACCGTGTAATGGTACGCATCATTGTTATGTTTTGTATACAGGAAGAGAATCATAAGATTGTGCAACGCTTCGTTTTAACTTTTTCAACCGAAAAATCGGTTTTACTTGGGAAAAATACAAGCAAATACGTGAAAAGAGCGATAAAAGAGAAATTAAAAAGGTGCACAAGCTTATGATTCCCTTACTGTATAAGAAGGATTTTTATATGAAATAAAATCACTCTTCGTTAAGTGGACAACTCTCAGCAATTTCCAATACAATTTACAATGCACTTAAGAGTTTAGGCAGCCTTTACTTAAATACGTTCGAGTCTTTTCGTAACATGAACTCTGTTTGCCGCATCTATTCTGATACGTACGGGTCCCTTCACATGTTTGACTAAAAAGTCGCTCTACAGCCACATAGTCGAACATTTTCAAAGAACGCTATAGTGCAATTTAGGCATCTATTTAAGGTTAATAAAACACTGCAAATTTCGCTTCATTCCTAATCTCGTATCAGAAGATATTCGCCAGTTTCGAGCAGAGTCATTTTTAATTAGCCGAGACCTTAATTTTTGTTAAAAAAAATTTTCTTCCACGATTTGCTCAGAATAGTCCAAGGAATCAAACGACACCAAAATCTTTGGAATCGAAGATGTGATGGTTTGAAGTTGGTCGAAGTTTTCGCGAATTCACTCTTAAGAATACGTCTGCGAGCAGTGAAACCGCCGCCATCTTGAATTTGAATAAGCAATAAATAAGGTTGTCATGATTTTTGAATTTTAGCTTCGGAATTATATACTTAGAGAGTTGGTTTCTTCTGCAAAGTTATAGAGTTTGATCAAGAGAACTTTTTGGGATCTTTAGAAATCTGGCAAAGTGACGCCATCTTGGAATTTCCTAAGCAATAAATTATGCTTCTTTAGGCTTTCGAGTTTTAGCTCCGGAGTGACAATAGCTAGAGCGTCGGTTCCTTCGGGAAAATTATAGCGTTTAGTTAGTATAATTTTTTGAGATCTCCAGAAAGTCTTTGCCAGCTACCAAAGTAGCGCCACCTTGGATTTTCGAAAGAAATACATTATATGCTTCTTTGGGTTTTCTTCTAGAAAGTTATAGAGTTTCGTCAGAAGAATTTTTTGACATCTTAAAAAAATGGCTGACAACTGCCATCATGGATTTTTTGCTATCTTCTGAATTAGAATACCTTGCCAGTTGGTTTCTTCGGCTAAGTATAGATCATTGAGAAGAATTGGTGACACGAAGTGTTTCGAAGGTAGCCGAATGTGACACGAAGTGTTTCGAAGGTAGCCGAAGGTAGCCGAAGGTGACACGAAGTGTTCCGAAGGTAGGCGAAGGTGACACCAAGTGTTCCGAAGGTAGCCGAAAGCAGGGCCTTTTATAAAATACAAGCTCGGAGGAAAAATCCACCCCAGTCCCACCTAAATCCACTCCACTTTTTAAAAATCCACCCCAGAGAAACTCAGTGTCCTTTCTTCGAATTTCACAATTGGATTAACTTACGTTACTTTGGAGGCCACCACTTTGGGATGCTTTACAATTTCAGTTAGATTCAGGCCCGTAGTTACGGTGAGGCTATGAGGGGCTAAGCCCCCTCTGGACCACTACTGAGCATCCCTAACACTCAGAAATTTGTGCTGATTTTAGATTTGTGTCTTTTACTTTTTAATTTCAACACCAACTGTTCGGTTATTTTTCGAAAAATTTTACGTTCGGACAGCCTTTTTCCTCGAAATTTTCGACGCTAAAACACATTCGTTTTTCATGGAATAAAGTAGGAAATGTTCGAATTTTACTTGATTTCATAGTGTAACAACTCCATTCAATCTAAAATTTTGCCTGTCACGCTATGATAAAAACTTCTAAAAATAACTTTATTATTTTGTTTCATATAACTGATGACTTCCGCATTGCGATTGCGTATTGTATGTGATTTAAAAGGCCGTGAGGTCTTGTACATATGATGCCAATAAAGAATCAATCAATCAATCAATCAAACTTTAGTAAATATTCGCCTTCGAAGAACTACCAACCTTATTGGTGTCTTTTCTTTTCTACAAAATCTGAAGCGTCAAGGAAGTTAAACTTCTAATTGCAGCTACTTCGAAACATTTCATTTCGCGAGGCACGAGTACCATAGACTAAAATAGTAAACAATAAAAAAATTTCGCTCGCTATGTGTTCAAGTGAATAAATAACTTTTCTTGAGGTGGGGGCCCGAGCCGCCCCATGGAAATGGTAGCTAGCTACGGCCCTGGTTAGATTCAGATGCATACGAATACTCACTGAATTTTTGGGCCCTACTATAGTCTTTTACTACTTCTGTTAAATGAAATTTTCTCAACATTTACAAAAATTAAGCATATAAAACTGGGCATCTTCATCGAAATCGGGGCCCCCTCGTCGAAAATAATTGGCCCCATCGTTGAAATTATTGGGTCCCCACACCGAAAATCCACCTCAGTCCAAAATCCTTATATAAGTCTCTGGCCGAAAGTGCCACTAAGTGTTGCGATTGTAGCCGAAGATGACACGAAGTTTTCCGAAGGTAGTTGAAGGGGACAACTCAGTGGTGAACATTTTTCTGAAGAAAAATCTTTTTGAAAAGATTTTTTTTAGAAAATCTTTTTTTGAAGAAAATTTTTTTCAAAAAATAGAAAATTTTTCACAATAATTTTAGTTATGACAACTGAAAACTTCGAAAACGACTGATTTCGCATACAAAAACCTCTTAAAAGGTAAAGTGTGACGCAGTCCGTAAGTCCACTTCCAAAATGAATGATGTCACTTGAGGTGACGCTATCGCTGATAATATGAAAACATTTGTTTGATTTAAATGTAAACTTGTGGTCAAAGTTTTATTCTAATTCTAAAATTGCATCACTTTTCATAAAACAAAATTACATTGTGTCCACAAAATTGCGTTTCAAATGGAAGACTTACTTACTTACTTACTTACTTACTTAACAGCCGTTTTTAACCCAAGCGGGTTTTGGCTGACTCCACAACAGCAGTACGCCATCTCTGACGATCCTCGGCGACAACTTTCCAATTTCGAATCCCCAATTCACGAAGGTCTCCTTCCACGCAGTCAATCCATCTCTTCTTTGGTCTCCCCCTGGGTCGTGCACCATCAAATTGACTCACGAAAACTTTCTTTGCCACTCTGTCATCGTTCATGCGGATCACATGACCCGCCCATCTCAGTCGTGCTGATTTTATAATACCAACAATGTTTTCGGCACCGTTCTGATTCGCCACGCATCACCCACCTTGACCGGTCCACAGATTGAGCGTTGAATTTTCCTTTCAAAACATCTCAGCCTGTTTTCTTGGTTTACTGTCAAGGTCCAGGTCTCGCTGGCGTAAGTTGCAACGCTCCTGACCAGAGTTTTGTAAAGTCGATATTTCGTGGCAGTGTTCAGTAGATTGCTCCTGAAGAGATGTTTCAACGCATAATAGCACCTACTCGCTTGCACCGTTCGGGTCTTCAGCTCTTCATCTATATCGTTAGCGACATGGACGATGGAACCAAGATATTTGAAAGATTGTACAACTTCAAAGTTGTACTCGTTCATGGTCATGTTTTGTCCGATCCTGGATCCGTGACTCCTGTCGAGTGCGAGGTATTTGGTTTTGTCTTCATTTATAACCAATCCAACTTTTTTGGCCTCCTCGTCCATTTCCACCAGACTTTCCTTTACCTTGATCGTTCCTCTTCCCAAGAGGTCGGTATCGTCCGCGAATGCTGTCAATTGCTTGGATGTATTGAAAATAGTTCCATTCCAATTGATTGACAGAGCTCTAGCTACTTTCTCTAATGCAAAATTAAAGAAAAGAGTAGATAAGCGGTCTCCTTGTCTAAATCCATTATTGATGGGGAAGGGGATTGATGGAAGACCCAACAACGAAATAATTTTTCAACACTTTCAGTTTCAACGCTTCAAAAATTAAACTTGTACATTAGATTGCTTTGCACAAATTTAAAATTTTTGCATGTGAAAACTGAAAGTACAGAAAAACTATTTCGTTGTTGGGTCTTCCATTTGTGACACAAACTTTTGAACATAACGTTAACAACATAACGTTTAAAAAAAGTGATGCAATTTTGTTTAAAGAATAAAACTTTGACCACAAACTAACATTTTATTCAAACAAATTTTTGCGTCTTATCAGCGATAGTGTCATCTCAAGCGATATCATAAATTTTGGAAGCGGATTCTTACGGACTGCGTCACACTTTACCTTTTAAGAGGTTCTTGTATGCTAGTATATTATAACACATGGACTATAATCGCGTGACTATAGTCGTGTCTTAGTGAGTTTTAGTTGTTTGTAGTGCAAGGTCTATTTCACCTATTCTTCATAGAAGGGACCCGTACGTATCAAAATAGATGCGGCAAACAGAGTTGATGTTACGAAAAGACTGGAACGTATTTAAGTAAATATTGCGTTCACATTAGACTGTATTGGAAAT
>CM055403.1:164066419-164080670 GCA_029228625.1 Pseudolycoriella hygida
TTTTTTTTCGGAGAACTTTTTTTTCTAAGAAAATTTTCTTTTCTGAGAAATTTTTTTGCAAAAAATAGAAATTTTTTCAACAACTGAAAACTTCCAAAACGACTGATATCACAACAAAAACCTTTTTAAAGGTAGAGTGTGACGCAGTCCGTAAGTCCGCTTCCAAAATTAATGATATCGCTTGAGGTGACGCTATCGCAGATAACACGCAGAAGTTCGTTTGAATGGAACCTTGTGTTAAAAGTTTTGATTTTCTGAAAAAATTAGAGCGCTTTCTTTGAAACAAAATTACGTTTTGTTAAAAAAAATTGCGTCACAAATGCCGGACCCAACGACGAAATAATTTTTCTGTACTTTCAGAATACGAATCCAACCGTATTAGAAAATAGTTTTGTCTCGATTCGTTCTCTGGAAAGAAGATTTTAAATGCACCGGAATTGGCTCGACTGACACACCAAGGAAGGATGAGAAATAGGTCAAATTCATCATTACTGCCTCTTCTCGCTTATAAATTTTTTATATTCGTCAGCCTTGGGTGTGCGTGTGCAAGCTGGAAAAACACTTTCGTAAACGAAATTTTTTGCTCATGATATTCATCTTTGAAACAATAATATCACTTCTCTCTTCACAATAATATTGTTTTCTGATATGATAATATCGTTTCTTAACACAATACTATCACTTCTCACACGATAATATCGTTCTCTGATATGATATTATCGTTTTGAGACGAAAATACACTGGGCGATTTTGCCAGTCACCGGCCCGGGCCCACATTTTTTCTTGGATGCCCTTAAGGCTTTCATTACCTATCGAATAGAAACAGAATCACGGAAATCGGATGGAATTTACTCGATTTATGTATAAAACATAACCAACGACCCGTACGTATCAGAATAGATGTGGCAAACAGAATGGATGTTACAAAACGACTCGAACGTATCTAAATATACAAATAAGCCAACAATTCAACGTTTTATGTTCTTTTATAACTGTTAGAGTTTCACAGATCCATAGAAATTACCCAATGTCAAAGGCCCTAACGAAGTACGTCTCAGCCCATTCAAATCTAGAAAAGATTATATCCAAGGATTGGGCTCTTCTGGGCTATTATCTCCTCTCTTGGAAGCAACTTTGTACCTCTCATAGTTCTAGAGATATGGATCATCCCACCCAATTCCGGAAGTAGTCATATTCCGGGATTGTGCCATTTTTACCCAAAACCCTGAAACACGTGTTCGCTTAAATTCAATTCTCTACAACTTCAACTTTGACATTAAATCTCCATATTGCATACATAGGGAAATGTAGACAAAAAACTGTCTATCGCCAAGAATGTCAATTTCGTCCATTCCATTGGTCCCAGTGCCCAGACCCCTGACCCGATTCCCACAAAACGTTTTCCCCGCTTGGTGACATCAAATACTTTCATTTGACACCAAAATGAGGAATTTCCCTGCTATACTTGCTGAGATATTTGCGAAAGAGTTTCACCGACCCTTCACTTCTTCGACCATATCTCCGGAACTACTTGGCCGATTTTGTTCATCTTCGAACTTGAATCATCGGAGGCATAAACCTTTCAGACGAAAAAAGTTTACGGTGATAATAAATGTATCCCCCCAACTCCCACCTCGATCTACCCCATGTTACAATAAAATTGTTTGTAGTAAACGCATAGGACCTTTGTACTTCATACGGGTCCAAAAACGAGTAGGGCCCAAGTGGGTCCGCTTCTTTAGGGCTCTAGCTAGGTCCAGCGATCCAAAGTAACAAAAATTTTCTTCCATAAATTGTTTGAGATTCCCAGACCTTTCGATTGAAAAATTTTTCAGTTTTAGAGCCCTGGCTGAGTCCAGGCACTCAGATTCAAAAAAGTTTCTTCCATAACATAAGTTGTAGGGAATTATAAATTGCTTTATCTTTCGATTAAAACAAAATTTTGAAAATCGGGCAAGATTTACTAGAGTTATGTACAAATAACACGTTTGGCCCTAGGAGAGACTCGTTTTTAGTGCCCTAGCTAAGTCCAAGGGCTCAAGATCAAAAGGTTTCTTCCATAAATTGTCGGCTATGCCTAGACATTTCAAACAAAAATCATATGCAGAGGACCCGTACGTATCAGAATAGATGCGGTAAACAGAGTTGATGCTACGAAGAGACTCGAACGTATTTAAGTAAATATTGCCTTAACTTTTAAGTATATGAAATTACGTCCACATTAAGTTGTATTGGAAATTGCCAATAGGGCAATATTGAAAAACCCGTCCAAAGAAACGGTGTGAAAAAACCCTTCCGAAAGCACAAAATTGACACCCAAATATATACAAATGTTCATGTAAGGTTTTTCTACAACATAAAAAAACCCATTTTTTGGGCTACGGTCGACCTTAGTACCGACCTACACCCCTAAGTAGAGGTTTCGGACACACAATTCGATGGCGAACAATGTTTCCCTCAATTTCCTCTGCAACATAGCAAAAAAAATGTTTTTTTGCTAGGACCGACATGGCCCACTTGAGCCCTAAGCACAGGCAAAAGCTTTTTTCATAAACTGTCGGTCATGCCTTGATCTTTCAAACAAAAAAAAATTTGAAAATCGGAAAAGATTTGCCCGAGTTATGAACAAAAAACACATAGAGCCCTAGCAGTGACTCGATTTTAGTGCCCTAGCTAAGTGCAAGGACTCAAATTCAAAAAAGTTTCGTCCATAAATTATCGGCTATGCCCAGGTCTTTCAAACAGAAAAAAACTGAAAAACAGAAAAGATTTACTCGAGTTATGTACAAAAGACCAAAAATCACTTAAACGGCCTTAGCTCGTGGCCCTTGGGCAGACAGTGCCCAGATTCAATCCCATAAACGATTTTTTGATTTCCTTTTAGGGAAAAAAAAGTTTTTGAAAATCGATTGAGTTTTACTCGAGTTATCGTGTTGATGGACGGACAGAAATTTTTTTTATTGCCGATTTGTCATCCAAGGACCAGAAGCTCCCCCAGCTACTCCCAGGTCGAAATTCGACTGGTTACAAACGTCCGTCGTGGTAAACGCAACAGACGTTTGTTGGAATATGAGATTTGTCTACACATACGCACACACATTTGTAGTTAGCACGAAGCATCTATGCACAGTGTGCAGTGTGTATACTCTAATTGTTGTAATTAGTTCATAAGTTGACACCGATCAATAAACATCGTTCATTGCATTACCGCTGGTTTATATCACAACAACGTTTTTCGTACGGGTCTAAAAATGTTCATTATAAAGGTTAATCCTTTACTGGAGGTAGGAAATCGGCTATCATTTTGTAACAACGGAGAATATAAAGCGTGGGAATTATGAAGTCCTTGGAATGTAGTAAAATAACAATAAAATAATTTATGCTCTTCACTCCATGTTTCTAAGGTCCAATAAACAAAAAATAAAATTGGAGTCGTAAAATTGTAATAAAACATTATTTACAATTATTGCTTCCTTTCAACAAAACCTTCAGATGTTCACATTTTTTTTATGAAAAGGACACCCATACCTTTACAACTACTTGGACAATAATTTGTAACTCATAAAACATATGCAAGGGACCCGTACGTACAATAGATGTGGCTAACAGAATAGCTGTTACTCTTAAGTGTATGAAATTAGTCCACAATAAATTGGATTGGAATTTACCGAAAGGGCAATATTGAAAAACCCGTCCGAAGCAACGGTGCAGAAAACCTCTCCAAATCCCTAAAAAAGCCTAAAATTTAAAAAAAAAGTTACTCTAAAACACTGCACAAAAAACCTCATCATTAAACAAATATTCACAAAAAACGACCAAATATTGTTTAGGATCGCGTAGCGTGAGTTGGGCCCACACCTATGTCCATATCTTTTATTTAAAACCTTCCGTAGCGATTTCCGTTCTAATTTCGCTGATATAAAAGTGAAAAAGTTCCACCAACCTTCAAAAAACCACGTTTTTGACCACTTTTTCGACCAAAACTTCGAAAGTTTTCAACCGATTTCAATCCCTCAATCAATTTTTAGATTACCTTTCAGAAAAAAAAAGAATTTAAAAATCGGATAATATTTACCCGATTTATGTAGAAAAAACACGTTGGGTCCTAGTAGAGACTCAGTTTTAGGGCCTTGGCTGAGTCCGAAAGCTCAAATGCAAGAAAATTTCTTCCATAAGTTATGAGGCATGCCCAGACCTTTCAAACAAAAAAAAATTATAGAAATCGGAAAAGATTTACTCGAGTTATGTATAAAATACCAAAAACCGCTTAAACGGCCCTAGCTCATTGGCCCTTGGGCCGACAGTGCCCAGATTCTATTCAAGAAAATTAACTTTCATGGGAAAAAAGTTTTTGAAAATCGGTTGAGTTTTACTCGAGTTATCGTGTTGACGGACGGAATTTTTTTTTATTGTTGATTCGTCATCTAAGGACCATGATCGGTGCTCCCCCCTACTCATGGGTCGACTGGTTACAAACGTCGTTGTAAACTCATAAGGCCCCTTTTCGTACTTCGTTCTTCGTACGGGTCTAAAAATATTTTTTTGTCATGTTGTAGAGCAGATTGAGAGAAACATTTTTGTCTTTGGAAGTATGTGTCAGAGGCATTTCCTTATGGCCCTAGCCCGGTCCTAAAGTCGTCCCTTAACAAAAAAAATTGTTTTTTGGTATGTTGTAGAGAAAATTGAGGAGAACACTTTTGTCTATTTGGAGATCAATTTTGTGCTTTCGGGAGGGTTCTTTTACACCGTTTTTTCGGACGGGTTTTTGGACATTACCTTATAGGCAATTTCCAATACAACTTAATGTGGGCGTAATTTCAAACACTGTTCTATTGTAAGAAAAGTAATTTCTCATTTTTGGAAAATTTGATATGTTGGGGGAGTTATGGTGCTCTAAGTAAGTGCATGTCAGGGGGTGGTAAAAATGGTTTTTCGGGTATAAACGAAATGAAATCAAATGAACTTTTATGAGATGGTAAGCCCCAATGATACAAAGGTTTTTCATCATTGAATTCCTTGGAGCATTTCCCCACTCCTGAGTTATTTGTCGTTTTAGGTGAAAACTTCGGGAACGCTTTACTGCTTGAAGCAGCGATGAACCGAAAAACTGAGTATGGGGTGTTCTAGGATACTACCCCTACTATAAGACCATGCAAAGAATTCCCCGGTTTAAGGCTGTTGCACCGGTCTAAAACAACTTTTGTAAACCTGAAACATGATCTGCAGCTGGATATGCGAAAAGGAGCTGTTCACAAGTGACGGTGTACTCTACGGAAGGGGGGGGGGGCGTTGGTGATTACCAAAGAAAGCGTGAAGATATTGAGTTTTCCATGGAAACTTAGAACGTTTTGAACACTTTTTCTATGTGAAAAAATTCTATAACACAATGTGTGACGTGATTTGTGAATGAACCCCCACAAATATTTGATTTTGGTTTAAATCTGACGTTCATAAAGGTAAAGGTAAGTGACAATTTTATTAGGGCAAAAGAGAAATAGAATTAATTTTTGGGACGCAATTACCTGATCCAAAATTAAAATTAAAATGCGGCACCCTCGACTCATTAGCCATTTGAATTCATGTTCATTCTTTACATGTAGTACATGGATCTGGTCGAGCTGCAAGAAGCCACTCTTTTCTCGCAAGCATATAAGCAAGGCTGGGCTCTGAAAATTAGAATAATCCCTCCAATTACACAAAAACAGAAAGAGTTCATCGAAAAATTGTTTGATAGAGGTAGCTCCACAAAAAATAAGGTGTCTGCAGAGCGGATTGCACAATTAATGAAGGATGAGATGGATGGTGGATAGATTTAGAACCAAAGCGCATACGAGGTCTCATCCAACAATTAAAGAAAAGGGAACCTATGGTTGAGCCTACTACAAAGCAGGTAGCTTTTTCCGAAGAAGAAGGAATATTAAGTAATTTAGACGACATATGTTACTCTTACTTTGATTTTGATTCCGACAAAAACATGGACACTAGGGGTCATTCATAAAGGATGTCACGTTTGCTATAAAAAATGAGTATCCATAAAAAGGTAATAACTCAGTCAGCAAATTCTGTTTCAAATAGGGGGGGGGGGGTGTTTAGGGGGGTAGCCGGAGTACTATAAACAAAATCTCTGACCAGTTAGGAGATATGGACTTTGTGGAGTTTATAGCAAGCGTGACATCCTTTATGAATGAACTTGTGGGAACTTAATTCAGGTCCGCTGTGGAAATAAAACGACTATTCTCCTTGACGGCTGACGACTCTTTTATTATCACAAATCAGTCTTTAAATACATTTTCGTACGCATAAAAGTGGAACATTATAATGCCTTGCATTATCTTATGTTTATAAACCTCATTTGTTTTATTTACATTCAACATCTATGTTTACAAGAAGTTTGTCATCATCAACCAAATAAGTTTGTTATCATGGGCGCGCGGTAGCGATGCGCCCGTGACGCAAGTCCCCATACGAACAAAAAATTCAGAAATTTTTTTTCGTAGACTGCGAAACCATATATACAGCTAAGTTTTGACTTCCCATCCCCCCTTGCGACGTACCCCCCGAAAAATATTTTTACTTAATTCTACGGAGAATTCTAAGGCGAAATGTCTTTTCACTCATTAAAATCGGTTCGGTGGATCCGAAGATACGACCTTTAGAAAATGGTCATTTCCTACACAAAAAGTGCTGTTGAAATGAAAAACCGTGAAAAACCACTTTTTTGGCTCGTGCTCGAAAACGGCTCGATAACTTTTCTTGAAATTTTGCAGGGATCTTAGGGTGGGCATTCTACGCCATATGAGATTTAAAAAAACGGGGGGGGGGGGATACCGGCCTCGTTTGGGCGCCAGGGCGCCAAGAAGGCGCCATATAAAGCCCATATGTATGTGTTTGTATGTGCAGTGTGTATGATGGCACATTTTGTATGAGGCAATGGTTGTGTGTTCGAGATAGAGGTTTGGTGTCAAAGGGAAAGTTGTTGGGTTGGGTGTGTAGTGTATCAGGATAACCGCCAAAATGGCGGAAAATAGGCCGGGACTCAAAAAAAAAACTTTTGACATTTTGTAGAGGAAGTTGAGGGGATCATTTTCGCCCATGGAAGTAGTAGCCGCTGCGCTTCGGCTTGGCGGCGGCGGCTCAAAAAAAAACTTTTAATATGTTGTACAGAAAGTTGAGAGGATCATTTTCGTCCATGGAAGTAGTAGCCGCCGCGCTTCGGTTTGGCGGCGGCGGCGGCTCAAAAAAAACTTTTTATATGTTGTAGAGAAAGTTAAGAGGATCATTTTCGCCCAAGGAAGTAGTAGCCGCCGCGCTTCGGTTTGGCGCCGGCGGCGTCTCAAAAAAAAAACTTTTGATATGTTGTAGAGGAGGTTGAGGGGATCATTCTCGCCAATGTAAGTACTAGCCGCCGCGTTTCGGTGGCAGCGGCGGCTCAAAATAATGCAAAACATTACAATCACAACGAAAACCCTTTTTAAAAGGGAAACGTGACGCAAGTCCTCGTCCCTTCTTCCAAAACAACTGATATCAACTTTTGTTGAGCAGCTTCGGAACGCAAACAAATTCTTTTGAAATATTTTCATTTTTGATTAAAAAAATGCGTCACAAATGCTGGACCCGCCAATGTAATAATTTTTCTACGCTTTCAGCTTTCATACGCAGAAATTTGATTTCCTGTACAAAAATATGCCATACATCCCATTTTTGCATTGTGAAAGCTGAAAGAACAGAAAAACTATAACACTGGGGGGTCCGGCATTTGTGACGCATTTTTTTAATCAAAAATGAAAATATTTCAAAAGAATTTTTTTTGCGTTCCGAAGCTGGAAGCGTCACAAAAGTTGATATCAGTTGTTTTGGAAGAAGGGACGAGGACTTGCGTCACGTTTCCCTTTTAAAAAGGGTTTTATTGTGATAAATTTTTCCTTATTTTTTGATCGTATGGGAACTTAAGTCACGGGCGCATCGCTACCGCGCGGCCATGATTCCCCATGCAAGTACCATCTTTCAACTTAAAAAATGTTTCCCTAAATCGGAATTGACTCTGGTACATACACAGTTCAGTCGCATTTACAATTGCGAAGTAGTGACTAGCGAAATGTGTCCGCTAGTTGACTGATTAGCGGAACCTAGTCGCTACTAGCGAAGTGACTGACAAAGTAGTATAGGACGCATAGGACGAATTGGGGACAAATTATTTGTGTAGATAAAGAAAGTAATGGATTCGATGTCAATAAAATATCAAGCCCAGATGGTGCTCCTGTGATGTTTCATTCACTAGCACTTCCGTTATATCTATTTTGCTTAACAAGTCTCTGAAAGAACGTATTTTCCCGGAACGGTGGAAGGTGGGATTCATTTCACCCATTTATGAAGATGGCAACAAACGGGATGTTACCAATTACAGAGCGGTGTCCATCCTATGTGCTGTGTCAAAAATATTCGAAAATCTTATGTTTACGAAACTATTTGAAAAAACGAAAGACACATCACTCTCACCATGGCTTTTTCTCGAAAAAATCAACACAAACGAATTTGATGGAGTTTATCTTGTAGAGTCGCAATCCATGGCAAAAGGAAGTCGAGTTGATGCTTTATACACCGATTTTGCTAAAGTCTTTGATAGAATAGATCACCGTCGTCTGCTGAAGAAAGTGGCGGCATTTGGATTCAATAGAGGACTAATTCAGTGGATTGAGTCTTATCTATCGAATAGCTTGCAATTTGTCGTCATAGGTAGCGCAAGGTCCAATAGGATTACCTCGTTATCTGTTGTTCCGCAAGGGCGAATATTGGGTCCATTTCTTTTCATATTATTCGTCAATGATCTATAATCTACCCTTAGTAACACATTTGCATTCGCGGATGACTGAAAATTACTTACAAAGTTTGTAACCAGCGGGGAAGATATTGTACCTAGAGTTCTATCCAAACGTGATCTGGGTGTGATAATTGACAACAAACTTTCCTTCGCGGAGCATATTAGTGGGATGACTAGAAAAGCCTATCAAATGCTGGGTTTCATTTTTCGATGTGGAAAGTTCTTCAAAAAACCAGAGAGCATGATGGCATTGTACAATTCATTGGTTAGCAGCCGCTGAGAATATTGCGCGGCAGCCCTTTTTATGAAAAGCATAATAATATTATTGAAAGAGTCCAAAGAAAATTCACTCGTATGTTTAGACCCGTACGAAGAACGTAGTGTTTCGAAAAGGGGTCTATTGCCTTTATCACGACGTTTGTAACTACTCCAATTTCGACACGGGAGTAGGGTGGGGGAGCATGAGATCATGGTCCTGAGATGACAAATCAACAATAAAAAAAATGTCCATCCGTCCGTCCGTCACCGCGATAACTTGAATAAAACTCAACCGATTAATCGAAAGCTGGTGCAAAGAGCAAGATCAAGAAGTCAATGCGGACAAAACTCACCTAATATTATTCACGAGAAAAAGAATCATAGTGGGTTTCAAAGCACCAATAATATTCGGCAAACCAATTGAGCTATCCCCCTGGGTCAAAATCTTAGGGGCAATTATTGACGCCAAATTGCTTTGGACCCTTCATGTAGACCACCGTATTAAGAAAGCACTAGCCACACTATGGATGTGCAGAAGTGCAGTGGAAAAAAACTCTGGCCTCAGACCAGAAGTCCTCACATGGATATACATAGCAATCGCTAGACCAATGTTAACGTACGCAGCGTTTATATGGTGGCCTCGATGCCACATAAGTAGCGTTAAAAAAGAACTCGAAAAAATTCAAAGGTTTGCGCTGCTTAGTATAACAGGAGCAATGAAATCAACCCCAACATCGGCTCTTGAAGCCATGTTAAACATTGAACCACTACACATTCATGTTGAAGCCACTGCAAGAGCCACTTGCCTAAGACTGCACCAATCATCTCTACTTGATACACGTAGCTCCGGGCATGCAAAACTTTGGCGGATTATGTCTTCAGAAACACCAAGCTTCGAAATACCACACGATAAAATTAAGCCTACCTTTCGTTTTGACAAATCATTTAAATTAATAGTCCCCACCCGAGAAGAATGGACGAACAACACAGGAGCCACAAATGGTAGCAGCATAACCTGGACTCAGACGGATCGAAATTTAGCAACAGAACCGGAGCCGGCATCTTTTGCCAGCACACCAACACAACTAAATCATATTCGCTGGGATCAATAGCGACAATCTTCCAAGCAGAAACCTTTGGAATCTCGATATGCAGCAAAGAAGTGCTAGCCAAGAACATTCACCACCAACCAATGATAATTTACTCAGATAGTCTCAGCGCTTTAAAGTCTATCAGCGCCTACAAAATACAATCAGCAATGGTGCTAGAATGTAGGGATAGACTGCAACTTATAGCTAGTACCAACCCAGTCACCTTGATTTGGGTCCCCGGACACAGTAACGTGCAAGGCAATGAATCGTCGGACAAGCTGGAAGAAAGTGGAACTGAAAAACAGTTTATTGGCCCTGAGCCTGTCCTCAAAGCTCCACCTTCGTTCTACAAAAAGCTTATTGACACTTGGAGGGATAAAAAGTTTAAAGACCACTGGAGTAAAACAAACCAGGCACGTCAATCCAAAAACTGTATTGCGATCAGTGTAAAAAACTCAAGATACTTCCTATCACTTAGTAAAAGGAATATTAGAAGAATAACAGGGATACTAACCGGCCACTCCCCCTCAAACAAGCACATGCACACCATCGGCCGAGCAGTAAATGATAAATGTCCGAAATGTGGCGACATGTCGCGACATAGAAACAGCCGAACATTTCTTGTGCAAATGCGCAGCCTACATCTCAGCAAGGGCGACAAGCCTGGGCGCTTACGTACTCCCATACAACATAATTTGAAGTCTTCCGCCCAGCAACATATTGGATTACCTAAATCGAACGAAAAGGATTTAGATAATCCAAATTAGTGTGGGTACGCACAACAGGCCCACTAAAGGCTTAGATGCAGAGGTTTTACTTCACCCACTCAAACAAAAAAACAAACAAACAAAAAAACTCAACCGATTTTCAAAAACTTTGCTTTCCCTGAAAGGTAATCAAAATATCTTTTATAGGATTTGTTCATGCAAAACATGAACGTTTCCTTTCCTTTGAAAACCAAAACTATGCAGTCATTAAATCCTGGAAGTACTCTTTTAGTTATGAAAAATATCAATAAGAAATAGTATAACTTTAGGAGTTATTTACTTAGCATAACCACGATCCATTATTATTATCAATGCGCGGCTTAAATACATTTTTTGTTTAGCATTAATAAACCAATATGCAACTTGAACTTATTCAATGCTTATAATTGCGTTGATACGAATTTGCTACTGCATATCCGGTCAAATATTCATGGGAATGGTTATTTACAGAACGAGACGAGAAAGTTGGTTATTACACAATTCGAGGTGTATTTGTGAGCTGAGAGAGTATTGTAACATAAGGATGTAGTTTATATAAACACATCCGAATGTTACAATACTCTCGAGGCTCACAAATACAACGAGAATTTTGTAATAACCAATTCGAGTCGAGTTGTGTAACGAACTTTACATTTTCCACATATCGAAGTACGAAAAAAATGCATGTTTTCAATAAAAAAAAATCCATAAAATCTATATCGCATTATGATTAAGCGAAGTAACCATTGTATAATACAACGTGTGAACGGTGTGAACATACTTACTGTTTACTTTCCTTATTTTCCCTATTTACGAACGTATGTCACACTATCGCATTTATATAAACGAACATCATCCGATTTGAGTGTAATTTTGCAATAATCAAGTAAGCCTATTTTCTGTCACGTTCTTTCGCTCTAAATGTCAAATTTAAAGATGAGATAGATGTCTGTGACTTACAACCTTATAGCATAATATTGCTCATTTATTAATTGGCATCGCCATTATCCGATTATCGTTCATCGGTCGCGTGCTCTGAGAAAATTGAAAGTGATCATTGTTCATCGATCAGCAAGCTGAGTTGTGTGCGTTGTATTTAATTTAAAAATAAAAAAAGTGGAAAGCGAACATCTGGCAAAAAATATCAACCAATTTTTTACATGAAATGGCGTCCAACCTTCCTGAAACCATTTTGAAAAAAAGTGAAACAGCAGTGAAAGCACTTGGGCCTGAAAAATCGAGCAAGCGATATGATGAAACTTACAACAGATTCATCGATTGGCGCAAGCAACAAGGAACAGAGTCTTTCGTGGAGGAAGTATTTTTGGCATATTTCGAAGACAAATCACAGCATTACGCACCATCGACGCTCTGGAGCATTTACTCCATGCTGAAATCGAAAATGATTGCCAATCACAACATCGACATTTCTCGATACTCGCGTCTGTTAACATTTGTGAAAACAAAAAACGTGGGGTTTCAATCCAAACAAGCATCCGTTTTCACACCTGAAGAAATCAAAAAGTTTCTGCTGGAGGCACCGGACTCTGAATTTTTAGTCATTAAGGTAATTACAGTTTTTAGGTTATATGTGAAAAGTTTACAATTAAGAAACACGACTTCTTCTTCAGGCTGTCACTGTATTCGGGATTAGTGGTGGCTGCCGCGGGGAAGAGATTTGTAACGTAATGCTTGGACACGTGAAGGATACTGGAAGTGAGATCGTTGTGCGAATTCCAGAATCAAAGACATACACAGCGAAATTATTCCCGATATTGAGTAAAACATCGGTTGAAATCATACGACGTTACATTGCATTGCGGCCTCCTAACTCACCAACGGATCGATTTTTCATTTTACAACGTGGGAACAGATGTTTTGGCCAGCCAATCGGCAAGAACACGATTGCCCAAATGCCACGAAAAGTAGCAGCATTTCTCAATTACTGTGAACTGAAAAATTACCTGATTTTCTAATAAATATCTATTGTTACAAATCACAATAATTTTTACATTCATCTCTTTCACCCAACTAAGCGCCCCGCACGAAAACAACGAAGAAGCCAACCCAAACAAAAACATCTCCATTTCCTAAATTTGCAATTTCACCTATAGAACACGAAGTATTCATTTTTCATCTCTAGAGACGAAAGTATTCATTTTTCATCTCTAGAGACGAAAGTATTCATTTTTCTTCCTGACAACATTCACTTTTCATCTCTAGAGTAGGAAAAGTTCATTTTTCATTTTATGTGCTACTTCAGTTGTATTAGTGTGCTGCATATCGCTACTTTCGTTTATATACATATCGATGTTTCATCGTACTTTCGATATGTGGGAAATGTAATATAATTTTTGTAAGATAAGACTTATGGAATTCGTAATATAAGTTTCATCCTGTTAACGAAATATATTTTATTGTGGGAATATGTTTGCTAAAGCAAATTTATATTTTGTCAATTGAATACCGTGGAATAATCCCTCCACTTTTAATGCATAATTCAATAGTATTTAAGACCATGATTTATGAGTAGAATTTATCAGTTTAATTAAGTTATATGTGATAATAAGACGTTGAAATAAAGGCATTTTGCCATTTCAAAAAGTTAAAAGTAGTGTTGTTTATGTGATTGAACACATATATTATTAAAGTGAATTTTACAAGTAAAATTATTAAAAACACTTTGATAATAGTTGAATCCTGCTTCAACAGGATTGAACCTGGGCACTGTCGGCCCAAGGGCTGCCGAGTTAGGGCCGTTTTAGTGGTTTTTGGTCTTTTGTACATACGAAAATGCTTTTGGCACCGGGTGCCAATAGTCTGTACATATATACTGCGGCTAATGGCACCGGGTGCCAATAGTCTCTACATATATACTGCGGCTAATGGCACCGGGTGCCAATAGTCCTTACATATATACTGCGGCTAATGGCACCGGGTGCCAATAGCCTCTACATATATACTGCGGCTAATGGCACCGGGTGCCAATAGTCTCTACATATATAGTGTGGCTAATAGCACCGAAGAATTTAGCGCTTTAACGAAATGTCACAAAAACTATGTGGCTAACAAAACCAAAGACCTTTTGCTTTTACAAAATTTCAGAAAACTTGGTGGTTATCGAAACTACGGAACTTTTCTTTTTACGAAATGTCACAAAAAGTAGTTGGCACCAAACCTAGGAAATTTGCGCTTTAACAAACTGTCACAGACTAGGCGGCTAACAAACCTAGGTAGCTTTTCCTTTTACGAAACGTAACAAAAACTAGGTGGCTGACAAAACTAGTAAGATTTTCCTTTTACAAAATGTCATAAAAAACTTGGTGGCTAACAAAATT
>CM055403.1:164087565-164121293 GCA_029228625.1 Pseudolycoriella hygida
TTTTTGGGATTGAACCTTGTCTCAGAACGACGAGTTTTTGTGCAAATTTTTACGATTTTTTCGCCGTTCTCAGAGTAGGTAGGATCCCAAAAAATAAGTTTAGTAGCTATTAAAAGGCAACTTTTTTAGGAAGTGAAATGCTGACTTACTTTTTTTAAACTGCGTCTTTGTCCACTGATATCAGCGAAAATATAATATTTGAGCGCCTAAAGGTAGACTATATTTTAGCATACAAGTTATGGGCCTTAATGGCGTTAGCACGAATTACTTCTTCTACCCATTCGATTTTTAGGTCTTTATGTAATTCCTTGTTTGTTACAAAGCGGTATGCATTAGTAATCATGCGAAGGAAAATATTTTGGTTTGTTTGTATTTTCTCTGTATTTGTTTTTTTCGCACAAATTTATTTGTCGACGATATTGACAGCTGTGTAGATGTACCAAATTGATGCTGTCTGTTTTTTACAAAAAATAATCTACAACTTGGAAGCCAGACCTCCTGGAAACGGTCTCCCGGCATCTCTTACACGTCCAAGTAATAGTGGAAGTTGAAGTGTTGTGAATTAAAAAGAGAAAATGGCCAAAAATTGCAGAAATACTATCACACAAAATAATCAAATAAACGTAAACAATCAATCAGCTGTACGTAATCTCGGCCCTACGTCACGTATCAACTAAATGAGGAAGGTATGATCATGGCACAAGAAACACATTCCCAATCAATGGAAGATTTAATTGAGAGAGGGAAAATCGACGGTTACGATATGATAGTGGCTGAACATTCTAGAGCTCATGGCATTGCCACGTACGTGAAACAAGGATTAGCTGATGTGAGTGTAATCGATTCCACTGCGTCCAATAACATTTATACATCGGTAATACAAACCGGTACACTCTCCTTAACAAACATTTACAAGTCGCCCCAAACCAATTGGAGCGATCCAATAATTAACATCCAACCGCATCCAGCGCTATACGCTGGCGATTTTAATAGTCACCACACGGACTGGGGTTATAGTGTAATAGATGAGAATGGTGAAGCGGTGGCATCGTGGGCATCAAACAGTGAGTTGCATCTAGTGCACGATGCTAAAGACAGGAAAACGTTCCTGTCAAAAATCTGGAACACAGAGACGAACCCAGATCTGTGTTTTGTCAGTACTGACCACATGTGAGGTACTACCAGCTTTTCCGAATAGCCAGCATCGACCAATAATAATCGAAGTCGGTATGAGCGTCCCGATTGTTGATTCGGTGCGGAGGCCGATATGGAATTTCCAGAAAGCCAATTGGAACCAGTACGCAAACTTGTTAGGTGCGGCCATAAGATTCATTCCGCCGGACCCACAAAATTACGATCGATTTGCGAATTTAGCGATCGAAACTGCAAAAAAGTGCATTCCTAGAGGCTACCGGAAAGAGTATATTCCATGCTGGAGTGAAGACAGCGATCGGCTATATGCTGAATTTCAGGACGACAACAATCCGGAAACAGCCAAAGAATTGTTGAAATCACTGGACGAAGCAAGGAAACAACGCTGGGTGAATACCGTTGAGAAAATAAATTTTACGCACTCGAGCCGGAAAGGGTGGTCACTGATTAGAAAATTAGGTGGCGCTTCTAAGTTGAAAAATTCCAAACCGAAAATTAACGCCGATCGCATCGCCCGCAAAGTCATCCAATCTTCAAAAGCACCATCGAAACAATTGTTCACTAAACAAATCCGCAAAGCTTACAGAGAACTCTGAAAAATAACATCACAAAACAACGAAATTTTCAAAAGCTCTTTCCATTGAAGACGTAAACCACGCACTGCTGTTTATGAAGAATGGCAAAGCCAGCGGATTTGATGCGATTTACCCAGAATTTTTAATATTCAGTGGACCACGAACGCGACTATGGCTATCACGTTTCTTCACAAACGTATTGGTTCTGAACCACCTGCCGGCATCATTCAAAAAATCGAAAATCATCGCATTATTGAAACCGGGGAAACCGGACAATCAACCAGGGAGCTATAGACCAATCGCTTTAATATCTGTAACGTTCAAGCTGTTTGAACAGCTATTGTACAACCGAATCGTAGAGGTAATAGACAAATTGGTCCCCAAAGAGCAAGCTGGTTTCCGATCCACACACAGTTGTGAAGAGCAAGTTCTGACTTTGACCAATCACATCGAAGCAGGATTCCAAAGGACATTGAAAACCGGAGTCGTTCTCATTGATCTAACTTCGGCGTACGACATTGTGTGGAAGACAGGACTCTTATACAAACTGCTGAAAGCGATTGGATGCCTTCGAATCGTTGACATAATCGCCAATATGCTGAGTGACAGATTGTTTCAAATCATCCTAAACAACCAATGTACACGTTTCAAGAAGCTCAACAATGGATTGGCTCAAGGCTCAGTCTTATCGTGCCTCTTATTCAACTTGTACATTCACGACTTGCCCAATTCCATCGCTCGAAAGTTCCTGTATGCTGACGACATGGCTTACGCTTACCAACACAGCTCGTTTTGCGAAATAAACAACGCACTGACCAAAGATATGGCTGAATTCGTTAGATTTTGCAAAAAATGGCGATTGGTTCCAAACATAACGAAAACTGTGGTCTCAAGTTTCCACCTAAACAACAGACTCGCTTCGATGAAGTTGCGTGTTAGGTTTGACGGCATACTGCTGGAGCATGACTTCGAACCAGTTTATCTGGGAGTAAAACTAGACCGATCGCTAATCTACGGCAAACACATCAACAAACTGAGTTTCAAGCTGGCAACGAGAAATAATTTGGTCAGAAAACTTGCCGGTTCATAATGGGGTGCGAATGCATCGGTCCTAAGAACAACAGTCATGGCGTTAGTGTATTCATGTGCAGAGTATTGCAGCTCAACTTGGCTCAATAGTGCACACGCAAAGAAAGTTGATGTTGTACTCAACGAGTCAATGAGACTAGTATCAGTCACAGTTCATTCTACACCGCCGGAATGGCTACGCTGGTGCAAAAAGCGACTGGCTTCCCGCGAGCAGAAAAATTCAAAAAAACTTCCCGATTGTCAATAAAACCAAAATTTCCCGATTCCGAAAATTCATTTTATTTGAAAGTTTCCTTTATTTATACAACTAAAAGATTATTTGTTACAAATCATTTGTATGCTTTACATATTGAATTTACAAAAAATTAATCTAATTTTAAAATATCTTTAAAAGGGGATTTTGTCATTCTTTGACGCTGCATCGTTGATTCTTTTTGTAACCTTGGACCCCATGTAATATTGAGATCTATCCCACTTCGTAATAAAATGCCACTTATCCCTGCCTTTAAAATGCCTATCCAAAGACTCTTCTATCAGTTTAGTTGCTCCTTTCCCAGGATGTGGACCCTGCCATCTGATAGTTGTTTCCCTTTGAACAGTATTAGTATCTAAAGTTGTTCGTTTTGCATTATTAAGACAGAGAACACTGCCCATGCCTTCGACGACGGCTTCGCAATGCGTTCTTGAAAGTCCAGTTAGAGCTAAATGTAAAATGTTTTGTGTGTCTTTGTAGAGTTCAGGTGTTTTTAAATTTTTTTTGTATAAGTCTAATTGATCGTATCGTGTGGGATAAGTAATTTTAACCTTGCTAACTTTTCCATCGTCTTTTTCTTTCGGTATATGTAAAAAACTAGGAGCAATCTCCTTGACTCGTTTTACAAAGAGATCGTATTCTTTTAAAAGGTCGTCTGTTGTAACGTCATCAGTCAAGTTGTCGGTTAATTTTGCTAAATTTGAATATGTTTCGAGGTGTTTTCTAATTGTTTGACCTGAATCTAATTTAACTATTTCTGAAACATCGAAAAGGGCACTTACATCGCTCAAGATTTCATTTTCCTTTTTCTCTTTTGACATTCTACCTTCAAATTTGTTAATGAAATTTTCAATTAGAGAACGTAACGGTTTTCCTGAGGTTTTAAGTGCAGCCTCAACTGTCTCGCAATGCGATGATTCTTTTGACGTTGTTGCGCGAGAGCACAACTTCCCATTTCCTGATGATAACTTCCCATATCTAAGACAATGTAAATTTTTGGTCATGGGTTTTCTACACTAATACCTTCCCATAATTTCCCACATTTAAAGAATATCAAGGTAAGCCCTCAGACAACTTGTTCCACTTCCTTGACATGCCTACACTTACCGTTGTCTTCCCACAACTTCCCATTTCCTGATGATAACTTCCCATATCTAAGACAATGTAAATTTTGGTCATGGGTTTTCTACACTAATACCTTCCCATAATTTCCCACATTTAAAGAATATCAAGGTAAGCCCTCAGACAACTTGTTCCACTTCCTTGGCATGCCTACACTTACCGTTGTCTTCCCACAACTTCTCATTTCCTGATGATAACTTCCCATATCTAAGACAATGTAAATTTACTTCCCGCTTCCCGCGAGCATTGCTCGCGAAATATGTCGCTTTTTGCACCAGCGGCACTTAACCCGGTGATTAACCTTTTTATATTTTTCAAATGTTTTAAAAATGAAAATAAGATTTTTTTTCATGTGGCCGATATTTTGCTGTTCGAGATATTTTATTTGACGACGCCTACGGCTCAACTTGACGACTCCTTCTTGGTGGACTTAATTATTATACTTATCTCTTATCTCTTATATCTTATTTATTTATCTTATTTATTTCACCTTTGACGCAGCTTTTCGCTAAATACTTTTTATTTTTTATTTTTGCCTTAAATTTTATGACCAAGCCCTTTGAGTGCTTTTTATTTACAATTTTAATTTTGACTACATAGTTTTTCTTCACTTTGTTATTATTATTGTTTGTTTTGACTTCTTTCTGTTTTGTGATTTTTATTTTTTTATTTTGTGATTTTTGTCTGTGATAATGTTATTGTACTTTTAGAGTATTATTTGTAACGTATTCATGGTTTTTTAACGAGGGTTATGACAATAGTCATAGCCACTCTTTTTCCATGTCAGCTTGAGAAAAGTAGACAATAAAACTAATATTCATTCATTCTCTAGCACTTTTCAACTTCCATCAGGTTTTTTGATATTTTTCGGTTATTCTCGACATGAGTCAGGTCATGCAATGCAATGGGTTTAAGGGATTCTTAAGGATTTTTGTAGATTTCTCTAGCACTTTTCAACTTCCATCCTGATGTGAAACTTGTTTTTCGATATTTTTCGGTTATTCTCGACATGAGCCTCACTAGTTTTAAGGGATTCTTAAGAATTTTTGTGGATTTCTCTAGCACTTTTCAACTTCCATCAGGTTTTTTGATATTTGTTGGTTATTCTCGACATGAGTCAGGTCATGCAGTGGAGCTTCCTAGGTTTAAGGGATTCTTGTGGATTCTTGTGGATTTCTCTAGCACTTTTCAACTTCCATCAGGTTTTTTGATATTTTTCGGTTATTCTCGACATGAGTGAGGTCATGCAATGGAGCTTCTTAGGGTTAAGGGATTATTAAGGATTTTTGTGGATTTCTCTAGCACTTTTCAACTTCCATCAGGTTTTTTTGATATTTTTGGGTTAATCGGTTTCAATTGCTTCCAAAACTACTGATATCACAACAAAAACCTTTTTAAAAGGGAAATGTGACGCAAGTCCTTGTCCCTCCTTCCAAAAAAACTGATATCAATTTGGGTGACGCTAAACGCTTTGAAACGCAAAAAAAACGCAAAGAACAGAAAAACTATAACACTAGTGTCCGGCATTTGTGACGCATTTTTTTAATCAAATGTGAAAATATTTTGAAAGTTTTTTTTTGTATTTCGAAGCGGTAAGCGTCACCCAAATTGATATCAGTTGTTTTGGAAGAAGGGACAAGGACTTGCGTCACATTTCCCTTTTAAAAGGGTTTTTGTTGTGATTTTGACTTCCCCCCTTTTCGACATACCCACCGGAAAATAATTTTCCCGGATTCTAAGGAAAATTCTAAGGTCTTTTCACTCAATAAAATCGGTTTAGTGGATCCGAAGATGTGACCTTCAGAAAATGAACATTTCCATTACAAAATGTGCAACATATTGTTAAAAAATAATTCCCAAATGGAAAAATTATTCTCAAAAAAACTCTTCGCGTAACTCGGCACAATTAAAATCAAAATAATCTGAATTGAGTTGAATGTAAAACAACAACTCATTTAAATTGTCTAAATCTATATTTTAACATAAAATGTGCATTTTCATAGAATCCAAACTTTGGATTCCAAAGGTTAATGCAAACATCCTGAGTCAGGTGATTTGTACGATTTGATTGTTTGAAAACGACTTTTTTGACTCGCGCTCGAAAATGAGAAAATGACTCGATAACTTTCCTTGAAATTTTGCAGGGAGCTTCAGCTGGGGACTTTACGACATCTGATTTTGAAAAAATGGAGCACCTGGAAGCTCCCATACAAATGCCATATAAAAGCATATTTTGCATGTGTTTGTGTATGTAAATCATTTGTATGGGATTTTGTTCTTTCGTACTAGTTCGAGACAAAGGTTGGGTGTTCGAGATAGAGGTTTGGTGTCTAAGGGAGTGTTGTTGGGTTTGTTGGGTCCGCCAAAATGACGGAAAAGAGGGGCGTTCAATTTTTTTTATAAAATCTTTTTCTTAAAATCAAAAAAAAAAAATTCTACTTAAAAAAAACTGATATCACGACAAAAACTCTTTTTAAAAGGGAAACGAGACGCAAGTCCTCCTTTACTCTTTCAAAAGAACTGATATCGATTCGAGTGACGCTTAAAGCTCTGAAACGGAACAAATTCTATAGAAATATTTTCACATTCGATCAAAAATGCGTCACAAATGCCGGATTCCCTAGTGTTATAGTTTTTCTGCTCTTGCACACCCCAGAAATGTGTTTTTATGGTTCCATTTGTAACTTCATTTTTGTAGTTAGCAAATTTCTGCTTATGCAAGCTGAAAGCATAGAAAATTTATTACTTTGATGGGTCCGGCATTTGTGACACATATTTTTATATTAATCGAATGTGAAAATATTTCCATAGAATTTTTTGCGTTTAAGCGTCATTCCAATTGCGTCACGTTTTCCTTTTAAAAGGGGTTTTTGTTGTTATTTTTTATTCATTGAATGTTGGAAAATATTCTATTTTTTTGTAATTTGCATTCAAAAAAATTTTCGAGTCCTAATTGAATTTATAAAAACTTAAAATAGTGGCTAAAAGATATTTCGGTAATAGCATCCTCGCCCATGGTCGAATCTTGTCAATTTGTTGTATAAAAAAATGTGCCATTTTTTTGAATCTAAAAATTTAAAAAATTACACATTTGATATTTTTCTAAGTTGCCGAACACCGTTTCTCCTAAAGAGACCTAATTTGTCGAAATAAAATACAAAGAAATTCGTGCACCAGAGTAATTCCCTTCAAAATATTTCGCAACCTTAAATGCAAAAAATGGTTTATCATTTATCAACAACGCTTGAATTTATCGAAAAAATAAAACAAGTCGACGTTAATGATCTTAAAAAAATGCTCATCATAAATCTTATGACATTCCTTTACAAATAACAATAATTATTTGAAATCTTCCATTTTAATTAAATACCTCAAAACCTCACCCAAAGATCTAATACATCTTTAAGAATAATAAAACCTACATGCACGTTCAATAATATATCAAATCTTTAGCCAGTACGTTTGCTGCAGCAGGTTAATTAAAATTGTTTAGACCCGTATGTAGTATGAGTGGCTTATGCGCTTACGTTACCTTAGCCAGTCGAATTTGTACCCCGAAGAAGGGCAACATTGGTTACGGACCAGAAATGCCGAATTTGCAATTTGTAGTCCGTCCGTCTTCATAAGAACTCGAGTAAATCTTTACCGATTTTCAAAATTTCACTGAAAGATAGTCAAATAAGATAGCCATTTTTGGGCCAAGAGTTATTAGGCTTGGGCCGTTATCCGATATTTATAAAATCTTATTTTTTAGAGGCTATTGACGTGAAAACAATTTCTGGAAGAAAATATTTTGAGTTTGTGACTTGCACATTATCAATTATGCGTTGTCGATGTCAACTATTTCGTTGTATGTCGCCATTTTTATGGAATTGGCAATTGTCAAAGTTGATTTTCGAGATTTAGAAAAACTTCTGATTCTCCAGAAATTCTATGTTGACAATCAGCGATTTCGATAAAGCATTTTCGTATTGAGAAAATGTAAAGGTAAAACGCCCTCTGATGCAGTTTCAAAGCTTATCATTAGTTCACACTAATACGGCCACATTCTACAGCAAAACGTTTGATATTTTATTTTATCGCAGAAGTTGTGATTTTATAGCAAAGTTTGTGATTTTATTGTAAAGATTGTGATTATTATCGCAAATTTTTGTGATAAAGCTGAATACGGAAACTTCAATTGATAGTGTGTTTCTTACATAAGGAACTAAAAATGATTGTTGTCTGGGCCCTATTTTCAAGAAGCGAGAAGTCGTGCGATGTTTTCTCACCTGTTGCCTTCGCTGCTCTAACCTGAAATAAGTTCTCGTTTGAGAAAGAAAATATGAGGTAAATGTAAGAGCGAATTGTTAGCTGGAAATATGGACACTGGGATCTTATATGGTAGATTCGGTCGGAGAGAACATTCTCGCTCATAAAATCATGGGTCGAGGGCTTTAAAATTTTCGAAATGTTTTGAATTTTGACATTTTACAATCGTCACATTGAAATTAAATATTTTCGTCCATGTGTTAACTAACTCGCTAAAAATATTAGAAATTTTTGGAAAGGTCAATAAATTAATGATGATGGAAAACGTACGGGTCTGTCACCTTGGTTGAATGCTTCAGAATGTCATTTTGTTTCAAGTAGATACAATGATTTGGCGACTTACTATAAAGGATTTATGTAGTTGATTACGATAGGATTATCAAGTTATCTTCATTTTTGTGGTTTCATTCGACAATAAATCACGATCTCGCAAATACTTTTTTGTATAATATAACATTGATTATGGATGCGAATCTGAGTGAAAACTTGTTATAGTATATTACGTCATTGGTAATATAATGGACTTCATAACTCAGAGAAGAGATATATAAGCTGGGACACTAGGATATTACGATTGCAAAAATATCACCTCTCTGCCATAACTATATCCGAGAGTGTAATCGACTGGATGGAACAACTTGATCTAGACATTTGAGAACGATGAATATACGACCTTGTTGTAATTGTATCAAATCCATATGATAAATAAATAAATTTCGTTGTAAAATGAACCATTACAGCACCAGTGATTGTTTGACGAGTAACTGATTTTTCATAATATTTACACTGAGTTTTGAGATGGATTTTGGAAGTATTGAGATATT
Source organism: Pseudolycoriella hygida (assembly GCA_029228625.1). NCBI lineage: Eukaryota > Metazoa > Arthropoda > Insecta > Diptera > Sciaridae > Pseudolycoriella > Pseudolycoriella hygida. The sequence continues at coordinate 164,096,892 of CM055403.1, forward strand.
TTTCAGTACACTCACGGAAATATATTTTTGCATCAAATAGAATTTTGTACTTCTGCGCAAGTTTTTGCAGTGTTAAAAAGCTTATTATTATTCCATGGAGAAAGGTTGCGTGAATGAGGCGATGCTTAGGATCTATTTGGGATTAGGCGTTGGTCTAAGCAGAACTTTCTCTCGCTTAATCCCAAGAAATCACAAGGTATTCTGCTTTCGGATGAGAGTGATACACATGGACAAGAAAATGTGCCTTGGTTACTATGTAAATGAGGTTTGCTATACAGGACCTATTCATATGAAACTGGACAAGCTACTATGTTTGTCATTTTCACACTCACATTGAATGACTGAGAGAATCATATAAGGAAAACCTATTCATATGCAACTGGACAAGCTACTATGTTTGTCATTTTCACACTCACATTGAATGACTGAGAGAATCATATAAGGCGTCCAGTTTCTTATGAAAGACTCACATTGAATGACTGAGAGAATCATATAAGGCGTCCAGTTTCTTATGAAAGGCCCCTATTCATATGAAACTGGACAAGCTACTATGTTTGTCATTTTCACACTCGCATTGAATGCCTGAGAGAATCATATAAGGCGTCCAGTTTCTTATGAAAGGCCCAGTATATAAAGCGAATTTGTCATAGTTTGCGAAGCATTCTATGACCAGTTGTGCTGGTATACACATGGTCTTAGAACAAGGTGTACTGATGCGTCGTAAACGACGAAATCAGCAACATTTTTGTTCTATTCACTTTTGTTGAACAATTTGGAAGTATTAGGGAAGAATTGTAAATGGCTTTTTTGAATGTAGAAGAATGACTAATATGACGTCACACATATTCGATGAATTGAGTCTGACTTTGGACGTAGACATAATTAGCACCAGAAGAAATCCTAATGGTAAAATGCTAGCTACCGTTAGGCGTGGTTCGGAATTCAAGTTAAGCATGTGGACCAAAAAATGCCTGCCAGTAAAACACATTGAAGGGGCGAATAGGCATTCTAAGCCCTACTAGTTTCCGCCCTAGTGCATCAAAGGGCACTAGGTTTGTGTGCAATTTACCACTGACACAGTAAAAACGTTGGTAACGAAATGATCTCTAAGAGAATCCATGTGAGCAAAAGTGAACTAGTAACAGGGTTGTAACAGCGGATTATTATTATGTTCTAAAAATAGATATGGTCGCAATCGATTTCTAGTCAGGTCAGTTTATAATTTTCAGGCTTTATCAGCTTTAATTACTAATTATAAACGTCTAATGTCCGTCTGTTTATCTATTTTTTTATTTATTTGTCTATTTATAAGTCTGTCTTTATCTTTATCTTTATCTTCTTTATCTTTATTCATTCATGTGATACATCTTTATAACAAAAAATCATTTAAGTTCCATTATGTATAACATTTCTAAGGAACATAAAATATCAAAACAAAAAATATCTTAAGAAAAAACATCAAAGTCTATTGAAAGAGAGAAAAAAAAAGGAAAAAATCAATATCAAAATCTACCAATAATAACAATAATAATAACCAATAATAACAAGTTGCAGAGTAATCCTCTATTTACGTCGACCGTTACTCTTCAATCAGGTCATAACTGCAAAATGGCAGAATGGCAACCAGATGCAGACCATACCCCATAAACTTACAGTATGCAAGCATACAATGAACGGGATACATCCAAGAGCCACTCTGCATTAGATTTACTCTTTCTTCTGTAGTAGTAAAAACTTTAAGGAACGACAAAATTGAGCTTGTGTTAGTGATAAGCCCGAAGGCAACGAGTTGAACAAGTTTGCCCCAGCAACGGACACTCTACGTTTACCTGAAGCAGTTCGCGAGAATGGCACATACAACAACCTCGACCCCTTTGTGGGATAGCCATGTCTAGGCCTACGAAATCCCACAGTGTGGTGACATAGACCCCTATTAGAATCAAACACAAACTTACAAACAGCATATTTGTACATTTTGCCAACAGTCAAAACATTGGGACAATGATCCAAGTACAGCGATTCTGAAGGATATCTAAAGGGAAGCCTGTGGACAACTCTAAGGGCGACCCTCTGCTTCCTCTCGAGATTTTCAATCAGATTCTTATTAGCACCCCCCCAGACACCGACGCAGTATGATAGGCGAGAGTGTATCAACGAAAAGTACAAAGACTCCAGAATTTTGACAGGTAATATATAGCGCAATTTCCGCAATACACCGATTTGACCAGAAATCTTAGAGCACAGGTTGGTAAGGTGAAAGTTCCAACTCAGATTCTTATCCAGAATCACGCCCAGATATTTAACGGAATCAACAGCTTCAATCACACTCCCATTCAACTGCACTTTGAGGGAATTGTCAATTGTTGAACGGAAGGATCTGAAATGCACAACGCTGGACTTTTTCAAATTCAACGTAAGCTTATTAACGTCAAAATAATTAGAGAGTAACTTCAGATCATTGTTTATATTTTCAATATTGTTTGCGAAACAAATAGATGAGGAGAAGACACTCGAATCATCTGCAAAAAGGTACGGTTGGGATTTCAAGGGAAGGCGGTGCAAATCATTGATAAAAACCAAGAAAAGGAGCGGTCCCAAAACGCTACCTTGCGGAACTCCCAGAGTTACACTCTCCCAAGGACTATCATACCCATTCACAACCACCCTTTGGTACCTGCGCTCTAGATAGTCGGAAATGAGATCAAGAGCTATGCCCCTAATACCAGCTGCAGATAGTTTTTTCAGTAATAGCATGTGATTCACAGTGTCAAAGGCCTTAGAAAGGTCCAAGAATAAGCCAGTAACTATTTGCCCTTTGTCTATATGAAAAGATACGTAGTCCACCAATTCAAACAACGCTATATGGGTACCACTCAAAGACCTAAACCCATACTGTTTATTATAAAAAAAGTTTGACATATCCAGAAACCTCATGATGTTCAAAAATACCAACTTTTCAAAAACTTTGTTGATCACTAGCAGAACAGAAATAGGCCTAAAGTTAGCAATGTCTGAAGAATCACCAGATTTAAAAATAGGCGATACGTTCGCCTTCTTTAAGGAGTCAGGGTACTTCCCAGTAGATACACACACGTTGTAAATCATAGCCAAAATAGGAGATATAACCGAGACGCAGCTTTTTACTGAGGCTACAGAAATCCCATCGTATCCAGAAGACTTATTGCAATTCAATGAATGTATCACCTCTGAGATCTCACATTGAGATATACCATTCATGAAAATAGTCTTTTCGTTACGAGTCTGGAATTAACACTCATCGCTCTGAAGGTTACTACGTACAGGGATTTCCGAAGCTAGTTTAACACCAATACTTGCAAAATATTCGTTAAATACCACAGGAACCCTCTCATCACCAATTCGAACATTATCAACCTTGATATTCATATTAGCACTACGGTTTTTATCACTGCCAACAATCTTCCTAATAGCACGCCAAGTTTTTTTTCGGATTCTCACATTTCCCGAACAGGCCTTTATAATATTGCTCTTTATAGGAGGTTTGTAAGCGCGAAATCATCACATTAATGACGTCGAGCTGGTTGTGCCATTTCATGATGAACATACTGTTATTTTTCCTACCAAATTTCAGTTTATTCCACAAAAGTCTCCTCTTGCAAATATAATATTCTAAGTGATCGTTCATGTATGGGCATCTAATATATGAACGCTTCATCCGGCATCTCTTCACTCTAGTGCACTGACTCAAACAACTTGAAAAACACTCAAAAAAATAGTTGTAGACGACATTGACGTCATCAGACTGCGGCCAGTTAGCTTCGTCAAGCATCGAAAATAATTTCTCGTTAACACTATCGTAATCAACCATTGCTTTGTCAATAAACATATATTTATCCATCTTGCAGGGAAATCGAACGTGGCATATTATCGGATTATGATCACTAAATTCATTGCCGATAGTAGAGTTGTGAACACTGACGACATCCGAGCACCGAAAGATGGCATGATCAATAATAGACTTAGTAGAGGGACGCGTAACATAGTTGTTAGAAACAACCAGGTTAGCAGTAAGCAAAATATTGACATATTCATTCAGATGAAGATTAGCATTGAAGGGCGAAAATTTCAGAATGTCGAAGTTAGTATCGCCAGCAATCATGTAAAACTTGTCGTTATTATCTACTGTTTCAGCCAGGTGTTCAAGGAAGGGAGCCTCATTTTGATAGTCAGGAGGTCTATAGTATGCATGGAGTTTAAATTCCTCAAAAGTACAATCCTTCAAAAAGATCGTGCCAGATATGTAAAAAAACTAGTAGATAAGTTATTGTCCAAAGAGAAATTAAGAAACTCATTAACATACACGGCGAGGCCCCCTCCAAAACCATCCCTGCATGAGAAATAGCCATTGTAACCCTTAATTCCGTAGAGGCCTATGTCACCAGGGAGTATCCAGCTTTCACTAATTACAATAATGTCAAATTGGTGTTGAAATTTTGAAAGGTAGTGCAAAAACAGGTCGAATCTGTTCAGATATCGCATGCTACGTAAATTGACCTGTAAGATTCTTAGACCAGAAAAGCCCTCCCGAAAATCCACAGGCGCAGTATAGATATCAACACCACTAAAATTGTCGTTCGTAAAATTACCATGTTCGTACTTATGAAACAAAGCGAAAGCCATGTTTAGCGAAAACCCAAAATGAACTTAACAAATTGAAAAAAAGGTCGAAATAAATAGAAGAAAGTAAAGAAATTATCCCACTCACCTTAAGGAGATTACAAATCCTCCTGCGTTAATTTGTTCAATTTAACAAAATCAGTGAATCTGTCAATAACAACCGGGCGGTCGCCCTCTTTTTTCTTCAAGAAAATGTTGCCGTTGCTAATCCAAAGATATTTAAGCCCATTGTCCGATTTAAAGGATTTTGCTAATTTAAAAAGTTGTTTACGATTATCAGTCAAAGATTCATTCACATAAATTCTTCTATTAGAATTTTCGCCCAATTCCAAGTCCGAGGATAAAAAACCATTAGCAGTACGACACCTTGTCAGCAACTCATTTCTCTTTGTAAGATCTCTGAAGTTAATAACAATATTAGGGATGACACCAGCAGCCAGTCGGGTTGCATCCAGAACATTACGACGGATCAATAATATATCAGAAGCATCAATACTGACGTTGACTTTATTACCAATTCTTACGACAGCGTCAAAGAGGTGTTCGTCGTCAAAAACAATATTGGTTATTTCGAGCGAATTACAAAGTTTATCTTGCTCAATTTGGTCAAGTTTATTCAAGATTATGTCACTATTAGCAGCCAAAATTTTATTTTCATCCTCAAGAAATTTAACACGTTCCACTAATTTAGAAATTGTAGAGTTCAAAATGTCAGTAGTTGATTTCAATAATTCATTGATATTTTTGATTTCACTTTGAAGATCCTTGTGCTATTGCTATTCGTTGTGTGAATAGTACCATTTAAAGCTATGTGAAAATACTAATATGCAAAAATTGATAAGACAAAATTACAAAAGTAACATTTTATGTGATAAGAACATTCGTTGGCCGGTTGTCCGGCCAAAATTCTTTCGATATTTTCAGTGGAAAACCATCATGGCATCTTTTTAAGATTTGAATTGGAAATCCTTCATAAGCAAATCTTTACATTAAGATGAAAGTGGGGAAGACGCCATCATGACATCCCCATGTTTAAGACAAGAATTACGAATATATTTTTTCACGAAAATGAAAGAATCTGACATTTTATACCATTCTTCATTGAAATTGAAAGCTCCTGAAGCTCTTTCTATTGTCTTCTGGTGTAAACTAGTGATGTAAACGTTGTGGTAATGCAGTTAATAGCCGAACCCCTTAACAAACGCAGTACTCATCTAATTACCGACCTGTTCTGTTCTTTTATCGCATAGGGACTCGGTAAGTGGTCAAAACTAGTAACATTTTTATTGATGTAAATCAGTCTTAAATGGACGACTGCCGACTGCCGAGGTGTTCAGTAATTTTCATTACTGAACGGTTGAGTGTTCAATCATGAAAATTACTGAACTGTTGGGTGTTCAATCATGAAAATTACTGAACGGTTGAGCGTTTCATCATGAAATGTACTTAGCACCTTATAAAATTTTTTTCGAACACGGGGATCGAACTCGGGTCCTACGCATGATGAGCGAGCGCTCAGTAGCTGTTTAAGTCATACGTACCGTATTGTTGAAACTCTGTATTATTATAAACGATCTTCAGCTGCAGCTCTTCAGTTTTTAAGGCAACTTTAGACCCTAAACTAACATTTTAGTGTCATTGTGAAATGTTCCCATGTCAAGGAGCGTAGCTAGGAGCTTTTAGTCTGAAGGCTTGCGCGGTGGTTTTCTCTACTGATCATGTTACTTATGCTGACAGTTTCACAAACAGTAAAAGCAAATTTTTGCTCTCTTTTATTTTATTTCATACTAATAGAAGCAATATCAGAAATGATTCCCCTTCCGACGATAAAATTCGGAAATTTCGTCAATTTCACAGGAGTCAAATGTGAGGTTGCTGAAAATTTTGTATTTTTGTGCAGAATTTTTTTGCACTAGTTTCACTCCATCGCAAATATTTCAGCGAGCAAAAAGTTTTATGTCATATTTACAGCACTTAATTGTAACATATCAGACTTCAAAAGTTGAAAATTTCAGCAAATTTCGAGCAAAATTAAGAAAGTTATTCATTATTGAAATCGTCCGGATTTAGTTAGGGACATCCCTTAGTATCGAATGTAAATATCCGCTTATAAGTAACACGAGCATTCGACATATTACTGTTGCAAGCAAAAAGAATTGCATTTCCTTTTGCTGATTCGACACTTTGTAACGTTACGTTTGAATTTTTATTCGGTAAAAACAAGAAAGTTATATAGAATTGAGGCAGTCGAGTTCAGTCAGTCCAACAGTTAGCTCGGTTTTGAAAGGTTGATTTCCGGGTGCCCCCGGTCTTAGGACCGGGGACAGCACCTAAGTACGATATTTTGTAGTTTCATTTCGTGTGGTCAAATGTAATGAATTCTATCAGTTGTGAAAGAAAAAAAGGTTGAATGAACAACATAAAAGTTATTACAAAGTGTTCTCCTGTGAAATCCTCTGTGACTTTTTCATGTGATCTATAGTCAAATTGGGAACTTGTTGAGACAGACATCAGGTTGAATTATGAACAAAGTTATTCATTGCGCATTTTCCCGAAAAATATACAAAGACTATTGGAGTGCAATAAATCTACGGAGCCAGCTCTTTTCGAGACGACATTCGAGATTATTCGGGAAATGAGCGAAAACTCTTCTCTCGGCGCAATAAAATTTTGTTGTCATCACAACCAAACAACGCGGAGTAATGAAATTCCAAGAAAACTATCCTTCTTCTTTTGTTATATAAATAGATGGGGTACGAAATTTAACATTTTTTCTAGCCGAAATCTTAAAAAAGAGCTACCTAAGCTTCTAGGGTTTAGGCTTCAAAAACAAAAAAATTTCGGCTGCGGCCCACTTTTTCTTTGTTCTACAACGAATTTAAATTTTCAATAAAGTTCGTTCAACCAATATTAATTAAACTGAGGCTAGTCGCTGTTCAATTTCTTTATAATGAAGAAAATTACAAAAAATCTCGCTCGCTCCGCTCGTAACAATGACCTTAGTGAATATAAGTTTTTACTTTTTAATAGATCTTGTTGTTCAAATGAGCGCCTTTCGAGTGATCGCACATCTGCGCCTTTTGATAGCCAGTCCGGCCCTGTCCATAACACAACAGTTCTAGATGTGTTAATGTCTGAGCGTCATGACAATGACAAAATAATTCATAACATTATCAAGTAACGAAATGGTTTTGAGGGATTCTTTTGAAAAAGAGCCTGCCGAAATCGGATGCATCTCGCAGCGGTTTTTTTTATACTTTCCTGGATAGGTACTGGTCCCTAGAAGCCAAAAATATTTTTTAAAAAAATCGTCGATGTTTGTGTGGCAATTGAGAGATGTTCAAAAACCGAAAACATGCACTTTTCTTACAGAAATTTGTCCGGCTACAAGAAGCGCACAAGGTTGGAAAGGCAATTCCACGTAGTTTCGGGGCAAAAGGGTCTTGTTGGGCTTAAAATTCATCCACAATGAAGTTATGAGCAGTTGAAAGCAGGGGTAAAATTTTGATTATTTCGGCTAACTTCAAACCATTCCTGTGCATCCGAAAAGCGTCTAAAACATTGAAAAACTGTTTTTCCTAGTTGTTGCTGGTGCCAGCTTTCCAATAATACCAAACTTATGTTGGTACCGTCACGCTGGGTCTACTTTTGAAGTGTAAATATTACTCTAAGTTCTTCTTCACCAAGTTCTTATACAAATTTACGCTATCTTAGCTTCGCAATGATACTCAGGCTTGTAGTTGTCCCTGGTAGTCCTGATACCTAGACGACGACAATGTAAGGGGCCATTCAAATAGTGCGCACTTCTTTTTGGGGGGAGGAGCTTGAGAAAAGCGTGCGCTCCATACATCTTAAAATTTTTCCCATGTATTTTTGCGTGCATGGGGGAGGGAGGGGGTCTAAAATCTGTGTAAATGTGCTGCATATGCAGGCAATAATTTATTAGGGAGCGTCAGATTGCAATCACTAAATCCAACAAAAACGCTCAACTAAGGCTTACGACAGGTCAGGTCAGGTCGACCTGATGGTAAAATTGAGCTTGACCTGACCTGATCTGAATCTTCAGGTCATAACCTGAAATGATCTGATACGACCTGATGACCTGAAGTTGAATTTTGTTCTAAAATTAAAATTCACCTGAATTAGGAAAGCAAAAATCAGGAATCAAGAAATCAGGAAACAAAAATCCGGAAATGAAAATCAGGAATCGAAAATCAGGAGCCTAAAAGAAGGAAAAACAAAAATCAGGAAAAGTAAAAATTAGGAATGAATTAAATTAAGAAAAACCAAAATCAAACCAAATCAAGAAATCAGGAACCAAAATAAGGAAAAACTAAAATCTGGAAAAACTTATATCACGAAACACCAAATTTAGGAAAATCCAAAATTAGGAAAAACGAAAATATGAAGGAAATAAATGTCCACCTGAATTAGGCAAGCAAAAATCAGGAATCAGTAAAATTAGAAAAAACGAAAATCAGGAAGGAAATAAATCAGGAAAAACATAAAAGTTTTCAATTCCTAAGGAGGTCGCAATCTTATTTTTGGTATGTATGGGGCTCTGCCCCCTAAGCCCCCGCGCCTACGGCGAGCTACTAACGCCCTGCAGGCTGCCTTACGTGCATGGGGCTCTGACCCCGATAGGGGATCTGACCCTTACACTTCGCATATTCACCCTTGACCCTTCTACTCGGGGGCTGCCGCCCCTCGACCCTGCTTTTTTTTCCTGGCTTTATCATGGTCTGCGGCGCATTGCGAATCGCATCGCGTAAGGTTCGTGTAAAAGCTCAACTTAACAAAAAAAAATTTGTTCTATCAAGTTGAGCTTTTACACAAACCTTACGCGATGCGATTCGCATCGCGCTTAATATAATGATCCCTTAATTGGTGTGCGACGTTTTTGGTCAATTACTTTAATTCACGACTAAAAGTTTTACTTTTGAGTAAATTTGAATTTTGTCATTGATCCTTGTAAAGTATCCCAGGAGTAACATTAGTAGAAGGAGTGCCAAATTCGGTTTCTCTTGATATAATGTCAGTTTTCGCAGGAATAGAATGAAATTTTCACTTCATTTCTCGTGAGTAAAAATATATTTTTATTGTTTTTAAATGAATTCGTTATCAAGAAATCAGGTTTTGGTAGAAAACAAGAAAATAAAAAATATCTTGCACTTTTAACCTCGCTTTTAACCTTATTTCTTCGGTTTTGAACGGATCACTCGAATTTCACATCCCAAATTTGGGGCTCTCTTTCCACAAATGTTACACATCTGCTCTGTAAACGGAAGAAGAGGTTCATACAAAAACCGCAAAAAAGCGTTTACTAAACAGTATGTGCTAGGGGAGCATTAATTGGTAAGTATCATCATCGGTACAATTCCATTAGCATTGATTCAAAACGTCACTTGCGAGCCTCTTAAGACTAGTCGCGAGTACACTACATCTATTGTTTCGACGCTCATCACTGATATGATGTTTCTTTAGATTTTTTACATTCTTATTTTCATGTTGAAATCATTTCAGGTCAACCTCACAGGTCATATCAGGTTTCAAGTCAGTTTTGACCTGACCTGAAAGTGACCTTACCTGAAATTTTCAGGTTGACCTGACCCGATAGTAAGCCTTACTCAACACTAACGGTAAAGGCAAATGTCTATGATTCATTTCTGTCAAAGCTTGAAAATTGAATTTATCGTTAGTGTTCAACGTTTTTGTTGGATTTAGTGGTTGCAATCTGACGCTCTCTGTTATTTCCGAAGAAGAAAAGACGAATTTATTCACGGAATATTACGAAAACGTTTACACCAAACATGCGGAAGACTGTACCCTGGAATATCATTCATTGCCGATCGAAAGGATCACAGTCGCGGAGCAAGGTCGCCACCAACATGTAGAGAAATTTCAAAGAAAACTAAGTATAAGGAGTTAGGCTATGGGTCCTTGGGATGAAGGCGGCAAAAAATTCATCGAGATCGCAGGCAATGGAGCGTTGGTACTAGGGACAATCCCTCAAGCCATGAACAAACTCGATGATAACTATTATGTTTCTGGCTACTTAAACGAATCATTACTATCGTGTATGTAACGCATTAACGAGATGAGCGTAGCGAATCGAGTGTGTGTGTTATATACAAGATAGTAATGTGAGTGTATGTCATGTCGCTAGAAACATATTAGATTTTATCGGCGAAAGTGAAAAATACAACGAACTAATGAATTCGCGTAAGTACGAGTACGATCACCGATGTATAAATTTTTTTTTTTCATCATTTTATGTTCGAATCCTGGTAGCTGCAAGATTTTTTTTCTCCGATTTTTTACTCGATTGTAAATTAAGAAAAAATTATCATTAAGAGAATCATCATAGGTACTCTAGGGATAACTTGAGAAGACATAACTCGTATTAATTTAATTTATGTTTATTTCTGTTTATAATTTACAATTCTTTTCAAAACTTGTTCGGTTTAGGCAACAGACAAACAACATTTAGAATGAACTAGGTCCCACCTTTTGGGTGGGTCAGGTCCCCTGACTAATTTTACGGATTCCTAATATGCCCAAATCAACGTACTAGTGAGTACTGCAATACATAATCCTTGCAATTTTGGCAAGAGCCTGCCTTCTTTAGTTCTAGACCTGGGAATAAAAAAATCTGTGTATGTCAAAGTGGAAGTGGTACCTAGCGTTTCATAGAGAACCAGTTTCCAACCTCCTACGAAAATCTGGCTGCCATGTATATTCTGGAACTCCTCCAAGGAGCAGGCTGGTGCCAAGTTGAAAAGCATTGCGTTGTTAGTCATTCGGTAGTCCTTCCACTATGGCGTGAAGAGATTTTTAGCAAGGGGCTGCCTTCTGTATTCTTTGTTCTAGAACTCAAAGAAGCGGGTATTGGTCAGAGACGATGGCAAGAGAGTAGACGGAATGTCACTGATTCCGTGGTCTAAAGAAAGCATCCTTACCTGGGCCACAACATGCACCGACACGTTTGCACCAAGTAATCTAGGATTCAGCTCAAGACAAGCCGGAAAAGCCGCTGACGACAAAGCGTTACGTAAGGAAAAGAAATACGAGTCGTTATTATCCCAAAATTACCACTTCGTTCCATTTGCCGTGGAGACCATGGGACCATGGAGCCAAACGGTTATAGATTTCTTCACAGAACTATAGGCAAAAGAATCACATGGGCAACTCAGGAGTCGCGGTCTAAATCCTTCCTCAAACAAAAATTGATTATAGCCATACAGAGGGGTAATGCAGCCGCAGTGATGGGAACTTTCAAAGACACAGACAGGATGGGAGAAATATTTTACCTAATATGATATGTCTTGTAAAATGTGCTTTTATATTTGTACGAATGCTGGAAATAAATTTTCTTTTATTAAACGACAAAAACTGCTCTCTTTCACACTAGTAGAAGTTTTTACACCCGTACGAAGAACGAAGTTCTTCGAAAACGGGTTTATTGCGTTTACCACGAATTTTGTAATCAGTTGATTTAAGGGGATGTAGGGGGGGAATCTCGAACATGGTCCTTAGATGCAGAATCTGCAAAAACATTTTGTCCGTGCGAAAAATGTACCTGTGATCTAGTGCAATAATTTTATTGACATCGAAAAATATACTATATCACAAGAACATTTTTGGTACATTAAATGTGATAGGAATAGTGTACACCTTATCACGCGCATAAAATGTGCGAAAAATGTACTTGTGATCCAGTGCAATAATTTCGAGTTTTATTAGCACAAAAAATGTGTTTTTTATGTACATCGAAATATGTACCACTTTACAGGCACATTTTTTGTACATTTTATGTACATATTCTCAACAACATTGAATTTCGTACATTTAATGTACATTTAGTGAGCAACCACATTAAAAAGTGTGATCTGTGTTATCTGGGTCTATAACTATGACAGTTAGAAAGTTGTTTACAAAGGGAAAGTTGTAGAGAATCAAAATCAAATTTTAGAGAACACGTGTTTAGGGAAAAATGACCTAATCGCGGGATAAAGTCACTTCTAGAATTTGGAGGGATAACTCATATCTACAGAACTGTGGCAGTAACTTTCTAACTTTATAAACCCAGATAACACAAATCACACTTTTTAATGTGGTTGCCCACTAAATGTACATTAAATGTGCGAAATTCAATGTTGTTGAGAATATGTACAAAAAATGTGCCTGTAAAGTGGTACATATTTCGATGTACACAAAAAGCACATTTTTTGTGCTATTAAAATTCGAAATTATTGCACTAGATCACAAGCACATTTTTCGCACATTTTATGTGCGTGATAAGGTGTACACTATTCCTATCACATTGAATGTACCAAAAATGTGCTTGTGATGTAGTACATTTTTCGATGTAAATAAAAGGCACATTTTTTGTGCTATTAAAACTCGAAATTATTGCATTAGATCACAAGTACATTTTTCGCACATTTTATGTGCGTGATAAGGTGTACACTATTCCTATCACATTGAATGTACCAAAAATGTGCTTGTGATGTAGTACATTTTCGATGTCAATAAAATTATTGCACTAGATCACAAGTACATTTTTCGCACATTTTATGAGCGTGATAAGGAGTACACTAGGGTGGTCCAAAAATGTGTGGAAAAATTAAAGGGTCGAAAAGTTTGGGGCACCGGCGTTAAAACGAATCTAAATGGGTCCCTGATAAAAAGTGTCTATGGACGCAGCTCAATCCGGAGTGATCTAGGGGTTCCGCAAAATCAAAATAGTCAAAAAATCCCAAAAACAGTGAAAAACGTAGACTTTTGCGAAATTGTATGAAACTAGTATAAGGGTAGGAGTCATGTTCAGGCAAGTTTAATGAAATCCGTTCAAAATAGTCCGCAGAGAACGTTTTTTGACTTACTTTGAGTTTCCGCACGCTGTCGGAATCATGGGAGCCCATTGAAGAACAAAGTGTACCCAACTTTTCCTAGCGCCAGACCGCGACGACGACATCAGGTAGTGGCAAACTAATTTAAGGGAAATGTTAGGAATGAATAGTACTTTTAACATGAAAAATAACACTTGGGTTCAATTCACAAACTTGATGTTTCCTGTGTCTTAAAAGTTGACCCATATTTCACGATAATGTTAGAACCGCAAGAAGTCATTTGTTCCTACGTTTGAAATTTTTCGACTCCGCATCTTTTTATTCCCTAAAAGATAATCGAAAATGGAAGGTCAAGTTCGAAGATGAGCAAAATCGGTCTACGGAAACCGGAGTTATGACCAAAAAAGTGGTCAAAATCGGTGTTTTTTGAGGGTATCTGAAACTTTTTCGCATAATCTCTGCGAAACAAGCATGGTAATTTGGTTTTAAATGAAAGTTATTACCTATGGAAATCAACCAAATAAATTTGGCGCTAGGAAAAGTTGGGTACACTTTGTTCTTCAATGGGCTCCCATGATTCCGACAGCGTGCGGAAACTCAAAGTCAAAAAACGTTCTCTGCGGACTATTTTGAACGGATTTCATTAAACTTGCCTGAACATGACTTCTACCCTTATACTAGTTTCATACAATTGGGTACACTTTGTTCTTCAATGGGCTCCCATGATTCCGACAGCGTGCGGAAACTCGAAGTAAGTCACTAGTCACCCTTGTACTAGTTTCATGCAATTTCGCAAAAGTCTACGTTTTTCACTTTTTTTGGGATTTTTTGATTATTTTGATTTTGCGAAACCCCTAGATCACTCCGGATTGAGCTGCGTCCATAGACACTTTTTATCAGGGACCCATTTAAATTCGTTTTAACGCTGGTGCCCCAAACTTTTCGACACTTTACTTTTTTGGACCACCCTAGTGTACACTATTCCTATCACATTGAATGTACCAAAAATGTGCTTGTGATGTAGTACATTTTTCGATGTAAATAAAAGGTACATTTTTTGTGCTATTGAAAATCGAAATAATTGCACCAGATCACAAGTACATTTTTCGCACATTTTATGTGCGTGATAAGGTGTACACTATTCCTATCACATTTAATGTACCAAAAATGTGCTTGTGATGTACTTTCTATCATTTAACACTTTATACAAATTTAACACACCAACACATAAGTATCCGGTTGCACAATTGGTAAAGCATTCAACTCATAATCCCAAGCGTCTTGGGTTCAAGCCCTACAAATGGCAGAAATTTTTCTAATAAAAAAAATTAGAGCTTGGCATAAAAAAATGTAGATGGAGGACGTAACGATCATCAGAATAAGAAAAACTGAAATGAAAAAGTCGGAAAACAAAATTAAATTTTCTTTTCTTTTCTTAAATAACATTATATGTACATGAAATGTGCTAGTAATTCACACTAAAAAGTACATTAAAGGTACATTAGTTGTGTATTCAAAGTGTTTTAAATGTACATTAGATGTACATGTAATTCACATCAAAGTGTTTTAAATGTACATTAGATGTACATGTAATTCACATTTAATGTACATTAAATGCACTTCACGTTCCAAAGAAAAGATGTAACGGTAAGGGCGCTTTTTAATATACATTAAATGTCCTGGAACTGGAGCACATTAAATGGTATCAGCACGTTTTTCGATGGCACTTTATGTACATTTCGTGGGGTCAATTGTTATCTGGGAAAGGCAGGGTTATATAGAATAGAATTTTAAGGATGAAGTATTTAAGGGTTTTAGGGAAAAATCATCTAATCCCGGGATAATGCCACTTCTAGAATTGGGAGGGATGACTCACATCTCTGGAACTATGGCAATTAGAAAGTTGCTTCCAAAGGCAAAGTTTTTTATTGATCTTATAGGTACTTACAGGAAATAAGATGTACATCGGGAGGGTTCGTTGGTAATTTCTGTGGATCTTTTTATAGTTCTGATAGAACAAAAAACATTGAATTGTTTGCCCTTTTTTATTTAGGTTTTAGGTACGTTCGAGTCTATTCTGATACGTAGAGTCTTTGCTTATATTTCAAAAACTTAACGAATTATTTTTTATTCAATTATTTTAAGAAAATGTAGTCCTGGATGCAGTCCCATTTATAAAAGTTTGTGTGACTCTGTTACTGAGCCTCTAATACGTTTTTTTCTAGACGGTTTTTTAAAATCTCTAACAACGACATTAGCTGATTCCCAAAATTTCGGTGACCTTAACTCTTTATACAATGCTTCAGTGCAATCTAACCGAACTGAAATGCGTTTCAATTTCATGAAGTTTTGGTCTTTTCTCACCAGCATGTGAAGACTGTAGTGATCCATGTCAACATCAGGTAATTCGTCTTCGATATAATCAAAGATCTGATCGATGATATCGTCTTCTGGCTCAATATCCGCTAAAAGGATCGATTTATTTTTTGTTGGCTTTTTCTTCGGAATTTTTAAATGAGACTTGCAATGTTTATCAATAAATCGTTGCAAATCTTGCGTTTGATCATCGGTATGATTTTTTCGCATTAATTTTTCTTTGAAATTTTTAAATAACTCAATTGCAACATGCGCATCATCTGCTGCGTATTTTATATTTTCCTGGTTCAATGTATCGTTTTGCCATTTCTGATGTATATGTTGCGCTGTAAGACCTTTGATCTTATGAGTAAGTTTAACTTTCAGCACTTCTTCGCATAGACTTCCAATGCCTTTTGCTTTATATCGACATTTCTTCGCCAAGCTCTTCAAATCAAGTGTTCCGCCAACTTGTAGTTTGTAATCTTTATTCAGCTTATATGCGTCTGTATGAGGCATAATACCAACTTTGAGAATGCTTTCGTCTGCCATAATTGTCTGATAAGTGAGAAATAAATGAGATTTACATTATAGTGTAATGAAAGGACGTACCCGAAGCTCCGAAGGAATCGTTTGTAGCTTGCACAATCTTATCAAAACACATAATCCACGATGTGTTGCTAATTGTAATAAAGCAACTTTCTCTCCACCAGGCGACTTCGATTCACAATCAAAACCAAGTACATTGTATTCACTGCAATGTCTGGAAAATGTGAATATCAGTAATTTTTCAATTTAGCAGGGCTCCTCCGCATGGAAATAGTGCATTTAATAGTAGAAAGGTACATATGCTGGTTTTGAAAGGATTAACCGCATCCCCCACACACCTTTTAATGTTTTCGATGTAGACCTAACTTTGCCGAATTATTTTGAAGGCCCTGCTGATGCTAGAATTCCGAGATATACCTCAAATGAAAGACAGGTTCAAAAGATTATAACATTTTCCGAATTTTTCATTTTCACTGTGGCTTTTCCAGCTTTTTTATGAAGTCAAGAAAAAATGCGTACTTTGAGGTGTGTAACTTCAAAACTAAAATTTTTAGAAAAAAGTTTTCCATTGAGAGTTTGTTTTCTATTTCATTCTCTTCAACTTTGCTGAAGATTGATATCATGCCCGGAGCGGTAGCGGAGAGCGTGACGCAGTCCCCACACCCCAAAAAAAGCGTCCACAAACCCAAGAAACTCCATACAAAAACCTTTGGGACAAGGAGCCATATATAGGCGAACTTTTGAGTTTTTCCCCCTCGCCCCTCTCCCATTCCAAAGTATTTAAAAAATCTACGTCGCAGCAGCTTTCCAACGAGCCCAGACTCATCAAAATCGGTTGAAAATTGGCTGAGATATTGAGGTGGCCAATGGATTTTTGTATTGTTTCTATCTATGTTCTATCTATTAATAATTTTCTATCTCGAGAACTAGACTGCCGATCTTCCTTGAAATTTTCAGGGAACGTCAGTCCGGGCCCAAAATGAAAAGATTCATAGGTCGCTTTTCCGGGAAAATTCTAGAAAAGCCGTGGCATGTGGAAAAGTGGTCGATTTTAAGGGTTTTTTAGGTAATGCTCGGAGTTTTCGAATTTTAGCTCCGGAGTGACAAAAGCTAGAGAGTTGGTTTCTTCCAGGAAGTTATAGAGTTTGGTCAGAAGAATTATTTAGCATTTTAAGAAAATGGCTGCCAACTGTCAAAGTCTTGGATTTTTTGCTAAATTCTGAATAAGAATGCCTACACAGTTGGTTTCTTCAGGAAAGTTATATGAATCAGTAAAAAAAATTGGTTACGCGAAGTGTTCCGAAGGCAGCCGAAGGTGACACGAAGTGTTGCGAAGGTAGCTGAAGGTGATACGAAGTGTTCCAAATGATAGCATAAGGTGTTGGAGAAAAATTTTTTTTGGAGAAAATTTTTAAAGGAAAAATGTGTTTAAAGAAACATTTTTTTGGAGAATAATTTTTTTGAAGAATAATTTTTTTTAAGAAAAATTTTTTTTGAGAAAATATTTTTTTGGAGAAAACTTTTTTTTGAAGAAAAATTTTTTTCGGAGAAAATTTTTTAAAGGAAAAATGTCTTTAAATGTGTTTAATAAAAGTCTTGATGATTTAGATTTTTCCACATTTTTTTTGTTTTCCCCTCCCACTTTCTTGAAATCTTTGAGCCATTCCTGATCTATTTTATGTAATGATTCACAGAATATATTATTGAAGTTTTTACATTGGAAAAAAATATTATAAAAATTTCTTTTTTTTTTTAGTTTACTCCATAGAGACTATGAGTCTCAAAGTATATTAATTCAAAATTTAAAGTAAAAAAAAAGGAAATTAACACTTCAATAAACAAATAACTTAAATTAAAATCACCAACTGATAAATGTTTCTTCATAGTGCTATGCACACTGAAACTTTATATTATAAACTGTTTAAATAGAAAAGAAATAGAATAAATAAATAAATAAATAGAAAACTTTTCTGGAGAAAAATTTTTTTGAAGAAAAAAAATTTTTTTTGAGAAAATGTTTTTCAATGAAAATTTTTTGGAGAAATTTTTTTTCGGAGAAAATTTTTTAAAGGAAAAATATGTTTTAAAGAAACATTTTTTGGATAAAAATTTTTTGAAGAAAAAAAATTTTTTTTGAGAAATTTTTTTTGGAGAAAAACTTTTTTTCTGAAAAATTTTTTTCGGAGACAATTTTTTTCGAAGACAATTTTTTCGGAGAACTTTTTTTTTCTAAGAACATTCTATTTTTAAAAAACTTTTCTCCGAAAAATAAAATTCTCAGAAAAGAGAATTTTCTTAGAAAAAATTTCTCAGAAATCAAATTGTCTTTTGAAAATTTTTTTTTTTACAAAATGTTTTTTGGAGAAAAACTTTTTTTCTGAGAAAATTTTTTTCGGAGAAATTTTTTTTAAAGAAAATTTTTTCATCAACTGAAAACTTCCAAAACGACTGATATCACAGAAAAATCCTCTTTAAAGGTAGAGTGTGACGCAGTCTGGCAATTGTGACGCAATTTTTTTAACACAACGTAATTTTGTTTTAAAAAAAGCGCTCTAACTTTTTCAGGAAATCAAAACTTTGAACACAAGGTTCCATTCAAACAAACTTCTGCGTATTATCAGCGATAGCGTCATCTCAAGCGATATCAATTATTTTAGAAGCAGACTTACGGACTGCGTCACACTCTACCTTTAAAGAGGTTTTTGCTGAAATTTCTTTTATCTTGAATAGCTTGGGAGCCAGAAGCGGCTTCGTACTTTTCAGTCACCCGCTCTACTAAATAAAAATTATTTCTTTCTGGAATATAACCACATAACATGTTATTCATAAAGGGAAATTATAAAGATGTATTTTCTTAGCAAAAAAGTGCTTCTTATCCAGAGGTAGTCACTATCAGAATTACCAGGTCTTGTAACTTTTCGACATATTTTTTTTGATGTGGTCTGGAAATGAGCTTTTTTCAAGGTGTACGCATTGCAGTTCCTAACGTTTGACCCTTTACAATATGGCAATTGCATAAAATAAAGGATTTGGTGAAATATTCTCTTCACCCTTTCACGCTTCGACCACCTCAAAATTCGATCAGCACTGCGAATGTTCCACCTTGTAATATACTAGTGGATCTCAGCTTCAGAGGGAACCTCTGGAATGATGTCCCTGAAGTTAGCACAAGATTTCTTTACAAGAAAATTCGACACTGGATTCGACAAGAAAATTTTCTTGATATATCAAGATTTTTGCTATGGGCATCACTATCTTGATCGAGGGGTGACTCACTTCTGTAGTTTATGGAATAAATGAAATAAATGGGAATAAATGGAATAAATGATAATTTTTTTTTTCAAGTTCGTCAAAACCTCAAATAGATTCGATTTTGATGGCAAAACACACAACAAACCATACTAATGTGTCGAAAAGTGAAAAAACCGACTTTTGAAAACTTAAAAGAATTTTTGTTGAAAAATGGAATAAATGGAATAAATAAATTTATTCCATTTATTCCAAAAAAAAAAAAAATAAAATTTAATCTCAAGATAGTTTAAATGCTTTATAATTGGTGCAAACCTTTTTTTGAACTTATTTGTCTAACTTGTGATGTGTTTGGTTCAGATATTTCGCAAAAACAAAAAAAAAAAAATTGGGAATAAATGGAATAAATGAAGTGCGTCACCCCTCGATCTTGATATATCAAGATTTTTGCCATGGGCATCACTATCTTGATATATCGAGATTTTTGCTACGGGCATCACTATCTTGATGTATCAAGATTTTTGCTATGGACATCACTATCTTGTTATATCAAGATTTTTTCTACGGGCATCACTATCTTGATAAATCAAGATTTTTGCCATTGGCATCACTATCTTAATATATCAAGATTTTTCCCGTGGGCATCACTATCTGGATGTATCAAGATTTTTGCTATTGGCAACACTATCTTGATATATAAAGATTTCTGGTACGGACATAGAAATCTTGATAAATCAAGATTTTTGCTACGGGCGTCACTATCTTGATATATCAAGATTTTTGCTACGGGCATAGCCGTTTTTAATAATTGCGACAAAACAATCAAAATCAATCCACTTCAACACAATATTCACTGTTGCCCTTAACGACTTCAATAGGTACAAGATATACCGGTCAAAATAATCCCTCCGAAGTTATTTTGTCGGTGTTGTTTCGTCCGGGATTATTTTGTCCACGGTTCAGTGCTGTCTTTACCTTTTCGGCGCCAGTGGGCAAATTCGAACTTGGCGCCAAATTTTTACAAGAAAAAGCATGAAAATCGGAAGAATCGCACCCCAAATGCCCATATGGGAAAGGAGGCACTGCCTAAAGCCATTTAAGAAATACATCTCAGCATTCTAGCATCAGTAAGGACTTCACAATAATTCGGCAAAGTTAGGTCTACATCGAAGCCATTAAAATGTGGTGGGGTGTGTGGAGGTTGTTATTTTGGGTGGAGCTAATCATTTTAGAAGCAGTTACATAAAGAAGGTATGTTTGTTTGTCTGCCTGTCTGTCTGTTTGTAACGCTTATACGACCTTTTTTTAAAAACACGTACTTAGGGGGTGCAAATTGTTTCTCATAAAAAGTTGCAGGTATGTAGTTGGGTTTTTTTTGGAATTTTTTTTTTGCAAATTTTTCAAGTATGATATATAGATGTTTGGTGTCAAAGAGAATGTCGTTGGGTTGGGTGTTTAGTGTGTCAGGGTGACCAACAAAATGGCGCACGGTGGTATGGGACGGAATGAGGGGGGAAAATTAATTCTTTTTTGGAATTTTTTTTGTTGGTGTTAAATGTTTGGTGTCAAAAGGAAAGTTGTTGGGTGGGGTGTGTAGCCATCGCTACCAGACCCGGTGAACGCAACCATACTGCATGTCAATTTTGTCTTTTTTACATGCAAGGGGACAAATTTGACAGTCCTTGACAGACCTTGTTGCGTTCACCGGTTCTGGTAGAATTCTTGTGTGTCAGGGTTACCAAAAAATGGCGGACGGTGGTATGGGACGGACTTGGGTGAAAAATAAGATTTTTTTTGCGACTTTTTCTGGTTGGAGTTAGATGATTGGTGTTAAAGGTAAAGTTGTTGGGTTGGGTGTGTGGGGCCATTCATAAATGACGTCCAGTTTTGTCAGTGCTGCCAGCACATTTAAATCGTTAATAACTCGATAAATATCCATTCTGGCGAGTCAAGCGTGTGTTCTACCCGTACAATTAGAGGGGGTATTTAGGGGGGTAGAACACACGTTTGACTCGCCAGAATGGATATTTATCGAGTTATTAACGATTTAAATGTGCTGGAAGCACTGAAAAAACTGGACTTCATTTATGGATGGCCCCTGTAGTGTGTGTGTCAGGGTGACCAACCAAATGGCAAACGGTGGTATGGGACGGACTTAGGGGGGATAGGGACTTGTTGGTGTTAGGTGTCAAAGGGGCAGTTGTTGGGTTGTGTGTTTAGTGTGTCAGTGTGACCAACAAAATGGTGGACGGTGGTATGGCGGAAGGACTTAGGGGGGAAAATTAATTCTTTTTTGAAACTTTTTTTTTGTTGGTGTCAGGTGTTTTGTGTCAAAAGGAAAGTTGTTGGGTAGAGTGTGTAGTGTGTCAGGATGACCAACAAAATGGCGAAAGGTGGTATGGGACGGACTTAGGGGGGAAAATTAATTCTTTTTTTAAACTTTTTTTTGTGTTGGTGTTAGGTGTTTGGTGTCAAAGGCAAAGTTGTTTGGTTGGGTGTATATTGTGTCAGTCTGACCCAAAATGGCGGACGGTGGTATGGGACGGACTTAGGGGTAAATTAATTATTTTTTGAAACTTTTGAAACTTAACGTGTTTGGTGTCAAAATGAAAGTTGTTGGGTTGGGTGTGTAGTGTGTCAGAGTGACCAAAATGGCGCACGGTGGTATGGTGCAGAATTAGGGGAAAAAATGATTTTTGGCAGGAATTTCGACGGTGATGTGAATGGGATTTGCATGGGGATGTGGTTGGGGATGTTGACGGGGAATTGGACCTGGATGTGAATAGGGATTTGGAGATTTGGACGAGGATTTGGACAAAGATTTTGAAGGGGATTTTAACGGGGATGTTGACGGTAGTCTCAAACGGAAGCGCCGCAGGAAGGGAAAGCGGCAAAGGCTAAAAATTAGCGGGGGTCCAGCGGGCGGCAGCTCCCTGATTTAAAAAAATATTTCTGTAAATCACGTCACAGCTTTATACACGTTCTAGCTTATCGCTTACGAGTGCCCTCGCACTCACCCTCTCTAAATACCCCCCTACAATCGTAGAAAATCCTTTGTCAACCTGTCTGGAAAATCCTATACAAAAAGGAGAAAATCCTCCCTCAGATATTAGAAAATCCCATACAAAATAGAAAATCCTTTGTCAACGAAACTTACGATTATCTGCCCCTCGAAATACCCGCCCTCTCCAAAGCCTGCGTAGTCGCTAGGGGCGCCCGGGATCCAACTAGTATGTATGTAATAGCAACTGGTGCAAAGGAAACCTTTCTACTATCAAATGCACCATTTCAATGCTTTTTGTTCTACAAGGAGCCCTGCTAATTAGATTTTATGTATTCGATAATTTGATGAGATTGAACTTTGAATTAAATTTATCATACAATTGTAATTCCTCTGCAATATCTTTATATTCTTCTGCTGTGTTGACAACTTTAATCTCTTGATTGGCTGGGGTAAAATATCCTAAATCTTCCTTTGAGCAAAGATCGTTGATGAATTTGTCCCGATCCCCTAAATATTTTTCTGCTACCAATTTCCTTTCAAACAATTTGAATAATTCAATCATAACGTGTACAGTATCTGCCACGTATTTGATTTCTTGCAGTGAAATATTTTCTGATTTCAACTCCGTGTTTAGCAATCGCCAGTCAAGCGATCGAAAATCAACATTCAAAAGGGTTTTAGAAAGTTGGTTTAAGTTACTTGATGGATATTCACATTGCTTTGCTAACTTGGTCAGATCCACTGCGTTTGCGACTTTAATGCCATAATCGCCTTCCATTCTCTTTGCGTTAGACGAGGCGTTATCACCAACTTTAAGGATATTTTTATCTTCAAGGAGTTCCTGGAAAATGGAAAATATTGTAAATCTGTTTTTAACTAACTGATTTCAACAACAGACTTTTAGCTCAAGTGGAATTATAGTCAACTTTCGCAATTGTATCAAAGCACACAGTCCTCGGTGTGTTACTAGTTGCAACAAAGTAACCGTTTTTGCAGCTTTTGAGCATTTGCAACCAAATCCCATTACATTGTATTCACTGCAGTGACTGAAAAAAGAAATGAGAAAAACTCAAGTTGCAGCTTTTTAAGTTATTAGTTCTGTTGTATACTCTCGAAGTTTCTCCACAACAGCTCGGCAGTGTTCGACATTATTTATAATGTGGGGATCTTGATTACGTAATAGATCACTCTCTTGACCAACGAATTCAACTGGTTGATTTCCCACCGTCTTTTCCTTTGTAACTTTGTAAATTTTGTTTAAATAAGGCTTACAGTGATCTTCAATGAATGTTTGAACACAATTGGTAGGCATCGAATTCTCTAACTCTTGGAATCTTTTGAACAGTCTAATTGCAACGCCTACAGTTTTCGCAGCATATTCGATATTCCGTTCATCTAAATCAGCTGTCTTTTTTTTCCAATGAATGCTTTGAAGTCGCTTGGCTTCTCTCAGATCAACTTCTAAATATTCTTTAGATAGATGTCCCAAGTGAATCGATTCACTAATGTCAGGTTTATATTTTCGAGCCAAATATCTCAAATCCAAAATGCTCTCAACTCGAACGTTATAATTAGTCAATTTCACTGCATCATCACATATGCCAACACCGACTTTAATTATATTTTCGTCTTCTAAAATTTCCTAAAATATTAATTGAAAATATCAGGGAAGGATTTCTTATTTATATTTTGCAATTGACACAAACCCGAAGTTTGTCCGGAATTTGGTTTAGACTA
>CM055403.1:164121793-164154700 GCA_029228625.1 Pseudolycoriella hygida
AGGAGGGGGGAAGGGGTAGGAGGCGAATAGGAGGCTGTGAGGAGGGGGAGGGGCGGAGATAAGCGTGGGATGAGGGGGAGGTGGTAGGGTCACTTCGGAAGGGTTTTTCAATATTGCCATTTTGGCTATTTTTAATGAAATTTAATAAGGACGTAATATATACATTAAGAATCTGAGACGTATTCTGATAAATTCGGGCCTTTTTGCTATAGCTATTCTGATACGTGCGGGTCCGCGAAGCATATGTTTTTGCTATGTTTTAGAGAAAATTGAGAGGAACATGTTTGCCAATGTAATATGGGTCCAGTGCCACGCCTTAGGGCCTAGGTCAGTGAGTCAGTGCCAATATCTATTCTGATACGTGCGGGTCGCTTTGGCTATGTTTATTCATCTTTTTAGTAAACAAGCCAAATATTTCGTTCTGTTTTTCAGGTGATATACTTATACTTTGGTATAAATGCAAGCGAGATTTGAACAAACTGAATCCCGAGACAAATGAATTCGTTGCACCGTTGGTTGAAGCGTTCGATCGTCGAACAGAAGCGCTCATGCAAAATCCACTGTTGGCAACAGCGGCATATGTTGACCCTCGCTTAAATCATGAAACACGATCGTCCGATTTTCTTGGTGATATGAAAGAAGTTTCTGAGGTAACATTGTCGCATCTTCCATTTTCTTGCTATTTTCTAAACGTTCCAATTTGAAACAACTTCTCGTAAAAGCTGCACCGTAAATTGTTTTGGAATTTTGATTTTAGGCAATTTCACGAGTTGTAGACCCAACTAAATGAGGTCTACAAGCGAAAATGCCTAAAAACAATCGTCCAAAACAGGTGTACATACAACTTTACATAAAGGTGCGAAATTCCAAAAAAAAACTCCAAAAATGCCCTCATTTTGGCCTCGTCGGTCGTCGCATGTAAACAAATTTTTTGCTTGATTGAAATATTAAAATGTTTGAATTGTCATTCGTAGCTTGCTACGAACGTTTTCTCGTACATTGCCTTCACTGAATAGTCAAGGGTCTCACCCCCGAAATGTTTGTCCGTCTGTCCAAAACTGTCAATAGTAATAAATATCCACGATTTTTTAAATCGATTTTTCGACCCGCCCTTCCGCCGTCACGCTAAAAGAATCAAAATTAACTTAAATTTTTCAAAAAATTGAAAAAAGAAAAATCGAATTACTGGAGTTGTCGTGTGAGACAAACAAATTTTTTTTCAGATTCACATTCAGAGATCAAAACCCCCCTCCCTACCATACACCCAGGTCGTAGTTCGACCGGTTACAAACGTAGAGGTCCTAAAAATACAAAACTCGATTATTCGTCCCTTGAAAAGCCTCAACTGGAATTTGTAGCTTCCCAAGAAATTTGTTTCAAACGCAAGATAGTTTTCGATCAAAAATGTTTCTCATTTTCTCTGCAGAACCGGATTCTGCTTGTTGTAAAACGAATTATGGAACTCGATACGTCCGGCGGAATTCAAACAAAATCATCAACTACTGACGTTGGTGGAGACGATGATGACGACATTGATCAACATATTGAATTGGAATCATCATGACATGCAACCAAAACACCAAATACAGCATTCGATGAAAAACAATTAATGAAACGAATCCGGGAATTAGGCAAACAACCGAAACTTAAAATGAAGTCAAACATATTCGGTTATTTTGAACAACAAAAAAAAAAAAAAAGAAAAATTGACAACGTTTTTTTTGAGGCCGTGATGACAAATTTGGCTGCGCCAGCAACTCAAGTCAGCGTCGAACGGGCATTTTCGGCGTTGGCCCTATTACTGTTGATAACTGTTGATAGTGTTTTAGTAATCGCCTTGAACAGCGATCTAACAAACGATATAAATTTTTCCGATATGAACGGAACTCTATGAATAAAAAAAGCTCAAAAGAGCGTTCAAAGTTTTAATGAAAGAGGAATCCTTAAAACATAATATTGAAATTTCAATTCAATTTTTTTATATCTTCCTTGCAAAATTAAGAATTTCTGCTATTTTCCGGCTTTTGAAACACTCTATACGCGTGTGCTAATTTTTCTGGTTGAACTTCAATCGGGAAAATTGAACATCAAATATTGGGAATTAATCATCAGACTCTGTAAATTGATGATCATTTTTTCGCACTTAAAGTTCAAATTGTAGAATTGAACATCAATTTTTCGTGCTGAACTTCAGACTTCAAATTGATGTTCAAGGTTTATTCGAACAACGAAATCAACTTGATTTGATGTTCACGTTAGAGAACAATGATCATCATTTGATTTGATTTCACAAAATTTTGATTTGATTTTGATTTTCGAACCCTGATGACACAGCGCTGCGGCTGAAACTGCCAAGATGGCTATGACGATTGCTTTTGCCGACGACCACGGTGTCCGAAACGTCGAAGATACAGGTGGAAATAGTTACGATGGAGGCGCCAGAAACTGTCGAAAACTGGATGACAACAGCAAAACTGAAGCTGACCCACTAGAAAACCGAGATCATGCTAGTGAGTAACTGCAAAAAAACTGAGAGGATCGTAATGAACATTGATGGGGAAGAAAAGGCAATGACAACCACCGCAGCGCTGACCACAATAATGCCAAACGCTTTGAACCGCGCAGCAGCAAAAAGATGCTCCTAGCAAGCGTCACGTTATCGATATTGTGCTACGGGGCATCAGCGTAGATATCGGCGGTAGATACGAAGAGGAATCGGAGAAGGCTTAATAGAGCCCAAGGCTGGCAAGTATAAGTGTTGGAAACGAACGGTAACACTAGTATTCGACGTAGTACTAGAATTGCAAATAGATCGGTCAACACGGCAGAAGTGGAGAAATGTCATGTTAATTCCCGGAAAAAGAACTAGGTCAGTAACTAGGTCATTCATTAATGTATACAATCGCAACAAAGTCAGCTTGAAAGTTTCAATTTAGTAATTTAGCAAAATTTACAATCATCCTTACGAATTTCTTTAAAAATTAATAGTTTTATGAACAAGCGTGTTGTACAGTGAACTCCTACAATTTAATTTATTCAATAATCTGAATGTACAGGTAAAATTTGAAAATGAAAGCATGTACCGAATGTGAATGTTCAGTTCGTACGTTTGTTCTAACAGGTTAGTGATCCTGCCTTCTTATAGTTCGAAAGCATCGAAAAACTCTTCGTAAAATAGAACAAGTGAAATTGTAAGATTTGAGTTCATCCTGTTTAATATTCAAAGCTAACGGTCAGATTCTCTTAGTTTCAATTTAGTTCACACACGCACAACCGGGTTGTTCAGATTTGTAAAAGCGGAAAGGATATTAAACGTAAGCTTTCTTCTAATGTTGTTATTAGAAACATAATCTCATCAAGAAAAATTTGTATTTTTAGAAATTTTAAGTTTCCGCAGTCAGAATTTAAATAAATTGTTACTCTTCAACGAGACGTGTTTCAATTCGGCAAGTCGATACTGTCAGATTTATCCATCCGTTCCGCTTTGGAAGTAGTTCCAAACAATCTTCAAATTTGTTTATCCGTTTGGTTTGGATAAACAGCAACTAGACACGTTTGGATACTGAACAAAATGTTCAGAACGCCACCACAAGCCCGCCACCTAAACAACGAGTCGATGGACCCTTGTCAGCTATGTTCTGTTACGGACGATCGCCCCATCGTATGCTGTGATGGATGCAATTTATGGTTTCACTTTGAATGTGTGAACGCACCGTCTGATGTGGCAGAACATGACTGGTTCTGTAACGTGTGTAAGACACCTGTAATGACAGTTGGGAATGGAATTGACCCGCATATAGTACACCAAGAACCAAATAGTCCTACGTTGCAAGAGCAAATTGCAACAACTACATCAGTTGGAAGTCAGCCAACTTTATTTCAGTCAACAATGGTTGAAAATCAAATCAATGTCACCTCGAATCCTCGAAGTCGATCTCATAAAGCCAAGTCATACGGCACTTCATCTAGTAAGAGAAGATCACTTGCGTTACAGCGGCTAGAAGAAGAGAGGAAAATGGAATTGGAAGAGCAAACTCGGCGTCAACAACAAAACAAAGAATATTTGGATAAAAAATATTCGCTGCTAGAACAGGAAATCGATTCCGACATGGGCGATGCGACTCCAAGTGAGGATGAAGAAGCTAATTCGTTAAAACTCGAGTCAGTTAAACTTTGGGCTGAGAACGTCCGAAGTCATAGTATGGGAACGTTGAACCGAATTAACCCTGATTTCACGAAAATGGAACAGCCGGCAAAACAAAATCTCGTAGATCTGAGAGAGAATCCACCCACAGAACCAAGATGTGAGAGGTCGTCGTTATGCCCATCCTACGTGGCTGGGCCGATAGATGGATCGCAAATATTTCGGAATCAAAGTTTAGCAGCACATGAAATGTTTGTGGGACAGTCAATCCAGTTAAACGAACAATTTCAGCCTCCTATATCAATAAATGAACCGGAGGTCATTCGACAAGGTGACAGCCGATCACCAATTTTCAATCATCATCCAATTTCCAATCAACATCCAATTGTCAGTCAACATCCAATTGTCAGTCAACATCCAATTGTCAGTCAACATCCAATTGTCAGTCAACATCCAATTGTCAGTCAACATCCAATTGTCAGTCATCAACCAATTGTCAGTCGGCAGCCAATTGTCTGTCAACAGCCAATTGTCCACCAGCAGACAATTGCTAACCAACATTCAATATTCAACCAGCAGCCGATGGCCAGTGAACAGCCAATGTTCAGTTCGCAGCCGATATTTAATCGGCAGCCAATAGTCAGTCAGCAGCCAATAGTCAGTCAGCAGTCACCTCGAGGAACTACCTTCAACCAACGTCCGGTTATGTCTACGTCAGTATATCAGTCGAATAGTCAGCAACCGGTCATTTCAAGTTACAATCATTCTTCATTTCGAGAAAACGAAGCAATAACCATGGAAAACATTATGTCAAGGCAAGTAATAGACAAGAAGCTGCCGATTTTTGCTGGAAATCCTGAGGAGTGGAATGCATGGTACAACCGTTACCAGAGTACGACAGCAAAATGCAAATTAGACAATAGTGAGAACCTGGATCGGCTGCAAAAGTGTTTGAAGGGAAAAGCGTATGGCATCGTCAAAAGTAAAATGGGTCAAACTGAGGCGGTCCCGTGGATAATTGCTACCCTTCAAAAGGTTTTTGGTAGACCAGAAATTGTACTCAAGGCGGTTATGAAAAGAATTAGCGATATTCCACCAATCAAAAACGATAACCTGAAATCAGTGATGGAATTTGCATTCGAAGTCCAGTCAGTGAGCACAACGATTGAATCGTCTGGTCTAATCAATCAATACACAAATCCCATGCTTTTGGAAGAACTAGTGGAAAAGCTCCCATCGCAAGTAAAGCTTGATTGGGCACGTTACAAGCGTCAAGTTCGGAACGTTACAATCAAAACATTTACCGATTGGTTGGATAACCTAGCCGACGATATAAGCACCGTTGTTGAACCATCAGTAGAAAAGGTTCAATTCAAAAATTCACATAAAGGTCACGACAAAGACAAAGCTTATGTCAACGTTCACGTAGAATGTAATTCTGATCCTCAAGTATCAAACAAACTGGAGGCTGATAAAAGCTTAAAAAAATCGTTTAATTGCCTGACGTGCGGAAAACATTGCAAGCAGTTGGATAAATGCTCCATGTTCATCGGATTATCACTAGATCAAAAATGGAAAGAAGTGAAAGAGCACCAACTGTGTCGGCTATGTTTGCGAAAACATAAATTCCCGTGCAAATTAAAAACCGCCTGTGGAAAAAATGGATGCTCGTTTAAGCACCATCACTTGTTGCACAACGATGAAAAAGGTTCACCGAAGGGAGGCTCAACTGTAGCGAGTAGCAATGTTCATCAGGTTACGAGTGGTCAAGTTATGTTGAAATATGTTCCGGTAGTGCTACACAACAACAGAAACCAAGTAGCGACGTTTGCATTCTTGGATGATGGATCGCAAGCTTCAATGTTGGAGCAAAATTTGGCTGACAAACTAGGCGTAAGTGGAAGCAAGGAGGAGCTATGCCTTTTATGGACGGAAAATATTCATAGAAAGGAGAAAGCACAACGAATTTCGATCGAAGTGTCCAGCGTTGGATTGTCGATTCCCACTCAACGGAATTCGCGCTGTTCGCAGTTTACACTTGCCTCCCCAAACGTTTAAGAAGGAAGAATTCGTGAAACGATTTCCACATTTGACTGATGTACCAATTAAAGATTATGAAAATGCTGTTCCCGGTATAATAATCGCGTCAGACTTTCCGAAATTGGGAATTCAACTAAAAGTAGTCGAAGGAAATGGTTTCGATAGCCCAATTGCACAGAAAACAAGGTTGGGGTGGACAATTTATGGACCGGTGGGAGAAAATTCCAATGTGAAAAGCATGAACAATCACTACGCAGTTCAAATGTGTCCACATCACAATTGCTCAGATCAAGAAATACATCAGCAGATTAAGGAGTATTTTTCAGTCGAAAATTTTGGTGTTCGCGTCAACACTAAGACGGATATGGAATCGAAGGACAATCAACGTGCCATGGAAATGTTACATCACTTAACGAGAATGGTCGATGGAAAATACGAAACCGGGCTGCTCTGGAAAAACGAAAACATCACTAAAAACTTGCCTGACAGCTACCCAATGGCGCTGAAGAGACTCATTAGTCTGGAAAAACAAGGCGAACGGATGGTGCAAATAATTGGTGACAAAATCCGGGAGTACATCGAAAATGGATATGTACGAAAACTTTCCGACAGCGAAGTCAGCGAATTGGGAAAGAACGTCTGGTACCTTCCAGTTTTCGGTGTAACCCATCCGAAAAAGCCCAATAAGTTAAGAATGGTATTCGATGGGGCAGCCAAAGTTAAGTCGATTTCCCTAAATTCAATGCTCTTGACTGGACCTGACGAACTAGCTTCATTGGTAGACGTCCTGAGAAGATTCCGAGAGAAATTATTTGCGGTTGGTGGAGACATTAAAGAAATGTTTCATCAAGTCAAAATTCAAAAAAGTGATCAACAGTACCAACTTTTCCTGTTCCGAGACGGTAACACAGATAGGAAACCAGACGTCTACGTAATTGAGGTGATGATCTTTGGCTCAAGATGCAGTCCAGCAGCCGCTCAGTTCGTCAAGAATACGAACGCTAAGAAATTTGAGAAGACACATCCGCGAGCAGTTAAAGCGATAATCCAAAATCATTACGTCGACGATATGATGGACGGTGAAAACACCATCGACGATACGATCACAATGGTCAACGATGTCAAAGTGATACACGCGAGCGGTGGGTTCGAAATCAGAAATTTTATATCGAATTCTCCAGAAGTGCTGACAGCAATTGGTTCCACCTACACTAACGAAGGGAAGGAGTTATCGTTAAATTCCGAAATGAAAACCGAAAGAGTGCTCGGCATGTGGTGGAACACGAAATTAGATGTGTTCACATTTTCATTGAGGTACACAATGATTGCTAAAGAACTTCTGAACGGAACGAAACTGCCGACGAAGAGAGAACTACTTCGAACATTGATGTCGATATTCGATCCGCTGGGATTACTGTCGAATTACCTAATTCTACTCAAAATTCTCTTGCAAGACGTTTGGAGAATGGACCTCAAGTGGGACGAGCAAATATCGTCAGAAACTTTAGTCAACAAGTGGCAACAATGGCTCAAATATTTACCAACAGTAGAGAGTGTACAAGTTCCGAGACTGTATTCTCTAAAACTCATTTCAGAAGAATCGAGATCGGTCGAAATTCATACATTCGTCGACGCAAGCGTGGACGCCTTTTCTGCAGTGACCTATTTACGAATTGTCAACAAAGATGGAATCGATTGTACACTCATGGGGTCGAAGGCAAGAGTAGCGCCATTAAAGTATCTATCGATACCCAGGAAAGAACTTCAAGCCGCACTTTTGGGGACAAGATTGGCGAGTAGCATCATCGAGGCACAACATTTCCAATTTGATCGTCGATTCTTTTGGTCAGATTCGGAAACAGTGTTGAGTTGGTTGAAGTCCGATCACAGAAAATATAGCCAGTTCGTCGCACATCGGGTGGGGGAACTTCTAGAAAGCACAGATGTGTACGAATGGAGTTGGATTTCAACAAAAGAAAATGTAGCTGACGAAGCTACCAAGTGGCCGAAATCTGGAATTAACTTCGAAAAATCAAATCGTTGGTTTAGTGGCCCGAAATTTCTACGCTCTAGCGAGGATAAATGGCCGAAAAAGAAATTAATTAAAGCGGACGTAACAGAAGAAATGAAATCTCATTGTGCTCATGCAAGTTTGGTTTTACCCCAACTAATCGACCCGAAACGTTTTTCGAAATGGACGCGAATGGTTAGAGCAGTAGCATATTTGGTGCGTTTTAGAAACATATTTGTCGACAAAAGCTGCAAAGGGAAGCCATTAAGTCAAAAAGAACTCAACGCAGCTGAAAGTCACATTTTCCGCCAAGCTCAATTTGAAGGATTTCCATCCGAAATGGTTACACTGACAAGAAACGAATCACTTCCACTGACAAAGAGAAAATTTATTGAGAAACCAAGTCAGTTATACGATGGCTCACCGTATTTAGATGGAAGCGGAACTCTTAGGATGCGCGGTCGGATCGATGGTGCTAGGGATATGTCTATAGACGAAAAAAGGCCAATTGTTCTACCGAAGCATAGTCGCATTACGCGACTGTTGGTTCAACACTATCACACTAGATACTTTCATCAAAATCACAACACTGTAATCAATGAAATCAGGCAACGTTTTTATATTCCTCGGTTGCGAGTCTTGCTGAAAAGTGTACGGAACGAGTGTCAGAGATGCAAGGTGAAATTTGCTAAGGTTAGGGAACCTCAGATGGCCGACTTACCGCACGCAAGAATGGCAACGTTTTCGAAGCTATTTTCTTATGTTGGAGTAGACTACTTTGGACCGATGAAAGTGAAAGTGGGACGACGTAATGAGAAGCGGTGGGGCGTGCTATTTACCTGCCTAACTGTCCGAGCAGTCCACATTGAGTTGGTACCAACACTCAACGCTAACTCATGCATCAAAGCTATTCGAAATTTCATCGCAGATAGGGGTGAAGTGATCGAATTTCATAGCGATTGTGGGACACACTTCACTGGAGCAGAAAGCGAACTAAAAACAGAATTGAAAAAACTGGATTGGGACAAGTTACAAACTGACATCACGTCAAGTTACGCTAGATGGATTTTCAATCCTCCAGCCTCGCCGCATATGGGCGGTAGCTGGGAACGGCTAATTAGATCAGTGAAGTCTTGTATGTACTTTTCACTTCCGACAAGCACACCAACAGAAGAGACGTTAAGGAATGTTTTAAAAGAGGTCCAAAACGTCGTTAATTCTCGGCCATTAACCTTCATCCCATTAGAAGTAGAAGATGACGAAGCTTTAACGCCCAATCACTTTCTGTATGGAACGTCAAGTGGAATGAAAGCACCGTGTGAAATTAACGTAGACGGCGAATACTTACGGAAAAGCTGGAAAGAGGCGCAGCGTTTAACGGAACTGTTCTGGAAGCGATTCCTAAGGGAGTACTTACCCAGCATTACTAGGCGAACGAAATGGCACAAACAAGTTAAGCCAATATCCGTAAACGATTTGGTACTCGTCATCGATGCGAAAAATCCGAGGAACACTTATCCGAGGGCTAAAGTATTGGAAACACAGGTCGGTTCCAATGGCCAAGTGCGAAGAGCCAGGATCGAGTTAATTGCTGAAGCGAAAATCGGTCGTGATGGAAAGATCAACAGGTTACGAAAAATCGATCTGTGGAGACCAGCCCACAAATTGGCCGTGCTCGACGTTCTTTCCCAACCAGAAGTCAGTTTCGCGAAACCAGAGACGGATCACAAAACAGGTGGGAGAATGTTGGAAACGAACGGTAACACTAGTATTCGACGTAGTACTAGAATTGCAAATAGATCGGTCAACACGGCAGAAGTGGAGAAATGTCATGTTAATTCCCGGAAAAAGAACTAGGTCAGTAACTAGGTCATTCATTAATGTATACAATCGCAACAAAGTCAGCTTGAAAGTTTCAATTTAGTAATTTAGCAAAATTTACAATCATCCTTACGAATTTCTTTAAAAATTAATAGTTTTATGAACAAGCGTGTTGTACAGTGAACTCCTACAATTTAATTTATTCAATAATCTGAATGTACAGGTAAAATTTGAAAATGAAGGCATGTACCGAATGTGAATGTTCAGTTCGTACGTTTGTTCTAACAGGTTAGTGATCCTGCCTTCTTATAGTTCGAAAGCATCGAAAAACTCTTCGTAAAATAGAACAAGTGAAATTGTAAGATTTGAGTTCATCCTGTTTAATATTCAAAGCTAACGGTCAGATTCTCTTTCAATTTAGTTCACACACGCACAACCGGGTTGTTCAGATTTGTAAAAGCGGAAAGGATATTAAACGTAAGCTTTCTTCTAATGTTGTTATTAGAAACATAATCTCATCAAGAAAAATTTGTATTTTTAGAAATTTGAAGTTTCCGCAGTCAGAATTTAAATAAATTGTTACTCTTCAACGAGACGTGTTTCAATTCGGCAAGTCGATACTGTCAGATTTATCCATCCGTTCCGCTTTGGAAGTAGTTCCAAACAATAAGAGTAGCAAGCGCATACCGAACGATATCTCTAAAAACGGTATGTGTCATAGTCGGGACTATGCTCATATGCATAACGTTGACGGAAGACAGCGAATGTCATAGAAAGAAGAGAAGGGAGGATCAAAGTACCAAACCAGTTGGAACGCAATTAACAGTGGCAGCAAGAGTGGGACTCACACCAAACATAACGACATGGGTACAGAGGAAACATGGAGAGGTTAACTTCCAATTGACACAGTTTCTGTCGGGAAGCGGGTAGGTTCATGTCGCCAGCCCCACCCCTAATTTGTGCTGAAGGTGGACTAGGCCTATGACTTGGGCCTGAATTTGTGCTGTCGAATGGCACCACTCCCACAATTCATGCTGGCTCGGCGTCCGAGCACAAATTGTCTATACATTTAAAATCGCATTTTTGTATGGCAACTCACTGGTGCCAGCACAAATTCAGGTCCAAATTATAGGCCTAGTCCCCTTCCAGCACAAATTAGGGATGGGGCTAGTGACATGAGCCTGAAACGGGTGCTTCAGGAAATGCCTGTTCAGGTTTACTTTTGCGGAGTCACCTTTCTGCACGACATGCGAGAGAGAGAGAGAGAAGAAGAGACTGCGGAGCACATAGTAATTGTCTGTCCCCGCTTCGAACAAGAGCGAGGTGAGCTGGTGGTGAGTAGGTCAGAGGTAAATGATGAAAACATAATATAGGAGATGTGCCGCGATGAGTAGGAGTGGAAAGCAGCGCATAATGTAGCTGCAAATTGCACGGAGAGACGATCAAAGAAAGCTACCAGTTGATCTGAGAGAGTAGGTGCGAAAGCACAGCCCCTCCTCGAAATAATGTTGCGTAGCTGAAATAAATATTTGATAAATAAAACTCACTGTTTCTCCATTGATGAATGTATACTTCGTTTAATGCTTAACTCAAAATTTGAAATGCTTAAATAATTGTGAGGTTATAAGTAAGTCGCTTCTGTCAGCGTGTAAAATTGGTGTGGAAATTAAAAACCATCTTTGAAATTTGAGACGCAGAAGGTAGACACCGAATCAGAAATTGCGACCTTCAATTTAGATTTTATCACAAACGATCTGTGAAACAAAACTTGGTATGTAGAAGACAAAATAAATTAAAATAAATAAAAATTGGCATTAGATCTTTTAATGAATTACATCCAATAATGGATAACTTTCACCGTAGATTTTTTTGTCTACGAGATTCATTTTTAGAACAAGGTAACACAGTGACACTTTCGCACTTGCGTGTGTATTTAGAGGAACGTTGTCTACACTTTTCTTTCAAAGTAACATATACCGTTCCGCTTTCTCGTTTGGTTTTTAGTACACACGCAAGTCAAATCGTGACTGAAGCTGGCCACCACACATCGACATTTAGTACATCGTAAAACGTCCACTTATTTCGTGTGGAACAAACTTCGTTCTTATTATAACTATTAGTGACGTCAAAGTTTGCTAGCGACATTAATCTGTGAAGCCATCCGAAAGGATCGCATTAAACCTTCCAATAGAAAAAATGATTTTGTCCACTAAAAATAACAATTGTCCAATAAAAAAATAATTTTTGTCCAATAATAATATTAAATGTCCAATAAATTCATTTTGTAAAAGGAAAATGTATTTTTTATTGGTCATTTAATATTTTAATTGGACAAAAATTATTTTTTTATTGGACATTTATTACTTTTATTGGACATTCATCATTTTTTTATTGGAAGACAAATAATAACCCCTTCCGAAATACTACAACATACGAAACGAAATTAGTAAAGAAAGGCAATAACACACCAATGACTTCAAACAAAAAACTTGACATCGATTCGTACGAAAAAAGTGCACCAAATTAATTGAAATATTCTGTAACAAAAAAGTGGAATTTTGGAATGCTGTTCGGAGATTAGGGTAATGTTAAGGTGTTACTGAATTAAATCATTAAAAATTCCATCCAAATTATGTTCACCAAATGAGTTGCAAATTGTTTACGTTGGCAATCGCAATTTCTGATTTTTTACATTAGTACTAATTAACAATTTTTTGAAATACATTTTTAGTTGCAATTCGTTCCCATAAATACAAATGAACCAAGAGCATCAAATAGAAAAACTTATCTTTAACGGATTTAAAACACTTTTTCAAATTAAAAATTATTGTACGGTTTGTGCTCACAAGATTTTTGCGCATAGAATATACGCAGAGCGTGCATAACATACGCTGCAGACGAATGTTATACGCCGCGCGGACAAATGTTACGTGCGTACATAAAATGCTTGTGGCACGTCGTACGTCACTTTAACACAAATTTTCTGAAATGTTTTTCAAAAAAAAAAAAAAAACGGAAAGTTGTCTCATCCAAGCCGAACTTTGAATCTTTGTTTTTTTTTTGACACAAAGTACCGAAGCGAAGAAAAAAATTCGAAGCCAATAATACAGGAATACGCTTGAAGATCGTTTTTAGGATTTTGTTACAATTCGTTGTCTCTACAATTCGAGGTTTGGAAGCTCGAACTGAATCTTTGTATCTAGAACGACGTGACTAAACCCATTTTCTCCTGGAGAACCGAAACTTCTTTTCCTGAATCTTCTTTTGAAAGTTACAATTCTCATTGATGAATGTATCGCGAAAAAGTTGGGATTACAGAAAGAGGAGGTTCTTGCAGGCGGTGTGATAGAAGAAAAGGATTCAAAAAATGTGGGTCCGAAAGTCGGGAGTAGTCACAAAGGAATGTAGGGTGTTAGGGCGGTCGGTGAAGTTTGACTAAAGATCGGCGTTGTGAAATATAAGATAAATGAACTCAGCTCTCTCTCTCTCTCTCTCTCTCTCGTTCATTCGTTATTGTTCATCCAATCTAGTTATTTTTTTACGAGACGTACAGCTTACGTGTCCAAAGTACATAAACAGAAAAGGTAACGAAAATGGCACACGCCTTTGAGGCGAATACATCATCGTTGCAACATCATGGTGAATTAGTTTTATCAAGATGCAACACATGACAGAATTGTATATAAACAACGCAGTTCCAACAACATTGTCATACTCTCTGCGATATGGTCATGTAATAAATATGTAATATGTAATAAAACATTGCATTTTGTGTTTGTTTACAACTTTTGAATTGCGAATATTGGTAGCACTAATGCAAATTGTTGAAAGTTGAAACGATTTCAACTTTTTGCCAATTTCGAATTTTATATACCACATGACCTGACATTACAATACGTGATTGGCCAGCTGTCACATTTTCTCATTTCGTGTATACGGTTTCACTTTACTGTGTGTGAATTGCTTGATCCGCTAACGATTTGCGTTACCTTTTCTGTTTATATACTTTGGTACGTGCCAAGTAACGTGGTAAGACCAAAACCTCAACATATCACAAATGCGATAGCTAAACGCGAAATGTAGATATTTTGGTCGGACCGAAGTCTCACTCGACACGTAGAAGTAATCCGCCGTTACAACCCATCTGGGTCAGAGGCTAGATCATTTATTTCTCTTAGAGATCCTTTCGTTACCGAAGTTTAAACTGTTTCAGTGGTAAATTACACACAAACCTAGTGCCATCTATCATGTACATACTAGGTGCGGAAACTAGTAGGGCTTAGAATGCCGGCTTGCACCATCAATGTGTTTTACCGGCAGGCATTTTTTGGACCACATGATTAACGTGAATTCCAATCCACACCTACCGGTAGCTAGCATTTTACCATTAGGATTTCTTCTGGTGCTAATTATTTCTCCGCCTAAAGTTAGACTCAGATATTTGTACACAGAATTGGGTGTCGTCGATTCGTACGATTCGTTGCGGCACCTAATTAACAACTACCCATATTATGAAGCCTAGGTGGGCCTAGGAACGTTACTTTCAGGCTACACATTGAAGAAAAATCCTATACAGAATTTGTCTCCACCAAGATTGAACTCGGATATTCTTGGTGGAAAGCCAGTACGTTACCACTGAGCTAACGCGTTCTCGTATAGTTATGTTCTCGATGAACTAGCGGATGAACTGGAATAGATGAACGAATGAACTATAACAAATTAACTAGAGAGAGAGAGAGAGAGCTTAGATCATTTCCCATAATATCACATTGCTGGAAAGTCGATCTTTGTTGGAATTAAACGTGTTGAATTTCGTAGTAGCCGCAGCCAAAGTATGTAAACAGAGAAGGTAATGCGGATCACCAGTTTCACGAGAATCCCAACTGTCGGGTGAATTTAGTTTCGTCTTGTTGCAAACACGTGAAATTCGATGTCGTCAAGTTGCAATTGGTGGTGACTTTGAATCGGTTCATACAAATGAAGTAGGTCCGACAACATAAGCAGCAAGAAATTCTGTACATCAATAAAACATTACAAATCGAATTCACCTCAAACTGGGGATTCTTATTTTCTGTGATCCGGTGACGTTCTGCATTACCTACTATGTCTACGTGGCTCGCTAATTCTGGACGCATCCCGTTGTCCTGGGAAACTGTGAAAGTTACTTTTATACCGAAACCCGGCAAGCCATCGCATATAGAGGCTAAAGATTTTCGTCCAATTAGTCTCACATCTTTCGTACGGAAAACGCTGGAAAGGCTTGTAGACTTTTATTTCAGAGGCGAAATCCTGCCGAGATACCCGCTGCATGTGAACCAACATGCGTATCAGGTAGGTAAATCTACGGATTCGGCACTGCATAATCTAGTGGCCAGGGTGGAAAGATCATTTGGGATTGGTGAGGTCGCGCTTGGCTGTTTTATGGACATCCAAGGTGCATTCGATAACACCAATTTGAACGGTGTTCTGCAGTAACTGAGTGTTTTCATTGTGGTAACAATAGAATGACAAAGATGGTGCAGAACATCGTTCATTTCGGGGTCATTCGCCAGGCGCTGGAAGAGCGGGGGTGAATCAGATTGTGATTAGGTGGATCAGTAGCATGAGAAGTGGAAGCTACGATATGCGGCCACAAAGCTAAATTCTGGGCAGCAAAAGGGTGCCCGCAAGGTGGAATACTCTCACCACTGCTGTGGTGTGTGGTGGTAGACCCTCTCATTAGAGAGCTTAACGGCAAAGGTATCTACGCTCAAGGGTATTCGGACGACCTAACGATCTTAATCAGAAGGAAGTGTGAAAGTACCCTTGAGGATTGCATCAGATATTCTATGAAAGTAGTAGACCCAGAAAGAAAGTAGTTAACCCAGATAAAACTGATATAGTTCTCTTCAGCAGAAGACGAATGGGTCATGAACTAATTGGGAAATCCAGGATGTTTGGAGACACCACCACTCCTGGAAACAAGGTGAAGTACTTGGGAGTCACGCTCGACAGCAAACTATACTGAACCGGGCATATGAGAGACAGAGCTAGTAAGGCTCTGCAGCGTTCTGGATGAGTAGAAGTGCCCTTTGTAAAAATTGGGGCCTTCCATCTAAGGCCATACTGTGGATTTATGAAGCAGTAGTGGACCTATGATCACCCACAACTGCGTCGTTTGGTGGCGTAGGCTCGAAATAGAGACCGCGAGGAAGGAGTTGAGCGAAATTCAAAGACTGGTTTGCATCTGCATGACCGGAGCTATGAAAACAACAGCAACGATAGCCATGGAAGCGCTGCTGAATATTGCACCCATCCAAACGATCATCAAGGCGAGAGGATTCACAACTGCGGACAGACTCCTGCTTAATGATCTTTGGACGAGGAACTTTAACACGGGTCATGGAAAAATCAGGGGGGCAATAGCCTAGGGTCCGGATAAAACCGGAAATTACCTTTGTGAAGCACTAAGAGGCTGTCATACCGGATAGACTAGAATGGCTCAAAGGTTGGCCAGACAGTCTGTCCACGGATGGACTCATTTGCTTCACAGATGGATCAAAAAACTCTAATGGAATGGGGCTGGGGTATTAACCCTGGAACCTATGACAGAAGAGAGCTTCCACTTAGGAAATTTTACCAGTATACTTCAGGCAGAAACGTTCGCAGCGATGGAAGGATTGAGAAGTGCATTGAGACCGGAAACGGTAGGCGAAAGAGTTACGATCCTTTCCGACAGCGAAGAAATGATCAGAGCGATAATGTCGCCTGTAACCACATCCAAATTAATGAAGGAGTTCAAAAACACACTGAGCCAGCTGGGCCGAAGTAATTGGGTGACGTTTGCTTGGGTGCCGGGGCACTCTGGAATAGATGGAAGTGAGAGAGCGGATGAACTGGCAAAGCTGGGTGCTCAATGTGGACCCGAATCGTTCATTCCTATACGACAGCCAGAATGTGACAAGGCTGTAAAGGAATGGGTGGGTTCAGAGGGAATAAAGCGTTGACGTGAATTTGGTGGGGCAAGGCACACAATGCAGTTCCTACCAATGCCCGACTGCAAGTGGACTAATACACTGCCGAACATGGACCGGAGTTGCATAAGAAGAGCAGTGGGAGCGATTACCGGGCTAAGCAGTCATTTGTCCAAGATGGGAATCGTTGTTCCCGAACGTACCTGTAGTTTCGGGAACGAAAGCGGAAATCACGTAATTTGTGAGGCATCCGGATAAAACGACCCCCGGACAAAAAAAAACGGAGAAAATAACCCCCGGACAAAATAACCCTCAGATAAAATAACCCCCGGACAAAATGCATCCACTGTGCGGCGCAGGCCGTGAAAAAAGAAAAGAAGAGGGGTCGAGGGGCGACAGCCCCCGCAAAAAGGGGGTCAAGGGGGAAAGATTTTTCCTTGCGGAGTCTAAGGGGTAGATCCCCTAGCGGGGCTTGGGGCAGAGCCCCATGATGATGACGCAGCCTGCAGGGCGTGAAAAGCTCGCCGCAGGCGCGGGGGTTTGGGAGCGGAGCCCCCTCTACTTTAAACTTCAATAATTTACTCAATTAATTACAAATCAAAGATAATTTTAACATTTCATTACTTCTTGAAACCGGACAAAATAACCCCTGGGGGGTTATTTCTTCTTTGTCCGAGTTATTTCGTCCGGGGTTTTTTTGTCTGGGGGTTTTTTGACCTAGAGCCTG
Source organism: Pseudolycoriella hygida (assembly GCA_029228625.1). Lineage (NCBI taxonomy): Eukaryota > Metazoa > Arthropoda > Insecta > Diptera > Sciaridae > Pseudolycoriella > Pseudolycoriella hygida. The sequence continues at coordinate 164,139,490 of CM055403.1, forward strand.
TTGTGAGTGTCCAAAGTTTTCTCAACTGAGACTCAGGACTCTGGGTGGTCATGTGATCAGGCCTCTGGATGTACTAAAGTTAGAACCAATTGTCCTCGACAAGTTCCTCACTGGTACTGGTAGGTTCGAAGGATTTATGTGATGAACGGGAAAGGAACAAAAGATCAGCAGTGGGCCGTACCAACCTGATAAATCTAAAAAAAAAGTCTACTTATCTTGGCCGTAGCAGAGAGAATTTGAAATTAAATCTTTGATCAAATGAAGTGACAATTTTGAAAACTCTACAAAATTCGAAAAATGTTATTTTCCATGGATTTCACTTCAGACTTTGTATGTCATTTAAAAAACAAACTTTGAATTTCACGATTTCGCCGTAGAGCTTCGATAAAAATTTTTTTCTTCGTCGATTCAAATTCTAAAAATCATTTTTTTAGTACTCTCTCGGTCTAATGGCATTACTTTTTGAAGAGTGACTTTTGGTGCTAATTGAAAACATTGAAGCTTTTTGAATATGTTGAAACTGTTCGTTTTATTCTCCTCTTCAAATTAATTTAAAAACTGAATAAGCAAATTGAACGAAAAAATTAGTATATTTGTCCAAAGAGAAATGAACGAAAAGAAAATTTTACTAGATGTAATTTTAAATGAGGATATTGTTTCCCGCCATTTTTGTTTAAGTTTTAATTTAAATAAATTTTGTTAGTGGAAAAATTTTCATCGAAAATTAGACCGACAAATGTTTTCTTACTTCAAAGGAATAAAATTACAGCATTTTATAAACAAAATTATAATTTTGAAAAGTTTTAATATTTTTTGTTTGTTTTGTTTTGCTTCTTTAACAATTAGGAGTCTGCACTGGATTGGGCTACTTTTCCTTTTGATTTCGAATTATGTTATTCACTTGATGGTAAAACTCCATACACACAAATGCATACTAAACACTCGACAACACGAACAAAGCCTAAACAAGTTACTCCACATCCATTTTATCTTCGCTCAATGTCGGTTCGGCCGTTGATTCTTCTTTACCTTGATTGTTGTCGGGAGATGCTGGCTCGGCTGGTGGAGTTGGTGGTTTCGGCTTTGGTCGATTCAACACCGAATTCATGCATTGCTTCAGCAAATGAGTTTCATGACGAATCTCTGACGATCGTACCGGTAAATCTGCCGTTTTCACTGATCTCTGAAATTTGCCTATTTGTTCTTCGTACCATTTATGTACTTTGTCAGTTGATTCGGATAGATTTAGGATTTCCGTTTCTGTCAAATGGTTATACTTCACATCACCAGCACGATATTCGGCGACCGCTTTGCGTGCCATCTGTATGCAGTGACCTAACTCCTCGAAATCACGTGGTTGATATTCGTATTCTAGGCTACGATCTTTGATTGGATCAGTTAATTCCTGTAAATCGTTTAGTTTGTTTCGGTATGTGTCACGGTCACAATCTTCGCCCTCTTCGTACAACCAATTTTCCAAGTCGTTCAACTGACCGCAAATGATCTGGCGATCGTTATCCAAAACGTAGGAAGAAAGTGGTCCTTCTTCAGCAAGCTTGTCACGCATATCGTAAATGAATTCCTCTAATGCATTGCGAGCGTCGACGCGTTCTTTTTCCTGACGATCGTTTTGAATCATGCGACACTGAAATTTCGAGATTTTTCGTTAGTTCTATTGAATGAAGACGAACATGGCTGGTATCTACCTCTTGATCACGATAGTTGCGCAGTTCATCGATGCTGTAACCATGCGTCTTTGCTTCCAATGTCAGGTCAATCATCTTGGTAGCGGGTTTCTTTTTCTTCTCCTTGGTTTTGGGATCATCGTTAGTTCCCTGTAAGTACAAAACATCTGAAATTCTTTGAAAAGGAACGAGCTTCCTACCCGTCTTTTCCGCATGCGAAAAAGACCCTCCACATATGCCATACACCTAACAATGTGTTTTCTTCTAAAAGCAAAACAAAACAACAAAACGGCTCAACGAAAAATAAACGAAACCAATCGCTCGCTCCCTCTCACTCATCCAATTGTGGAACAAATGAAAAGATCACAGTGTGGAAGCTGATGTAGATAAAATAATAACAAAGCAAACTGTGGATTTGGCAAAACGATAATGACAAACGAAAAAAAAATAAATAAAAATGGCACTGTGGAGCAGGGTAGGCAAGCGGTCGATGGTGGGGTGCTAATTGAAATTTGTGAAAACCAACACGTTTTGACGTACCGAAGAAAACCATCCTTTAACCCGCTGAGCCCACCCTGGTCCCGTTGCCGACGGAGAGTCCGCTATATTTTGTTGATTACCGTCGCTATCGTATCGACATTCTTCCTGTTTGGAAATGGAAGTGAAAAGATGATTCAAAAGACAAAATTTAAAAAAGATCGAAAAATGGAAGTGAAAAATGAAAAGTGACATCCTTTCGCAAATTGGTGACAAAAAATGAAAAGAAAATAAGCGATCGGGTAAAATGGAGTTGCTGTAGAAGCTGAGCTCAAGTAACGGCAACCGGAAAAATTCTTATTCTTCACTCACCTCTTGACAATCCATTTGTTCACCAGCTGTTTCTTGTTGTTCATTCGCCCCATTTTCCACTTCAACTTCATTTTTCTCTACCATTGATGCACTGGATATGAACAGAATGCCATTGTAATCGATGCGAACTTTAACCTTTACTTCTTGAGATTCACCGGCAGCGTTCGGCTTCACATCTTTAACGTGCCAACGACCTGAATTTCAAACACAATTTTTTTTAAATAAGCAACAAAACAGTTATTTTCAAGCTTCTTTTGAATCGACTTAAATGCAGACAAATTTGGAAGTGTTGTGAACTGCCATGAGTTCACACGAAGTCCCTAAAATGAAGGAAAAAAATATCGCGATGGAACGGGCACGTCTGAAGTCAGAGGAGGCCCGAGTGAGAAAAGTTTTTGGGATGAGACGAGACGTCTCAAAGGTCTCAGTGAGACGTGAATCAGACGTCTCGAAGTGAAAATTTCCATGAAAAAGTTGAAGATTTTTGGTCTCATTTGGCAAAATAGAGACATCTACATTTATACTCAAAAGAGACGTCTCTTTTTCGCCAAATGAGATCAAAAATCCTCAATGAGCGACAAATTTTTATTGGAAATGTTCACTTTGAGACGTCCCATTCACCTCTCACTGAAACGTCTCATCTCACTTTTTTCAATCGAGGGCACATGTGGCGAACAGACGCGCATGGTTCCTGGAAGGAAGATGATAACAAAGGATCCAAATACATGTTTTCCAAAGGGGACAATATTTTCGACCGTTGCTTAAATGATCCTACCGTTAAAAAGTATTGACAAAAATGCGATTGTGCCGTGTGCCGTTATTTAAACTACCAATATGTGACTTTACCGATATTTTCTACTTATTTGTACAAAATCATGAAATGTCTCATTCCATTGGTACGAAATGGCTCATTCTACGTACCATTCTAGTGTTGTAAATTATGTAAATGCCTTAGAAACTGAGTGTACACGAATGTATTTTCGTTGACTTTATTGAAAAACATAACCAAAGGCCCGTACGTATCAGAATAGATGTGACAAACAGAATAGATGTAGCAAAGAGACTCGAACGTATCTTAATATCGTAATAAGCAAACAATCCAACGTTTTCTGTTCTTTTATAACTGTAAGAATTTCGAAGATCCATAGAAATTACCCAAGGTAATGTCAAAGGCCCTACCAAAGTACATCTCAGACCATTCAAATCTAGAAATGGTTATATCCAAGGATTGGGCCATTTTCCCCTAAAACACTGAAATACGTGATATCTAAAATTTTATTCTCTACAACTTTGCCTTTGGAAGCAACCTTCTACCTCTTACAGTTCTAGAGAAAATGATATCCTTCCTCCAATTGAAAATCCGTCAGTTGTTCTTGGAGACTTTAACAGTCACCACACCTTATGGGCATACGACGACATAGACCAAGATAGCACGAATCTTGTGAACTGGATGACGCGCGAAGACTACTCTCTCCTACACAGTGCTAGCGATCCGGGAACATTTTTCTCCAGAAGATGGAACCGATCGTACTCCCCTGACTTATGTTTTATATCGAAGGACGTCGGCGGACAAAATATACCAGCAAGTCGTCGAATTCTGAAAGGTTTTCCCAACAGTCAGCACCTGCCCATAATAATCCGAGCTGACAAGAACAATGAATGGAATTTCAGCAAAGCCGATTGAGAAAAGTTTAGCCAGCTCGTCGACCAATCAGCCCAGCGAATACCAGTTCATCCGCACAACTACGATCGATTTGTTGGATTGATAAAAACTGCAGCTAAGAAATCAATTCCACGCGGACACAGAAACGCATATGTGCCCGGATGGTCAGAAGGCAGCAAAGAACTCTACGATCAATTCACATTGTCAGGGAATGCCGACATCGGAAAACAGCTGCTGAAAAAACTAGACAAAAACCGAAGAAAGTCCTGGGAAACGAAATTGGAGAGGCTAAGTTTCACCAAATCAACAAGAAAAGCCTGGAACACATTGAATCGATTGAATGGAAAATCTTTTCGAAGGAAGAGAATTTATCCAGTCACTGCGGATGAAATCGCAACAAAAGTGATGCAAAATTCGAAAGGTCGAGTGCCAGAAAGTCAAAAGAAAAGAGTCAGCCGTAAATACATCAGAAACTTCCGAACCACTTCCCGATCGTCTGACTTAGCATCGCCTTTCTCGTCTAATGAAGTAATAGAATCGTTGAGGCAGACGACCTGCGGTAAGGCACCCGGTTACGATGAAATTTTTCCAGACTACCTCGTTCGACTGGGTCAGAAAGCAATCAACTGGTTGGCAATGCTGTTCACCTGCATAATCGATTCTGGAATATTACCTAAGAGTTGGAAAAATGTCAAAGTCGTCGCGGTGTTGAAACCAAATAAATCAGCTGGAGACGCATCGAACTATAGACCGATATCGTTATTGAGCTGCAGTTTCAAGCTATTCGAAAGGTGTCTCCTCGGAAGAATCAGTCCAATCATTGAAAATGTAATTCGCAAGGAGTAGGCAGGATTTCAGCGAAACCGGAACTGTTGCGATCAAGTATTGGCATTGACAAACTACATCGAAATGGGATTTGAGGCAAACATGAAAACGGGTATAGTTTTTCTGGACCTGACAGCAGCATACGATACGGTGTGGAAGCGAGGTTTATTGTTGAAACTAAGCCAAATTATTCCATGCCGCAAAACGTTGTCACTCCTGACAAATATTCTAAGTGACAGAAGTTTCCAGGTCACAGTGAACGGAAAAGGCAGAAGGAAAAGAAATGGGCTCCCGCAAGGATCGATTCTGTCATGCTTCTTATACTGCCTCTACACGAATGATCTTCCACGACTCCAATCAAGACTGTTCATCTACGCAGATGACATAACCGTTGCATATCAAGCAAAGACTTTCAATGAGCTAGAAGATGTGCTGAACAAAGACATGGAGAAATCAGCGAAATACTTCGCAAATTGGAGACTGAAGCCAAACACAACGAAAACGGTGCACTGTATTTTCCATCTCAACAACCGCCAGGCGAGTCGCAAGCTGAGGTTGAAGATCAACGGAAAAAACATCGAATATGAAAAAACTCCGACATACCTCGGCGTAGTAATGGACAGAAACCTAACCTTTCGTTACCACGCGGAGAAAACGAAGAACAAGTTTAAATCTAGAGTGAATTTGGTGCAAAAACTGGCCGGCACAACATGGAGGTGCTCAGCGAAAACGTTGCGGATCACAACCCAAGCCATGATCAAGTCAGTAGCAGAATACTGTGCGCCTGTGTGGATGAACAGTGCGCACGTTAAAATGATCGACACTCAAATCAACATAGCTCTAAGAATCATATGCGCAGCAGTGAACTCAACTCCGATTCCATGGTTGTACGTGATGAGCAATATAACACCGTCTCATCTAAGGCGAGAAGCCGCGGCTTTAAAGGAATGTCGGAAGATCGAGAACAATAGTGAACTGCCGATCTTTGCCGACATTGAGGACGCACCAGATGTTCTCCGGTTAAAGTCTAGAAAACCGTTCTGGGTGTTCTACAGGAACTCGTTTAGTATCTCGGATATAAAAAGCAGATGGAAACAATGGTGGGAAGATGTCGGTCCAAACGGTCCAAAACAAGGAATTGGTTCTCGATCCCACAATCGAACTGAACGGCACAAAAATGCCCCGTAGAACCTGGCGCATAGTCAATAGATTTCGGACGGGTCACGGATGTTGTGCGTACCTTCTTCACAAATGGAATTTTAAGGATTCAGCGATCTGTGATTGTGGTGCTATACAAACAATGGCACACATATGCCAAAATTGTCCCATCCACCGGTTCAACGGAAACTTAGAGGACATTCATGAACTGACCGAAGCAGCGCGAGTATGGATTAAAAATTTAAAAATCGAAGTTTGAAAGGATTTAGTGAATTTTTTTTTCTCGTTCTTGTTTTTTCTTTTCTTTTCTTTTTATGCAAAAAATATTGTATTAATTTTTCCTGTAGAGTCATTGGTTAAATAAATAAAGAGATATGGGTCATCCCTCCCAATTCTAAAAGTGGTCATATCCCAGGATTGTGGCATTTTTACACAGAACCCTGAGACATGTTTTCGCTAAAATTTTCTTCTCTACAACTTTGCCTTTGACAGTGAATCTCCATATTGCATAGTTAAGGAAATATAGACGAAAAACTGTTTTCGTATATGGCCAAGAAACTCAATTTCGTCGATTCCATTGGTCCCGGTGCCCCGACCCTTGACCTGATTCCCACAATAATTTTTTCCCAAATTTCTGACATCAAATCCTTTCCCTTGACACCAACATGAACAATTTCCGTGCTATTCTTGCTGAGATATTTGCGAAAAAGCTTCACCGACCCTCGAAAATCCATGTTTTTGGTCACTTCCTCGACCATATCTCCGGAACCACTTGATCGATTTAGCTCATCTTCGAACTTGAATCATAAGAAGCATGTACCTTTCAGGGAAAAAATTTTAGGCTGATCGGTTGAGCCGTTTGGAAAAAAGTGGAGACGGACAGACGGACGGACATTTTTTTTTATTGTTGATTCGTCATATTTAGACGATAATAAATGCATCCCCCAACTGCCACCTCGATCTATCCCATGTTATATTAAAATTGTTTGTAGTAAACGTATACGACCTTCGAACTTCGTACGTGTCCAAATATACCAGTTTGTATTGAAAACAATGGTGAACGCAAGCAAATTTGCAAAGTTTACAATGTAGATGTCTTGTAACCTGGGGAACGAGTATTTTGTCTCATGTTAATAATAATTCACATTGAAAGAGTGAAAGAGATGAAATTAGTTACCCAGGTTACGGTACCGATGGAATTAGCCATTTACGTCAGAAGTGTTTAAATAGCAGGGCGATCAGGCTGGCTCTGATTTGTATTTTGAGAAATTGATAAAGGGAAATTTTGTTTATGGATTCAATTACTGGGCAATTCCATTGGTAGGTTGCGAGGGAACCATGTGTTCTTACTAACCGTGCACATACGAGATTTGTGTTGTATGAAGAAAATTCCTCCATAGGTTCAATGTACAACTCCTTCATGCGAAAGAAGTCCAACCTTTTTTGCATTCTTAGCCAGAAGACGGTTCCCTCGTAACACATTTTCCAACTTTTCAATGGAATGGCCCGTATCCGAAAGTGTGTTGGATTTCTCGATGAAAAGTGCACTGAACGACTGAACTACTACAAAAATATATCGAATCCACTGGAAAAGATGTCTTCAGAGAATGGATATGTGTGGATACCAGAAAACTTTTTCAACAAATGTGTAGTCATAAGAACGCAAAAAAAAGGAGAATCTCACGAACTACTTTTCCAGCCGTCGTCGAAAAAGTTTTAACCAACGCGTGGATCTATTGCTTATCAGGTGGGCAAATCTACTGGCTCTGCTCTGCACTGTCTGGTGGCGGGAGTGGAAAACCATTTGATGTAGCCTTGGGATATTTTATGGACATCGAAGGTGCTTTTGACAACACATTCTTTGAAGTCATCAGACAAGCACTGGTGGAGAGAGAGTGGCGCCTGTTGTGGTAAGGTGGATAGGCAGTATGCTCAGGGATAGGGCTGTGGAAGCCAACGTATGTGGCCTGCGGACTAGTCTTTGGTAGGAAAAAGGATGCCCCCAAGAGGGAATCCTGTCGCCGATCCTATGGTGCATGGGAGTGGATCCGCTTACTTAAGGAGACCTAATGACAGCGGTTCGTTCGTGCAGAGTACGACTTGACAATCCTGATCGAAGGTAAGTTCGCACACTAGGTGAACGTATGAGAGCTTCCCTAAGAATTGTGGAAGAATGGCGCGGGGAGAAAGGCCTCAGAGTAAACCCTACCACGACAGGCTGTTTACGAGAAGACGCACAGAGGCTGACTTGGTGGGAAACGTGAGACTCTTTGGGAAGAAAATTCATCCAGTCGATCAGATTAAGTACTTGGGCGTGATACTCGACATCGAGTTGAGTTGGATAGCGCATGTAAAAGACAGGGTGGAGAAAGCCCTGACTGCTTTTTGGATCTGCAGGAAATCGTTCGGTAGGAATTGGGGTTTGCCATCCAGAGCGATACTCAGGAAATCATTCGGTAGGAATTGGGGTTTGCCATCCAGCGATACTGTGGATATATGAGGCGGTAGTTAGGCCGATGATGAGCCATGACTGCATTATGTGGTGGCCTAGACTCGACATGGAGAGGTGGCGAGGAAGGAATTGACGCAGATTCAGAGATTGGTATTTTTGTGCGCCACGGGGGCTATTAAAACGACGTCTACTGAAGCTATAGGCTGCTAGCGGTGTCACTCGCAGATGTGATGTTTACGGCAAAAATCTTCGCCACGGCCGACGGGTTGGTGCAATGGGGCCAGTGGACTCCTAACTTCGGTTCCGGGCATGGTAGGGCTAGGGAAATCATATCTGACCCAATTTTCGCGGTCCCTCGGGACTGGATGAAGTCCAGGTTGGATTTTGTGAGAAACTTTGGCGCTCTGTTTCCGGGCAGAAACGAATGGCTAGGAAACTGGCCTAACGCCTTGCGCGGGAAAGGTTCACCGACGAATCCAAGACCGTGGAGAGTGTGAGAGCCAGAGAGAAAATCTTTACAATTGGGAAGGTTTACCAGTGTTCTCCAGGCTGAAACCTTTGCGATCCTGATGGAAGCAAGCGAAGTACTGCCGGTATGTGCGGGTGGAGTAGATGTCTTCCTCTGTTCGGATAGCGAGGTGGTTTTCAAGGCGCTAGCGTCGCCTATCACGACCTCTAAACTAGTGGACGAGTGTAATACCTGAACTGGATGGGACTGAGAAATCAGATCATTCTGGTATGGGTGCCTGGGCACTCGGGCGTAGAGGGTAATGAAAAGACTGATGAGCTGGCTAGGCTGCGCTCAGTCATCAACGAGTGCGTAGCCGAACGATTTAGCCCGATACCGAAATCGCTGTGCGCAAAAACAGTGAAGAACTGGGTAAGGACGGAATATACGAAGCGCAGGGAGGCGTATGGAGGAGGAGCTCACACGAATTCCTCCCTAGGCCAGCTCGGAAGTGGACTAAGGAATTGCTCGATATGGGCCGGGATCGTATGAGACGGGTGATAGGAGGCTGCACAAACACCTAAAGAGAATGAAAATCTCAGGTGACGCCCAGTGTTCCTGTGGACTGGATGAGGAAACGGGTTTGCACGTAATACGCTATTGCCCAAAGTTTCATCATCTGAGACGCAGGATACTGGGCAGCTACCTTTGGAGGTAGTCCAGCTAGGACCTGGCGCGTTAGACAGGTTCCTGGTGGGAGCGCGAATGTTTTCATCATTTAAATGGTGAAATGGGAAAAGAAACAAAGGGTCGCAAGATCTGTGTTCCGAATCACTTATGTGATCGTGCCGACCTCTGATAAATCTAACAGTTTATTGAATCACTTACCAATGACTGGATCGGGAAATGTGCTTGGATCGGCATATGTAATTTGCATATTGAACGGCTCTCTTCGGTACAATGTGAGCAGTCGACTAAACGGCGCAGCATGGAATGCCGAAAATACTTCCATTTCACCACTTTGTCCGCTTTCACCGTCCCAGCTAATGTTGACCGGATAGTTTTGAATGTCTACGACACTGAAATCGCGGGCTCGAACTTTCGGTGACAAAATAGCACACTGCAATGCAGCACCACGCGAGACAGCTTCATCCTGGTTCAATGTTGTACAAACTTGCTTGTTAAATATTTGTTCGATCAACGATTTAACAGCTGGAATGCGAGTGCTGCCACCCACTACTTCAACAGAGTAGATGTCATCTGGTGTCAATTCTAAAAACAGAATTCGAATGAGAATTTGAAAATCGTGCGGATCACAAAATGCGGCGGCAACTTACTTGAATCTGACAAACATTTTATAAATGTTTGTTCTGTACGTTTCAGCAAATGGGCACAAAGCTCTTCCATTTGCGAACGAGCCATACTGGAATGGACATCTATTTCCTCCATAAAACATTCAATGTTCAATGGTAATTTCGTACTATTCGCTGACATTTGTTTCTTAATTTTTTCTACTTCCGCCAATAAACGCAAATAAGCTCGCGGATTTGTCTTAGCATTAATTTTATATTTGGTTTGGAAATCTTGTGCAAACCAATCAGCCAATATCGCATCAAAGTCTCGTCCTCCAATCTGATCCCAGGCACTACAAATCATCTTAAGTTTTCCTTTATTGAAGGCCACAGCTGACACTTGCAGCGATGCATTGCCGAAATCAACGAAAATAACATTTCGCGGTTTCTCTTCCACAGCAGGGAGATCCTGTTTGTAAAAGCCGTATGACAAAGCCACTGCTGTCGTTTCATTCATCAAACGCAACACATTCAAATCGGCAATATGAGCTGCATTAATAAGTGCCTGGCGCTCAGCGTTTGTGAAGAATATTGGACAAGCGATGACGCAATCGTTGACTTGTGCTTGTAGCGCCGTTTCTGAAGTCTCTTTGAGCTTAGTGAACAGCATTGCCGTTAGTTGTTCCGGCGAAAAAACATGTTCTTCATCTAGATAATTCACCCGAATGCCGACACCGCCATCAGGTCGAGGTTCCAATCGGTATGGAATAAATTTCAATTCATTTTGGACTTGTGGATCGTTGAATTTTCTGCCAATCAATCGCTTGAAGTCGCTGATCGTATTTTTCATATTTGTGACCTGTTGGTTTTTGGCCGCAACACCAATAATTCGCTTTTTGCCAGCAAATGCGACGCATGCTCTGAAAAATTGTTTGAAAAATTATTCGGATTCACAGATTTTGCTGTATGTTCGTAAGGACGACAAATCAGCAAGAAAAATTTTTCGGTAAGATGTCCTTGTTCAACGCACCTATAGTCTCTTTGTACTTCGATAGTGCTAATCCACTCTTTCAGTGCGGTGCTGGCTTATGTCAAAGTAAACAAAATTTCATGACAAAATTCATAATATGTGAAGCTTCAAAAAATATTGTGCTGATGATGATGCACTTTGTCATGAAATTTCGCATGCTTCGACACGAACCGGCGCCACACTAAACGGTGGGATTACACTGAAAAACATATGCAAAGGACCCGTACGCATCAGAATAGATATGTCAAACAGAATAGATGTTGCAAAAAGACTCGAAAGTATCTAAGGAAATGTTCCCTTAACCCTTAGGTATATGCATTTACGTCCACATTAAATTGGACTGGAAACTGCCGAAAGGGCAATATGGAAAAACCCGTCCGAAGCAACGGCAAAAAACCTCTCCATATCCAAAGTTTGAAAAAAAAATAAAAAAAAAATTTTGTTCACTCAAAAAAAAATTTTTTGTACTAGGGGCCGATCTTCGAATCGACCTAAAGCACTTAGAAGAGGCCTCTGTCCCATGCTTCCATAACTTCTCAAGTTCTTAACCGATTTTGCACAAACTCACATCCCTTATTATCAGGAAAAAAAATATGATTTGGAAAATCGGATAAGATTTACCCGATTTATGTAGAAAAAACACGTTGGACCCTAGCAGAGACTCAGTTTTAAGGACCTGACTCAAAAGCTCAAATGAAAAAAAGTTGTTAGACCTTTCAAACAAAAAAAAAAAAATTTATAAAAATCGGATGACATTTACGCGAGTTATGTACAAAAGACCGAAACCACTTAGGCGGCCCTAGCTCAGCGGCCCTTCGACTAAAAATACCGCCGACGTGAATGTATTATCAATTTAAGTATTATGTAGTATGCCATACGTGACGGACGTGTTATGAGCTCACATAATACGTGCACGGCGTTCGTAACACGTGCACGGTGTATAAAATACGTCGGCGGCGTATATTATAAACACAATTCCTATGTCGCTTGTAGATATTTTCCTCAGTGTACATTGTACAATGTACACACTGTTCTTGAACACTTTAGCTATACATTTTACATGTAGAACGTACAGTGTGCAACTCACTTGTACAATGTATAACTCATTTGTTCGTCATACATGGATTTGTACATTGTACGGGTCATTTATAAAAAAATTCCGTTGTACATTGTGTGTTCATCACGTGAGTACGTCAATAATACTTGATCAATACTTGATACATCTGTTGTACATATTGTACATATCACGTGTAAAAAAAAGTACAGTACATTGTACGTACCACTTGTTCATAACGTACATGCCACTTGTACATAGTGTTGCTTAAACCATTGGTACATCCAGTACATTGTACAAGTGAATCGTTCATTAACAAGTACAATGTACATTATACATGTTTTGTGTACACTATACATGTTGTGTGTATATTATACATTACAGATGTACGTAAAAATGTACTGGAGAGTTGCATTTGGGCAATTCCACGGACATCATCTATCCCACTCACAAAATGCTCAGTAGTTACAAAATAATATTAATAGGAAATTAACTAACCTCAAGTTGAAGGATCAATCTTTATGATAACCGCTTTTACATAAATGTCATTTTGTAACAACTGAGCATTTCGAGCGTTGGAACGAAGTTTTCGTGAGGCCTGAGGCCAGGTTAAGCTAGTATGTGTCGTCAAATACATAGTTGATTTTGTAGGGGAAATTAACCTGGCCTTCAAAATCAATGCACTAATGTAGTCCATATGGTGTGGTTAGGAAAAAGATAAAAGATTTAAAGAATGAGGCAAGTGCTAGGCAGGGTAGGAGGTTGTAGGAGGTACACATGACGAATTCTATACTCTGCATCATGACTTACGATATTTTAAACTACCAACATCTCAGATAAAATGACATTTTGAGCATCAGCTGCATCTCTTAATTTTACGCGAAAGTTTTCGAGTAATATCAATTCAGACTGCCCTTGAGCTACTGCATAATCATTTCACAAATATTCGCTTTTTGCGCGCTTATTAGAGACATACAAATTAGAGACAAAGAATTCTTTGCACTTCGACCGAGAAATTGTACCACAGGAAATTTTTTTACCATATAGCAATTGCCACCGGGAAGTCAAAACGCCGCAATTAGCTTATGAAATTCTAAAATGACGAAGCTCACTCCCCCCCCCTACCAGCGACATCGGGAAATCCTACCAGCGACATCGGGAAAATCTACCAACGACACCGGGAAATCCTACCGACGACACCGGGAAATCCTACCGACGACACCGGGAAATCCTACCGACGACACTGAGAAATAGTACCAACAACGACACCGGGAAATCCTACCAACAACGACACCGAGAAATACTACCAACGACATTGGGAAATCCTACCCTACCGGGAAATCGTTGGCTGAGTTTTGGTTGCCGGGAAATTTTGACTCGGTTCCAGTGAAGAAAACATTATTTGCATGGCTGGCCTACGAGATTTTCAACGCTCTTAAAACATATTGCCAATAGCCATGAAGACTTTTGAAACAACTGTCTTTAGTCGCTGAAAGCTCAGTCTCGATAGCAACAGACCAGCAGAGGCTCTTAACAAACAGTGATAACCATCAAAGAAGCTCCCAACTAACAGCGCTAACAATCGTGGAGGCTCGTAATGCGCAATACCTACAACAGGAGATACTCTTGGTACACAGTGCTACGAAGTCACTTAACGTACGGTGCGAATGACACACAATGACAGTAGCCGTGGCGGTAATTGACGTAAATTACTAATGTCGCAGAATGAAAAGTCCAAACAGAATTAGATTGAGATTGTGTTACTACCTTTAACCTCAGTACACTGAATTGTGTTTATAATTCGCCGCAGACGTATTATATACGCGGTGAATGTATTGTCAACCTTATTTAAGTATTGTGTAGTATGTCATACGTAATGAACGTGTTATGAGCTCACATAATACGTGCACGGCGTTCGTAATACGTCACGGTGGATAAAATACGTTGGCGGCGTCACTTGCAGGGTTGTATTAGCGTCGCTAATCGTTAGCTAATTTATAATTTCCTAGCTAATAGCGACTAGTGTTTCGCTAACAGTTAAATTAGCGAGGTCATATTTCGCTATTCGCTAATCGCTAAAATGTTATGTATTTTTGTCGATTTTGGGACTATTTTTTGTGTCCTTAATATTCTTCTCTCGGCTTGTTACTCATTAATGAAACAATATATAGTTAAATTCAACTTATCTCAGAATGTGACATATACAATGTAGTAAAAATAATAACTTTACTTGTTTCATGTTTAATATTACAGATTGATGCCTTTGCCACAGCAAATTGGATTTAAAAAAACTCTGCTCTCTCGCGTAAACTCTGCTCTCTCGCTTAATTTCCCTCAAAAAATAGGAAATGTGGGCTTATCACGTAAAAGACGCAAAAGGTGACGTAAAAATATAGACAAATATTGTTGACTATCGCAGCGCTGCGATCGAATCTAGTGCAATTATCAAAACTGAACTACCTCGATTCGCAGCAGCATCACATCTATTCCACTTGATGCAAAGGAAACTACAACGGAGTTGGCTTCTATGCAAGCAGATGCAACGAGACTCAAAAATATACTAAATGCCTAACGAATTTGTACTGTATCATGGGCGCGCGGTAGCAATGCGCCCGTGACGCAAGTCCCCACGAGCAAAAAATTCAGAAAATTTTTTTTCGTAGACTTCGGAACCATATATACAGCTAAGTTTTGACTTCCCCCCCCCCTTGCGACGTACCCCCCGGAAAATATTTTGCCTGGATTCTACGGAAAA
>CM055403.1:164155200-164196934 GCA_029228625.1 Pseudolycoriella hygida
CCATACATAATGACAAATTTTTGCGTTGTGAAAGCTGAAAGAACAGAAAAACTATAACATTGGGGGGTCCGGCATTTGTGACGCATTTTTTTAATAAAAAATGAGAACATTCCAAAAGAATTTTTGCGTTTCAAAGCTTTAAGCGTCACCCCAAATTGATATCAGTTGTTTTGGAAGGAGGAAGAAGGACTTGCGTCACATTTCCCTTTTAAAAGGGTTTTTGTTGTGATGTACTAGTTTCTTCGATCAAGTTGGCCAACCAGTTCGTAACCAGTACGTAACTCTGCACGTGATAAGCCTATATTCCCTAATAACGAGTCAATGAGTCCACAATTTCAATTACTCGGATTTTTTACTGATATCTTCACTCTCCGAGTTTAGCGAGAATTAGCGGTCGCTAATAGCGATCGCTATTAGCGCGCTAATCTGTCTCCGGTTAGCGAATTGCGTTAGCGACGCTAACTTTTTTCATTTCTAGCGTTAGCGTTGGCGTCGCTAAAGAACTCGGTTAGCGAATACAACCCTGGTCGCTTGTAGATATTTTCCTCAATGAAGTATAAAACGAGATTTCGGGAAAATACTAACGGAAATGCTCTACTCTGTGTTCCTTTCACAGTCCTAATTTAACTTTTTGTTATTATGACAACAAAAGCTTTCTTCAAAATAAAATTTTCTGTGTATCAAAAGTCTCTTTATTATCCTTCTCTCATGCATTGTGAAGCTTTCGATGTTTGCTGCTGGAATAACAATAGACAAATTCATAACAAAAACATCAACGAAATTCCTGGAATTTTATTTTTGTCTCAAGTTTTTTGTTGAAGCCGTCAAATACAATTGATAATAAGATAATAATGTCCCCAGGCGCATGATTGCTTTCCCTTTGATTAATGGCCTTCGTATTATTTCGAGACTAATGACAAACAACATTTTGTGCGACAATATAAAACGAAACACTTTATTGATTGCACAGTTCACAAATTGGTCACACAAAGTGCTTTAAAAATTATTTGTGACTCATTTGCCGACTCCTGTTCAATCCAACCGACTGACTATGATCTATGTAATGTGGTAACAACGATCAAAATGATGAAGAGTGTGTTCACACCAGTCGGTGCAAGCATATTATTAAAATAAAAACTAATGAGTGGGCAGCGTAATACTTTTGGTTATTTTCGCCAGTTTCAGTATTTCAATATTCACCAATGAGTTATTTTTGTTCCAAATTAATTTTTTTTACCGAATTTTTGTTTATATTCAAATTATTTTTATTTTTATAAAATGAACTTCTTGTTCAGAATTTCACTGTTTGCGATGAGTTAATTGTTTGCGTTAAGTTTAGTTAGTGCTTTTAGCTTTATAAAGAATAATAAGAAAGTTTATTTTAAAAAAATGGCAAATTGTGGAATGTTGGCTCAGTCACGCGATGGAAACATTTCCTCTCTTGCCTTGCACAAAAGAAAATTTCTTCCGGCCTGAATAAACCCATACAACGGTAAGTCGCCGACAAGATTTTTTACTCTTTTGCTCAATGAAGACACTTGGAATGAAATGCTACTACAAATTTTGCGGTCGGGCCAGAGAATAAATACTTATCAGGACTCAGTGACGCAACTGCTTTAGTAATCTTTATATCGGAACACTTTCTCGTTAGATGCCTCAACGATACGTTTTGATATATAACACAACTCACACTTTTAGTGAGGTGTTGGCTTATGTCTAAGCATACAAAATTTCATGACGAAATTCACGCGTTTAGTGCTACGTCGGCTCATGTCAAAATATACACAATTTCATGATTAAGTGCGTCATTTTTCGTCTCTCATCATAATATTTCGTATATATCGACGCAAGCCGACTCCTCACTAAAATCGAAGATTCGCAATATGTCAAGCGACAAGAAATGGAGTAACTGCCAGCTTATACACTTCGTCATGAAATTTCGTATACTTTGTCGTAAGCCTAAGTCGCACTAAACGCGTGGATCTGGAGGTTACCGCATTAACCACTTAGAAGAATCTGGGATTGTCTCAACGGAACTATCAGGTTTTGGGTATGCGTATGCATAACATAAGGGAGTAATTTTTCAGAATAACGTCGCAAAAATGTGAGATGTCAAATTTGCGATGTTTTTTTTAGAACAGAATCCTGCGTAATAAGAAATTATTCAATATTGCAGCTGATGTACTGTGAGAGGACGACTCTTACAGAAATAATAGATGAGTCAGAATTCAAACAGATTTAGTATGAAGGTACAAATTTGCTCTGAAATAACATCGAAAAAGAACTTGGAATGCGATGATTTTTTAGGGCAACTTTCGAACTTCATACTCAAACTTTTTGATTTCTCTGAGATGCTTTGAAAAATCATCGCATTTCAAGTTCGTTTGCGATGTTATTTCTGAGCAAATTTGTACCTTCATACTAAAACTGTTTGAATTCTGATTAATCTATTATTTGTGTAAGAGTCATCCTCTCACTGTAAATCAGCTGTAATTTTGAATTATTTGTTTTTACGCAGGATTCTGTTCTAAAACAACATCGCAAATTTGACAGCTGACATTTTTGCGATGTGCTCTTAAAACACTAGGGTGAGTTGTTTAATATTACGAAATTCATTTAAACTACCCCTTAAATGCCAGCACAGGAACTAACAGAGGTGGATGATCACTCAAGAAAAACCTTCGGCTTAGTCAACAAAAAACGACCGAACAGAAATCAGCTAATCTTCTAATCTGGCCTAGAAGGTATTCACTTCTTATCAACGTCGTTGGAAACATAAGAAATTGAAGATTGTCTTTGTAAAAGTACAAAAGACAGCCGAGTGTCCTCTGTCCTCTGTCCTCGCAACAAACGCTAAACTAGTTAAATATGAAAATGTTTTCAACAGTAAAAGGGGAAATTGAAAGAGTTTTCTTCTCATCATCATCAAACTTTATAGACCATGTGTACCATTTCAGTGTGAGGTCTTTATGACACAGCCCTAGGAAGGTGTACAGCCCCCCTCCGCCAAGGAGTTTATTTGCTCGCCTCTAACTTCTAAATCTGATTTAATTGAGTCTACCAACTTTCTCTTTGGTCTTCCCCTTGACCTAACCCCGGGACCTGTGCATCTAAGATACTTTTTGGTAGTTTATTACTCATCCTTTAAACGTAACCGAACCAGCGCAGGCGACTAGCCCTTGCCTCCTCTTCCACTGACGAAATCCCCTAAATTTTCCCTTAGGTCATCGTTGCTAATGTGATTATCCCACCACTCCCTCCGATTAACCTTCGTTATACTCCTAAGAACCTGCATATAAGAAACCTCCAGCTATTTATGTATTTATTTATTTCAATAAGCACAGAAGGCGGGGCACCTTATCTTTACCTGTGCTGGACGGATAAACAATGCAAATTTTACAGGATTACAACGAGACACTCTTGAGGAAATGAAGGAGTCGATACTGATCTTTTAAGTTGTAAGGGGAGCAAATTCCAGAATTTGACGGCAAGAACGTAGAAAGATTCCACTAAAATACTCTTTTCTGCCATTAGCACTACCAAAGAAGGATTGCTCAGGACCGCGATCTATTCAACAGTTCAAACAAATATCCCGGTTTCTTCTCCACTAGAATATCCCTCATAAATATACACAACTACCTAACTTCCTAAAATTAGTATAGCTACAACCAAAAATAGATCTTTCCTGTTCCGAAGTGTTATCCCTTTGTTTTAAGTGAAATACAAAACGAATACACGCATTCATAGCTTTCTGAAGTGTGTCGGTAGACCTCGCATCCATATCAGACATCACCACATCACAGTAAAGTAAGGCAAAAGAAGTGTGTAAAATAACATTAATCTCTTAGACATAGGAACAAAGCTGCTACAGCTCCATAAACTCCTTAACCCTGCCATATACTACCTGTTTAACGTGACTCACTTGCTCAGACCATGCCTGCGACCCATTTATCCTTATCCCAAGAATCCTAACCACTCCACCCCCTTAACCATTGGATTTCTAACCAATACTGGATCCGCGATATCAATTTCTGTGCTACCTAACACAATTGCCTTAGACTTGTCAGCATTTAAAGATAAGCTGTTATCACAAGCCCAAGCATAACCCTTGCCAGATCCGCATTAGTAAGAGTTATACCTTTGCTGAAGTGGTGATAATCATAATCCAAATACAGTTTGACATCGTCCGCAAATAAATGGCAGCTACAACGTCTCAAAACCGTAGGCAGATCTTTGATAAAAAGTGAAAACAATAGAGGGCCCAGTACCGATCCCTGAGGAACACCTGTGAATGTCGGAAGTAATTTTGAAAGAAAACCGTCTATGAAAACAGCCTGGCTCCTTCCAGTCAGGTAGTCATTTGCCATTTCATTATTTTTTCTAAGGCTATAGAAAGTGCTGGAAGTCATATTTGCGTGACTTTTTGAATTCATTAGGATATTGAGACGAAGTTAAGACGTAGTTAAAAAAGTGAGTAATATAAGGAAGTGTAACAGGAAGAGTCTTTTTGATAAATGCTATGGGCAACTCGTCCAGTCCAGTAACTGTAGAAGTGACTTTAATACATTGTGAAAAGAGAAAAATTCAGGTGGTGATGGAATATGCTTGGGGTAACTAGACGTGAGACACGCAACGCGCCCTGGTTGTCACACAGATATCGATTGAAGTCGTCAGCCGTAAACGAAGGACTGCCACTTTGCCGCGCCTTGATTTCTAAGATTTCTCCAAATGGACTTAGAGTCCTGGTACATTTTTTCATAATATTGTTTTTTGGCCGCATTTATCAATGAAGTTGCTTTATTACGTATGGTACAATAATTAATACGCGACTCGTCTGTTCTAACCACCCACCAGTAGCGCTTAGCAATGTCCCTCTCAAAAATAGATGCAGCTATCTCGCTCGTAAACCATGGAGCATTACATTTGCTCTTATCCCTAACAGGCTGTAAAGGAGTATGTTTTTCCAACAAGGTTAACAAGTTTCGAGTCAGGAGAGAAATCATTTCATTACTATCAGCCAAGCAAAAAATTTCATTCCATGACAGAGTTCGCGCATCTTCCAATAACTTATAGATTGTGTCACTAGTTTCATCTTTGTCCGTATTCAGCTATGAAAACATGGATCACGCCACTTGAGAAAAGGGAGTAGTTCTAAGTTGAGACGTTAATTCAGCTATGAAAAAAGCGTAGATGTCACCACTTGAGGTTCGGTGACAACACAACAGGGCCTATTTTTGAGAAAATTTAAGAAAATTTGGGAAAATTTTCTCAAGTTTTCTCAAATTTGCTTAAAATTTCCAAAAGATTTTCTGAAAATTGATAAAAGTTTTGAAGCATCATTGATGTTTTTTACTCGAAAAATTGTTCACACGACCTATCGTAGGTGTTTTCGGGCATCCTAGAATTATTAACATAAGTACTAAGCGCAGAATTTTCAGCCATCCGTTCATGCTTGTTTTCTTGTGGTTTCTTTCATCTGCACGACCTCTAATATGGTTCAGAATACACTTTACGTCGATTCTTATTATTTCCACACTCATTTTAACTTGTTTGAACGTATTTTTCATTAAAATAAAATTCGAGTAAATTTGAGAAAATTCAAGAAAATTTGAAAAAAAATTCTCAAAAATAGGCCCTGCAACACACGCAGATGACACGGTCTATTGTCATCAATCGCGTACACTCTCCTGTAAAATCTCTTAGTTACCGAGCCAATCACCGAAAGAGAACGATAACTCATGACTAGCAGATCGTGATTTGACATGCCAAAACAATTTGATCGATCCTTCTAATATCCGCAGTCTCACCCAACTCGAATTTTCACGGACGGATCCAAGAAGGAAAAATCAGCAGGTGCGGGAATATACTGTGCGGAGTTGGGACTGGAAGACGCGATCCCGCTCGGGAATTTCGCGACAGTTTCCCAAGCAGAAACAGTTCCCATCAGTGTGGGCTGCGAAAAGCTATTGGAGCAGCGGCTGCAGGGCAAGAAGGTTTCGATGTGTACTGTCAGTGACAGTGAGTACCAAAAGCGCGGTCATCTTGCAGGCTATCGACTCAATCAGTGCTAAGAGGTAGAGTGGCCCTGGATGCCATATCAGAGAAGAATGAAGTAACTCTGGTATGGGTTCCCGCACACTCGAACATTGAGGGGAATGAGAAGGCTGGTGAGCTGGCAAGGAAGGCGGGCGAATATGAGTTCACTGGTCCAGAACCAGCACTCGGCATTAACGCTGGATTGGTGCCAGAACTCATCAGAGACAAGACCAAAGACAAGCATCAGAGAGCGTGGGAGCAGCTGAACACTTGTATGCAATCGAAAGAGTTTTTGTTGGGATGCAACTCGAAGACCACGAAATATCTCTTAAGCTTAGATAATGCAAGGCTAAGGTTGTTAGTGGGAGTGCTGACTAGGCACAACTGCTTAAGATACCATTTGAACAAAATGGGACTTAGCAACGATCAGAACTGTAGAAGGTGCGGAGACGTACCGGAAACGGCGAAAAACTTCATGTGCAACTGTCCTGCACTGTCGATGCTGAGGTCGAAGCACCTGGGTGACTTTTACCTAACACTAGAGGAATTCCGAAAGGTACCATTGCCTGACGTTCTATGCTTCATTACAGACAGCAAATGGATGGACTATCCAAACATTTAGCAAAGAATGAGC
Source organism: Pseudolycoriella hygida (assembly GCA_029228625.1). NCBI lineage: Eukaryota > Metazoa > Arthropoda > Insecta > Diptera > Sciaridae > Pseudolycoriella > Pseudolycoriella hygida. The sequence goes on from CM055403.1 coordinate 164,161,871, forward strand.
CACGAGACGACACTATGAGCCCAACAAAGATGGCTTCAGCGTTCAGCATGAGCGCTTAGTAGTTTTAGTCATAGTGTTTTGTATTGTATTGTGCTGTCTTGACTAGTATATAAGTTTGTATCATGCTACTCGGCCAAATAATCCAACCAACCAACCTCACCCAACTCACAAAGAGTTCTGATTATCGGTAAAATTTGTTATCTCTACGTTAAATATTGATGTTAAGAACATTGTGTATGGACACAATGTTCCAAAATGAGGAATTTCCTTGCCACTTCTGTGAATACTGTTCTTGTAATCCAATTAGCCCTTTCCCACCCCCTCTGGCACGCTAAAAGACCTGAGAACCAAGGTCGTGTCAATGTCAAAACGTAACTTACCTTACAGAAATATGTAGTTTACTGAGATAATGGGACACTCAGGGAAGAATATTACTCCCACGGAACTCAACAACTTAGCTTCCTCTCACTTTACAGATATCGACAGAAAGAATTTTTGGTCAATTTGCTTCTAAAGACTTCTTATAGACCGTGTCATGTGCGTGTGTTGTCACCGAACCTCAAGTGGTGTCATCTACGCTTTTTTAACGCTGAATTAACGTAGAACTTAGAACTACTCCCTTTTCTCAAGTGGCGTGATCCATGTTTTCATAGCTGAATACGGACAAACATAAAACTAGTGACACAATCTATTGGAACCGACGCACAATTCTCATAAGAGACATTGTTGCATGTACGCTTTATACGCGACAAGTGAAATTTAAGAACCGATTTTATATCTACACGATGGGCGTCAGGCCAATCAATGCAAACCGATAAAAAGTCCACTACACTGTGTCGATTGACTGTTCATTTGTCCGGTAGATAAACTATGGTCTTTCTATGGCCTTTAGCATTCGCAACGAAGAAAAAATGTTTTTTTTTTTTCGTTAGTTGCCATACATACCGAACCATATACAGAACATCATTATTATCATGCTCTAATTTAATCAGCCAATGAAAATAGTCATTTAATCGACATTTAACACCTCATTAAGTCTACCAAATGATTTATTTTTTTCCTATTCGAATCGCAAGGTAGTAATAATGGAAAAGGTGTGTGTTATGGCATCAGATGATGACGACGATGATGCATCTGTCTGAAGCGTGCGAGAAATCAAATAACTCAAGATGTTAAACGAATTGAAATAAGGGAAAACTCTACACTTTCGTTAATGAAAAATATGTTTTCGATTCAAACGAATGGAATTTTGATTGAACGATTTCAGTAATCTATCCTCGGTATTAACATGATGTAAAATGTAGATTTTGAGGTTACGTAGCAACCTTGACATGCTGGAGAATGTTCTATGGAAAAATTACTGGAATCGTTCAAATTAATTCCAATTGTGATAAAGAATCATATTTGAAAAACCATTTCCATCTCTTATTCATTCGTAAAGTCGTAACTCGAACAAATAATGCGGCATCATGTAACAGAATCATCGTATTACGAAAAACGCCTATGGATTTCATTATGCGGCATTTTTTCTCGCTGTCATTTCTTTGTATAAACTAAATAACTGAGAATATTTTACTTACGGAGTTGCTCGTAAACTATAGTCATTGGCCAAAGTTTCTATACCGCCAGACAATCCAGCAGCCACAAAGCAGGACTCGTTGCCGAAATCGATTCCGATAACAGACATTTTCTCAGTATAAATAAATTAATTCTTATTTCGGTTTTCACTGTAACTTTAATTCACACACAATCCTTTTGCTTTTCACTTAACGTTTATTCCGTTCTCTAGCTGGTAATTATAACAGTTTTCAATGAAAATGTATCTTGATCACTCGCTCAACAAATAAATGTTTGTTATATGTTTGCCGTAATTGAAATGAAATAGGGAAAATTCTCGATAAAAGTAAGTTATTCGTCCCTTAAGTAAAGAAATTTCGAGAATTCACTACGCCATTTTAAATTATTTGCCAGTTCACTCATTCGGTTTTTTTAGTTTTAACAACAGATGGCTGCAACGAAACAGTTTAGAAATTCAAATTTCGAATCGTGAAAGTGAACATTTTTTTAACATTTTTGCGGGCTTTATGGGACGGAAAATAGAAAAACGATATTTTGAGGATTTCCCTGGTTAATTCTGACAAAAATGTTGTGTCAGGAGATAAGCAGATTGTAGGCAGGGAAATCCGCAGGGGTGGATGAAATCAGGACAGAATTTATTAAGTACAGCGGATCAGGTGGGATCCAATGGCTTTGTAGGATTTTTAATTTGGCCATGAAATCTTCTACCGTAACTAGGGTTGGGTTTTCCTCAATTTTTCGGTCGTAAATAACGAAAAACACATATATTTCGAGACGTTTCACAGCTTATTGCTGCATCTTCAGTCTTTATTCATCTCATTCAAAGCTAAAATTAAATAAGTCACATTTTAATAAGCTAAACTTGCAAAAATAGAAAAACAGATTTTACCTTACGAGAACAGAAATTCCCTCCACTAAATGAAAGTTTGAATTATGAGCAAAAAACCTTTAGACAGAACCCATATAAAGAACACAGCTAGTTCGGGCGAAAGACCTCTTCTCAATTTACGACTGGAATCAAACTTTTGTACACTGCGCTGATGTTTTCTGTGTCTCTTCTAAAATTCATAGTCTGGTTAGTCAGAATGTGCAAAGATTCCAAAACCCTGCGTTTCGTGAAATTATGTTCCACAGCTAAAACAGTCATTCTGTCAGTATCAGGTACGTGCCCAGCGTCATGATAGTGGTGTACCTATGACCCCGCTTTTGGTTTTTCCTGATTGCCTGATTCCTAATTTTGGTTTTTTCTAATTTAATTTATTCCTAATTTTTGTTTTTCCTTATTTTTGGTAAATAATTTTTTTTTCTTAATTTTCAGTTTCCTAATTTTTGTTTTCCTAATTCTTGTGGAATAGCCTATTGCGTTTACCACAAAGTTTGTAACCAGTCGAATTTCGACCCGGGAGTAGGGGAGCATCGATCGTGGTTCTTAGATGACGAACCAACAATAAAAACATATTCAAGGGACCCATGCGTATCAGAATAGATGTGGCAGACAGAGTTGATGTTACGAAAAGACTCGAACGTATTTAAGTCAATATTGCCTTAACTCTTAAGTGTATGAAATAACGTCCACATTAAATTTTAATGGAAATTGCCGATAGGGCAATGTTGAAAAACCGGTCGGAAGAAACCTTCCGAAAGTTCAAAATTGACCCCCCAAATAGAGAAAAATGTTCTCCTCAATTTTCTTTACAACATAGCAAAAAACCATTTTTTGGGCTAGGACCGACCTTAGTACTGACATAGGGCCCTAAGCATAGGCCTCGGACACATACTTCCATAGACACAAATGTTTCCCTCAATTTGCTCTGCAACATAGCAAAAAAAAATTTGTGGCATTTGTGACGCATTTTTTTAATCAAAAGTGAAAATATTTCAAAAGAATTTTTTGCGTTTTGAAGCTGTAAGCGTCGCCCAAATTGACATCAGTTGTTTTGGCAGAAGGGACGAGGACTTGCGTCACGTTTCAATTTTAAAAAGGATTTTTGTTGTGATATCGGTAGTTTTCGTAGAAAAGAAGAAACAAATTTTGGAGAAAAAATTTCCGGCAAAAAAGATTTTCGGCGTAAAAAAATTTCCGGCGAAAAAAAATTTCCAAACTTTCTGTCGAAAAAAATTTCCGCGGAAAAAAATTTCCGACGAAAAAAATTTTCGGCGGAAAAAAAATTTCCGACGAAAAAAATTTCCGGCGAAAAAAAAATTGTCGCCTCCACTTCCTCTACAACATATCAAAAGTTTTTTTTGAGCCGCTGCCGGTGACGGGAATTGAATCCCGGAGAATTCACGCCCGGAGAGGAATTAACACCTGGAGAATTATAGCCCGGGAATATTGCCCGAAAAAATTGGAATTATCACCCGGGGAATTATAGCCCGGGAATTATCCCCTGAAATGACATTCTCCTTATACAAATTTTGTATTCTCTTTGTACGAATTTACCCGCTTTAAAATTTTCCTTGTACAAATTTACCCGCTTTAGATTACTGTCACATTTGTCCGGGCGATAATTCCACGGGTGTTAATTCCAATTTTTTGGGGCGATAATTCCCCGGGAGTTAATTTCCTAAAATTCTGCTCCGGGCGTTAATTCTCCGGGCGTTAATTCATGTCGCCTACTGCCGCCGCCATACCAAAACGCGGTGGCTACTACTTCCATGGACGAAAATGATCTTCTCAACTTCCTCTACGACTTATCAAAAGTTTTTTTTAGCCGCCGCCGCCGCCAAACCGAAGCGCGGCGGCTACTATTTCCATGGGCGAAAATGATCCTCTCAACTTTCTCTACAACATATCAAAAGTTTTTTTTGAGTCCCCGCCTATTTTCCGCCATTTTAGCGGTCACACCCAACCCAACAATTTTCCCTTCGACAACAAACCTCTATCTCGAACACACAACCATTGCCTCATACAAACTATCATACACACTACACACACAAACACATACATATGGGCTTTATATGGCGCCTTCTAAAATCCCTGGCACCCAAAAGAGGCCGGTACACCCCCCCCCCTTTTTAAAATCTCATATGGCGTAGAATGCCCACCCGAAGGTCCCTGCAAAATTTAAGGAAAGTTATCGAGCCGTTCTCGAGAAAATTCCGAAAAGGTCGGTTTTCTTACAAATGCCAATGGAAATCACTAACTAACTAACATTTACTTTGCTTTCTATCACCTCATTAAAACATCTTAGAATCTTCATTTTTTCTCTCGAAGATTCCACCAATGGGCACGGAATACGGCACAATTATATGAAATTACGAAAAACAAAAAGTGAACCGAACAAACAACTCTTTATTTATTTTAAATTTTTCAAGTTCCAACTTAGTTTCGAATGCTACGCATTCATCATCAGGGACTTTATTCGACTAAAGAACATTTTCAAGAGCTTTACATGAGAAGGTTACTAAAACGGCAAAGCTACATACAAACCTACAGATTTACATGTACAGGTAACTACTACATTTTAAGTAACACAAAACTGAAGAACAACATAAATAGAAAATTCAACTTGTATCGGTTTACTTATTGTCAGATGAAATTTGCACTAGTTCTGAAACAAAATAATACATGTATCTGCGATGAGACCAAGCATAAAATTCCATACCATACGTTTCGACTCTATCATATGTTCGTCGTCCACCGTCCATCAGGCGAATGATTCTAGGCTCTTCTTCTCCTTGCGTTTAATTACTCACAATCGTAAAAAGTTTCATCCCCACTTTCACTGGGTGTGTCTTCATTGAGAACAATCACTCTCTCATCACATTTACGTTCAACTAGAAACAGTCGTAGTAGAGGTGATTTTATATTACCATCATCTACGTTTAGCAAATTCTCATGTTTGTGACGGTGGATTTCTATTGCTTCAAAGTATTCAATTTTCCATAACTGACGAACGGGTCTTATAAGTTTGAGATCGCTAATGTTAATTTCGTGGTTGGTACTAAAAATGTGTTTCCCAACTGCTGTCTTTCGTTGCCATTTTGCTGACTTTATGTGTTTATTAAATCTGATGAACAATTTGCGAATCGACATACCAAAATAGCACCTACCGCAGTGGGCGCATTGTATTCGGTTGATACCGGACTTATGCAACGGAAGGATTTCGTCTTTTGTCGACCCCAGCAAATTTCTTATAGATCCTTCATTCCGATACACTAATTCCATGTTCATACGTCTAAAGATCGGTTTCAACCGTCTCGTGATCTCTGGATAATATCGTATTCCAATTCTTTTCGGTTCTACCTCTGGTGGTTCGTTGTAGAAGGTTGAGATCTCGGCTAAGCTTCTTTTCGTTCGATGTTTATTGACGATATTCATGATTGCTTGGTTCGTGAACCCGTTGACTTCACCAATCTCAAGGATTTTGGCTGTTTCTTTAGCGATCTTATCGTCTGTCAGCGGCAAGCTAAGCATAAAATGAGCCATCGAGTTGTACGCCGCCATCTTATGTTTCATGTCGTGATATGAATCGCTGGTGATCAAACGCATCGTGTGTGTCGGTTTCCGATATACATCGACTTCTATTCAACCATCGACAATCTCGCACATGGTGTTGAGGAAGGAGAGTTTATTGTCAGCCTGTCTTTCAATAGTAAACCTTACCGCATTTTCTTTTATATCGTCCATCCTCTCTTCAAACATAACTTTCACTACGTCGAACATTCTTCGATTCTGGATTACAAAGATGTCATCCATGTATCGTCGATTAAAACGGGGAAATAGGGGGTGTTTTTCTATGCTCGTCTCAAAGTGACACATAAAAAGGTCAGCCAGAAAACTCGATAACGCGTTCCCTATACTTGTGCCTTCTCGCTGCTTGTAAAACACACCTCTGAACTGGAACAAGTTCTGTTTCATACAAATTTGTGCTAGTTCTACATACACCATCGCCCGCTCCTGTGTCACTCTATTTTCGATAAGCCACCCCATTAGAACGTCTAAAGTGAACTCAATCGGGATGCTCGGGTATAATGACGTCACATCATATGACCCCATTTCTTCATTTCTATTCACTTTCGTTCCTTTCACTTGCAGAGCAAAGTCGGTTCCGTTTTTAACTGATCTTCCCTTGGGTGGTGGCAGGGTATTGAAAATCTTGGATAACTTTTTCGCTATAGCTTCAGTCGGGGCATTAATATTTGAAGCTACTGGTCGCGCTTTCATGTCACCTTCTGCATCTGGATCTTTATGTGTTTTGATCATGACGTAAAAACAAGGAATTTGGGGGTTGCTCGCTTTCCACTTTCTAAGCTCATACCTAGGGTCGGCGCATAAAACGTTTTTGTATTTGCCCAACACTGCTTCAACCTCTTCGATCGAATCGTACAAGGGATCCCTGCTTTCTATGAAAATGCACTTTTTGTATTGAAATTGATCATTTTCTAAAGGTCGTATCTTCGGATCCACGGAACCGATTTAAATGAAAGAAGAGACACTTCGCCTTAGAATTTTCCGTAGAATCCAGGAAATCCGGGGGGTACATCAAAGTCAAAACTTAGCTGTATATATGGCTCCGCAGTCTACGAAAAACATTTTTCTTGATTTTTTGTTTGTGTGTGAACTTGCGTCACGGGCGCATCGCTACCGCGCGCCCATGACAGAGGATCATGTCAGAAGGGCTGGCATAGTAACGAGAAAACTTGTGAAAAGCTACTCTTCGAAGGCCTCAACGTTTCAAACTCTTCATGAAATCTGTTGAATCCTAATAAACCTTATTGGCTCAATGGAAATATCGTATTTAAACGGTTTGAAAAAGGAGTCCTACAATGCGTTAGCTTGCCCGTTTCGGTTGCCAAGCCATCAACAAGAAAGAAGTAAGCAGCGACGACGCAGAAATACCTAACGGGTCAAAAGATTTTATAAACGACATAACATCGATAGGGAACTTCCAAAATATTTATGTCTGGTGTTTTGGTGATGATGTCGTTGTTCAAGCTTTAACGCTGCGTGCAAACGTGTGTTGGAAATTATGCTCTACGAGATTGCTCGGGCTAAATAACTGATGCCTAAGTGCTGAATCCTGCCCAGGAAACACGAAATAATAACGAATTTAAGATGTCGAATTGCATCCATTGACGATTATTGGGTAGCAGAGCCGTACGCGGGCGTTTCGTGGGCTGGGTTTTCAAGACAGTCTCTAGTCTTTGGACTACATCCTAGACTCGTTCAATGTTCAGCAAAAATATAGGGGAGAGTTGTACCTAATCGGCTCTCAAAGACAATTGTCGATTGTCGATTGTCGTCCGAATGTTCGATTTTAAGTCGGCGCAACTCAAATAATTTCTTCCAGTGACATTTACGAGAGCCGATTAGGTATACAACTCTGCTCTACATTTTTGCTGAACATTGGGTAAATGTAGGATGTAGTCTTAAGGCTGGATACTGTCTTGAAGACGAAACGCCGGCGCACGGCTCTAATTACTGGGTGCTCTTAACAAATATATTTATTTATTCTTTAAAATCAATTTATTTCTCTATACTAATTCTTCAGTAAGACCCACCACTTACATCATAACGAAATTATATCGAGAACCAGCCAGGCATTCCCGGTCGAGCTTTATTTTTATCCAAAAATTGCTTATGTTTATTGATCATTTCGTCCATCGATTTTGTTTGATCCTTAAATGCCTTCTCTACTTCCTCTGGGAAAATATTCGGAAACTTAAATTTCTCATCTTTCGCCAATGTGACATACGCCAATTTTACGTCGTCTTCTTTAACAATGTAGCCTGCATGATCGCGTTTTGTTTCACCTGAAGTCATCAAAATAATGGTCATTGCAATAACAGAAAGAAAATAACGAACAAACGATTTTACCTAAGGCGATTCGTGTTTTAACTTCAGCAACCGGTATGTTGTAGATTTTTTCTAAGTAATTTCTCACGTCGTATTTTGTCATTTGCATCGAACAAGAGAATTGTAGTACATTATCCGGCTGTTTGTGACCGACTGGATTGATTAATTTCAACCAAAAATTTGGAAGAAAAACCCGCAATTGTGGATTTCCTCTTTTATATATTGGATACCAGCGTGTGGACATCTTGAAGTAATTATTATATTGTGATAGAGGATATGTCGGATATGTCAAAACATAGAGGGGAAAATACTCTGTCATTATCACTCATGGCATCCAGCGGCATCTCGTTGGGAAAATTCGTTTTGAGTTCACCGTATTTTCAAACATTTCCCACATTCCTACTTTATTATGGAAGTAATCACGAAGATTCTCTAAGATATTCTTAGCAACAGAATCTGAAATCACTCTCCATGGACCACTCCATCATAAAGTGCACTTTATAGTTAGTAAAATTGATTAACTATCAACTCGGAAAGCATTCATAGCACCTACATCTTAGGTATCAAAAAGGAATCGTTTCAGCAATTTCAAAATGAATCGAATACTTGAACAGAAAGTTCCTTCCTAACCAAACTGTTGTGCGCGGAACTGAGAAAACATCGACGAAATTAGTGAGGTTGGTGAGGTAACTATGAAAATTTCAGCCTAAGCGGATGACCTACAATCGTAATAAAATAAATATTCTAAAGCTATAAAATAAAATCCAAAATGTCCCTGCAACTCACCACGCTACACCTCGCAGCACCTCACTACACCTTGGCTTACCTCACTACACTACACAACAGTGCACCTCATTGCACCACGCATCACTGCCTTTCACTGTACCTTATTGCACCTTTGCGTACCTTACTGCACCTTTGCGTACCTTACTGCACCTTGGTGCATCTTAGTGCAACTTACAGCACTTTGGTACACCTTTGTGCACCTCACAACACCTTGGTGCACCTTACTACACCATAAATCCTGGAACACGTTTCCTCTAAAGTTTTATTAGAGAGTTTGGGCTGGAGACTTAAAAAAAAACTTATCATGGGCGCACGGTAGCGATGCGCCCGTGACGCAAGTCCTCATACGAACAAAAAATTCAGAAGAAATTCAGAAGACTTTGGAACCATAGGTTTTGACTTTTTTCCCTTACGTCGTACCCCCTGGGACCTAGTTTTTCGTATTCTACGTAAAATTTTAATTGAAATTGACATTTTACTCATTAAAATCGGTCCAGTGGTTCCGAAGATATGACCTTCAGAAAATCGTCTTTTTCCATACAAAATATGCTACTTCAGAGAAGCCAAAGTTAATAGAAACATCCTACGTTAGTTAGTGGGTTAGTTATAGTTAGTGTGTTAGTTAGTTAGTTCCAGAGCCATTTGTATCAAATCCGACTTTTTTGACTCGTGCTCGAAAATGGCTCGATAACTTTTCTTGAAATTTTGCATGGACCTCCGGGAGGGCATTCTACGCCATATGTGAATTCAAAAAAGGAGGGGTACCGGCCTCGTTTGGGCGCCAGGGCTCTTAGAAGGCGCCATATAAAACCCATATAAAAGAATGGTTTGCATGTGTGTGTGAGTGTATTCAAAGTATGGGTCAAATATGAGCAAAATTTTTGGACTGTGGTAGGATGGAGATAGATGTTTGGTGTCATAGGAAAAGTTGATGGGTTGGGTGTGTAGTGTGGCAGGGTGACTAACAAAATGGCCGACGGTGGTATGGGACGAACTTAGGGGGAAAAATAATTTTTTTTTTGGGTTGGAGATAGATGTTTGGAGTCAAAGGAAATGTTGTTGGGTTGGGTGTGTAGTGTGTCAGGGTGACCAACAAAATGGTTGACGGTGGTATGGGACGGACTTAGGAGGAAAATTAAATTTTGGTTTTTAAATTTTTTTGTTGTTGGAGATAGATGTTTTGTGTCAAAATAAAAGTTATTGGGTTGAGTCTAGTGTGTCAGGGTGACCAACAAAATGGCCGACGGAGGTATGGGACGGATTTAGGGGCAAAATTGATTTTTTTTGTTGAAGAATTTTTTTTTCGCCGGAAATTTTTTTTGTCGGAAATTTTCGCCGGAAAATTTTTTCTTCGAAGTTTTTTTTTCGCTGAAACTTTTTTTCGTCTAAATTTTTTTTTCGACAAATTTGTTTTTCGCTGAAAATTTTTTTTCGCCGGAAATTTTTTTTCGCCGAAATTTTTTTTCGCTGAAAATTTTTTTATTTCGTGAAAGTTTACATTGCGCTGGAAAGTTTCACTGAAACTTTTCGCCGAAATTTTTTTCGCTTAAATTTCGCATGAAAATTTTTTTCGCCGGAAAGTATTCTACGGAAATTTTTTTCGCCGAAGTTCACTGAAAAATTTTTTCGCCGAAATTTTTTTTCGCCGGAACTTTTTTTCACCGGAAATTTTTTTCGCTGAAATTTTTTTTCTCCGGAAATTTTTTCTGCCGGAAATTTTTTCTCCAAAATTTGTTGTTTCTTTTCTTTCAAAACTACTGATATGACAACAAAAACCCTTTTTAAAAGGGAAACGTGACGCAAGTCCTCGTCTCTTCTTCCAAAACAACTGATATCATTTTGGGTGATGCTTGCAGCTTTGGAACGCAATAAATTCTTTTGAAATATTTTCATTTCCGATTAAAGAAATGTGTCACAAATGCTGGGCCCTCCCAGCGTAATAATTTTTCTGCGCTTTCAGATTTCGCACGCCAAAAATTTGGCTACCCGTGCTCCACACATCACGCAAAACTTAATTTTTTTATCTTGTCAAATCTGAAAGAACAGAAAAACTATAACATTGGGGGGTCCGGCATTTGTGACGCATTTTTTAATCGAAAATGAAAATATTTCAAAAGAATTTTGTGCGTTCCGAAGCTGCAAGCGTCACCCAAATTGATATCAGCTGTTTTGGAAGAAAAGTCGAGGACTTGCGTCACGTTTTTCTTTTAATAAGGGTTTTTGTTGTGATCTTATATCCCTACTGTAACTGTCAGCAGAACTGGTGAAAGCATTCACCGAGAGAAAATTCGGTACTGCCGGGTCAGGTACACCTAAACCCTCCAAGATAAATTCCTCCGTCTTGGTCCGAAGATAGCACGTGGGGCTGAAGTAGTTTGTTAAAGGGAATCTGTTTTTGTTGTTAATTGTCAATGGATGACAAGTTGGACAAATCTGACCAGGGCCCATTTTTGCTTCATCAGTTTTATTAACTTTATATGAAAAATAGGCCCTGGATCTGTCCGATATGAATTTGATGTCGGCAGATTACGTGTTTTCACAACACATTTCAACATGAATTTTTCGAGATGGTCTAAAAAAGCGGTTTTATTTCAAAGGTTTCGTCGCTAGAGGGGAGTGACATGAGTTTTTGTTTTCACCTTAATCCGCCATCTTCACATCATAAACGTCAAGTTGAATTCGCCACCAAATTTTTCTTCAGACGTCAGTCAAAGGTAAATTTATTAGAAAAATAAAATCTATTTACTTGATTTTAGATTTAGTTGAATGTAAGTTCTTGTTCACTCAATGTTCGTGCGTGTAGATTGTTATTGTAAATAACTGTTTTAAGTAATTTTCGTCCCCTTGGTTCCGTACTTGCATTCAGTGTTATGTAATTGTTTCGATTCTCCCGTCCCGGACCGAAAGAGACGATCATTTGTTGAATTTTCTGATAAAAATGAATTTTTCGTTTAGATCCGATTTGTTTCCATCGCAATGGCTCACGGTTTTGGTAAATTAGCCAAAGTACATGGCATTGTCACGTACAAGTTGTCACCATTCGAACAGAGGGCTTTCGCTGGTGCAATTAGCCATGGTGTACCTAACATGTTGCGTCGATTCCGATCAAACGTTTTTGTCGTTGCTCCACGTAAGTATCTCGAAATGGTTAGAACCGTGTTGCTCTAGATGTAATGCCATCTTTTGATTTAGCGTTCATCGTTGCATACCTCGTTTACGATTATGTCGAAAGCCTTCATCATCAATACTCCCGCAAGAACCCAGCTGATTTCGCCAACGATGTTTAAGTTGTGATAAAGCAAAGAATCGTCTAGATGTCACTGTAATGAATAAATTAATTAATTAACAGAAGAGTTTTATTCTTAGTAAATGTTGGTGTTGGAAATACGATTGTACGATTCGTCGAGCCTTTAGAAGTGTTGCCTGTCAACAACCGGTCCAGGCGCTCCAAAATTTCATGACCAAAATCGAGGGCAATTTTGTAAATTTCCTCTCGATTTTGGACCTTCGCATGAAAACCTTTTTGTGTATCTGTTTTGGACGACTGATCTTAGACATTTTCGCATGTAGAGCTCACTTTGCTCGGTCTACAACTCGCGACATTGCCTGAAATCAATCGTTCAAAAGAGACACACAAATAACTATTCCTAACTAGTGTCCCTTAGGGTATCAGAGCCCTAGTGACTTCAATACCTGGTTTGATGCGGAGTGTGCTAATGTTGCAGAACGTTAAAACGGTGTGCGATTAAGAAAGGAAACTGCGAGAACGAGAGAACAGAAGGTGGCGGCAGATGCGAGTTACAAAGAACTGCGGAAGGAGGAAAAACATTTACACCGGCGCAAGTAGAGAGAGCTACTCCAGCTAGAGAGATTGTGTAGCGCAAATGAGTCCCAAAGTTCAATCACAACAAAAACCCTTTTTAAAAGGGAAATGTGACGCAAGATCGGCTGCTAGGAATTTCGCGCTCATACGTTAGATGTGGAACTACGCGCCAGCGTCATTCACAATATGACATTTCGTATGAGGAAAATGTGCTATTGGGAATCGCGCTGGCGTGAGCTTCCCCGCTACCGCAGGACCTCGTTCCTTCTTCCAAAACAACTGATATCAATTTGGGTGACACTTGCAGCATCGGTACGCAACAAAATTCTTTTGAAATATTTTCTCATTTGATTAAAAAAATGCGTCACAAATGGCGGACCTTCCCATCGTAATAATTTTTCTGCGCTTTGAGTTTTCACGGTTTTCACACACCAAGTTACACCTGCCACTTTGTAGAAAAATACGAAAAATTTCTTTATGAAGAGAAAATGGCCAAAAAATGTTCCGAAATGTTCCAAGGATTTTAATCGGATTTTCAAGGATTTCGCATACAGTTTTTGGGGGACTTTCTTTGATTTATACGATTCGTCTGGGAATTCGAAATATTTTTTTGAGAATTTTCTACGAATTTGAGGATTTTATTTTCAAATTGAATGCAAAAGGATTTTCTATGTTCATCTATTACTCGCTGCAACAATTCTTATCCAAGAAAGGCTGCACACTGCATTCTTAGCCTAGTACAGGTATCTATTCACCTGGTCATGGTATAGTTCTCATATTCACCGCTTTCGTCAGCAATTTTTTCATTGCTGAATATGGTGCTGCGATCTGTAGTACTATACTTCACAAACTGTCCATATATTCAGCTATGAAAATTTCAGATGGCGCTGCGAACGTTCGGGTATTTTTCGTCATATTTTTTTAGGTTAACCACGGCCTATACTCAGTTCCCATGGCCTTGAATTGTAGAAAGGGCGAAAATGAAAGGGGTGAAAAATTCTCTTCATATTATAAAAAAATGGTTGGCCACCGCAGCGCAGCGATCAACTCTGTTACAATTGTCTTTTGCTGCACTTATCTTTATCAGAAGCAACTTAATTTTAGTAACTGTTACGGTAACTTTATTATAGCGAAGTTGGAAGCAGTTGAGATATGAGAAACGAAATGCAAATATTTGTACTGAACATACTAACTTTTAAATTTAGTTTCCAAATCATGTTCACCAATAGATTGTGTCACTAGTTTTATGTTTTTCCGTATTCAGCTATGAAAACATGGATCACGCCACTTGAGAAAAGGAAGTAGTTCTAAGTTGAGACGTTAATTCAGCTATGAAAAAAGCGTAGATGTCACCACTTGAGGTTCGGTGACAACACAAGCACATGACACGGTCTAGAGGCCTACAATTGTACTTATTTGAATGTATACCTATGAACCTATGAAATGGTATTCGTACGAGGCTATTACAGTGAAAGAATCATAAGAATGTGCAACTTGGTTGATGGCTGGTGTGTGACGTCATTTGTGAACGAACCCCCACAAATATTTGATTTTGGTTTACATCTGACGTTCATGAAGGTAAAGGTAAGTGACAATTTTATTAGGGTAAAAGAGAAATAAAATTAACTTTTCGGACGCAATTACATGATCCAAAATTAAAATTAAAAAGCGGAACCCTCGACTCATTTGCCATTTGAATTCATGTTCACTCTTTACATGTAGTTTTCATGTAATTTGTTTCTTTAGTAGTTGTAGTGTTTATACTTGGAGCTTTGAACGAAAGACTACTATTGTTCAGCATACGAGCGCACGAGGTCTCATGCAACAATTAAAGAAAAGGGAAGCTATGGTTGAGCCTACTACAAAGCAGGTAGCTTTTTCCGAAGAAGAAGGAATATTAAGTAATTAAGTGGACTAATGTGACTCTTACTGATTTTGATTCCGAGGAAAACATGGACACTACTAACTAAAGCAACGTTGAAATAAATTTGAAAAAAAATGTGGAAATTATCACTTACCTTTACATTACCTTTATGAATGTCAGATTTAGACCAAAATTAAATATTTGTGGGCGTTTATTCACAAATGACGTACCACAGTGTGTTATAGAAATTTTTACACCACCCCCCGCCATCCCCCCACTTTCACATACAGACTTCTTCAGCTGAAAATAGCAAAGAAAAAGTGTCAAAAATTGATCTTTCTTACGAAAGTTGTTCCAGACCGGTGCAACAGTCTTAAACCGGGGAAGTCTTTGCATGGTCTTATAGTAGGGGTAGTATACTAGAACACCCCATACTCAGTTTTTCGGTTCATCGCTGCTTCAAGCAGTAAAGCGTTCCCGAAGTTTTCACCTAAAATGACTAATATCTCAGGAGTGGGGGAAGGCTCCAAGGAATCCAATGATGAAAAACCTTTGTATCATTGGGGCTTACCATCCTATTAAAGTTCATTAGATTTCATTTCGTTTTACACGAGTTATAGCCAAAAAAGCATTTTTACCACCCCCTGACATGCACTTAGTTAGCACACCATAACTCCCCCCAAATATCAAATTTTCCAAAAATGAGAAATTACTTTTCTTACAATAGAACAAGGAATCAAATGACACATTCATCGGGAAAAAGTAGGACATGTTTTCCCAAAAGTGTACGAAATCGTTCGAAGTTTTCGCAAAACCACTCTTAAGGACATGGATTTGGTGTATTCAACTAACAACAAATTAGTCGCTTTGTAAAGTAGCACAAAGGACAAAACAGAAAAAATGCATAAATCCGGTATAAGGAAAGCGCAGAAAAGTTATTACGTTGGGAGGGTCCGGCATCGAAAATGAAAATATTTCAAAAGAATTTTTTGCGTTCCGAAGCTGTAAGCGTCACCCAAATTGATATCAGTAGTTTTGAAAGAAGAGACGAGGGCTTGCGTCACCTTTCCCTTTTACAAAGGATTTTTGTTGTGACATGAGTAGTTTTGGAAGAAAAGAGAAAACTAATTTTGGAGAAAAAATTTCCGACGAAAAAAATTTTCAGCGGAAAGAAATTTTCAGCGAAAAAACTTTCCGGCGAAAAAAATTTCTGGACAAAAAAATTTTCGGCAAAAAAAATTTTTGCAAAAAAAATTCAGCGAAAAAATTGGCGAAAAAATTTGCAGCGAAAAAATTTCAGCGAAAAAAAAGGTTTCAGCGAAAAAAATTTGGCGAAAGAAAATTTCCCGCGGAAAAAAATTTTGGGCGGAAAAAATTTCCGGCAAAAAAAAATCCTTTTTACACCAAACATCTACATATCTTCAACAAAAAAAAAAAAAATTTAAATCAATTTTTTCTCTAAATCCGTCGGCCATTTTGTTGGTCACCCTGACACACTCAACCCAACAACTTTTCCTTTGACACAAAACATCTATCTCCAACTCAAAAAAAATCAATTTTCCCCCTAAGTCCGTCCCATACCACCGTCGGCCGTTTTGTTGGTCACCCTGACACACTACACACCCAACCCATCAACTTTTTCTTTAGCACCAAACATCTATCTCCATCCTAACACAGTCCAAAAATTTTACTCATATTTGACCCAAACTTTGAATGCACACACACACACAAACAAAACATTCTTTTATATGTGCTTTATATGGCTGCTTATAAGAGCCACGGCGCCCAAACGAGACGGTATACCCCCCCCCCCCCTTTTTAAAATCTCATATGGTGTAGAATACCCACCTGAAGCACGAGCACGAGCCAAAAAAGTCGGTTTTCATACAAATCGCTCTGGAACTAGCTAACCCACTAACAAACTAACTAAGGAACTAACGTAGTATGTTTGCATTACCTTTGGTTTCTACAAAATAGCAAGTTTTGTATGGAAAATCACGATTTTGTAAAGGTCATATCTTCGGATCCCCTGGACCGATTTTAATGAAGTTAAAAAATTGAGAAAAATCTCGTTTTGGTACAATTACACCCATAGAAGTAATATTTTACTATGGCTGTTGTACCTTCGGCAGATTTTAATGAGTAAAATGTCGATTTCAATCAAAATTTTACGTAGAATTCGAAAAATTAGGTCTCGCGTATGGGGACTTACGTCACGGACGCATCGCTACCGCGCGCCCATGATTCATTTCCCGTCGATATTTTGGGTATTTCACACGCGGGAAATGGAAAAAAAATTCCCGGAAAAATCCCCGGGAAATTTGAATAATTTCGTATGTTATTTTCAGAATAAATAAAACGCAATTTTTTCTTCAGAAACTGTAAAAAATACTGAAATTATCAAACGTAGAGTTTTTTTGTGATCCTAAGAAAATGGCGGCCAGCTGTCAAAGTGACGCTATCTTGGATTTTTTGCTAACTTTTGAGTTAGAATAGCTAGACAGTTGGTTTCTTCGGGAAAGGTATAGAGATTGGAGCAAAAAAAATTTTTCAGAGAATTTTTCGGAGAAAAATTTTTCTTGGAAAAAATTTTTTTGGAGAAAATTTTTTGGAGAAAAGTTTTTTCAATTCGGTCAATGTTTCTTTGATCTTGCAATTTTAAAATTATTGCAATTTTAAAATAAAATATAGAATGGATAGAAACATGTCTGCTATAAAAGCGACGAATCTATGCCACATTTCTAAATTGACGCTAATTTTGATCTATTTCTGATAAAGTCGCCCGAAATGATTTTAAAAATTATTTCTCCGAAAATTTTTTTTCCTGAAAAATTTTTTTCGGAGAAAACTTTTTTACGTAAAAAACTTTTTTTTTGAGAAACATTTTTTGATGAAAAATTTTTTTCGGAGACAATTTTTTCTCGGAGGAAAATAAATTTTGGAGAAATTTTTTTTAAAACAAAATTTTTTTCGCGAAATTTAGTTTTAATAACTGCAAACTTTCAAAAGGGCAGATATCGCATACAAAAACCTCTCAAAAGGTAGAGTGTGACGCAGTCCGTAAGACCGCTTCCAAAATTAATGATATCGCTTGAGGTGACACTATCGCTGATAATACGCAGAAGTTTGTTTGAATGGAACTGTGTTCAAAGTTTTGATTTCCTGAAAAATTACAGCGTTTTCTTTGAAACAAAATTACGTTGCGTCACAAATGCCGGACCCAACGATGAAATAATTTTTCTGTACTTTCAGTTTTTGACTTTTGTTTCTTATTGCGTAGATTGTTTAGAGTAAATTTAAATTTTTGCGTGTAAAAACTGAAAGTATTGAAAAATTATTCCGCTGGTGAGTCCGGCATTTGTGACGCAATTTTTTTAACATAACGATACGTAATTTTGTTTTAAAAAAGCGCTGTAATTATTACAGGAAATTAAAACTTTGAACACAAGGTTCCATTCAAACAAACCTCTGCGTATTATCAGTTATCAGCGACATCTTTACCTCAAGCGATATCATTTATTTTGGAAGCTGACTTACGGACTGTGTCACTCTTTACCTTTTAAGAGGTTTTTGCTAACGTACGATAATGGTTTTTTAATTTTGTATAATTAGTCGTGTGTTGTTGCTGAAGAAGGGTAATAGATTACTCAAAATGCATTCGAACTTTTAATAATTTTTTTCAATTTTAATTGAATATTCACTGAAATTTGATAAAATTGTAAACAATGTTATCAACGTAATGCTTTATGTACGTAGCAAGTCATTTATTGCACTTTATGATTCTTTCACTGTAATAGCCTCGTGTCTTGGATACCAAGGTGAATTTCACAAAAGTTATACAACGTTTTTGGAATTTCAAAGAATCGAATGCATCCCAATCCGTGACCCAAGATCCGTCCTAACATTGTACGAAGATTTCGCTTTATAACACATTGCATTTAACTTTAGTGATGACTTCGTTCGTAATACTTGCTCAATGAAATTACGTTCCCTAGCAACTCCCTAATGACTCCTGTATCGATCAAACGGAACTGTTTATTAGATTCGAGTAATTACGAGTTACGCTAACTGCTGTGAATTATGGCATTTAGTGAGAGAAAAGTAACCACCAATCTAGCTTATATGTATGGGAGGTAACTACTTCAGAAATTACGTGGAAGAGTTCGAAAAAAGTACATTTAAGATTCCCTTTTTCAGAGTAGTCCCTGTCAATAATCATGATCGGATTAAAATTTGTTTTTGCACCGACTTAGACAAATCGGTGTTATTAAATAACTTTGAGAAACGGAATTGGGTATCTGTGAACAGTGAAGATGATTGGCACTTTTATTGGGCAGGTATCGAAGGCGACTTTTTTTTATTTTTTTTTTTCACTCAAAAACTCTCTGTGAAGCTTACAGTGAATGGTTTTATGTAGCCATTTCTTTTCGTATAGGAACGAATACATGCCGTAACATTTTTAGTGTTGATAGCGGGTATCGAATGCACGACAATCAGTAACGCAATGTTAAGTTGAGCAATAAACTGAAATACTTTACGTGTTATTATTTGTCCAGGATGATCAACCATTTTCCGAATCATTATGAGCTATCGAGAAAGGATTTGCTTGTTAAGAACATCAAACGGTACCGGAAGGATCTGGAACGTGATGGTAATTTGTTGGCTGAGAAAACAGATAGCTTGGCTGGTGGAACTCGATACATTCATTTAGACTTTATACCCACAACATTCGTTCTACCTGCAGGTGAGTCGAAACAAATGGTATATTTTTGCACATTTTGGAAATATTCGCTCGTAAGAACAGTTTACGGTGGTGCAGTTGGCCGAGTGTTATTAACCTGTTGGCATAATTGGCCAGTGGGTGTAATTGGCCAATTGGTGTAATTGGCCAATTGGTGTAATTGGCCAATTGGTGTAATCGGCCAATTGGTATAATCGGCCAATTAGTGTAATCGGCCAATTGATATAATCGGCCAATTAGTGTAATCGGCCAATTGGTGTTATCAGCCAATTGGTGTTATCGGCCGATTGGTGTTATCGGCCAATTGGTGTAATCGGCCAATTGGTGTAATCGGCCAATTAGTGTAATCGGCCAATTAGTGTAATCGGCCAATTGGTGTAATCGGCCAATTGGTGTAATCGGCCAATTGGTATAATCGGCCAATTAGTGTAATCGGCCAATTGGTGTTATCGGCCGATTGGTGTTATCGGCTAATTGGTGTAATCGGCCAATTAGTGTAATCGGCCAATTAGTGTAATCGGCCAATTGGTGTAATCGGCCAATTGGTGTAATCGGCCAATTAGTGTAATCGGCCAATTAGTGTAATCGGCCAATTAGTGTAATAGGCCAATTAGTGTAATCGGCCAATTGGTGTAATCGGCCAATTGGTGTAATCGCCCAATTGGTGTAATCGGCCAATTGGTGTAATCGGCCGATTGGTGTTATAGGCCGATTGGTGTAATCGGCCAATTGGTGTAATCGGCCAATTGATGTAATCGGCCAATTGATGTAATCGGCCAATTGATGTAATCGGCCAATTGGTGTAATCGGCCAATTGGTGTAATTGGCCAATTGGTGTAATTTGCCAATTGGTGTAATTGGCCAGTTGGTGTAATTCGTCAGTTGGTGTAATTGACCAGTTATGAGACCAGCTAGGGAAATTGACCAATGGTGTAATTGATAAGTTGGGTGAATAGGCTGATTGGGGAAATTAGCCAGTTGGAAGAATTAGCCAGTTATGAGAATCGTTCAGTTGAAAGAATTGACCAGCTGTGGAAATTGGCCAGTTGGTATAATTGATCAGTTGGGTGAATTGACTACTTCGTGGAATTGGCCACTTGGGAGAATTTGCCAGTTGATGGAACTGACAAGTTCGATGAATTGATCAGTTGGAGGATTTGACAAGTTGAGAGAATTGGCCAGTTGGTAGAATTGACTAGTTGGGGGAATTGAACAGTTGGTGGAATTGGCCAGTTGGGGGAATTGGCACGTTCGGTGAATTGACCAGTTGGGGGAATTGACAAGTTAAAATTATTAACGAATTGGGAGAATTTACCAATTGGAAGGGTTTGCCATTTGGTGTAATTTACCAGACTTGGGAATTAGTTAAAATAATTTGCCAGTTGGGAGAATCGGCCAGGTAGGAGAATTGACCAGTTGGGGGAATTGACCAGTTTCGGAAATGGCCAGTTAGTGAAATTTGCCAGGTAGAAATTGGCCGTAGACGAATTACACAAATCTTAAGTTTCTAACCATTTCACAGACTATAACATGTTCGTTGAAGAATATCGAAAAAATCCGCAATCGACTTGGATTATGAAACCCTGTGGTAAATCCCAAGGAACTGGAATATTTCTTGTAATTGTTCTGGTATATGCAAAGGCCCTCCAAGTGAAATAACATCTTCTCCTCAGATCAACAAATTATCAAAACTGAAGAAATGGTCACGCGAAGCGCGAAACGCTTTCAATCCACAAATAACCAAAGAAAGTTACGTTATTTCTCGGTACATAGACAATCCACTGTTGATCGGCGGAAAGAAATTCGATATGAGGCTTTACGTTTTGGTGACCTCGTTTCGACCACTTAAAGCTTACCTGTTCAAATTGGGGTTCTGTAGATTTTGTACAGTTAAATACGACACATCCGTCACCGAACTGGACAACATGTACGTACATCTCACGAATGTTAGCGTGCAGAAACATGGGGTTGGTAAATTTTATTTGGGTTGCGACAAAATCAACTCGGACAAAACAACTTGTGGGTCAAGAGACAAGCCGGGTGAAGGGAAGCTCGGAGCAGTATCCCAAAAATAAAAGTGGCCTTCGAGGCGTATGTCAAAGAAATTAGAAATGAGATTCCCCTATTCCGTGACGCTTGATTTGGGTTATTCTGTCCGGGTTATTTGCTCCGTGGTAATTTACCTTATCGTACATAAAAACTGTTATATAGGGCGAATACAACACATTGCACGGTGGAAAATGGAGTGTGCAGAATTTAAAATTATATTTAGAAGGAACCAGAGGGAGCGAAATAACTGAAAAATTATTCGGAAACATAACTTGGCTAATTGTTCATTCGTTACGTGCCGTGCAACCTGTTATGGCAACAGATAGACATTGCTTCGAATGCTATGGCTATGACATTATTATCGACAATTCGCTAAAGCCTTGGTTGGTGGAAGTAAATGCTTCTCCATCGTTAACATCCACAACAGTTAACGATCGAATTCTGAAATATAAATTAATTGACAACATACTGTCCATTGTGCTACCTCCAGATGGGGTTCCAGAGTAAGTTACTGAACCGTGAAGACCTAAACCTATCCTAAAGGCTTGTAATTTCAGTGTGCGCTGGAATAAAATTCCGAATCCAGAAGCGCTTGGCAACTTTGAATTGTTGATTGACGAAGATCTAGCTGCACAGGATGATGGAAACAACAATAAAGATAAATTGAAGTCAAGTGCATTTAGTGCCCATAATCGATGGAAATAACGCGATGTCAACTCTGTTAATTTACGAAATTTTTTTCTTAAAATAAAAACGTTGCTTTCTTTCGTATTGATGTTTAAAAAGTGTCCTTACAGAGTCGTATTACTTGACTACAAGCTAACATTATATTCAAACAAAGTTTTGTGTCTTATCAGCGAAAGCGTCACCTCTGACGATATCAATAATTTTGGAAGTGGACTTACGGACTGTGGCACACTTTACCTTCGAAGAAGTTTTTTGTTGTGATATCAGAAGTTTTGTAAATTTTCTAAGGCGAGCTCTGCGAACTATGTTTCCATGGACAAAAATAATCTGAGACTTTCTGGCAATTACTGACAACTTTCTGACCCTTGTTGAGAACTTTCTGACACTTGTTGAGTACTTTCTGAGACTTGCTGACAACTTTCTCAGACTTTCTGACAATTGCTGACAACTTTCCGACGCTTGCTAATAACTTTTTTAGACTTTCTGACGCTTGCTGACAACTTTCTGAGGCTTGCTGACAACTTCTGAAACTGTCTGACAATTTGCGGTAATTTTCTGATACTGTCTGACACTTGCTGACAACTTTTTGAGACTTTCTGACACTTGCTGACAACTTTTTGACACTTGCTGACAACTTTCTGACACTTGTTGACAACTTTCTGAGACTTTCTGAAAACTTTCTGAGACTTGCTGACAGCTTTCTGAGACTTGCTGACAACTTTCAGGGTTCAGGGCTCATACAAGCAAACTTAGATGAATCTCTTTCACTTTTTCAATGTTTTTCAATGAGAAGTTCCACGGTGTAGCTGGATAAAATGTAACGTAGTAACGCTCATATCACTGTTTTCTGAATGAGATACAATCTTCTTCCTACAAGCTTCTAGAAAGTTGCTGGCCATATGCGATTTAGTGGGAAAAAATGATAATGTGATAAAAATCACGGTGTGTAGTTAACGAGACCCGAGTGTTCCCTACATTACATTTCCCATTGGAACTGCCCTAATATTAACATGAGACAGAACACATTCGTTCCCCAGGTGATATGGTAGCGACAATGTATGGGTAACCGATGGAATTAGCCGATTGCAAGTGAGTAAAATTAGCACATCAAAATTAGCGTCTCACATAGACCTGACCGCATGGGCCTGTCGGTGGCGCGATCCATTTTTTAGTAGCTGAATATGATTCGGCACGCAACTGAATCCTCTCTCTATTATGAATTTATGTAACTTTGTTTGTGTGAATGCTCCAACTGACAATCAGTTGGTTCAGAATTTTATGTTGGAAATATGAATTTGGTGATTGTATTTAGTTTTCCCACAGTTCTATGTGGAGGAAACCGATTGTAGGAGTAGAGTGAGGATTTAGTCGTTTGTCGAATCCCACGAAAAAAAAGATGGGGTACTTTGGTTTTATATGGATGCGTTTTCAACTATAAAAATAAGCGGATGACACCACCGACAGGTGGCTACAATTGCCGATATTTCGTCTGAGGTGATATTTCGTATGGCAAGAAAGCAAAAAAAAAGATGTTTCGTCTGGCTGGATATTTCGTATGGTGTGATATTTCGTCTGGCGGGATATTTCGTCTGGCGAGATATTTCGTCTGGCGGGATATTTCGTCTGGCGTGATATTTCGTCTGGCGTGATATTTCGTCTGGCGGGATATTTCGTCTGGCGGGATATTTCGTCTGGCGGGATATTTCGTTTGGCGGGATATTTCGTCTGGCGGGATATTTCGCCTGGAGGGATATTTCGTATGGCGGAATATTTCGTCTGGCGGGATATTTCGTCTGGCGGGATATTTCGTCTGGCGGGATATTTCGTCTGGCGGGATATTTCGTCTGGCGGGGTATTTCATCTGGCGGGATATTTCGTCTGGCGGGATATTTTGTATAGATACATTGGATACGTGCGTCTTCTTCAGATAGGAACATAAAATTACACTCGCCACCCAGAATAGACAAATGGAGCCAGTTTGAGACGTTTTGACATAACATTAACACTCTTTACCGCTTTCTCATGTGTTCGAAACCGGGAGCTATAAAAGACTAACGAATATTTGAGACAATTCGATGAAATTTGTGGAGTTTTGTTAAGAAATATTTCCAGTAAAAATGCAGTTCAGTGTAGGTGTAAGAACTCAACATATTATTACGAAATTAAAAAGCATTTCACCTACATTAACATCGCCATGAACAACGTAATATTAAAACAGGATCACAAGGTATGTATGTACACGCACAGTGTATTCAGAAGACAGAGAGTGACGTTGCTTTTTTTTAAAAAAAAGTAGCAAAATGAAAGACCAATGTATTAAGTTCGATGAAAATGTAGCGGACGTATATTGCATAAAAGCGGATTCATATCTTATTTTGGTATCAAATGGAAGTTCAGTTATATTTAGCTGGCACGTTGAGATGGCGAATTAAGTACATTTTTACTTCGATAAAGGATGTGTAGCTTTGAGCTAACAAATGTATCGTTGACATGATGCTAAAAACCCAGACCTTCCAAGATAGGTTTTCCCACCGGGCACGATTAGACGGGGGGTGAAATGTTAAGGAAAGAGATAAATCCCCAGTGTCCGTCACTTTAATGGAGGTTCGGTCTCACTCGCACTTCCATCCATTTTCCAACACAACCTCTTAGACCTCCAACAATTTTGAGAATTTCGAATTCTCAATCACAAAATCTAAAAATTCTCAAAAAAAATTCTGAAAATTTCCCTCCCTCCACCAAGCCAGCTTGAAGAAGACCTGACAAAAAAATACGGCGGCGAAAATGTTTTTTTTAAATAGTCGAATGCTGAAAATGATAGAGAAAAAAAAAGTCTGATGGCTGATGAGAGGCGTTAGTGAAAACGAATTACTCAAGATGTGGCAGTACAGTACATAGTTGGCATGATCAATACCAACGTTGCCGGTGTTTCATGAATCCATTAGAAATTAACCTTGATTCACTCACTCTTAAACAATAGAACAACAGAAATTCGAGTTTCATTAGTATATCTGTTATGTGAATCTCTTTATGGATTACATTTTATATTTGTAAACATATGTTGCATGTACGAGCCATTGTCGTCGAACTAAGAAAATAGTATAAAAGGATGAACGGGTTGGTTTTCAACATCAGTTATAATTATGAATCCTTTGGTGAGTACGACTTTTATTTGGTTTTGTGAAAAGTGGTCCGTGTTTCGCGTCTAAATTTTTTTTTTCCATTTGTAAAAATGATTCAGTGGTGCCGAATAAGAATAATTTTTTTTCTGATGGCATGGATTTCAAATTCAGAAGTTCAAGACTAAATCTTTACTCAACAACACAATTCGACGTTCATCGTAACATTCCAATCCAATTTTGCAATTACGATATTTTAACTTCAATTTTCAGCTGTAAATTCTAAACTACTAATGTTGTGTCTGCGTTAGTAGTCGTTTAGTGTCTCGCGACAAATCAAAGGGTAGGGTGGTATAGTTTAAGAACAGTGATGGATTACGAGAGATTTAATAATTTACCAACATTTTCATTCACTTCGAGTTAAATCTACATTTTCGTGATAGTTTTCACATCAAGATATAAATGGTCAAGTTTGCGCAGAAGGTAAAAAGGGAACAGTTAGTGGTGTGTTGTAAGGAATAGTGGTTGCACCTAAAGAAACGTCTAACTTGGTTTGGTTTTGTTGGAAAAAATGTAATTCAGTCGTACAAAAAAACAATATTTGTATCATGCCCGCAGCGGTAGCGGAGGGCGTGACACAGTCCCCACACCCCAAAAAATAAGTCCAAAAACTCAAAAAACGCCATAAAAAAACCTTTGGGACAAGAAGCCATATATACGCAAACTTTTGAGATTTTCCCCTCACCTCTTCCCCCTCCAAAATATTTTATAGAAAAACTACGTAGCAGCTTTCCAACGAGCCCAGACTCATCAAAATCGGTTGGAAATTGGCTGAGATATCGAGGTTTCAAAATGAAATTTTTCTATTGTCCTGATTATGGTTATTATGAAAACTCTTCTGTTCTGTCGGTTTCTATGTATCTATCATGGGCGCGCGGTAGCAATGTGCCCGTGACGCAAGTCCCCATACGAACACAAAATTCAGAAAAAATTTTTTCGTAGACGGCGGAGCCATATATACAGCTAAGTTTTGTCTTTCTTCCCTTGCGACGCGACGACCCCACTGAGGCCTAGTTCTTCGGATTCTAGGTAAAATTTTGATTGAACTCGACATTTTACTCATTAAAATCGGTCCAGTGGATCCGAAGATATGATCTTTAGAAAATCGTCTTTTTTCATACTATATACATATGCGACTTCATAGAAGCCAAACTTAATGGAAACATACTACGTTAGTTAGCGGGTTAGTTAGTTAGTTCCAGAGCCATTTGTATGAAAACCGACTTTTTTGGCTCGTGCTTGAAAACGGCTCGATAACTTTTCTTGAAATTTTGCAGGGACCTTCGGGTGGGCATTCTACGCCATATGAGATTTTAAAAGGGGGGGGGGGGTACCAGCCTCGTTTAGGCGCCAGGGCTCTTAGAAGGCGCCGTATAAAGCCCATATAAAAGAATGTTTTGTATGTGTGTGTGTGAGTGTATTCAAATTTTTGGACTGTGTTAGGATGGAGATAGATGTTTGGTGTCAAAGGGAAAGTTATTGGGTTGGGTGCGTAGCGTGTCAGCGTGACCAACAAAATGACCGACGGTGGTGTGGGACGGACTTAGGGTGAAAATTGATTTTTTTAAAAAAAATTTTTGTTGAAGATAGATGTTTCGTGTCAAAGAAATATTTTTTCGCCGAAACTTTTTCTCGCTGAAAATTTTTTTTCGCTGAAAATTGTTTTTCGCTGAAATTTTTTTTCGCTGAAAAAATTTTTTCGCTAAAAATGTTTTCGCCGAATTTTTTTTTTCGCTGAAAATTTTTTTTGCCGGAAATTTTTTTTGGCCGGAGAATTTTTTCGCCGGAAATTTTTTCTCCAAAATTTTTTTCCAAAACTACTGATATCACAACAAAAACCTTTTTAAAAGCGAAACGTGACGCAAGTTCTCGTCTCTTCTTCCAAAACAATTGATATCGATTTGGGTGACGCTTAGAGCTTCGGAACGAAAAAATTCTTTTGAAATATTTTCGTTTTCGATTAAAGAAATGCGTCACAAATGCCGGATCCTCCCAACATAATAATTTTTCTGCGCTTTCAGATTTCGCACGCCAAAAATTTGGCTACCCGTACTCCACACATCACGCAAAACTTAATTTTTTTTTCGTGTCAAATCTGAAAGATCAGAAAAACTATAATATTGGGGGTCCGGCATTTGTGACGGATTTCTTTAGTCGAAAATGAAAATATTTGACAAGAATTTTTTGCGATCCGAAGCTGTAAGCGTCACCCAAATTGATATCAGTTGTTTTGGAAGTAGAGACGAGGACTTGCGTCACGTTTCCCTTTTAAAAAGGGTTTTTGCTGTGATCTATCTATTAATAATTTTCGATCTCGAGAACAAGTCAGCCGATCTTCCTAAATTTTTCACTGAACGTCAGTCTCGGCTCAAAATGAAAAATTTCATAGGCCACTTTTCCGGGAAAATTCTGGAAAAGCCGTGGGATGTGGAGAAGTGGTCAATTTTGACGGTTTTTCAGGTAATGCTCGGAGTTTTCGAAATTTTGCTCCGCTTAGACAATAACTAGAGAGTTGGCTTCTTCGGGAAAGTTATAGAGTTTGATCAGGAGAATTTTTTTGGATTTTCAGAAATCTGCCAAAGTGACGCCATCTTGGATTTTTGTTAGATATAAATTATGCCTCTTTGGGTTTTCGAATTTAAGCTCCGCAATGATAACACTTAGAGAGTTGGTTTCTTCTAGAAAGTTCTAGAGTTTGGTCAGGAGAATTTTTTTGTATCTTAAGAAAATGTGTGCCAGCTGTCAAAGCGGCGTCATCTTGGATTTTGTAAATACTCGTGCTATCTTCTGAATTAGAATAGCTAGACAGTTGGTTTCTTCGGGAAAGTTATAGAGATTGGTGCGAAAAAAATTTTTCGGATGAAACTTTTTTTGGAAAAAATTTTTTCGTTGGAATTTTTTTTCGTCGAAAATTTTTTTGCGGAGAATAACTTTTTTGGAGATAAAAATTTTCTCAGAAATGTTATTTTTCGGGAAAAGTTTTTTTTCTGAAATTTTTTTTTTCGCAGACAATTTTTTTCTGAGAAAAATTTTTTCGGATAAAAATTATTTTCCAAATTAATTTACCAGCCTATCTAAGCTCAGCGCATGGCGCCCATGATATCGTCTCCCTTATCTTGAACTTACCAGACGGCTCATCATTCGGCAACATCGACGAAGCATTGGATTCCTGGAACTCATTGAATAGTAGACTACCTTCAAATCCTCATCGCCAGAAATGCTGGGACCTTATCAATGTCAATCGCATTATGGACGCAGATTTAAATTACTCTAGCGTACACGATGTTGCCAGATTTAAGGCATTGCAATGCAACGAATCCAATGCTTGGTTGAATGCTATCCCATCGAAGAACATTGGAACATTATTAGACAACAATTCAGTTAGAGTTTGCATAGCCTTGCGTCTTGGCGCTCCAATGTGTCGGCCACATTTTTGCACTTGCGGCACGTATGTTAATGAGTTTGCCACCCATGGCCTAAGCTGTCAGAAAAGCGCTGGAAGGCTCCACAGACACACAGAAATAAATAACATTTTGAGCCGTTCGTTTTCTTCAATAAATATTCAATCGACTTTAGAACCTTCAGGTCTTCATCGTAACGACGGTAAAAAACCAGACGGATTAACCCTCATCCCTTGGTCTCATGGTCGACATTTAGTATGGGACGCTACTTGCTGGGACACATTAGCAGATAGCCACGTTAAGATTTCAGCTAGTGGAGAAAGAAAAATCGCTGAGATTGCTTCAAAACACAAACATAACAAGTACTCCGAACTTAAGGCAAACAATTACATTTTTAACGCATTTGCTGTTGAAACTCTCGGCCCTTGGTCAGATGACGCCATAAACTTGATCAATAAAATCGGCCCTAAACTTAATGAAATCAGTGGTGATCCTCGTTCTCATATTTATTTGATTCAACGAATTTCGTTAGCGATCCAGCGAGCTAACGTCGCTTCTATTTTAGGAACACTATCGCCAAATGTAAGGTTAGACGAGATCTTCTATCTGTAAAATCAGATAAGACTAAAATTTATGTGAGAATATGTAAACTTTTATGTGAGATAAAAATACTATATATTACTTTCGTAGATACTTTTTTTCGGAGACAATTTTTTTCGGAGAAATTTTTTTTCGGAAACAAATTTTTTTTTCGCAGAAAAAAATTTTCCAAGAAAAATTTTTTCTGAGAATTATTTTTTCGGAAAAAATTTTTATTTTCGGAGAAATATTTTTTCAAAAAAACAGAAAAATTTTTTCGTGAAATTTAGTTTTACCAACTGCAAACTTCCAAGCGGCTGAGCGGCAAAGCGGCATACAAAAACCTCTTAAAAGGTAAAGTGTGACGCAGTCCGTAAGTCTGCTTCCAAAATTAATGCCATCGCTTGAGAAAACAAGAACAATCCCTGTTTGACATTAATTTTCTGTGATATTTATATGTGCAAGATGTTTTGAATAATTTGTGATTTTTATTTTAGTTGTGAGTTAGTTTTAGTTACTTAATTAATCACAAAGAAGAAGAAGAGTCAAAAAAGGACTGGAAATAGTGCAGGAAAAATAACAGTTTTTTCAATTCCCCATTGCCGCTATTATCCAAGAGTAGTTCCACGGTGTAGCTGGATATAATGTAACGTAGGAACGCTCATATTGCTGTTCTCTGAATGAGATACAATCTTGTTCTTACAAGCTTCTAGAAAGTTACTGGCCACATGTGTGTACTTAACGAGATCCGAGTGTTCCCTACGTTACATTTCCCAATGGAACACCCCCAAGAAGAAATCGCAACATCGCCTGAGGTGACGCTATCGATGATAATACGCAAAAGTTTGTTGGAATGGAATCTTGTGTTCGAAGTTTTAATTTTCTGAAAAAAACGGCGCTTTTTTTGAAACGAAATTACGTTGTGTGCTTCTTACGGGTTTTTTAATATTGCCTTTTCGAAAATTTCCAGTCTTATTTAGGGAGGAACTAATTGCATATACTTAAGAGTTCAGGCAATAGATACGTTCGATTCTTTTTGCCACATCTATTCTGATACGTAACGGGTCTTGTTTATGTTTTATTAGTAGATATCCTAAATGACCCGAGTGAGGTGCAAATAGAATCAGTGTCATTCACATCGATATGTTTACAATTACATTTCATTACATACCGACAATAACATTAATTAATTTCACTGTTTGTAGTACTCGCGCTTTGATATTACCGGGAGGATAGTAGAACTAACAGGTTCGCTAGTCATAGTGATGATCATGTTTGGGTTATCGTCGCTAAAGACTAGCGTCGCTACAAGCGTCGCTGCTAGCGCTGATAATGGCGACGCTAAAATTTAGGACTGCTCGCTAGTAGCGATTAGCGCTCGCTAAAATCCGATTAGCGAATATTTTTCGCTAATCGCTAATGGATTCACTAAAATATGGAGCTGTTCATCACAAGTCATCAGTCTATTTTCGACCGAATGCCAGTTTTTCAAAAATTTTTGGTGTTTTTTCTATTCCAGATTTTGGATTATTAGCGAAAAATTAGCGACCGCTAGTAGCGGCCGCTACTAGCGCGCTAGTTTTTTTTAGATTAGCGAATCAGTTAGCGACGCCAGTTTTTTTTAAACTAGCGTTAGCGTCAGCGTCGCTAAAAAAATGACTAGCGAGCACAACCTTGGTGATGATATATGTACGTTTTCTGTGCGAGTGATCAGGCTATAATCATTCACACTTGTTCGGTGTCCATATCATATTGAATGTGATGCTGCATGAGCATGTCCAGTACGAGCGTCATCTATGAAGGACTGTTAGAGTTCACTTGTCCACGAAATTTCCTATCAATTTTTTCTTCCGTCTTTAATTTTTCGTTTCGGGCATCGAATACCGAAACTACCCAGTTTCTGAAGCTTGGGTAGACTTAGAGATGTTCCTTATTGATAGTTAATTACAGAAAAGTCCTATATATCCCAGGGATCGAACCCGGGTTTTCTGAGTAGAAGGCAAGTGCGTTCACCATTACGCCAACCCATAAAATTTAGGTACTTTGGTAGATCTAGACGCTATCCTTCGTAAATGAACTCTTAATTTCAATTTAAACATTTTCTCTCTTTTAGGTGTCTTTGGTCGTTATGATGTTAACTGTAGTGTACAATGAATCGAAATTTGTAACTGATCATGACGATTATGAAAAGATGTTGGCGGAGAATGCTGTTCCGTTTGATATATGTGAATTTGGTTCAAAAATCAAAATGTGCGAAAAAATAAACTTGCAAAGGTGAATATGAAATTTTCGATATTTGATCAGCAAAATTATACAAAATTTGTTTTTACAGAGAATTTCTTAAAAAGATCGATTACATTCGTGACTACCCGGATGGGGAGTATTTTAGCCCTGAAAACATCCGTGACTACTTTGAATATGACGGTAAGGAGAACGAAAGAGTCGAGAGTATACCAGTTGATGAGAAGCGTGGTCGTTCGTATGCTGACGTGATGAAACAAATTACTAGTTGTCCTACCAAGGTATAAGTTGTTAAATGCTGTTTGGAATTTTTGATTTAATTCCATTTTTAGAGAGATATGCACTTCTTTGGAAATGATTTTTATCCAAGGTAATTAATTGGTCGGTTCACTCTAAAATTCGACCGAGAATATTTCAACACCCCCAAAAACTCATGGCGCGATTTTTCGGAGTCAATCCGTAATATTTGCAGCGAAAATTCGATTAGCGAACATTTAAGAAACCCGTCAGCATTTCCAGACGATTTTTTCGTTATAACAACCTCTTATTCGAAAAAATTGTAAATTCTCCTCATTGAAAGCATAGATTGTGTCATTTTATGTTTATGTTTGTCCGTATTCAGCTATGAAAGCATGGATGACGCCACTTGAGAAAAGGGCGTAGTTCTATGTTGAGATGTTAAGTCAGCTATGAAAAAACATAGAGGTAGCCACTTGAGGTTCGGGGACAAGACAAGAAAAAGACACAGTCGATTGGTAGTGAACACTTTAGTTATATGCCGAATCCGTGATCGGCATTGACGGCGCACAGTAGGCTAATCCGTTATATTCATGTTCAAAAATCTATATCTCGTGAAATATTCACAATTTAAATGTAAGAATTCTTAAAACGTGATTTAAGAATATTCAAAAATGTCGGGAAAAATATTTGTGCATGTAGGCCGCAGATTAATAGTCGTAAAGTTGTTAGACAAAGTGACAGGTTTGATTTCTCCCCATACATAACCTCAAAAAATATATTTTCCATATTTTCGTCAGAATCTTGTCGAAATCAGTTGTAAACGTTAAAGTAATTCATAATAAGTCGAAACGAGCCTTGTCCGACGAAAAAGGGATGAAATTCCTAGTGGTTTTGAAGCGAATTGTTATTCAGCGCTCTGAGACTCAAAGACAGTCAGTATGAAAATCAAAGAATCAACCAAGAAATTCATCAATTGATCAACATACAACTATTTTTCGAGTTCAGCTATGAAAAATAAATATATTCTGCCACAGACCAGAGACCACATAGATTTGAAGTATATTACCCGATGAAAATTGAAGCGAATATCCATTTTCCCAAATATTTTTAGTTTTTGATTAACAAGAAAGGCACAAAATGAGCTTTTGAGCAGTAATTTGATTAACTCTCTTGACAATGCACTCCTCCTCTTTGAATTGGAACGCCTTATTCTTGAGTCGTCGTGTTTGGAGATGAATAGACGGACATTGCTAATTCAGCGTCCATAATCAATATATTTCTACCATTGGTTCTTTGATCGACGAAATACTGGATAAAGTAAATGGATCTTTGTCCAAAGAATTCCTAACGACATTTTAACTTTTCAAAGCTGACGGGATTTTTTAGATTTATTTTTATTCCCTAACTGGCAATACAATCTCTAGGTTAGTTAGCGTAGAAACCTGTAACCAAACATCGAATCAACCCATTCGAAAGTGCTCGGAAGGCTGGAACTGTCAACCTGTTATACGTAAGGTAAAGCACTTTCAATTAATCCTCACCTCATGCTAAAAGCATTATTGTTTTGTAACAGATGAAAGTGCTTTTCAAAGATAAAAGTAAAATTTCTGCTGCTGTCGATTTGCCTGAAGAATTGAACAACTGTTGGCGATTGACTGAACAAGAAGTTCCTGATGGCTGTGAATGCTCAAGAAAATTTTAAGTGAAAAATCTATTTTTATCAAAACACAAATTATGGACTCATTCATAAAATAAAAAAGATTTGAATTTAAAGCATAAGATGCAAATTTTCTTTACCGAAACGTAGTGGCTTAATGGATTAGGCGCCTTGTTTTATGTTTGTCCGTATTCAGCTTTGAAAGCATGGGTGACGCCACTTGAGAAAAGGGAGTAGTTCTATGTTGAGATGTTAATTCAGCTATTAAAAAACATAGATGTCACCACACAAGACTCCGACAAGACACAGTCTATGGTCACTTTATATAATGCCCGGAGCTGTAGCGGAGGGCGTGACGCAGTCCCCACACCAAAAAAAAACGTCCACAAACTCAAAAAACTCCATACAAAGGCCTTTGGGACAAGGAGCCATATATAGGCGAACTTTTGAGTTTTTTCCCCTCGCCCCCCCCCCCTCCAAATTATTTAAAAAAAAACTACGTCGCAGCAGCTTGAGCCCAGACTCATCAAAATCGGTTGTAAATTAGCTGAGATATCGAGGTTCGAAAATGACATTTTTGTACGGAGAATCAATTTTTCTATTATTCTCATCATTATGAAAATCTTTTTTCTGATCTGTCGGTTTCTATAGATAATCTAAGTTCTACCTATCTATTACAGGAAGGGAATCATAAGCTTGTGCACCTTTTTAATTTCTCTGTTATCGCTCTTTTCACGTATCGCTTGTATGTTTCTCAAGTAAAACCGGTTTTTCTGTTGAAAGAGTAAAAACGAAGCATTGCACAATCTTATGATTCTCTTCCTGTAATAATTTTCGATCTCGAGAACTAGACAGCCGATCTTCCTGAAATTTTCAGGGAACATCAGTCTCGGCCCCAAACGAAAAATTTCATATGCCGCTTTTCCGGGAAAAGCCGGGGCATGTGGAAAAGTGGTCAATTTTGATGGTTTTTTAGGTAATGCTTGGAGTTTTCGAATTTTAGCTCCGGAGTGACAATGGCTAGAGAGTTGATTTCTTCGGGAAAGTTATAGAGTTTGGTCAGGAGAATTTTTTAGCGTTTTAAGAAAATGGCTGCCAAATGTCAAAGTGACACCATCTTGAATTTTTTGCTAAATTCTGAATAAGAATAACTAGACAGTTGGTTTCTTCAGGAAGTTTATATGAATCAGTGAAAAGAATTGGTGACACGAAGCGTTCCGAAGGTAGGCTAAGGTGACACGAGGCGTTCCGATGGTAGTCGAAGGTGACACGAAGTGTTCCGAAGATAGCCGAAGGTGACACGAAGTGTTCCGAAGGCAGCCGAAGGTGACACGAAGTATTCCGAAGGTAGCCGAAGGTGACACGAAGTATTCCGAAGGTAGCCGAATGTGATACAAAGTGTTGCGATGGCAGCGGAAGGTGTTGGAGAACAATTTTTTT
>CM055403.1:164197434-164222107 GCA_029228625.1 Pseudolycoriella hygida
TTTTTTTTGACACAAATTTTTTTCAAAGACAATTTTTTTTTCGAAAATAATTTTTTTTCTGAGAAGAATTTTTAGAAAAAATAGAAGATTAGAATAATTTTTCTGTACTTTGAGTTTTTGCGCTGCAAAAATTTGACTTTTATTTCTATTGCGTATATTGTCCTGGATAAATTTAAATTTTTAAAATTTTTAAATTTTAAAAAATTTGTCGAAAATGAGTACACTCAACAGTCTCATTGGCTAAGAAAAATATTTTTCACAATTGAGCATGCTCAACAGTCTCAAAAGCCTCAATGAGATTGTGAAAAATATTTTTGTCGAAAATGAGTACACTCAACAGTCTCAAATAGTCTCAAAATGATCATACTCAACAGCCTCAAATAGTCTCAAAATGAGTATACACAACAGTCTCAAATAGTCTCAAAGTAGCATACTCTACAGTCTTAAATAGTCTCAAAATGAGTATACTAAAGAGTCTCAAAATGAGCATACTCATCAGTCACAAACACCAGAAAAATGTCTATTAATTGAGGCAAAAATGAGCATACTCATCATTTTTAGTGATGATGACGGTCTCAAAACAGTCTAAAACGTTCGAAAATACAGTACTCAGTACCATACACAAAAACAGTCTCAATTTCAGTCTCAAATCGCATGGTTTTTTTACTCGGGAACCTTTAGAATAGCTTCGTTGCTTCTATTTGCATTCGCACAAAATTCATAGTTATTGACATAACACTGATCTCTATAATATTCAACTTGAAGTTGGTTGCAGTTGCGAACGAAGCTAACTTCATTGCAAAAAAATCAGCTAAATTCATTCATCAATTTACCAAATTTCATTGAAAGGTTCAAAAATCAGCTGATTTTCTCGCATTGAAGTTAGCTTCGGTTGCAACTGCGGCCAACTTTACGTTGAGTATTACTTGTAAAGATCGAAACAAAAGACTCTCACGCCCCTGCATAAAACAAGAGTGAAGTTTCTTACAACATATGAAATAATTGCACATTTTACGGTCGGTGCACCAAAAGTCGATCGTAGCGCTATAATGGCCAACGCTGGTCATGAATTCGCGATGTGTCGCGGTATCTCCGGTAAATGGAGTACCATTTTACTGGACCCATGGTGTACATTCGGCCATACAAAACCTTGTTTAGGTATGTAGAAAAAATGTTACAAAATCCGTACAAAACTTGAACACAGCACAACAGCCGCCATATAAATCTTTTTATTCCGAGACGATGAGGTGGTCACAATATTAAGGTTGCGTATCAAATGAGCAATGAACATCATTGAGCATGATGACTTCCCCAACATTTTTCCTCAGTGCACAGTGTGGGGACACACATTCAAAGAAACACAGGCGTTGCACACGAAAGAAATAACTCAAAACTAAACTCTTAATTTGAATGTTAAAACTTTTGTTGCATACCACATCGTCGTTGTTATAACGTTTATAAGCAAAACGAAGTGAGAGGGAAAGGAGTTTGGTTGCTACAGTTTTTTTTCTTTATTTTCGGTTAATCACTAGAGAGTTTTTTATTTGTACCCAGAGAACAGGTAATTCAAACTTAGCCATTCATGCTGCTTGTCGTTTGGACAGTTTTTTGAAATGCAATTCAGTTTACCTTCATCTACGGTATAGCGCTAACGCAGATCGCGTGAACGTTGATGTACAACACGATTGACTATTAGCAATTTATTTTATTGCATGTGAGTTTAGAATATTTGTTTTAGTGACCAATACGAAGAGATAAATAAATCGCAATCTTTGCGGTGAATATTGTTTGCAACAATCCAATTCAGCCAATAAAATTAACATTTTAACTGAAATCGAAAGTGCAAAGTGGAGTGCTTGTTGGTCAGAGAGCCGAATCGTTAATTTATAAATTTAAATTTCTGTGAAGAAAGTTTTTTTTTTGATAATTTAAGAAAAAAATCAAGTTTTTTCTTGTTATACAACAGTCATAAACAATTTATTCAAAATTATGATCAAATTGAACATTTCTTTTCATTTCGATCATTTTTGGGAAACAGTTTTTTATTAACTTGTGAAATTCCTTTTCACGATGGAATTCTCGAGAGAAAATTTGAGCTGAAAACAGGCTTTAGCTTGAAAAATTTTGGGGTTGGAAAAGTTTTGCTCATTTTCTATATCTTGTCTTTCTCACTTTTTCAAATTGAATTACTTCCCGTATCAGGACTCTGTCATACCTCAGATACCTACAGTTGATAACCGGTTAGTTACCTTGGTTCTTATTTACCGCTTTCCTATAGTTGTACCTTACATTCGTTTAAATAAAAAGAGCCAAAAAGAATTTCTTCTCTCATTATCTTATCTCTCTTAGAACACATCTCACCCTTCAAACT
Organism: Pseudolycoriella hygida; assembly: GCA_029228625.1. Classification (NCBI taxonomy): domain Eukaryota; kingdom Metazoa; phylum Arthropoda; class Insecta; order Diptera; family Sciaridae; genus Pseudolycoriella; species Pseudolycoriella hygida. The sequence goes on from CM055403.1 coordinate 164,199,806, forward strand.
ATATTTTGAGAAATCAGAATTTCTTAAATTTTCTCTGAGGTTCCAAAGTTTCTCAAAAATATTCCCTGCCGTCAATGTTATTCCACATAGTTCGTCAGGTATCGTCTCTAAATTACGCAACGCTTTTTCAGTGTTGCCACAAATTTTAAATTATCGATATCTCGGGATAAACGCACTCCAGATAGGTCAAATGTATGGCCGACCCCCCTTTTATAACCCCTAAATGGGGGGTCGACCATACATTTGACCTCTGGAGTGCGTCTATCCCGAGATATCGATGATTTAAAATTTGTGGCAACACTGAAAAAGCGTTACGTAATTTAGGGACGATCCCTCAGCTCCTTCTGCTCAATACAATCACACACATTAGATCAAGGCAATCCAATTCCATTGCGACTCGCAACATTTATCTTGATTCGGATAAAGCTTTACCTTTTTACACATTTCCCAATCATTAATCGAATAATCAATTAAGACAGACACTTAGAAACAAATTGACGTTGAAAATTATTAGAACCGAAGAGCTTTGTGAATATCTGCAATTAGCATCGATAAATTCTAAATTAATTATAGATCTAGACTACGAATAGACTGGAGTGCGTAAAATGAACAGTTGAATTTATTGATGTGTTTTAGTTAAAAATTCTCATAAAACACAGAGACCGGTGGAAGAAACATGAAATTTGTGCTTCAGCTAATTATTTGAAATTCCTGCAAGAACATCGTTTAAAAGTTACTGGTCGAATTAAGGTAAGATTTTCAAAATATATTACCCGTTTGGTATTTTAGTAATTAATACTCTTCGAAGTTCATTGCTTGCGAAAACACCCGGTGCCAATAATCAATTCATTATTCGCAACAGGTGGAAATAGCAGGTCAGGTTTCATACAGAAATTTCGATAGGTTTGACTGGATGCGAGGAGTGTTGAGTCACGAGGTGTCGGGGTTTGGAGGTAGTTTTTCGAGGTGCTTGTGGGGCCTAATTTTGAGAATTTCATTCCTAAAAATTCCATAAAATTCTTAAAAAATTCCTAAAAATTATTAAAGGTTCCTAAAATCTGAGAATTTAGAAATTTTTTAAGAATTTTTTGGAATTTTTAAAAATTGAATTCCTAAAAATAGGCTCTGGGTGCCTGAGTTCAACAAACTATATCATGCATGTCATTACGTGAACGGGTTAGCTCAGTGGTAACGTACTGGCTTTCCACTAAGAATATCCGGGTTCAATCCTGGTGGGGACAAATTCTGTATAGGATTTTTCTTCAATGTATGGCATGAAAGTGACGTTCCTAGGCACACCCAGGCTTCATAATTTGGGTAGTTGTGAATTTGGTGCCTCAACGAATTGTACATAGAAGAATGACAAATATGACGGTTGGAATGGTCCATGGCTATTTAGACAAGTTAATTTTGACAGAAATAAAACGTAATTGTAAGCAATAAATTATTCTACGGCATACCTTCAAAACGTACCGTTTTTTTTATTTTGTTGTTTTTCTTGAAAAAAATTACAAAATTTTAGCCCCATTTGACAGCCGCAAACGAACTGACGGAGGCCGAATGTACTACCGAATAGTATTTACTATGTTATGAGCGGTCTTTACGCTGGAAATCAAAAATCATACAATTTTTAGGGTTATAAAGACTTATATTGTGATTTGAAATTCAATTTAAGTGTCCGCCATCTTTACTAACAGAACTGCTAATTTCATTTATTACTTTAATTAATTTTATAAAAAAAGTGGTGCATTTTTTCGGCATGTCCTAAAACAACTTTTTGTTTAAAATAATATTTTACGTCACTTCTGTCGAAATAGCCATGGTCCATTCTGTGTACAAATATTTGAGTCTTTCGACGGAGATATAATTAGCACCAGAAGAAATCCTAATGGTAAAATGCTAGCTACCGTTAGGCGTGGCTCGGCGTGGCTAGTATATCATAGATGGCACTAGGTTTGTGTGCAATTTACCAATGTAATAATAATTCAATTAACAAATTATTAATTAATTGATACGCAGAATACGGAACAATTGTGTAAATATTACCACTGACCACTGACTTACCACTGACCATATTAAAGATTACCACTGAAATTTACCACTGACACAGTAAAAACGTCGGTAACGAAAGGTTCTCTAAGAGAATCAATGTGTAAATAAACTAGTAAATAAAATGATATAACCTCTGACCCGGACGGGTTGTAACGGCGGATTATTATTATGTCATTACGTATGTGATGAGGAGAATGAAACAGTCCGCTTAGTTCTTTGAGATGACAAGATCGAGGACTCCCGCACTCTGAGATTTAAATTTTTCAGGCGCGCCGACTTCCAGGATTAGCTGGGGCCGTTGTCCCCCAAAGACTTAATAACCAATTTAAAATCATCACTACCCAAGTTCTGAAGAGTTTTGTGTCACTATTCTAAGTAATTAATAGAATTTTTTTTTACATTTTCTCCTAAAATGATTAAGTATGAGTGTCTAAAATAATTTTCAGTACGTAGTAGCACAAAAACATCCCTTGGCAGAGGCTAGCGTACGACAGGAAAAGACTTTGAAACAACCTCTGTGAGAATGTTAGCCACGTCACCCAACATTCGGCCTCCAGCTCGATAGTATACTACAATTCTCTCTCAAATTCATGTTTTTTCAACCTAATTAAGCTTTTCATTATGGTACGATAGAGTACTTCGCGGATGCGAATGTAATGTTCTTTTTCATGCTTGGTATCAGGGACGAAAAGAAAAATGTAATTTCACGGGGCGAAAGCGCCAGGCTTACATTTTTCAACTTTCGTCCCTGATAGCAAGCATGAAAAACTTAATACGTCACTCGGAAATGAATTACATGCCTACTACCTCGTATGTTATGTAAATGTTAGTAAATAATCGGAATGAAGTTAGCTGTTGTTGGTCCTCGAAGTTGAATTATACTTACTCGCTTCGCTCGCGTCTAAGAACTTTCAGTTCAAGGGTGCTACATCCAAGTGTAGATGATCCACCCCTGCATGTTATAGATCTGTACCTGTTTCTTATTATGGGAAAGGACGAAAAAAGTTTAAGTGTTCGCCCCCCCCCCCCACGGAAAAAAGTAAAGTCGCGTCTGAATCTTTTAATCCCATTAAATCTCAGAGTGCGGGACCCCTCGGCCAAGATGTAGACAATATGTGTGCTCGCAACAACAAATCCACACAAAAATAAGAACCTTTAAAGCAAATTTGGAAAAACAAATTTTTTTAGGAATTAAGTGCTACTTCATGTGACACTTCCTAAAATTTTGTCAGTTTTGTACTGTTTTAGTACTGTTTTGACAAGTCGTATCAAAGAGGGTCGTATCACAAGAACTTCACTCATAGTGAAGTTGATTGTAAGTTCATTTTACATCGACGTTCGCTGTGAAGTTAGTTGCAAACGTAAGCGAATATATGAATGAATTAGAATGAAAATTGAACTTGTATTTGACACTTCTTCACTGACAAAAAAGATCTCAAAATATCTGCTCTGCCATACAAAGCATAAAAAACCTTGGTGACGTCATCAGATGAGAGGATTTTTATATATTTTCTCTCTCAAAATTAACTTTCTAAGGTTTGCAGGCAATTTGTCTCCAGGTAATTTTATTTTTCAAAACTAGCAGTGACAGCTGTAATTTTTTATGAGGGAGGAACTACAGCTGTGAAGGGTAGTTTTGGAAAAGTAAAATTACCTGAATACTAATTACCTGCCACAGTTGAATCTGTTTTGTCTGTGTAAACTATCAGGTGACAGTCTCGTGATCTTGCTCAACATCAGAAAACTGCTCGAATATTAAAAAGAAACTCTTCGCTGTGCCTCTCCAAGCAACCAATAAATGATACGTAATAGGCTACCCGTTTCTAGTAGGCTGCATGAAATAGTTATTTGAATCACTACGACGGAAAGTGAGGATTTTCCATGTGTCTCTGTACTGTAACCGAGAAGCTGATTGCAACATGAGTGTGAATGTGTGTCGAGTCGAAGACGAGGTAACACATTCACACGAATGTTACAATCAGTTTCGAGGTATGTAAATACAGAGATACATGGCAATTCCGAAGTGTACGTTCTAGTTATTCGAAAAAATTTTAATGCAATATGCACATCAATCAACATTTAACAGATAATTCATTTGCGCATGTTTCTCCAATAAATTATATACGCAACTTACCACACGTAGCACAACGTCAGGTAGAGATGACACGATTTTCGTCCTAGGAATCACTTTTCCGTACTGGGACACACACACACACATATCAGAGGTCTGCATTTCGTTGCTTTCCGAAACAAAATGATCGATTAAAAGTAGTGATTTCGGTGCATACTGTATGAATTTTTGTCCTACTCCCTTGCTACGTACATAATGATTACAAACAATGTAAAAACATTTTTGGCGGAAATCTTCTTGCCCTTTTAAGTATTAAGAGATTTTAAAAAAGCTCTTCATGCAAATAGCCATTTAATAATTTCTCTTCAAATCTTTTCGATCAAATTTAATAAAAATACAAAAAGCGAATCTAAAACGAAAGTAGGAAATTATCGCATTGGATGATTTTGTGTTAATTTTTATTTTTATAAAATTGGAAAAAAAATATGATTTGTTATGCTAACATAGTCCAATACACCAGTTTTATGATGTTTCTATATTACATAAAAGCATTTAATGTAATGTATTGAATTATCTAAAAAATTGTGGCATATTATTAAAGAAATTTACACTACTTGTGTAGTCTGGTAACATTTTGTAAGTTTGCATTGTGCATTTTTGTGATTCGTATCACTATGCAAAAATAGTGGGGCAGACACACTTGGAAAATAGTTTCTCACAACCCCTTGTCTTTTTTAAGAAAGCGTTTCCCCGTTTTAGTATTTTATCTCTTTTGTGTGGCGTTAGAATTCGATCACTAAAAATCGTAAACTCATATTTGCGTACTACAATTCACCGACAAAAAATTTGTTTTTTGGTGCGTCATTTCGGTGTCGCATGAGGTCACTTTCCGCACCACTGCGACAAAACTTTCTTAACGCACTAGTGCGATAAATTTTGTCGCACTAGTGCGTAAAAACCGTTTTTACGCACTAGTGTGATACAATTTTCTCGCACTAGTGTGTAAATAGTAGCTTTCTTAACTAGTGCGTGATTGGTTATTTTGAGCACGAGATATATATAATATAACAGTCCGAGCTCTACAACAACCAATCAGGCACTTTCATTTTTCATTTCATTTATTTCTAATTAATTTCTCAGGGTAACAAACGTTTGCGTAGTTCCAATGTGTCATTGATCAATTCGAAGGAGCTACTTGTTAGGAACATTACTTTTCACAGCAACTGGAAAACAAAAACTTGCAATCAATTTCATTTCAGCACTAGGGCTGAAAATAAATGAAAATTCATTTCAACACCGACAGCAGGCTTTGTGAAAAACTGTTTTTACGTACTAGTTCGAAATAATTAAAATTTCGACAAATTTTCGTAGGTGGAAATACGCGGGGAAATGCTAGTTTTTTGTCGGTGAATTGCAAAAAACGTTGTTTGATACATGTTACGTATGCTGGTAGTTGAACGCACACGATGTGTTTCCGATCTTTCCTTCGGCTCGTGTCGGCAATCTCACATCTAGTGCGTTAAACTACATTCACACGTAACTTGTATCACAAAAAACTATTGTATATTGATATTAACTGATAAAATTGCACCGTTACGAGACGTGTTGTCACTAACTTATGCGCAATGATTTTTTAAGCTCGCGTGACATGTCACGACAGCAGAACATGCCTCCGGCTCGTGGTGAAATAGTATTCGCTAAGATTAGTAGAGTGAGTTGAGGTGGAATTCTTAAACTGTCCCATATTTCAATACAACATTATAATTAGACTCCTGTTGTTCTGTAAAATTTTGTTTGATTGCATTCAGAAAAGAAAAAAAAACAAATTCATGAAGAGAAAAGTATAAATTAATAACTTCATAGTGCGCCTTTTTTTGGCGATGTAGATACGATCCTCATCAAGCAAGCAAACGATTCTGCATTAAATGCTCCAACTTGAGCAAAAGCTTTATGAGCAAAACCTTATGCTCAAGCTTATGCATATGCTCATGCCATTATACTATTATAAGCATAGGTTCAAGGCGATGATGGTCAGGTTATAACGGGAACTTCTAGGAGTAATAGGAAACACATGAAGCGTGCCCGGAAAAAGACTGAGTTAAGATTCGGATTTCTCGGATGCTCGGATCAAAATAAACAAATTGTAGACTAGTGATATTTGAAGATGTGCGAAATAGGGCCCGTTCAAATACGTAACAACGAGAAGGGGCATGGCAAGCGTTACGGTTAGAACAAAAATGAGTCAAATTTGACTCTTTTAGCGTTACAGGAGGGGTCCCTCCCTCTGAAAAATGTCAATTTTTTCGTTACGTAATTTATGAACGGCCCCATACCACAAAAACTGCGTGAGTGATGAAACTATAAAAATCGTCGCAACAAGGATATTAGTGCGATGTATTATTTTATGGACAGTTGCTCCCAAGTTTGTCCTTTTACAAATATCACAAAAGGTGAAGTAAGGTAAAAAATTCGCACTGAAAGGCTAGTTACATAGGAGAACACCTTCTTGTTCTTCTTCAGCCTTTTATGTCCACTGCTGGATGTAGGTCTCCCCTTTCTCTTTCCACTTCGAACGGTCCATTGCCACTTGTTGCCAATTCCTGCCTGCTGACCTCTTAATGCTATTGGTCCATCTCTCTGATGGTCTGCCCATAGTTCGTGTTGTCGGTGGTCTCCAGTTCATGATGGTTTTGGTCCAACGCTCGTCTGTCATTCTCGCATATATGTCCTGGTTTCCGCTCCATAAGTCAGTGCTTCTTGTGGCTCAGGTACACATAACTGTTTACTCTTTCGATGACGGTGTCTCCAGTCTTCACATCTATGTCGTCGTCTATGTTCGTCATGATTTTAGTCTTTGATAGATTCATAGGAGATAGGAGAACGCCGGCTTCCCATAATTCCCTAAAAGCAACGGCGCAGAAATGAAACAAACTTTCAACTTAATTTCTAACATTCTTTTGAAAGAGCGTTCCAAGTTATAATTTTGATTTACCGGTCTCTCATGAATGAGAAATCAACATTCCTCCGATCATTTCCACCGTCAATGGTACCATTCTCAGTTGTACCATATTTTAGTCAAGGAATTGAATCGTAAAACTCACTCAAAGTTGCAAAATAGGAATCAATGACTGTGGTACATAAAAAAAGGTAGATGCTATTCACACAATGTGCGAATAGTGAAATAAAGTCTATTCGCACATAGTGCCAATAGCCATATGACTATTCGCACAATTCGTGAGTAGACATATAGGGACTATTCGCACATTGCACGATAAACCCTATCAGCAATATTAGCACGAACCTAGTTTGGACATTTTGTAAAAGGAAAATGTTCTTAGCGTCGGTCGTTAGTCACCTAGTTTTTGTGGCATGTGTAAAAGGAAAAGTCCCCTAATTTTGTTGACAACGCAGTTTTTGTCCCGTTTCATTAAAGCGCAAATTCCCTACTTTCGTCAGCCACCTAGTTTTGTGACATTTTGTAAAAGTAAAAGCTCCCTAAATTTTTTTAGTCACGTAGGCTTTTGTGGCGCTTCATTAAACCGCAAATTCCCTAGTTTCGTCAGCCACCTAGTTTTGTGACATTTAGTAAAAGGAAAAGCTCCCTAGTTTTGTTGGCCTCCTATGCTTTTATGACATCTCCTTACTCCATCTAGGTTTGATTAGCCATCTAGGTATAAATTTGACTTTGAAAATTAATTAAGAAAGTTTTGTTGTTGAGAGAGCGACTTTGACTTCAAATCGTAAACTTTTGGTCCACCTACTAAGAGGAAAAACTTTGCAAGCATTTTTATAACTTTATTATTCTTCTTCATTACACAAAAATGCAAAATGTACTTTTCGTCGATGTGCGAATAGTCCTTATATGGCTACTCACACTATGTAATGTGCGAAAAGACTTTATTTCACTGTTCGCACTATGTGCGGAAAGCCTTTTCGATAAAAAAATCTTAAATGACAAAGACCAGACTATAAACACCACAAAGATGAATTAAGAAATACGCATGTAATGAAAGCAAAAGTGCATACGCCAGGAGTGTAACACATTGCATGCAATCGCATAATAACACCGGTTTATTGAGATACGGTAAATATGAACGAGTTGTTTTTTTGTGAAACTTCTTTAATCGCGGAAAAGAAATCGATATCAAGGTTTTCCATTTGTTCTTCGGTTGGCAACAGACATCAAAGGTTAATTGAATTGTAAATAAAAAATCGCCGAACAGACTAACCTTTTCGATGATAACGGGATCATGATTTCACAACCAATCTAAATGATAGGTTTGATCAGTGCGCATCACACTTGACTTCGATTGGGATTTGCATACATTGATCGTAACTTTTTTTTTCATGTGAACCCAATGACGAATGTTTACTTTTTCTAATAAATTTATTCATTTAGCGAAAGATACACAAAACTTTCATATTTTTGGAGTTTTAATTAATCGATCAAAGTTATGCGAAAAGTTCAATGTCCCAGCTCAGTTACATCAATTCCGTAATCCAAAAAAAAAATTTTAGAAAAAAATTAAAAGAAAAATAACTGAGTCAAGTGTAGTTTTTGTTTAAACGAAATTATTTGTTTTTTTCTTTGTATTTCTTAACATTAAAATCAATGATTGCAACATAATTAATTAAAATTTTAATGATTTATTAGAAAGTACCACTGCCTTAAAATGAAACACTCAATTTTTTGATTCATTTTGGAACATCTATCATCGCAATTGTTGCCAATTTATTCATTAATTGCTTTATATGACGGACGTAATATTACTTATAGCTATCATTATTATAACTTAAAGTTCCGAATGTGCTAACGAAAAATAATAATGAGATTTTAGCATTCGTGTGAAAATGATAATTTATGAAAATGTCCGGATTTTATCTTCTTCTTTGTTGTTGATGGTCAGTCAATGTTGTTGTGTAAAGTGTTTATTGTGATGTTAATTTGGCACTCTTAAAGTGACAAAACTATCACAAGTTTAAAACAAATGGAAAGTTGAAAAAAAGACATTTCCGTTTCCTACTTTGCATGAGAGTAGTACTTTCTATCCCTTTTTTTCTGGTAGGTTGTTAGAAACAAGACCTTAGAGTAGAGCGTCAAGTGTTAATAAGATCGAAATTATCTAGAGTTGGAGCTTTGCTAATGAGATCAGAATGAGACATGAGAGCATCTGTCGACACATTTTAGTCCCGTCCAGCTTCTTTCCGAAAGGCCTCCCGAACGTTGACATAGACCGACTTGAAATTTTGATGATTTGACATAAAAATAGTACTGGTAGGTGTACGCGACTGTACTCGTTGACAGGGTTAACAACATAGTGGAAGATGTAATGGATAGGATTCAGGGTATTTAATGGGGTGTCAGGATCAGATTTTCTACCTAATTCACGCTATCGAAAACAACATAGACTCATCCTTGAGTTTCATCGACTTGGAGAATGCATTCGACCGGGTACTAGGGCAGAAGTTGTTCAGGGTTCTTAGCGAGCACAGTATCAATGGGTTTCAGTGTGTGCCATTAAAAGTATTACTCAGGGAGCAGGGCCGTGGTAGGAATAGATAGCGAAATTAGCGAGTCTTTTCAGATTAATGAGGTCGTTCGTCGGAGTTGTTGTATCACCTGCTTCTGTTCATAATTTTCAAAGACAAAATTATCAAGCAGGCTGACTTGGAGGGAAATGTAGGGGTCGGTGAGGTAAGATTGAAATCCTTGCCTATTCGGATGACTTGACTCTGTTGGCGGATAATACCGAGGATTTACAAGGAGAGTGGGATCTACAGGTACTTTCTCTGGGCGAGATATTACATTTTTTCAATTTTGAAAAAAGTGTCTTTTGTTTACCGAAATTCAACTTAAAAGTCACGATTTTCCAAACAGTCCTAAAGGTTTTAGGTAATTGCCTCTGATTCTTATGGTATAGCCTTTGATTCACATGTGATTCACCTCTGATGCACATGTGAGTCACCTTTGATTCACATGTGAATCACCTCTAATACACATGTGAATCACCTCTGATTTACATATGAATCACCTCTGATTCACATGAGAATATTCTTTGGTTCACATGGAAATCACATCTGATTTACATAGGAATCACCTCTGATTCACATAGGAATCACTTCTGATTCACATGGGAATCACCTCTGATTCACATGGGAATCAACTCTGATTCACATGGAAATCACCTCTGATTCACATGGGAATCATTTCTTCATTCACATGGAAATCACCTCTGATTCACATGAGAGTCACATGAGAGTCTGACTAACATGAGAATCACCTCTGATTCACATAGGAACCACCTCTAATTCACAGATAAATCACCTTTGATTCACATTTGAATCAACTCTGATACACATGTGAATCACCTCTGATTTACATATGAATCACCTCTGATTCACATGAGAATTATCTTTGATTCACATGGAAATCACATCTGATTTACATAGGTATCACCTCTGATTCACATAGGAATCACTTCTGATTCACATGGGAATCACCTCTTATTCACATGGGAATCACCTCTGATTCACATGAGAGTCTGACTAACATGAGAATCACCTCTGATTCACATAGGAATCACTTCTGATTCACATAGGAATCACTTCTGATTCACATAGGAATCACTTCTGATTCACATGGGAATCACCTCTGATTCACATGGTAATCACCTCTGATTCACATGGGAATCATTTCTTTATTCACATGGAAATCACCTCTGATTCACATGAGAGTCTGACTAACATGAGAATCACCTCTGATTCACATAGGAACCACCTCTAATTCACAGAGAAATCACCTTTGATTCACATGGGAATCACCTGAATTCATTCATTTTACATTATTGAGCTTCGCAACATAAATGTCCAATCTGTCGCGCTAACAAACGTAAGCTTACATTGCAAGAAGAAAGAATTTAGAAAAATTGTAGATATTTCATTAAATTTGCCCAGATTAATTACTCAAAATAATACTTCGAAAATATCGCGTGAGAGACTGCAGAGAGCGTGAGAGAACTGCAGCCGCATTAACCAATAGGATTGATTGCTCGCAATCGTGTCATAGAATGTGAGAATTGCACATTTTGAACATTTATCTTGAGACGCACAATATTAGCATAGTTCCAGGGTTGTATTAGCGTCGCTACTAACGTCGCTAATAGCGGAGCTAAAATCCTAATATCGTCGCTAATAGCGACTAGCGTTTCGCTAAAACCGGAATTAGCGAGGCTGAATTTCGCTATTCGCTAATCACTAAATTTCATTTTATTTTCTTCGTATTAAGAATGATTTTCCAATGCATTGCATACTCAGTTGTGGGTTGTACTATAAACACTTAATTAGTCATGATTTAGACAGATAATAGACAGAAAATACCATAAAGAAAAAGATGTTGATGGTGATTTCAAAGGTAGACCAGTGGCGTCGAATGTGAATGCTCCGTCGGAAAAAATAGCGAAAAAGTTATCTGCTATTTTCAATTCTTTACCAGCTCCACCGAGTAGATCAATATCCAATGGTTTAGAATTCGCTAGAGCAATCAACGGTGTAAAGTTGTCCCGGAACGAAGAAATAGGTTCCTATGACGTCACCTCATTGTACCCCAGCATTCCAATCCCATATTCTATGGAATTGTTAAGAAAATGGTTGATTAAAAATGATGTTGAGGAAAAAATGGTTAATGCTTATGTGGACCTAGCTCACCTATGCATGAAGCAAAACATCTTCCAATTTCGGGGCGCATATTATAAACAAACCAAAGGCACGAGTATTGGAAATTCATTGTCCAGCTTTATAGCAGAACTGTTCATGAGTGATTTTGAAACCAATATGTCAACAGATCCGAATTTCCCTAGAATATATTACAGATACGTGGATGATATTTTCGTAGTGTTGAACAGGAGAAAATTTGATGTTGTCAAAAAATTATTTGAAGACAAGATGGATACCATTGACAAAGGCGCAGTTAGATTTACCATCGAAAGACAAATTAACAACCAGCTCCCTTTCCTCAACACGCTTGTACAAATTGTTGATAACACCTTGACGATAGACGTATACCGTAAACCATCGAGCACAAAAAGACTAATAACAGCTGACTCATACCATGATTTTAAGCACAAGATGGCGGCGTACCATTCGATGGCACATTTTATGGTTAATCTCCCTTTGACGAAAGAAAAAATTGATAAAGAAATCAAAACAATTGTCGACATCGGTAGAGTCAATGGCTACCAAGAAAGCGCTGTGATGAACATAATCAACAAACACCAGAGAAAAAGGCACTTGAGAACGTCTCAACGTTTTTCAAAGACAACAAGCCTGAAGAACCTGTAAAGCGAGTGAGTTTTGCCTATTACCCCCGTGTCACAGATGGAATGAAAAAAATATACAGAGAATACGACACACAGGTAGTCCATAGAAATGACTATACCCTCAGACACATGCTGGGTTCGTTGAAAGATGTCCCCCCTGACATTAAGAAGTCTGGTATATACCGGATACAGTGTAAGACCTGTGGTAGATATTATTATGGGATGACAATCAGGCAACTAATAACTCGATTTTTTGAACATGTAAATTCCAAGAATTGGAAAAATAAGACGGCTGTGGGCAAACACTTGTTTAAAACTAATCACGAAATCGACATCACGACCCTAAAATTAGTTGAAGAAGTGAGACGCCCATGGAACATTGTATATAATGAAGCAATCCACATTCGTAAGAACTCTCATTTAAATCTATTGAATGAAGATAAGGGAGATGTCGATTCCCTTATCCTGACCTTGTTTGATAAGAAGAGAACCATTGACAACAACATCATAAGCTTAGACGATTCGACACATACTGTAGTGGATGACGACGAGTTCTTTGACTGTGAATGAACATACAAATATGACTACAACGGAACACCGCAACATTGACGATTTCGAGAGCCTTGTAATGAATGGCACATTGTATGACGACACTGAAATGTGGAAAACGTTACACTTGACATGAACCTACCCGATCTCTAAATGAAGTTGTTTTGTAATTGTACTCGTAATTGTAACATTGTTCACCCTGTTGTCACCTGTTAAAAAATTCGTTACCCGTTGTATGATGTACGTAAATTGCAGTATCAATTTTGAGATGACTTTATGTATGTATTTTTCAAATTTCCTTAAGGTTGTGTCAATATACTTTTAGTTTGAACCAAGCCCTGATGATGGGAACATAGTTCCTGAAACCGGTTGGTTAAAGAATAAAAATAAAAGGCATAATTTAAAATTGGAGAGTTTATTTCAAACAAACCCTGTTTTCATAATATTTACACAATTGTGCCGTATTCTGCGTATCAATTAATTAATAATTTGTTAATTGAATTATTATTACATTAACGTAATTATTAATTCATTTTACCAATATTTCTTATTATTTTGCCAATATTAAAATAATAACAATTTACCAATCGATTTACTTATTCCCCGCAGCGGGCCCTACCAAACGTAATGACGCCATTAGGGCTCAGCCCCCGAACCCCTAGTGCTCCGAGGAATGTCAATTGGTAAATCCAGAAAATTTTATTATATTGGTGAACCCACAAAATCCGTGGGTCGTTAATGTTTTCCCAAAATCAATCCAATAAAAATCCGTGAAAAGAGATCGTACCCCATCAATTATTCTCATCAAATTAAGAACATTAGACTTTTGACAACTAGTGGGGAAAGGAAAATAAATCGAGTTGATACAGAATACAGTAAGTAAACGTAAAATATTCAAAATTTCTCACTCCAAGATTCCTCCTTAATGACCTCTTCATGTTGTTAGTTGTTTAAACTTGTTCTCTCAAAATATCGAACAGTCTCCAGACCACAGCTTACGATGAGAACACCTTCTCAGAGTCGGCTGAGTCGTCTTTGTAGGAGCATCGTTCCGATCCCTAATTGATTTTTTCATGAAAAATCGTCAAAATATCTCATGGTTGCAGATTTTTTTCATAGATTTTGGATTTCCGTGATTAGCGTCGTCTAATAGCGATCGATATTAGCGCTCTAATCATTTTAATGTTAGCGTTTAGCGTTTTTTTTAGTTTTGAATGTTCTTTATTGGTAATTAGACCGCAAGGGTGGGTCTCTTTTATGACCAATTAGCTGTTAAGTATATCTTGTGTGTTCCGATATTCGTTCGTCTTACAACAATTTATAGTTTCGTTGTATCTCTAGAGATGTATTTCCTTGCAAAGCGGTGGTTCGTTAATATGCATATGTTTCTCAATTGTTGAGTGTCCAAAAAATCTTTTCCCAAGGCAGTGCGTCTGATTTCGGCAAGGGCAGGGCATACTGTTACTATATGAAGCGGAGTTTCTTCGCTTTCGTAACATTTGATGCATTCCACGTTCTGTTCCAGTCCTATATTGTGTTTAGATGTTTATTGAGATTACAATGGCCGGTGGTCGAGCCTACGAGTTTTCTCAGATCATCTCGTGGTTTGTTGAGAAGGTACTTTGTAATGTTAAGGTTTGGTCCTGGTCTCTGCTGTGTTTGCAGTTATGTAAATTTTGCCATTGAAGTTTATGTTGGTTCAGGTAGTGTGCTCTAATGGCTTCCCGCTGAGTTGCGTAGGTGAGTCCTAGAGCTGGTTCGGGTCCGTTGATCGGATTTATGCTTCCGGATTTACTCACGTTACCCACGACATTGCGATGACCCGGGACACAGACAAGATTTACAAGGTTATTTTTTGAAATCTCATTTAGATGTTCTAGGCATTCTAACGTCAGTTTGGATGTGAAGCAATGCGACCATAAGGACTTGATCGCAACCTGACTATCTGTATATACTTATTGCGTAGTTCCGAAGTGTACGTTTCTTTATCTTATCACACGTTTCGATTATCGCATAGATTTCTGCTTGAGATATCGTTTCGTATTGTTTAGCGTTAGTTTCGCTAATATTTTTTATTATCCGCTAAAAGAATTGGTTGGCGAATATGCATAGTTCCATATTTTATGAGCTGATGTTGAGAGGTGGTGCAACCTATTTGTTCTCCGAATTTTTTGGGTAAATTGCTTAAGCTTCTAGCCTAATGTTTCTTGACGCGACGTTAAAGAATTCTAGGTGATGTACCCTGGAATAAACTTGTGTTGCAAAAACCATTTTCATAATCATCATTAAACTTTGTGGATCGTTAAGTACTTTATGTCACAAAAGCCCGTCAAGGAGATGGTTTGTTCGACCACTTTCAATCGCTTTTAAAAAATTAGCGAACTCAATTCAATTCATTATGCTTAATGGATATATCAAGCAATAGAAAGAGTGGCGCAATTTCCACTGAGTTCTAATGTTAAATGTGAACTTTTAGCACGCAACATGTTGCATAGAAATCAACACATAATTTTTTTTGACATATTAAGTAGGTCAAATATTCACATTCTAATTACCTTTTATGACAAACCGCAGTAAGTAGTAAGTTAAATGCTTTTTATAAACGTATCGTTTGAACTTTTTCTTAACAAAAATTGTCTGTACGTGACTATAATATTGTTGAATCGGTTCGTTCAATTTACCAAACGTGGCGGCACGTGCCACCCAACCAATCTATTGAATACGATCATCATTCATCACAAAGCTTTGCAAAAACATTGCTCCATTTCGTCATTTATAAACAAACAATAAGAAAACAATTCACGACTATTGTAAATTATCTCACTCTCGCATATCTTTATTAGATATTTTCCTTAAAACTTAAGTTCCATCAGCGTAAGTATAACGTCTAACATAGCTTTCGTAGTCATGACCTTAGTGTTCAATTGGTTATTTATGGCTTTCTTATTGTTTTGATTACAGGTCTTTTGCTGTAAAATATTACAAAGATGCACTTGCTGCGATTGCTCACAGCTTTAATGTTATTGTTCGGACTGATTTGCGGCGCTTATGTAAGTTTTACATTTATGTACTTTTATGTATTTTTATGTTTTATTTGATGTTGATAGTTGTGAATTTAAATATAAAATGCTCTAATTAGGCATTTATCGCGACATTGAAATCGGTTGGATTTCAATCTGTTGCACATTCTATCCAATTCCATTATTTTAAATATTTAAATTCGAACGTTAACGTTTTTCTATTTTCTACTAATTAAGTCCTATGGGAGTAAAGGTTCAAAGTCACTCAGCTTTCAGAGTATTTCTAGCTGAATCTGTTTTTCCTCTGCATGCAAGAGCAGTGCGTTCCCTAGTATCATTTTAATTCCACATTTTCGAAATTTTACACTTTCCATCAGGGCTTATTTTGTAGAATTTTTTTCAGAATTTTCTGAATTTTTTCAGAATTTTTTCAGTTTTCAGAATTTTTTGCAGAATGTTGCTTTAAATATTATAAATCATTTCTTAGGAAAATTGTGAAGACATTTATTTGCTTAGATTTGCGAATTTATTAATATTTGCATTCACTGAATACTCCCAAGAGGGTGTCCGATGAAAGGTAAAACCAAGGCAGCCTGGTGCTGAAATTCTGACAACGCCTATATGTAAGAAGAAGCGAGGTGATTAGTTAGTAACACAATTGAAGTCGGCACCAGGCTGCGTACTTGGTGCCCTAAGTCTGGGAATAAATAAGGCAGCCTGGTGCTGAAAATATGTTTTCGGCAAATTGGAGGCACTAGTGAGTTCTAAATGTCACATAAATTTCAACTCGGCACCAGGTTGCTGCTGCCCTCTGCATTCAAAGGGTCATAGCTCAAGGACGCAGCCTGGTGCCGAGTTGAAACTTATATGACGTATAGATCTTATTATTGTCTACACTTTGGTGAAAACAGGTACTTAGCACCAGGCTGCCTTCCATATTTCCAGGTGATGTGCCAAAGTACGCAGCCAGGTGTCGAATTATAAACTTATGCAACGTAATGTACTCGCTATTTTATTGACTTTGGCATTTTCAAATTTTCGGCACCAAATGTCCTGGCTGAAAGTGCAGACCTATTTTCCAGAGCAAGTTTTGTTAAAAAATCTAAGCAATCCGAAAAAGTAGCTTATCTGCTAGATGCAAAAACAATGAAATTATAGAGCTATTAAAGTACTTTTTTGAAATTGACAAATTTTTTTAACAAAACTAGCTCTGTAAAATCATCGTTTTTACCCGGGCGTGCTCTTACCTATTTTGCTCTTTTGCCTTCGGACTAGATTTTGGTCTACGATTCTTCCGAGTCATCCAAAGTTTGATGACCGGAATAGGATCAAAGGTGTCTGTAGGGGGCATGTTAAAATAAATGTACAAATAATTGTATAGTGTAGACGGAGACATTGAACCAAGGTCCCAATCTTTAAACTTGTTAGAGTCACCTGAAACGAAGAAGTAAAGTTTATTTGTGTCTAATTGGAGTAGTTTTTAATAGACGTACTTATAAGTCGCTCGACGTCAGCTGAATGTGGCTTGATAGCTGCTACTCTTGCCAGAGCAATTTTTAGTGTAGAGAATTTATTCAGTGGAAATTGTATGGAGAAGCTAAGTTCTACATATAGAAAGAGAGATGTTACCTCTTTCGAGGTTGATACAAATCTGATTTTATTCAAAGAAAACATCGGTATTTATACTATTCATAGAATCCAAAGGATTCTATGATTACAACGGATTTAAATGTTTATTTCTGATTGCTATGATCTGTCACCACAGATACTTCCCCTCCTTGAAAATTCTGATTTGGTCTATGATTTGAATTTGGTCATCGGTTCAAGGTTCGCCAAAATTGCCAAAGATTTTCATTTTTGAATGGTTGGGAATTGTCAAAAATTCTTGTTGTTCAATGGTGATATGCCAAAATTGCCAAAATTTTGTTGTTGATGTTTCTCCAAAAAGTGCTTCTTGATTTCCATAAAATATACTTGGAAGCGAATGTATATTTTAGCGGTATGATGATGTTGTTTGAATTCCTGTTATGGAATGGAATTTGTGGTGGTTGAGACTGATAAATGTAGGACTGCTAATTGGTGTATCAGTATACAAGCAATTGCATGGAAAAATTTGGCTAGAAAAACTAACATGAATTGCCTTGTTGTACAAGTTATGAAACTTGTGAGGTTTGTACAAGAAGGATCTTGTAAGTTGTCAAAGAAGATGTTTTTATTGTTTCTTCTTGAATTTGGTTGAAGCTTAGCAAGAATTTAGGTGTTTAATTTTTATTGCTGCCTTTGGTTTGCCTTAGGAATACGCACTAAGAACGAAATGTTTTGATGGCAGAAAATTTTGGAAAACATTTCGACTAATACACTGGCATGTATGTTGATGCCGTCAAGGTTTCATTGTAAACACTGGATTAAGTTCCGGAAGTGTTTGATTGCCTTGAGAAATTTGTTAACCTGTACAGGATTTTGGGGTTTGTGTACCAGATTTTGGTTTGCTTGATTGTTTTGTAAGTGATAGTTCAAACTTGTAGTTTTTTTAGGCTAAAAGTCTTTTTATTGAGCTATCACTTAAGGTTGTAGGTTATCAACCTAAAAATTAAGTTTCGGATGTTGGTGAAACTGAGTTGTAAACTGAGTCAAAGTTGTATATTTCACAGTGAAATCATACAGTGTTTTTGATTTTTGTTTTTTAAGAAGAGTTTTTGACAAACTTAGCAAAAATGAAATTTGAGTCCCCTGCACGTTTTGTTTAATAAGTAGAACGGTCTGGCTTTAGTGAATATTTCTTTGAAGAAAAGAAAGGGATTCAGCTCAGAGAACGTAAAACGTTTTGCAAGACGTGGGTTCCACTTCAGCTTCAGAAGAATTACGAACTAATTCGGTTGGAATTAGTGACTGAAAAAATCATTTAGCTGT
This sequence comes from Pseudolycoriella hygida, assembly GCA_029228625.1. Taxonomy (NCBI): domain Eukaryota; kingdom Metazoa; phylum Arthropoda; class Insecta; order Diptera; family Sciaridae; genus Pseudolycoriella; species Pseudolycoriella hygida. The sequence goes on from CM055403.1 coordinate 164,218,723, forward strand.
GTTTGAAAGAAACGAGTTCTCAAAAGATTTGATTTTTGTTGTTTAGTTCTAAAAAGAAAATTTTGATGGTTTGATTTCCAAAATTGTTAAGTGAAATTTTGTTGGTAAAATTTTGATTTGCAAGATGGTATTGTTTTGACAATGTAGTTTTAGATAAATACAAAATCGTAAAATGTCTCGTTCCTACACAGCATTACCTGGAACAGATGGAACGTACATCAATTCAGTAGTTTTAACTGAAAGGACGATTGGTATTTTGAAAAATTTATTTGTCAAAATACCAAGTATTTGTCCGAAAGTTGTTTTGTTAGAGGACTAAAATTTTGAAAATTAACTGTGAAGTTAATTTTTGTTCCAAAAAGTTTGGTTTTTTGGTGACTTGTTGGTTTTTAGTTACTGATGGTAGTAACTTAAATGATTTTCAGTGACAACATTTTTTAGCCGAAAATGGTTGGTAAAAACTATTTTAGCTTAAAATTATTTTATTACTTTTTGCTTAAAAACTATGTTTTTTAGCTTAAATAGTAAAATTTTGAAATTGAGCTTGTTGATGGTAAATTCAATTTGAAAAATGTTGTTTTATTGATTTGAATCATTAGATCAAAAATGACAATTGAATTGTGTTGATGATTTGAGCGGTTGATTTGAATGTCAACTGTCAATTTGGATCTTCGGCAATTTTTAATTCATTGGTATGTTCTGACTACAGAGGCCGAAAAGTTGTAAACGACTACTTACAGAATCTTGTCTGAACGGTAGAAAGTTTAATGTTGCTGCCTGGTCAAGGCGAATGCTATGTGAGCATTTTAGTCTTTGAAAGCAGTGGTTGAAATTTTGTGTAAGCAAAACATTGTTTATTGCAACTAAGTTAGTTGTTAATTAAAATGTTTTTTGGAAATTGCCATTTGGTTTCAATATTATATATGGGAACGACTAAAAACAACTTCATGTTTTAGTGTATAGAATCATATATTTGTTTTGAATAAAATTCAAGCGTTAGGTTGCATAGAAATATTTGGTTGAGCAAAAGCAATGAACTTTTGTGCTCAAAAATATTTTTGTTTTGTGACATGTTCTGTGAGTCGAACGTCGGAGGTCACCAATTATATGGAGAATCTATGTTCTACATATTAAAAGAGAGATGTTACCTCTTTCGAGGTTGATACAAATCTGATTTTATTCAAAGAAAACATCGGTATTTATACTATTCATAGAATCCTTTGGATTACAACGGATTTAAATGTTTATTTCTGATTGCTATGATCTGTCTCACCACAGTGTGTTTAGCTTCTCTAAAGTTTCCATAGAAGTTTTACACGTGTCATAAAAGTCGGTTAATAAATTGGCAGCTTCATAATAATCTGAATGAAACTAATCCCTGTCTGAAATTATGTATGAGCCACAAGTATCAAGATCGCATTCTAATATCGATGGCGAAATTTTTACAAATGGCTTTGATGCCTTATACAAAGTGCTGTCCAATCCAATTCTCACTTTTAGATGCTCAATAAAGTGACTGATAACAAAATTTCGGATTTTGTCATTAAACGAAGACGCCCGACGATGTCTAGTTTTCAACGTTTCTTTTCATAATTCAAATCCGTAAAAGTACGTCTTTCAATCATTAGTACTGTAGTAGTAGTTTTCAAGGAACTGCCACTCACAACCGCCCTCGGCACAGTTTTGTTTGCAAAGTTCTAATTTTCCAAATAGTGCTTCAGATAATGGCAACAAGTCCAAAATTGATAATGAATCTGACTGACATGATTTTTAAAAATTTTTGAAGATATATAGAGCATCCGTTATAAATGAGAGAAAGTGCAGCCGAGCATAAGATAGCCAAGGTTTTAAAAGGTTTGTCAGCTTTTCTGACTCATCATCATCATCATCATCACACTTTATAGACCGTTTGTACCTTTCGGTGTGAGGTCTTTACTACTGATCATGGACCACCCTTCTCCATACCCCCCTATCCTGTGCCAAGGAGATGGTTTGTTCGCCTAGAGAAAGTCCCCTAACTTCTAAATCGGATGTAATTGAGTCTATAAACCTTCTCCTTGGCCTACCCCTGGGACGCACACCCGGGACTTGAGCATCCAATATCCTCTTTGGTAGCCTGCTATTACCCATCCTCTGAACGTGCCCGTACCCCCGCAGACGACTAATCCTTGCCGCCTCTTCCACTGATGTAACCCCTAAGTTTTCCCTGATGTCGTCGTTCCTAATATGATTGTCCCACTGTTCCCTCCGATTTACTTTTGCTATGCTCCTAAGAACCCTCATATCAGAAACCTCCAGGTCATGCACAAGGTATCCGCAGCCCACCCAACTTTCACTACCGTATAAAATCGTTGGTCTGAAGATTGACCTGTGAATAGCTAGCTTTGTGCCACTACTTAACTCCTTTTTGTTGAACACATACGACCTCAACTGACTGGCCACTGCATTCCCCATTCTTCTCCTTTCTTCAAATTCCCTAACTAACTTGCCAATCTCCGAAAAAATGGCTCCTAAATATTTAAACTCAGAGACCTGTTCCAACTGCTCCCCATTTAAACTGCAAACTACATCCTTCCGGGATTTGCCAATATGCATAACTTTAGTTTTACTGCCACTTATTTTCATGCCGTATTCCTCACATGCAGCATTCAGGCAGTCTAAATTCTCCTGCAAATCCTTGGCATTATCTGCTAATAGAGTTAAGTCATCCGCATAGGCCAGGCTTTTCATGATTACTTCCCCCACCTTCACATTCCCTTGCAAATTCGCTTGCCTGATAATCTTGTCCATAAAAATTATGAACAGAAGAGGGGAGAGACAACAACCCTGACGAACTCCCTCATTAACTTCGAAAGCCTCACTACTTTCACCATCTATCCTTACCGCAGCCTTGCTCCCTGAGTAGATGCTTTTGATAGCGCCCAATAAACTTCCATTAACCCCGTATTCGCCAAGTACCTCGAACAGCTTTTGCCTCGGTACCCGATCGAATGCCTTTACTAGGTCGATGATGCACAAGTATAAATCAATATTTCTCTCCGAGAGCTTTTCTATAGCCTGCCTGAGACAAAAGATCTGATCCTGACAACCTCTCAGAGGTCTGAAACCACTCTGAACCTCGTCAAGAACATCTTCCACTATAACCCTAACCCTGTCTACTAGCACACTTGTATAAACCTTTCCGACCACGCTCAAGAGTGAAAGCCCCCTGTAGTTGGTAAGGACTTTGCGGTTACCCTTCTTGAAGATCGGAGCAATAACACCGAAGCTCCAGTCAGCGGGTACTACTGAGGACTTCAATGCTAAATTGAAAATCCTACAAAGCCATTGAACCCCACCCGGCCCGCTATTCTTAATAAACTCTGTCCTAATTTCGTCTATACCT